>CM076583.1:175416525-176150661 GCA_034641835.2 Pinus albicaulis
ACTACTCTTTTGTCCTTTTAAATTTTTATATATTGGTCCTTCTTCTTCTTGTGTGGTTGGCCTTGTATATTTTCCTCTTCTGATTGGATCTTCTGTAACACATGAGAAAATTACAATCCTTGGCCTTATGGACAATATTATCACACAAAAAATATCTTATGTGACCAAATAATAGAGGAATAGGTTGATGCCTTCTATTAATATGATTTCTATTCCTTGCATGTGCCTTGCAATCAATAACACTAGGGCCAAAATCATTGCATGTGAAACAATAACCATAAAATGGACTATTATACCTGAATGACGGAGATATTATTTGCATGCATGCTTGATTTTTTCTTCTCCTTTTCCTACTCCTTTTGATGAGATGGTATTATTTCTTCACTATTGCAACTTTCTGCCATATGACCATGATTTCGAAAATTGTAGCATTTTCTCCTTTTTAATATTCTTTCAATTGCTCTTATTAGGTGAGAATATTTTATCTATTTGTCACAATTTTCTGCTTTGTATCCATGTACTCCACAATTGTAGCATCCATAAATGTTTTTCTTCTTCCTTGGACTTATTTGTTTATTTTTCTACTTCTTGCTACCACTAGCTGCCCCATCATTTTCATTTTTTCTTGTTGATTCTTGAGCGCTAGATCTGAACTGCTCTAATTATTTTCTTGTAGAAATTACTTCAGCTTTCAATTTTTGGATCTCATCCTCCAAATCATTGTATTTCTTTCTCATTCCAATTTCAATCTTCATTTCATCATCGAGCTGAATTTTTAGATATAAAATTTCTTCTTTAAATGCGCACTCATTTTCATCAAACATTTGCAGTAGCATCCATTAATATTTATTTTCAATCATGAGCCTTTGAAACTCTCCTTCTAGTGCCATTTTGATTTCTCTTCATCTTTTCTACTAATGTCATCTTGTTTTTCCTCTTGCTATCACCAGGGCTTTCATCGTTTTCTTGTGAGGAGGCATTATTTGTCACTGGAATAAGAGTAGAATCCTTTGCATGGTTCTCCATTTCTAAAATTTGCAATTTTCCTCCATAATACAAAGTTGACAACATGTCCAACATTTCTTTTGCAGTCTCACAATGATTCACATACAACTTATTATATCTTGAAATTCCATGCAAAATAATTTCTTTAGATTTATCATTAAAATCATCTTTAACTCCATACTCTACTGATAAAAAAATATTTTCATCAAGAGATGGAAAATATGAATCTAGTTTCATCTTCAAAGTTGCAAATTTACCTTCATGAAGTATTGAAATTCCTTGTCGATCCATTTCAAAAAATATGCAAAAATCTGCCAAAAAATTCAAGATCCACTCTCCAGCGATCAAGCAACAACCGAGAGCCTAGCTCTGATACCAATTGTTGGAAACTAAATCACTTTTAAGAGGGGGGGTGTATCAATAGGGAAGGAACCTACATATTTTTCTCCAAATTATTGTTCTTTTAAACATGCATAAATTGAAACACAAAACCATAGATAAGAGCATCAAATATAAACCAGAAACCATGAAAGAAATCAACACAATGGACACAAATATTTCTAGCGGAAAACCCTCTCTAGGGCAAATAACCACCCATTGTTACTGCACTGCTCGAATTCTATTATATCAAGATAATTATTTATGTATATATTTAGATGGCTACTACCAAATGGAGACTCTTTCTCATGTGGATGTACATAGTACCATTTGCTGAAGGCCACCATGATCAAATATCCTCACCTTGTCACTCATGATCTATCGATCAACTCTAGAGACTTTGGTATGTTGGAAGCCACCACGACCAACAAGTCTCGCCCAGTTTCTACCGAACTATCCAACCATCATTGGATTGAAAAAAAAATCTCACTTATATTAATTTCATCGGAGTCCTCCAACTCCACTCCTCTATATGGTTCGTGTTTCATACATTTTTAGACTGGAACCAAGAAATGCTCAACATGAACACCACAACAATAATCTCTTCAAAGCACAAGATCAAAATCCAAAAATACATCACAAACTACATCATAATATCACCAAAGACTACATAAAATAATCTAATCAAAACATCAGCTAAAACCCTCACCACAACAAATAAAACTTCTCACAACTGAATGCTGCACTCAAAAAATAATATGGAGAATATACTAGGAGAAATAAATCTCCAAATACACATGCAATCAAACTCTAATTCACCTCCTCTCTTACTTCCAAAAATATTGGATGAAACATACTCTACAATCTGTTGCAATACCTGCAAACTGCTTTAGAAATTCTACAATAAAACTCACACAACTTGGACACTCTTCTCTAAGCTCACACTAACTCCACACACTAAGAGAATCAACCATACTATCATTGAGCTTCCTCTAATATATAGATGAACTGAGGTGCTCAAATCAATAATTACCAAGAACTATTGACTTACAAAATCTCTATTCATATGCTTGATTTGATCTAGATTCAGCTCATTGACTTGATCAAGCCACTAAATCAACTTTCCTTTTGATATTTTCATTGTTAATCACTTTGTATAATCTCCTTGACCTTTTCCAACATTTACATAGAAAGTTCCGAAGAAGAAAAGTTGGAAAAACCATTAATTAACCTGACAACGTGAGGAATGTGGAAAAAATCACCTCCAAGATGTATATGTTGGTTTCCTTCATAAGACCAGCATATGCATGCTAGTTTCCTTTACGAAAGTAGTGTATACTCTATAAAATCAAAGTTTTCAACTTTTTTTGGCCATCATTTGGATCACATTTGTAGGAGGGTGTGAGGGACACCATGACAAACCTCCAAAACCTGTACAACCTACTTAAACATCCTCCAACACTTGTAGATCCTCTTTAATCCCTATGTAAAACATCATCAACATGAAGGCCTAATCAGGGACATGGATACCTAATCATCAAATCTCCTCAACTCTAACTTCTATAGCAACATATCCAACACCTATAACAACAACATCAAGTCATATAGCTACCTCCAACACCTGCAGAGGCACCTCCCCCACAAGTAAAAAAATATCAGCACATGTAGCAACAATCCAATGCTTCCGTCACATTTAGAAGCATATGAAACAATTTTAGCAGCAATCCAAGCACCCACAACAACATCATCTTCATCATATGACAATCCATCATACCATGGCTTGAAACCGTCTCTACTCATCCTCCAAAACACCTCCATTGAGTCATTCCATAACCAACTTGACATCAATGAAGACCAACAAACCATCAAGCCAAACACTCATCACATATCAAGAGTACTGCTAACATCATACGCCATATAAAAAGTAACACCATGACCCTATTGAAATAAATTCCAACACTACAATGCCAACATAGACTTATAGTGAATGGGTTTGCAAAAAATAAAGGTGTATACTTTGTTGAAACCTTAGTTAAACTGAGAGGGGGGGGGGGGGGGGGTGAATCAGTTTAACACCTTCAAGAATTTTTTTTAAACTTTTCAATTAAACTTATTTACAATTTATCTTTCATGATCAATTTCATATGGAAACAAACTTATATGTGCAGAAATGCTAAGATAATGTAATAGCAGAATTATGACAAGAGCAGTAAGTATTAAGCAGACTGAATAACCATATCAACACATAGACATCACACACAGAGACAACAGATATACGTGGAAACCCATAAAGGGAGAAAACCACATCTTATTATTGTTGTGATTTAAAGGCAAGCTCCAACTCCCTCTCACCACTGATTTTCTATAAGTACCAACCTACAGGAGGCTCCAACCTCAAATTCTGCAAGCTACAACTTGCAAGGAAGCTTCAACTCCCTCTTTTTCATAAAAGAAACATTCGCTGATTTACCTTGGATATTAGCTCTGTTCTGTACCTTTGATTTTTTTATTGTACCCCAATCTTCATATTTTCTTGATTATTTCTTTTTCTTCAATTCTGCATTCTCTTCTCTTTTATCAATTTACTCAGAGAACTGTATCCATTTCAACTTTACAGTGGGATTTTATCTTTCTCCGGAGACTTGCCAATTACATCACAAACAATGTAAACAGTTAAAAACTTTCATTCAATTACAGTATAAATTTTGAACAACACTTCTCTTTCTCTGTTTTCCTCTCTCGTTCATCAACAACCATGCCTCACTTTTTCGTTTCACTATATTCATTTTCCCTGTTCATTGCAGTTGCATAACTGCTACCTGTACAACTGTCTTTTTAATCGAACACAAAATAAATCTCGGAGTTATTATAAAATCTTCTTAACAAAACGAATATATCTGTACTCACAATATTTATCATGAAATAATACCTCAACCATCAAAGATATAACCTTTGGTTACGCATTTAAAAGAAATGCTTTGACTCATTAAATATACATTCCGGATTTTTCATTCTCATAAAACAAATATCTGCTCCCCAATCAAATGTTTTATAACCTTCTTAATAAACCGTGGTTTTTATATTAATGAACAACCAATGCTAACCTCTAAAATATTTGGGCCCCACAGCTTTATAAACCCTTCTGCTCTATTTGCCGATGCGATCACTATTTCCGATTGCGATTAATCGTAATCGCAACTTCCAGTTGCATGTTCCAATATTCCTATGCTCCGATGCTCCGATGCGATCAATCACTGTTTACCGGAACTCAAACATATATGGATCATCATTTAGACCATATCGGGTCCGGAACTCAATCGCAATCACAATCTTTTGATAACTAGTTCCGCTGCCAACTTTTCTTCAATGCGATTGGATGAGGGTCCCACAATATAAGACTTTGTTTGTTTTAAAACCAAGCAAAAAAACCTTTGGTTCTTTTGATCTCGCGCCAAAAGATATAATACTTATGCCTTGTATTATACCTTTGGTCCCTTGTCATTTCTCCATATAACAATAAAGTCCGAGCTTATATAGGACATTCACAATACCTTTGCATACATCGACAAAGCGTTCACTAGTCAACCTTGTACATTCAATATTACAACTCGACCCTTGGTTAAACTTGCAACCGTAGTTTGAACAGTCCTGATCAATATAAATTAGAATTGGGCCCCACACTAATGACCCTTCCACATCCAACGACGGACAGGACGTCGCACTGCTTCAGATGATCCGACGTCCTGAATCAAATCTCGTGTGACTTAGATGCATGGGCTTTTAACTCGCGATGAGAGTGGTATCTCCAAACTGCTTAAGACCACGTGTCAGCTCCTGGCATATATCACGTTCGAATTGTAAATACAGCTTACCGTACAAAAGCGGTGCGATGAAAACCGTCGGGTGTTCCAAACCCACTGTCACTGTTCACAGCGCTTGTGGTTCCGTTCAGTTGCGCTCGAGGTTCCGTTCCTTCCTTCATTTGTTCCAACGCGCTTATATATATATATATATATATGAACTCTGCCTTTCATGTGCAATTTCCTCAACACAGTTTCTTGGTCCATACTGCAATTACCAACGACTCATTTCTACAGGCCTAAACAAATGTTACGTGAAGAATGATAACTCCTCAATGCACCATGCCTTTCCATCGATTCTGTTCTTGCTTCTGCCTTTCATGTGAAATTCCTCTGTTCGTTGACTAATTCTTGTCCTTTTGCTGCCTCTACTACCTCTCTTTTTTCTTCCTCTTCTCCTTGACTGATGCTACTCCTTACATTTTTTTTTGCTGCCTCTACTGCCTCAGGTGCTCCTCCTTTTCCATCTCCTTTGCCATCAATGACAACATTTCCAATCTCTTTTTGCTTCCTCTGCTTCTTGACTGATGCTTCTCCTTAATTCTCTTTTTGTTGCCTTTTCTGCCTCAGGTGCTCCTCCTTTTCCATCTCCTTTGCCATCAATGACAACATTTCCAACAATCTCCCCCTTTGGAATTGATGGCAATACACTTCCTCTGTTTTCCTGTTAGGACCCTTCCTTCTGTTGCTTGCTCTTCCTCCCCCTTTGACATCAATGGCAAGGGGTTTCTCATTTTTCAGTGTGTTTTTAACTTTCACCCATGTTGCATTGATCTTGAGGACCTGTTTCATGCTTTCCTTGCTAATAAATCTCCCCCGAGAATGATATTTTCGTTTTTGTTCTCCCCCTGAAACTATGCTTTCCCTTCATATCAGAGAGTAGCATCTACAGATACTACCCCTAGTTTACTCTCAGATATTCAAATGGTTCTCTAGCAAGAGGTTTTGTAAATAAATTTGTTGTCTGTTCTTTTGTTGACACATATTCCAACTTCACTACTTTTTGAGCTACTTGTTCTCTGAGAAAATGATACTTGATTGGAATATGTTTAGTTTTTGAATGAAGCACGGGATTTTTTGATATGCTTATGGCACTTGAATTATTACATTTGATAGAGATAGGTTCATCACTGCTTACCTTCATGTCTTGGAGGGTTTGTTTCATCCACATGACTTGTGTGCAACATGTTGCTGCTGCTATGTATTCTACTTCTGCTGTACATAGAGAAATATATGTTTGTTTCTTGCTTAGCCATGCCACCAGACTCTCTCCTAAATAGAATGCACCTCCACTTGTGCTTTTCCTGTCATCAACACAACTAGCCCAATCTGCAACTGTATATGCTGTCAAAATGAAGTTTTTTCCTTTTGGATACCATAGCCCATAATGTGCGGTCCCTTGTAAATATCTAAATATTCTTTTAATAGCTAGTAAGTGATTTTGTTTTGGTGTTGCTTTATATCTTGCCACAAGTCCTACAACCAGCACAATGTCTGGTCTAGAAGCTGTTAGGTATAACAGAATTCCAACCATGGATCTGTAAAATTTTTGATCTACATCAGTTGTTCCATCATCTGCACAAATCTTGCATCCAGTAGTCATGGGAGTTGACACAGGTTTGCAATCTTCCATTTTGAATCTTTTCAGCATCTCTTTTAGGTATTTTTCTTGTGAGATAAATGTGTCTGTGCTCTTTTGTTGAATTTGTAGTCCTAGATAGAAGGTAAGCTCTCCAATCATAGACATTTCAAACTCTGATTTCATCTCTTTAGCAAATCCTTTTGTTAACTCAACTTTGCTGCTTCAAAACATGATATCATCTACATACACTACTACAATCAGAAGTTCATCTTCATTTTCTTTTATGTACAAGTTGTTGTCTACTCCTCCTTTCTTGAACCCTTGTTTTTGCAAGTATTTTTCCAACCTTGAATACCATGCTTGAGGAGCTTGTTTCAGCCAATATAATGCTTTTTTTAATCTGCAAACATAATCTACATTATCTGTTAAGGAGAACCCTTTTGGTTGCTCCATGTAGACTTCTTCCTCTAAATCTCCATTCAGGAAGGCATACTTCACATCCATTTGGTATACCTTGAAGTCATCATAGCAAGAAAAAGCTAAAAACAATCTGATAGCTTCCATTCTAGCTACAGGAGAAAATGTTTCATCATAATCAAGTCCTTCAACCTGTGAATATCCCTTGCACACAAGTCTATCTTTATTTCTGATTACTTGTCCTTGTTCATTCATCTTATTTTTGAATACCCATTTTGAGCCAATGACATTTTTCTCACTGGGTCTTGGAACTAGTTCCCAAGTGTTGTTCTTCTCAATTTGGTCCAATTCTTCATTCATGGCATTCACCCAATGTTTGTCTTTGCTGGCTTCTTCAAACTTCTTTGGCTCTATTTGTGACAACATTGCTAGGTATACCTCTTCAGTCTGTTCAGTTAGTTGTCTTCTTATCTGTACACCTACACTCTTGTCCCCAATGATTTGATCTTCTGGATGGTTCTTCTGAATGTATCTTGAGGAGCTTTTTGATCTTAGGTCTGTATCTTCTGTTGGCTTGATTATTTCATCATTATCTTGATTCTCTTCTTCATGAACTTTTGGAGGATTGCTGCAATCTGTACTTCTTATCTTGTCTGATAGTTCTTCATCAAATCTTACATCAATAATTTCTACAATTTTGTGAAGTATTTTGTTGTAGCACCTGTAACCTTTACTCTTGGATGCATATCCTAAGAATATTCCTTCATCTTCTCTTGCATCAAACTTTCCTAGATTTTCATCATTATTTTTTATAAAAAACTTACTTCCAAAAACTCTAAAATTCTTGATTGATGCTGGTTTACCATGCCATAATTCATAAGGAGTCTTGTCACTGTTTGGTCTTAAATGAGCTTTGTTTAGGATATGCACAACTGTGTGTACTACTTCTACCCAAAAGGTTTGAGGAATGTTACTTTCTTTCATCATGGCTCTGGCAATCTGTTGTACAGACCTGTTTTCTTGCAATTGTGAATTGTTGCTTTATCCCATGCTCATTGCACAGATCTGTAAAATCATAATCTGTAAATTCACCCGCTCTATCTAATCTGATGCACTTTAGCTTACATCCTATTTGATTTTCTGCCAAAGCCTTGAATATTTTAAATTTCTCAAGTGCTTCCGATTTGTGCTTGAGAAATGCAACCCATGTCATTCTGGAAAAATCATCTATTATTAGCATGAAATAGGATTCTCCACTTGGTGTTTTAGTTCTCGAAGGCCCACAAAGATCCATGTGAACAAGTTGAAGAGGTCTGCTTGTAGATAGCTTCTCTTTGGTTTTTAAGGATGTACGGGTCTGCTTACCTAGCTGACAAGATTTACATATTGTATTTGAAGGCTTCTTTATGGCTGGCATATCTCTGACTGCATTCTTTTTGCTTAGACTTATGATATGATCAAAGTTTAGGTGTCCCAATCTCCTATGCCATAACCAAGACTCCTCAAATATGCTAATATGACATGCTTCATTTTCTTCTTTTACTACATAGACATTGCTTATTGTTCGAACACCTTTGATCAGGGTTTTTCTAGTGATGCTTGATCTTACTTCACAGTCTTGAGCTCTAAAAAGAACTTCATAGCCTTTATCACACATTTGACTAACAATCAACAGATTTGCTTTCAGCCCATCCACAAATAGTACATCCTGGGCTTTTCCTCTGCCATTGTCCAGACTGACTGAGCGTCTTCCTTTGATCTTTCCTGCTGTTTCATTGCCAGAAGTAACATTTTCAGATTTCTTTTCATCAAAGGTTATAAACTTGCTTCTATCTCCTGACATATGCTTTGAGCAACCACTGTCCAAATACCACTGGCTTTTTAGATCTTGAGCTATTAGGGCCAAGTCACATTTATTCACTTTATTTTTCCACTGCAAGCATCCTCTTGTTTGGTACCTTTTCTGAGATGATGAACCATATTCTCTTAGAGGACATTTAGAAGACATATGTCCACTTTTATTGCATACACAACATTTGGATATATCTTTAGTAGAATTATAAGTAGGAACAAACTCTCCATGATTCATAAACCTCCTTGAGGTTTTGAACATCAGTCTTTGTTCATATTTCCTGCATTCTATGATTTTATGGCCAAATTCATTACAATGAAAACAATATCCATAGAAACAATTTGCATACCTGATATAAGGTTTTCTTCTCCATTTTCCTGCTTGAGTAAAACTTTTTGCTGTTTGCATCCTTTGCTGGTTTGTATTTATTCTTCTTGTATGACAATATGCAGCAATGTGTCCCAATTTGTGGCAGGCATAACAAGTGGCATTTTTCATAGGAGGAAAAAATCTGCTTTGATGACTTCCAAATTTGACATATTCAGGAGTATACGAGCTTTTTTCAGTTGACAATTTATTTACTTCATCCTTTGTCATTTGAGCTTCCTCCTGGTTTTTATCTACTTTATTGCAGGATTCTTCTTCCTTTGAAATCTTCTGAGCTGCTTGGATGTTCTCATCTGCTTTTACAAAAATAATATTTTTGTTTTCTTTTTCTTTGCCTTTGCTTGATTCTCCTTCATAGCCTATCCCAGTTTTTATCGGAGGAGATCTTTGAGCATCTAGAATCTCATTTAACCTATCAGAGCTTGTTATTTGAGAAGTATCTATTTTCCTCTGGGCATTTTCTAATTTCTTCCTTAAGCAAACTACTTCTTCTTCCAACTTCTCTTGTTCCTGAGTTTTATCCTTGATCTGCTTAAGTAGAATATCCTCTACCTTCTTGGCTTCTTCAAGCTCTACTTTCAACTGAATGAAGGCTTCTGAATTTTGTTCCTCTCTGACATATTTGAGAAGAATGTCTTTCTGTTTTCTGCACTTTAGTTTTAGTCTGTCAATTTCCTCCAAGGCACTTCTTAGCTCCCCCTCAAGGTCCACTTCACCTTGTTCCTCATCTTCTAAAAGACATTCTTCCAGCTCTTCTATAGCCATCAAAACAAATTCTGATGTTCCTTCTTCACTTGAGAATTCAGATGAGTCTTTTGATGCACTGCTGTCTTGCTGAGCATAGAAAGATTTTCTATTGAATCTCTTCCCTTTCTGCCAGTTCTTAGATATAGTCTTTTTCGATTCCTGAGCCTGATTCTTTGTTTTCTTATAAGGACACTTAGAAGCATAGTGTCCAACTCTTCCACAATTGAAACATTTAAATGGAAGTTTACCTTTATACTTACCTGAGCCTTTATCCAACTTCCTGATAAATTTGGCCTCTTCTTCATCAGAACAGGAGCATATATCTTCTTTTTCTTCTTTCTTCTTCTCTGCCTTAAAGGCTGCCTCCCTTACATTTGACTTCCTCTGTGGCAGTCTCAACTCATAAGCTGTTAGTTTTCCAAGAAGCTGGTTCATGGTCAAGGTTTCCCAATCTGTTGTTTCTTCTATGGAAGAAACCTTGGGATTAAAACTAGATGGCAAAGATCTTAGGATCTTTTGAACAATTACACATTGTTGCATGGTTTCACCTAGTGCTTTCATATTATTGACAATTTCTGCAACACTTAAAAAGAAATTAGCAATGTCTTCATCATCATTCATCTTTAAATTTTCAAACAAGGCTCTATAAACTTGAAGTTTAGCTGTCTTCACCTTTTTGTCTCCCTCATGAATATTTTCTAGAGTTTCCCACATCTCTTTGGCAGTCTCGCTGTGCATTACTTTGATGAATTCTGCCTCACATAGTCCATTCAAGATTGCATTCATTGCCTTTGCATTAGCCACAAAATCTTGTTCAGCTTCTTTCTCTGAGACATTTGCCTTAGAGTCATATCCAAATTCCACGGCAGCCCAAACTTCTATTCCTAAGGACATTATGTATGTTCTCATTCTGATTTTCCAGAAGGCATAATTTGCACCAGTGAAAAAAGGGGCTTTGTTCGTTGAGGATCCTTCTTGACTAGCCATCCCAAGAACCTAGGATCTCCTTTCAGTTGTTAAACTGCTACAAAAAGGAACCTGCTCCGATACCAATTGTTGAAACCTTAGTTAAACTGAGAGGAGGGGGGGGGGGGTGAATCAGTTTAACACCTTCAAGAATTTTTTTTAACACTTTTCAATTAAACTTATTTACAATTTATCTTTCATGATCAATTTTATATGGAACCAAACTTATATGTGCAGAAATGTTAAGATAATGTAACAGCAGAATTATGATAAGAGCAGTGAATATTAAGCAGACTGAATAACCATATCAACACATAGACATCACACACAGAGACAACAGATATACGTGGAAACCCATAAAGGGAGAAAACCACATCTTATTATTGTTGTGATGTAAAGGCAAGCTCCAACTCCCTCTCACCATTGATTTTCTGTCACCATTGATTTTCTGTAAGCACCAACCTACAGGAGGCTCCAAACTCAAATTCTGCAAGCTACAACTTGCAAGGAAGCTTCAACTCCCTCTTTTTCATAAAAGAAACATTTGCTGATTTATCTTGGATATCAACTCTGTTCTGTACCTTTTTTTTTTTTTACTGTACTCCAATCTTCATATTTGCTTGATTATTTATTTTTCTTCAATTCTGCATTCTCTTCTCTTTTATCAATTTACTCAGAGAAATGTATCCATTTCAAATTTACAGTGGGATTTTATCTTTCTCCGGAGACTTGCCAATTACATCACAAACAATGTAAACAGTTAAAACCTTTCATTCAATTACAGTATAAATTTTGAACAACACTGCTCTCTCTCTGTTTTCCTCTCTCGTCAATCAACAGCCACGCCTCTCTTTTTCGTTTCACTATATTCATTTTCCCTGTTCATTGCAGTTGCATAACTGCTGCCCGTACAACTGTATTTTAATCGAACATAAATAACTCTCGGCGTTATTATAAAACCTTTTTAATAAACCTTGGATTTTATATTACTGAACAACCAACGCTAACCTTTAAAAGATCCGGGTCCCATAGCTTTATAAACCCTTCTACTCTATTTGCCGATGCGATGTATTACTCCAATGCGATGGTTTGCTTTGATGTGGAACTCAAACACACATATGAATCATGACTTATTGATCAATCGGTTCTGCATCTCAATCAAAACTCTTGTCAATATGTTCTGCTGCCAAGCCTTTCTCCGATGCGATTGGGTGAAGGTCCCACATGCAAATTAACTTTAGATTTAGTTCATTGGTTGACTTTGTTAACCCAACACACTAATGCGTATATCCACAGGGATTTTTGGGCCCAACAACTATACACACTTCACCTTTGTTATTAAACTCTCAAATAATATAACCTTTGGTAAATTAAATGAATCACCCGAACTATATCTCCCTTTTATATAAGCCTTGGCCTTTATAACAAAGAGCTTTAATAATGTTAACCTTACAACAGTATTCAACCTTTCGACTCGAACCATAAATCAACACCTTTTATTTGATTTATTTAAAAACCCGACCTTAGCCCTTTATACAATGATTCAACCCTCAGCTTATAATAAAATCTTAATACAATGCACAACCTTTGAACTTGTGTTATGAACCCGATTACAGTATCAACACAACATTTTAACATATATTTCGCTCACGGGGCCCACAATGCATTATAACATACCTTAGACTTACCAACGACAATTCCATAAACATAATGCCCAATATATGAAGCTCTCCAATCAAATGTTACAACATCAATAAACCGTGAACTTAATGATAAAGCTTTATAAGCCTCGACCTTGCATTAAACATCAGTCCTCAACACAAATTAAGAGTGGGGCCCAGCTCTTAAACGACCCTTCTCATCTAACGGTTGCGGGCTTATCGCATCCGCTTCGGCGATTCGATGGATGTAAACAAATATCGCGTTAATTTATTGCACGATGGTTAATTCCCCAACATCGCGCGATATAAATGGTTTTCGTAAACCACTTATGCACACGCGGTAGTTAAGAAGCTATATCGCGTTATTTTCTTCAAAACTGTTTACCATATTTGAGACCACGCGAAAACCATGGTTTCTTTGTTCCCCGGTTTCACTGTTCACTCAAGGTTCCATTATCGGCTCAAGGTTCCACTCGACTTTATTTCTTCAGCGCTTTTATATATATGAACTCTGTCTTTCATGTGCAATACCTCTACACTGTTTCTTGGTCCATACTGCAATTACCAACGACTCATCTCTACAGGCCTAGACAACTGTTATGCGGAGAATGATAACTCCTCAATGCACCATGCCTTTCCACTGATTTTGTTCTTGCTTTCATATTCAAACTGCGCTCATACTCTGTTATTCCATAACACTTCATCGACTTCCATTTCGCAATTACTCACACGAACTTATATCAATTGTTGGGAAAAATGCGAGAGTGAATCGGTATTTAGAGTGACGAAAACTTTTTTACTTTTTCTTTCTTTTTAAACCATACGCTCACTTTATTGAAAACGAACTCGCGTATACACGTGGATATCCTTAAGAAAACTTGTGTATGTCCGAGGAGAGATCTTAATATGAATTTAATTCTTTACTTAGATCATTGCATCATTCATTCATCATATGTTTAGTAAGCGATAAGCATGTGGAGTAATAACAGGAATAAACCATCACACATAAGCAACACACATGAACACCGGTATTTAAGGTGGAAACCCAATTCGGGAGAAAACCACGCTTTGTTGTCGTCTGCTGATCTTCAATATTTATTATAAAGAAAACTTCTTACAATTTTGTACTTGCACAGAGACTCATACCAGGGACGCGAGCACCTACTGCTGCGGAAGCTGCAACCTTCTCTCGTTCTCCGGCCAGCTGGCCGGAAGGGAGCTCCAACCCCCGATCTCATTTACCGGCCTCTCCACGGAAGGGGAGGCTACTACCCCACCTTTGCTCTTGTTTACCGGTCTCTCCTGGAAGGGAGCTACTACCCCTTTGCTCTCGTTTACCAACCTCTCCTGGAAGGGAGCTACTACCCCCTTCTCTCATTTACCATCCTCTCCTGGAAGGGAAGATACTACCCTCCTCGAAGGCTTCGACCCTCGGCACTACTTTGCCGAACCACATTTCATCAATTTTCATGCTTTTGGACCCACTCCCACATATTTTAAGCTCAACATACGACAAAGCTGAGAACTTATAACCCCATAAATTCATTCATTGAATCATCAACCAATCGAAACAACAACTTGATCCTTAATCAACATAATCAATAACGCATAATCAACATTCAAACACAACCCCGGATCCGAATGAATACATCATTGACGAGATAAGCGGTAAAATAGCAAAACGGATCAGGACATTTCATTCCACACACTTCGGCAAAACCACATAGATTCCATACGCGCTTTGCACTTCACTAAACTGCGATATATATGCACTTCCACGAGAGACAAACATGCGTATAGATCTACAACTATTTCAAAAGCTGACCTTTGATTGCATACGCGTTTTTTGCTGAAACAGACCACACGTATATACGTGCTTTCGTTGAGATGAACATGCGTATAGATGCTTTGTAACATTTCAGAACTATGCTGGCTACTTCGGAACGAGATAGCACCCGAGATCTCACCCTTTACTTCAACAAAGATTCACTAGATCACGAGATCTAAACATTCCATAAACGAGATCTAGAAAATACCTAGTCATTTACGGATCTAGAGATCCCCTCTTCATCATTTTCTTCACTTAGGTGCATTATTAATTCGAGATCAATCAATAAAATGTTATCCATTCCATGTAGATATACTTCGAGTGAAGTATTCATTAAAACAGGACCTATGCACACTATTGCACTATGATCTTCTTCTCCTTATATAGATTTAGCCTTTATCAATACCATGAGTCAAAACCACTCAACCGTGCGAAGTGGTACTCCTGGATGGGATCAAATAGATAATCTAACACTCAATAATGTAGGGCCAATACCATGGTCATGTCCCCCTGGTTTTATAAATTTAGAGTGCAAATAGGCATATGCTACATGAGTACGTACTTTTACGGCGTATTTATACACTACTTTGCCGTTACAAACCCGCGTGTACTTTGTGACGTATATCTTATTCATCATTACTCTAGCACTACATTTAGGTTATTTCCTTGGTATACGCTTAGTCTACTACTCAGATACACATCAGATTTAAATCATTAACAAATAGTTTTCTATTCAAAGACAACTCATCAAATCGGTTTTCCATCAAGGAAAACTTCATCGAAGTAGGTTTCTCATCAAGGACAACACATTGCATCATATTGCCATGATCTCCCCCCTTTGGACTTGATGGCAACCATGATGGTGTTTGATACCACAACGAGATAGATAAATTGATTATAACATTATTCAAACACCGTGATACTCTCCCCCCTTTGACACATCAAGGGGCAAAGGCAAATGGGATCAAAACCAAAACAAGGTTTTTTCTTCTCTTGTAGAAGAAGAGCTACTGTAGATGCGATGTACCTTGAAGTTACCATGCTCCCCACTGAGTTCACATTGAATCTTCAAACATATTTTTCAATGAAGTACATAGACTACTGACACGACCTTTCCTATCACCAAGGACTCATACTTACATCAATGATCCAACCAAGTGGATTTACATATGTGACTCCAGAGTACCCAGCTTAGTGGTTTTACACATTTTGACTCAACTATCCAACCCAAGTGGGTTTACAAATTTGAAGAAGTCCTTACATGAATGAATATACAAATTTACATCATAGATCTCATCATAAAATTTTCATCAGAAATTACAAATGTAGAATTTTTATAACCAATACAAAAAGACCTTAAGAGAGAGATCATATTTCAAAACCATCATAATTCCAACAATGCATTACTCTCATCGAGGCTAATGCTCCCCACTACTTGTGCTCTGTCCTTGGGTTGAATCACTATTTTTCTTATCGAGAAAAACATACGCTTGTCTCCAACGGAACTCACGTGTATATGTGGCTTTAGTTCATGAAACCCGCGTATGAAAAGTGAGAAATACCAAAAATTTCATGAAGCTCCATTTTCTCCTGATTTATACATTACGCACTGCTGTTTCTCTGTTGTCACATTAGATGCCTTTGTTAGAAAATAAACACAACCATAATTACCAAACCAACCATGGGAATCACCATATATTGCTCCCCTTGTGATGATACATTGCGAGTTCCTATAATGTATACGCTAACATCACTCTTGCTGATCATTATGAGGAAGTAAGCTTTAGAAGCGGAAAACTGCCGAGTAGGATTATTATCCCCCTACGTTTTTGACCGGTCCTCCTTCTAACTTTTCCATCTTTTCTTGAAATTTCTTATGCTGTGTGCGTGGAAATTATCCAATTTCTCGAGATCTATTCATCATTTTGCATTCTTTTTCTACATGTCCATACTTGTTACAAGCATAACATCTTGTGTGACCCGAGAAAATTAAGCATAGGGATCATAATGTGTTTTTCTATTCTTTCTTCTATTGCAATCAACTACTTTATAACCAAACTTGCTGCATGAAAAACAATATCCCTTAAAGAAACCTTTGAGTACCTTTATGCCTAGAATATCTTTGTTTGTTTTGTAGTAGAAATAATCTGCTTCTACAATTGTTTTGCCAACATGCCCATAATCATGACATTTAAAGCATTCAACATTATTGATCGAAAGGAGAGAATCGATTGATGCTTACACATAGTTAGGGAGGGGAATGATTTCTTTTGAGAGATCATGATTGTCGGTTGACCTTTTGTTTTCTTTCAACACTTCAAGTTTTGCATTGATATCCTTTGAATCTTTAGCACTTTCTTGTGAACTAGATTCTCCTCTATCGATTTCATGAAAAAGCCTAAAGACCAAATTTAGCAAGGAAGGAGACCTATGACTACTAAGAATATTGTCGAGAATATTAGTACTATCTTGAAACCTCAAGAGTTTATCTTTTTCTTCTAATTTACCTTTTAAAATGTTTAACTCAACCTCCAATATTTGGCATTGCTTCTTCTTGCTTTCTTCGACCCTTGTTCCTTCTTCTACTTGATCATTCAATTTTAAAAATCTCTTCTTTCAACCCATTTTCTTGTTCTTCAAAATTTTGTAAAAGTTCTTCATTCTTCTTATTTGATTTTTTCCATATCTTTGTTTGAGAGAGATGATTTACTGGCTTCAAGTCTTTCACTCGATTGGTTACTTTATCCTGCATGAGTCTTTGATACATTTCTCTGTCCATTCATTCTAGAATCCTTATCTTTGTAGATAGATTCCTTCCTTTTTAAATAGATCTTAAACATTAATCTTGAGATTTGCTTCTAGACCCATCTTTATTACTTTCACTATCATCACCATTGCTTGCATAAGGAAGTGGATCACAACAACAAGGATTAATACCTTTTGCATCATCTTCATTTTTTTTCTCGTACCACGATTTAAAGAGATATCTTCTTTCCTTGAGTAGCCCTCTTCCTTTGCTTCCTTCCCATTGCGATGGATCTCCTTCGAAGCAATCAAAGCACGTAGAAGGGACACCTGCTCGATACCAATTGTTGGGAAAAATCTTTGAGAAGGGGTGAATCGATATTTAGAGCGTAGCGAAAACTTTTTACTTTTTCTTTCTTTTTTAGACCATACGCTACTTTCTTTGAACCCACGACTCGCGTATACACGTGGATATCCTTAAGAAAACTTGACGTATGTCCGAGAGATCTTAATATGCATTTAATTCTTTACTTAGATCATTGCATCATTAATTCACCAAATGTTTAGTAAGCGGTAAGCATGTGCGGTAATAACGAGAATAAACCATCACACATAAACTGCATACACACATGAACACCGGTATTTAAGGTGGAAACCCAATTCATGAGAAAACCACTGTACTACTTGTCATCTCTGTCTTCAATATTTATTATAAAAAAAACTTCTTACAATTTTGTGTCGGTACGGAACTCATACCCGGCACGCGAGCCTCACCCTGCGGAGGCGCAACCTTCTCTCGTTCTCCCGGCCACTACCGTGGAAGGGGCTCCAACTCCACGATCTCGTTTACCCGACCTCTCTGGAAGGGAGCTACTACCCCCTCCTCTCGTTTGCCAACCTCTCCTAGAAGGGAGCTACTACCCCCACTGCTCTCATTTACCGGCCTCTCCTGGAAGGGAGCTACTACCCCCTACTCTGCGTTTACCAACCTCTCTGGAAGGGAGCTACTACCCCCTCGCGAAGGCTTCGACCCTCAACACCCCTTGCGGACCACGTTTCATCCAATCATCTCTTTGGACCCACTCCCACACATTTAAGCTCAACATACATCAGCTGAAACTTATAACCCCATCAATTAATTCATTGAATCATGCTAACCAATCAACCAACAAACTTGATCTTCCAATCAACATAATCGACAACATAATCAACGTTCAAACAACCCTGAGATACGCTGTGAATACATCATTGACTGAGATCATGCAATAAAACAACAAAATAGATCAGAAATTTCATTCCACACACACTAGACAAAACCATAGATTCCATACTGGCAGCTTTTACTTCATCAGACATCTTGCATATCATACGCGCTTCTACAAAGACAAACCCTGCGTATAGATGCGCAACTATTTGAGAATTGACCTTTGATTGCATACGCGTACGAAACGAGCTTTTTGTGTATATACGTGCTTTCGATGAGATCTCGACACGCAGTATAGATCTTGCAATATTTCAAAACTATGCGACTCTTTGAAGCGGATAACTCGATCTCACCCTTTACTTCGACAAAGATTCGCCGGATCACGAGATCTAGACATTCCGCATAAACGGATCTGAAAATACCTAGTCATTTTCAGGATCTAAGAGATCCTCTTACTATCATTTTTTTCATAGGTGCATTATTAATTCCAGGATCAATCAATAAATTGTTACCCATTCCATGCGGATATACTTCGAGTGAAGTATTCATTAAAACCAGGACCTATGCACACTCTTGCACTATGATCTTCTTCTCCTTATATAGATTTAGCACTTTGCTCATCACCATGAGTCAAAACCACTCAACCGGCGGTAGGTATCCTGGATGGGATCAAATAGATAATCCATCGCTCAATACTTGCATGAGACGATACCATGGTCATGTCCCACTGGTTTTTATCTCAATTTTGAGAGCGCAAATAGGCATACGCTCACTTGGTATGTGTACTTTCTACGCGTACATTCGCTACTTTTAAGATTTACAAACCTGTGTATGCTTTGTGACATATCTTATTCATCATTACTACAGCACTATCTTGGAATTTATTTCTTTGTTACTTCGAACTTTGCTCTATAGATACATCAGATTTACATCATTAACAAATAGGTTTCTATCCAAAGACAACTCATCGATCAGATTTCCATCAAGGGACAACTTCATCGAAGTAGGATTTGCCATCAAGGACTAACACATTGCATCATATTGCCAACAATATCTCCCCTTTGGACTTGATGGAAACCATGATGAGTGTTTGAGACCACAACAAATAGATACATTAGATTACTAATCATTATTCAAACACCATGATACTCTCCCCCTTTCGACATCAAGGGCAAAGCGTGGATCAAACCAAAACAAGGTTTTTCTTCTCTTGTAGAAAGAAGAGCTGTTTGTAGATGCGATGTGCACGGGAGTTACCATGCTCCCCCTGAGTTCACTGACATGAATCTTCAAACATATTTTTCAATAGAAGTACATGACTCTATGACCTTTCATATCACCCGAGGACTCAAAACTACACATCAATGATCCAACCAAGTGGATTTACATATGTGACTCAGAGTACCCAACCAAGTGGGTTTATACATTTTGACTCAACTACCCAACCAAGTGGGTTTACAAATTTGAAGAAGTCCTTACATGACTGAATATAATAATTTACATCATAGGTCTCATCATAACCTTTTCATCAAATTACAAATATGACTTTTTATAACCAATACCAAAAATACCTTAAGAGAGAGATCATATTTCATAACCATCATAATGCCAACAATGCATTACTCTCAGCAAGGCTAATGCTCCCACACGAAAACTATGCTCTCTGTCCTTGAGTTGACTCACTATTTTTCTTATCAAAAAAACATAAACCTGTCTCCAATGGAACTCACGTGTATACGTATGGCTTTAGTTCATGAAACTTCGACGTATGAAAAGTAAAATCACTGAAAATTTCACGAGCTCCATTTTCTCCTAGATTTATACATTCACCATGCACGTCTTTTGTTTTCACATTAGATGCACTTGTGGTGAAAATAAACACAACCATAATTACCAAACCAACCATGGGAATCACCATATATTTCTCCCCTTGTGGTGATACATTGCTGATTCCTATAATGTATCTCCACATCACTCTACACAGTCATTATGAGAAGTAAGCTTTAGAAGCGGAGAAAGGTACTTGATGGGATTATTATCCCCTATGTTTTTGACCGGTCCTCCTTCTTTTTCCAGCTTTGCTTGAAATTTCTTATTGTGTGCTGGAAATTATCCAATTTATCAAATCTATTCATCCTGCATTCTTTTTCTACATGTCCATACTTGTTACAAGCATAACATCTTGTGTGACATTAAAGTAAGCATAGGGATCATAATGTGTTTTTCTATTCTTTATTTTATTGCAATCAGCTGCTTTATGACCAAAATTGCTGCATGAAAAACAATATCCCTTAAAGAAACCTGAGTACCTTTCTATGTAGAATCTGTTTGTTTGTCACTGAAATAATATTCTTCTGCAATTGGCTACAACATGCCCATAATTATGACATTTAAAGCGTTCAACATTATTGATCAAAGGAGAGAATCGATCGATGCTTCTATAGTTAGGAGGAGGATGATTTCTTTTGAGAGTTCATGATTGTCGGTTGACCTTTTTGTTTCTTTCAACACTTCAAGTTTTGCATTGATATCCTTTGAATCTTTAGCACTTTCTTGTGAACTATATTCTCCTTTAACATTTTTCATGAAAACCAAGACCAAATTTAACGAGAAGAGGAGACCTTTGACTACTAAGAATATTGTCCGGAAATCTTATTACTATCTTGAAACCTCAGAAGTTTATCTTTTTTCTTCTAATTTACCTTTTTAAAATGTTTACCTCAACCTCCAATCTTTGTGCATTGCTTCTTCACACTTTCTTCGACCCTTGTTCCTTCTTCTACTTGATCATTCAATTTTAAAATCTCTTCTTTCAACCCATTTTCTTGTTCTTCAAAAGTTTGTAAAATTTCCCCTTTCATTCTTCTTATTTGATTTTTCCGGATACGGTTTTGAGAGAGATGATTTACTGCTTCAATTCTTTCACTTCAGATTGGTTACTTTATCCTGCCAGTCTTTGATACAATTCTATACTGTCCATTCATTCTAGAGATCATATCTTTGTAGATATATTCCTTCCTTTTAAATTGATCTTCAACATTAATCTTCGAGATTTGCTTCCTAGAGCCCATCTTTATTACTTTCACTATCATCACCATTTCTTGCATAAGGAAGTGAATCACAAGAACAAGGATTAATACCTTTTGCATCATCTTCATTTTTAGCCGTACATGATTTATGAGATAACTTCTTTCCTTGAGTAGCCCTCTTCTTTTGCTTCCCTTCCCATTAGCGACGGATCTCCTTCAAGCGATCCAAAGCTCTCTAGTGAAAGGGACTGTTACGGTACGACTGGTGTTGGGAAAATCTACTGAGAGTGAATCGGGTATTTAGAGTTGGTTGAAAACTTTTTACTTTTCTTTCTTTTCTTTTTAAAACCATACGCTACTTTACTAAAGCCCAACTCGCGTATGCACGCGAATATCCTTAAGAAAACTTGTGTGTCCGGAGATTTTAATATGCATTTAATTCTTTACTTAGATCATTGCATCATTCATTCACCGAGATGTTTAGTAAGCGATAGGCATGTGCAATAACATAAACGAGAATAAACCATCACACATAAGCAACACACATGAACACCAATATTTAAGGTGGAAACCAAATTCGAGAGAAAACCACCGCTGCTGTCGTCTCTGTCTTTAATATTTAGTATAAAGAAAAATTCTTACAATTTTGTATTGGCGCAAACTCATACCAGCACGCAGGCACCTACCTGCAGAAGGCTGCAACCTTCTCTCGTTCTCCAGCCACTACTGGAAGGGAGCTCCAACCCCCTAATCTCGTTTACCAACCTCTCCTGGAAGGGAGCTACTACCCCCCTGCTCTCATTTACCGACCTCTCCTAGAAGGGGAGCTACTACTTACCCCCTCAACTTTGAAGGCTTCGACCCTCGGGCACCAGCTATGGGACCCGCACGTTTAATCAATTTTTCATCATCGGACCCACTCCACACACATTTAAGCTCAACATACATCAAAACGTGAAACTTATAACCCCATCAATTCATTCATTGAATCATCATACCAATCAACCAACAACTTGATATTTAATCAACATAATCAACGACATAATCAACATTCAAAGCAACCCGGATACTGTATGAATACATCATTGATGAGATAGAATTAAAATAGCAAAACCAGATCGAGACATCTCATTCCACACACTTGACAAAATCCTAGATTCCATACACGCTTTTACTTCACTTTGAACACCACGTATATACGCCCGACAAAGACAAACTTGTGTATAGATGCTGCAACTATTTGATGACCTTTGATTGCTTTGATTACGCATTTTTTAGAAAACGAACTTTGTGTACATACGTGCTTTACGGCGAGATGAACATATGTGTATAGATTTGTAACATTTCAGAACTATGCAACTCTTGAGAATAGATAACTCGAGATCTCACCCTTTACTTCGACAAAGATTCGCAGGGATCATAGATCTAAACATTCCATAAACAGATCTAGAAAATATCTAGTCATTTCAGATCTAGAGATCCCTCTTCATCATTTTCTTCATAGGTGCATTATTAATTTAGATCAATCAATAAACTGTTACCCATTCCATGCATATATACTTCAGAGTGAAGTATTCATTAAAACCCAGACCTATGCACACTCTTGCACTATGATCTTCTTCTCCTTATATAGATTTAGCCTTTATCAATACCATGAGTCAAAACCACTCAACCGCTGATGGTATTCCTGGATGGGATCAAATAGATAATCCAGCGCTCAATACTGTGGGCCAATACCATGGTCATGTCCCCTGGTTTTATAAATTTAGAGTGCAAATAGGCATACGCTACTTGGTAGGTACTTTTATGCATACATATGCTACTTTGTCGTTACAAACCCGCGTATGCTTTGTGACATATCTTATTCATCATTACTTTGGCACTTACTGGAATTTCTTTCTTTGTTACTTCTGAGCTGCTCTGTAGATACATCAGATTTACATCATTAACAAATAGGTTGCTATCCAAAGACAACTCATCAAGTCAGTTTCCATCAAGGAAAACTTCATCAAGTAGGTTGCCATCAAGGAAAACACATTGCATCATATTGCCAACTCTTAAATGACCCTTCTCATCTAATGACTGCAGGCTTATCGCATCTGCTTCGACGATCTGACAGATGTAAACAAATATCGCGTTAATTTATTGCACGAGGGTTAATTCGGCAACATCGCGCGATATAAATGGTTTTCGTAAACCACTTATGGACATGCGGTAGTTAAGAAGCTATATCGCGTTATTTTCTTCAAAACTGCTTACCATATTTGAGACCATGTGAAAACCACGGTTTCTATGTTCCCCGGTTTCACTGTTCACTCAAGGTTCCGTTATCGGCTCAAGGTTCCACTCAGATTTATTTCTTCAACGCTTTTATATATATGAACTCTGTCTTTCATGTGAAATTCCTCAACACTGTTTCTTGGTCCATACTGCAATTACCAACGACTCATCGCGGAGAATGATAACTCCTCAATGCACCATGCCTTTCCACCAATTTTGTTCTCACTTTCATATTCAAACTGCGCTCATAATCTGTTATGCCATAACACTTCATCGACTTCCATTTCGTAATACTCACACCGGCTTATATCAATATCACTTTCCACACAGAGACTAGGATTTCGACTTCCTCCACAATATAGTAGCTCAGGAACTTAAGGGAATCAAGCCTCCTTTAACCGTGATTACACAAAAATCGACCTCCACCTTTTGCGCAGAGTATTACAGCTATTTTCTTTGATTACAAGTTCCAACAGAACTGTCTCCTCTTTGAGGAATTCCACTATACAGTTTTGGGTAAATGTTATTGCCCAACCTTTAACCTTGGACCAGACTACACCATGTATTCATTCACCACATAATTACTTTTAAGGGGAAATGAGCCATTACAGAGTCTTATTCATACATGCCCACACAAACTCATACAATTTCTTATTGAACCTCTCAATTCACTACCTTTGCTACCTCTTCTCCTTGACTAATTCTTGTCCATTTGCTGCCTCTGCTCCTTGACTAATTCTTGTCCTTTTTCTTCCTCTGCCCCTTGTCTTCTACTTTGCCTTATTGCTGATTCAGGTGCTACTCCTTTGTGCTTCTTTTCCATCAATGACAACACTTCTAACATGTTTTTTTGGTCATAAATCCAACCCCATAAAATGATGCCTTATGGAGGATACGGTAAGACGATCAAGCCCAAAAAACGCACTTCAAATATCTTCAATAGTCCCTTCGCCGATTCAAAGTTTTGAGAAAATTCCCTCAACAGCATAGGAAGGATATGGAGGTAGGACAAAGCCATTGTCATTTATCGTGGAGCCTAGCTACCCAAGGAGCCATATGTAGCAAGGCCTGAGAACATGGCACATAACGATCACGCATACATTTGGAACCTCGTCAACCAGAAGGAGGTGTGGTCGAAGGTATTCACACAACAACGTATGCCTGAAGAGTCTTATGTGAGAAATCCGCAACTTTCAAAATTGGTAGCATAGAAAATGGATCAAAATGGCGATGTTGATTAGTCGCCAGGTCACATATATAAGAAACTTTCCAGGGCTATGACTCAGTGGGTTTCGTGACTCAGCGACCCCATCAAGCCGCATTGCCGAAATTTCCACCCATGCAACAGCAGCCTCTCTAGCGTCTTAGAATGAAATTAAATTTCTTCGAGCCCATTACTTATTGCCATCTATCTGAATGGTGCAATGCGTACACCAGAAATGGCACAAGAAGGTGGACCTCACACAAAAAAATGCAAGCATATCCGTGGTCGCAAAAGGGCACTTCACAGGCCCCAGGTCGCATGTTTTCTCCCAGCCAAGAGATGTGACCCGAACCCTATGTGACTATGCGACCTCTCCGAGGTCGCAAGGTCACAGAAGAGTGTGTCCAAGAGAAGCTGCGACCGAGGAAATTCTCCGACTATGCGACCCCCGTTCCAAAATGCGACCTCCGCTTCAAAGTGCGACCTCCCTCAAAGGCAACACCCATGCCTCTCCAGAAGTAAAAGTCACACTCTTAAAATAGGGTGAACATGCATTACGAGAGGTGGTAGGTGATTTAAATGGGGAGCGAAAGAACCTTGTGGGATACACATGAAAGCATGGATATGTGACGCGAAAAGTATCGAGCTTGCATGACAGCAAATGATCAAGTATTGGGTAGGAGACCCTATAATCACATTGTTAACAGAACACCAAGAATGTGCCAAGGAAATGTGCGCATGCACATATATTAGCTTCGTCAAGAACATAGTGACGTGTCGCGTTTTAGCTATGCAAAGAGTATACAAGGCAGTGAAGGAAATCCTACAAGTCTTGGTAGTCAAAGGGAAAGCACATTTGTGTCAATACCTTCTGCATCGTACATTTAAAATGCATGCACTCTCGCGGGCCTACCAATAGGAGCACCTCAGTATTTTATGCCTTAAAAATGGCTGGTATCCTTTTCTTTCTGCGTGTTGGTGTTGCAATTACAAAGTGGGTTGATTTGGAGATACAACAAGAAACTCTTTTCTATGCCGGAACATTGCCCAAGATGGCACCACATGGGTACCATGGGGTAACTGTTGAGGAAGCTCATTCAGGTTTCCATGTGGCACATAACTCAGCAGGCTTTAACTTTCCAGATGTCATTATTTGTAGCCTTTCATCTTCCCAAAAGACTTACTGTTATATATGGAGATCACATCCTGTATGTGCGGAATGTACATAATTTATCAAAGATCTCCAGGATCTGTGCATACTTTTCACACAATGCCTGTATATGAGATATTTCTAAATTTCTACTAAATCAGAAGCTGGAAACCAAAAACTCGTTACATTCTATAGGAAATGGCACCATTTGGGGGGGGGGTCTCTTTGCGACAGGTTCTGCAGATGGTACAATAAGGCTATGGGATCTTGCTTTAAGGTTGGGCACAAAAAAAATTCATCACAAAGCCCCTGCATTAGATTCAAAATCGACAAATGTTTATTGCAAGGACACACTTGGTGTTATATATTTAGAGATAAGTGGGGATCCTATCAAGAAACAATTAGAGGCAGAGAAATCTGTTGATCTAGATCGGGGTTTTCATTCATTAGTTGAGCCTCCATAGGAGCGGATGGAGACTCCCTGTCAGCTTGTGATTGTAGTGGGAATCTACATGTTTACAATCTGAGAACACTGGACCACCCAGGGGTCTAAGTTTATTATTTGCTAAATCATTCCTTCAGCTAACTAAATGTGCTTTAGCATCAATATTTTGAAGACATGTGACCCATGTTACGTTGTTTGCAGGTAGAGGTGGTCGATACGCAGAGCCAAAGCTAGGGTCTTCTCTGGTAGACAAGGTGCATCCTTTCAAAGCTCAAAAGAACTGCAAAGGTACTTAGTCACTTTCACGAGATAGAGATGAAAGAAAAGAAATCTTGCTACGAAACCCAGAGATCACCGAAATAAGGTCGCAAATTTGCTCAAGGTTCTAGGTCATGACTTGCTCAAGGTTGCCAGGATACAAATTGCCCAAGGTTGCAGGTCGCAGATTTTTTGTAATATCCCGAAAGGGAAATTGATAGTAATACAAAGCATACAGTAAGATACAAAATGCTAAAAACTAAACATGTAGCAGATACACATTAAATGGAGAGAATACTGAGCCATTTTATTATGCTAAGAAATAGAGATGAGTACAACAGGTGATCAGAGTGATGGAACCTCGACTTGCACCAGGAAAGTGTAGGAATACTCTCAGAATATCAATGGAATGGCTGCTCTCTACTCTGCATCCAGGCTGCTAGAAAACTGTCGTGCTGCTGCTATTGCTGGAACAAAATGAGTATTTGGGGTTGCTCCCCTGCTCAGAAAAAGCTGAAACTATGGAATCGACCTCTACTCACAATACCCTGAAAAGCCCAGAGAGCATTTCGGAAATGGTCGACCCCTGAAAATGCCTCCCTTGAGGATATATGCTATCCTCCCAAGGGCCACGTTGGTTCTGAATGCAATCCTCCAAAATATGTCCTCCCACTTTTCCAAATGCCTCCAATAGGCAAGGTTTGGCCCCTTGCTCAATCCTCCAACCTAAATCCTCCAAAATAATGCTACTCCGGAGCTCCCTCAAAATGGACTGCGTCCTCCCTCTCAAGACTGCGTAGTCCCTAATGGCTCTGCTCTTCCATGAAAGCAATCACCAATCCTCCTGCAAAAAGCTGATGAAAATACCTCACCCAAGCAATCACTCAAAGTCTCTCGGGGCTGAGGGTGGGATCTCCGAACGGAGACACCCGATGCACTGAACAGTGCTGCAGAAAATGACTAGCTCAATATGCATAAACATGAATGACAAAATGAGGGGGCTCTCCTCCCTTTATAACTCTAGGCCTCTCTCTCTCTCTAGGCCCCACCACCTCCACGTGCTCCTTGGCCCACGCTATCTCCCTCATCTATGTGAAGTAGGCCCCACGCTGCCCACATGGTCTGCGTCCCTCTCCTACACTGTCCACTTGGACACTAGGCCCCACGCTCTCTTAATTTCGATGTGGACTTTAGGAAAGTGTTTTTATCCTAAGTGAGTTAATTAATATTTTACTCACTTTATTCATGCTCCGACTATAATAAAGAAAAATTGGTCAAAATTAATATTTCCAATTAGCTATCGCTAATTGGGAATATTACAGTCTCCCCCGGAAAAATGTTGCTTGACCCCAAGCAACTACAGTGATGGACGCTGCAAGATCTTGTCACTCTCCCAAGTGGCATCCTCATCCGGTAAATTCTTCCACCTCACTAAGATTTCCGGGACTGTCCTGTTCCGTAATTGCCTCTCCCTGATATCAATAATGGCCTCCGGCTGTAGCACAAAATGCCCCTCATCATCCGTAGGCAGAAGCTCCTCTGTCACTGTCACCTGCTGTCCCAATGCCTTCTTCAGGCACGATACATGAAATATGTTATGAATCTTGCTGCCTTGGGGCAGCTCCAACTCATAAGCAACCTGTCCAACCCTGTGTATCACACTGTAAGGCCCATAAAAACGGGACTTGAGATTCTCAGCTCCCTTCTGCTTCAGAGTCGAATGTTGGTATGGCTGCAAACGTAGGTATACCAATTCCCCTACCTCAAATTGTCTCTCTACCTGACCCCTGTCAGCATACAGCTTCTACTGGTTCTGTGTTATAGCCATGTTATCCTTGAGATCTCAAAGGATATCCTGACTCTCTTGGATCCAATCCTTGAATTTCGAAGCCTTGCTGGCACCAAACATCACATCAACAAAATATAAATCATGATAACCATATAATGCATATAACGGAGACATACCGATAGACATGTGATTTGTGTTATTGTAGAAATACTCTCATAGGTGCAGCCACCAGCCATGCCCTCTGCTGCCCACTGACATAGTTACGCAAGTATCCCTCTAGCCACTTGTTAACTATCTCTGTCTTCCCATCTGTCTGTGGGTGGTAGCTGGTGCTCGGTGTCAACTCTGTCCCCACCAGCCAGAAAAGCTCCTGCCAAAATCCGCCCATGAAGCGACTGTCCCTGTTACTGACAATGGTCTTGGGAAGACCATGTAACCTGAAGATATCCCTAAAGAAAAACTATGACACCTGTGCTATTGTATAGTGTGCGGATATGGCAAAAAGATGTGCATATTTCGTCAGTCAATAAACGATGATGATTATACATTCCTTGCCCTACACCATGGGAAACCCTATGATGAATTCCATCGAAATACTCTCCCACTTCCCCTATGGAATGGGAAGAGGCTGCAACAAACCTATTGGATGGTTCATCTCCCCCTTGTTGTGCTAAAAAAACTCGCACTCCTTGAAATGCTGGAGTACATCGTCCTTGAGGCCCTTCCATGAGAACCTCTCCCTAATGGCCCTGTAGGTTTTGGTAAACCCCTGGTGGCCAAAAAATGGTGAATCGTGAGAAGCCTGCAATATCTTCTTCTTGAGCTCAGAGCCCTCAGTTAAGAAGAACATGTCCCTGTAGTAGATGATCTCATCCATCACCCTGTATCTATCATCTGTCATCTATCAATCCAGAATCTCACAAGAAAACTTGTCCTTGGAGTACTCCACCAATAGTCGAGCCCTCCAATCTACATCCAGACTCATCAGAGACAACATGGCTAGTCTACGTGAAAGTGCTTCAACCACCACGTTGTTCTTCCCTTTGACATACTCAATGTCAAAGTCATAGGCCTGGATCTTGCTGACCCACTTCTACTGCCTCTCATGTAGCTGCTTCTGCTCTAAGAAAAACCTAAGGCTATTGTGGTCAGTCCTCACCCTGAACCTGTTACCTACCAGGTACTACCGGAATTTGGCCAATGCATGCATGATGGCCAGCATCTCCTTGTAGTATATGGCATACAACCGCTCATGTGGAAGGAGCTTCTGGCTCTCAAAAGCTATAGGGTGGCCTCCCGGCATCAATACTGCTTCGATCCCATCTCCTCATGCATCACAGTCCAAAAAGAATGGATGTGTGAAGTCTGGCAATGCAAGCACTGGACAACTTCTCATCACCTCCTTGAGCTTTTTAAAGGCCCATTGTGCTATATTTGTCCAAATGAATGCCCCTTTCTTCATCAGATCTGTAAGGGGTGCAGCAAGCTGAGAGAAACTCTTGATGAACTTCCTGTAGTAGGTGCAGATACCCACAAACCCCCAAAGTTTCGTCACGTTTCTCGGCTCTGGCCATTCCCTGATGGCCCTGATATTCTCCTCGTGGACCCTCACTCTGTCCACCCCTATAATGTGTCCCAAGTATAGCATCTTCGTCAACCCAAACTCGCACTTGGAGAGCTTAGCATAAAACTGCTGCTCCTCCAAAATACACAACACTGCCTCTATGTGCTAGAGATGCTCCTCCCATGTCCTACTATATATCAATATATCGTCAAAGAATACCAGCAAAAACTTCCTCAGGTGACTGCAGAAGATGTGGTTCATGCACGACTGGAAGGTGGCCGGTGCATTGGTTAGCCTGAAGGGCATCACCAAGAACTCAAAATGGCCATAATGGCATCTAAAATCGGTCTTGGGAATGTCTTGTTCCCTCACGCGAATCTGGTGGTACCCGGATCTCAAATCAATCTTTGAGAAGAACTGTGCCCCTCTCAACTCATCCATCAACTTGTCAATCCGTGGTATGGGGTACTTTTCTTCATGGTCTTTTTGTTCAGGGTCCTATAGTCAATGCACATCCACAGTGTGTCGTCCTTCTTCTTCGCCAACACTACCGAAGAAGCGAAAGGACTGGTGTTAGGCTGAATGTGTCCAAGGGCTAACAACTCACAAATAGCCCACTCAATCTCGTCCCGATAGGCCTTGGGGTGCCTATAGGGTGTGGTAATGACGGCCTGAATGCCCTGCTCTAGCTCAATCGTATGCTCAAACCCCTTATCGGGTGGCTGACCTGGAAGTATCTCTCCAAACACCGTGGCATACCTGTCACGGATGGTCTGTATCTATGGATGCACTATCTGCCCAGTAGTCCCTGCCTCTGATGCACGCAACTCTACTACCCACTCTACGTCTCCCTTCCGGAATTATGCCTCCATCCGGTGAGCTGAAACGGTCTGGGGTGGGTAAGTGTGCATGCCCCATATCTTCTCATGCTTCCCAATATTCTTATCATCCCACTCCATCTCCAAGGCCTCCCAATCTGTGGTGACCTTCCCTAGAGTGATCAGCCACTGAACACCCAATACCACATTGGTATCTGGTATGTTAACCATAAAAAAGTGGTCAGTCACTGTTTAGGTGCCCATCGTCACTACCAGCTCTAGAACATATCTGGCACACTGCATAGTCTGATCTCCTGGAACCAACACTGAAAACCCATCGAAGCTCTCTGTCTGTATGCCTCTTTGCTCTACCATCTATGCATCGATGAAGTTGTGGGTTGCCCCACTATCTACCATTACTGATACTCGTTGCCCCCGTACTGTCCCTCAAACACGCAGCGTCAGATACTTGGGTACTCCCTGCAATGCTGCAAGGGTCCCCCCGGTAGGTGCAAAAGTTGCACCTCCTGCTCCCGGTGGTGGCGGTGGAAAATGGTGTTGCGCTGCATGACTGCCCCCTGCCTCCATGTCATCATACTCATCCTCTTCCCTGCTGCTCTCAGAGAAGACCTCAATAAAGTGTGCTTTGCCAGCAGCACATCTGTGTCCTAGTGTCCATGGCTCCTGACATCTGAAACACAACCTCTTCTTCTTCAACTCCCTCCTAACATCATCATCCAACTGTCCCCTACCCTGATTCCCCTTTGGAGGCGGAATCCTCACATCCTTCCCTTAGGCTGGAAAGCCTGTCTCTGGGGGTAAGGTGTCTTGGTCCTGGGTAAAGGCATCCTGAAAATCTTGGGTCTTTCCAACTACGTCATGGAGTGTGGTTGGTATAGTGGATCTGACCAATCCCCGAAGCGGCTCTGCTAACCCCTCAATGAAAATGTAAATCATCTGTGCTGCAGATAGGTCTAGCACCATCACTGAAAGTCTCAGGAAGTCTGAGATATATGTATTCGGACTCCCGGTCTATTTGAGCCTTGTCAACTCAACAAAGTGCTCCTCCGAATCCCTCCGATCAAACCTCTATATCAACCTTCGGGTGAACTCGGCATATGTGGTCACTGTCGAATGCCCAAGTGTCATCATCCTGTGGAACCACCAATCTTAGGCCTCGCCATCCAAATGCAACGCTGCCACCTTGATGGCCTCCATCTCTGCCATCTGGTTGAGCTGGAAGTATATGTACAGCTTCTCCACACAAGCCTTTGCCGAATTTTTTGATGAACCATCAAACATAGGCAAGTGGAACCTACTCACCGTACGCTAAGTGTCTCCGTCATGATAATGCCATTGTCCCTTATGATGGTCGCAGGGTCTGATGTCCCGCTGGAGCTGGAGAAAATATTGAAATGAAAGGGCATCCCTGAACTCCTTCCCATATGCCTGATACTCAGTAAATTAATCACCCATGTGGCTGGGCTCCGACTCCTGTTGTGCTCCTGCTCCTGTGTCTGCAGCCAGAAAAGTGGGCATGGTAGAACGTGTGGGTGCATGTGATGCCATGTGTTGAGTGGCATTGTGCTCCTGCAAATGCTGGGATGTGCCTGATCCCTCACCAATCTAGAAACCCCTTGGGGTTTCACGCTGTCTAGCCTCTACAACAGTGAATCTCTGTCCCATCACCTCAATCTGCCTTGACAGATCCTGTACTGAATTTAGGAGCATTTCCCCAAAATTATTTGCATCACTATCATTTGCCATTGGTTCCTCCTGCTCTGCGTCCACTACTGAAACACAGTCACCCTCTCCGTAGGTGATTTGCAACCTACGTTCTTTGTCACGATACTTCCTACCCCTGTAGCAAATATACAGCTTCTCTCCCGGTGTCATAGAAAACTTTCCCCACAGGATGAGCCAGGTCTATGAGATTTGATACCACTGTAATATCCCAAAAGGGAAATTGACAGTAATACAAAGCATACAACAAGATACAAAATGCTAAAAACTGAACATGTAGCAGATACACATGAAATGGAGAGAATACTGAGCCATTTTATTATGTTGAGAAATAGAAATGAGTACAAGAGGTGATCAGAGTGATGGCACCTCAACTTGCACCAGGAAAGTGTAGGAATACTCTCAGAATATCAATGGAATGGTTGCTCTCTTCTCTACGTCCAAGCTGCTGGAAAATTGTCGTGCTGCTGCTACTACTGGAACAAAATGAGTATTTTTGGCTTCTCCCCTGCTCAGAAAGAGTTGAAACTCTGGAATCGGCCTCTAGTCACAATACCCAGAAAATCCCAGAGAGCGTTTCTGAAATGGTTGACCCCCAAAAATGCCTCCCTAGAGGATCTACGCTATCCTCCCAAGGGCCACGTTGGTTTTAAATACAATCCTCCAAAATATGGCCTCCCACTCTGCCAAATTTCTCCAATAGGAAAGGGCTAGCCCCTTGCTCAATCCTCCGGCCTAAATCCTCCAAAATAATGCCACTCCGGAGCTCCCTCAAAATGGACTGCGTCCTCCCTCTCAAGACTGCACAGCCCCTAATGGCTCTGCTCCTCCACGAAAGAAATCACTGATCCTCCTACAAAAAGCTGATGAAAATACCTCACCCGAGCAAGCACTCGAAGTATCCTGGGGCTGAGGGTGGGATATCTGAATGGAGACACTAGATGCACTTAACAGTGCTACAGACAAGCTAAACATCCATCATGCTCCAAGTCGAAATGACTAGCTCAATATGCATAAACATGAATGACCAAATGAGGGGGCTCTCCTCCTTTTTATAACGTTGGGCCTCTCTCTCTCTAGGCCCCACCACCTCCACGTGTTCCTTGGCCCACGCTGTCTCCCTCATCTGTGTGAAGTAGGCCCCACGCTGCCCACGTGGTCTGCATCCCTCTCCTGTGTTGTCCACTTGGCCACTAGGCCCCATGCTCTTTTAATATTCGATGTGGACTTTAGGAAAGTGTTTTTATCCTAAGTGAGTTAATTAATATTTTACTCACTTTATTCACGCTCCAACTATAATAAAGAAAAATTGGTCAAAATTAATATTTCCAATTAGCTATCGCTAATTGGGAATATTACATTTGTTCAAGGTCGCAAGTCGCAGATTGACTGAGGTTGCAAGTCACAAGTCGCAGATTTCCCAGGGTCGCAGGTAGCAGATTTGTTCAAGGTCGCAGGTCACAGATTGACAGAGGTTGTAGGTCACGGATTGGCCGAGGTCACAGGTCGCGGATTTCCCAGGGTCGCGGGTAACAAATGGCCTAAGTCGCAAACCAGCCCAACAGTCGAGAAGACGAAGAGTCAAGGGGGCAACTCAAGGGTCATCTCAGCCTATATGTACAACTTCCAGAAAGGATTCATGGAATTTTAGCTCGACAAGGAAAGCCAATATGGTAGAGGAATTGTTGCAAGAGAGATAAAGGCACTCAGCTCTTGGTATCAATTAGAGAGAGAGGTAGCGAGGCTAGGGTTTTGTATCATGCATTGAGATGAATAGCCCATGTTCCACTATTGGGTTTTGACGAGTTTTAAACATGTATTTGACATTGCAGCAGCATAATAATATATTCTCATTTTCACTACTGATTCACGTGCTTGTTTGTGGTGATAGTACTAGCTATCTAGTACTTCATTATGTTGTACGTTTTCTTTCATGCATGTCATCGTTCATGAAATATTTCTCAATGGTAGTATGTATGTCTGCTTTTGGATTAGTGTTTATTTGTCCTTGCCATGACGGTAGTCTATTGTGAACTACTTTGTAGCTAACTTCTGGCGTGTTTTCTTTCATATATGTTTGACTGGTTTTCGGCTCACTGATCCTAGTTACGACATATCTCCCTTTTATTTTTCTTCTTAGACTTGCTTGTATCTTTGTTTATGGTTCGTCAATATTGGGATGATTTTTCTTCACTGATTGGTCATTTCATCTTCGCCTCTGCTCCATCACTTCTCATTCGACAACCAAGAGTGGAAACGATCATGGTGGCAACCGGGCCCACATACCAGATGGGACTCCTATCCCAAACGGTGTGAGGTCTAATTGGGACCTTTCACCGGGGAGACCCCCCTTGTTGTCGGCAATACAATTTTTCCCTTCAACAAATTGGCGCTAGAAGGAGGGCTAGATGACAAGCTGAGCCCTTAGAGCCTGCAGTTAGTCTCATATCTGTAATGGCTCATCCCCAAATCATTCTCCCGAGATGTTTATCGGATTTATCTAGTTCTCGATGCTCAATCCCCGATGAACCTATGTATCACTTTTCCTAGTTAAAATTCGATGGTGAAAACGGAGTTTCCATAACCGAGCACCTTTCGTATTTTTGTGAGTTTTGTGAGTATTATGAAATTGATGACGAGGAGCTGGATTGCATGCTTTTCTCCCTCACTCTCGAAGGTCGTGCTAAAAAATGGTGCCACACATTTCCGACAACTTCCATCCATTCATTCGAGCAGCTCGCCAGTGAATTACAACAAGCTTTTCACAGGTACAATTTCCAAAATGTATTAATGAAGTTAAATAAGATCATAATGGAACCTCAAGAATCTATAGAGGATTTTTCTATCAGGTTTGTTAACTTTTGTCTTGATTTCCCTGAAAGGGATGTCGATTGGACATATTTAATTGAAAACTTTCGACACGTGATTTTCGTTTCCCTAGAACAAGTTCAATCGACAACCAAGCTTGATCGTAGTGATTGTTATGATGATCTTCAAGTTTCCAGTTGTTCAGATTTTGTCTTGAAATATTTCACACTCTTTGTCAAATCGAAGCTTGAAAAGCATACTAGCCTAACATCTCTCCCTGACAATGAAACCGATCCCAAGTCCACTGAATGTTTGCCTGGGTATGGTTCTAAATCTCATTCTGATACTGATAATAAATTGAGTCTTGTCCCTGGCAAAGTTGATTTCCCTACAAAATCATTGGAACGTGATTGGCATATGAAATCATTGACATCTCCGGATGACACTGATGTGCGAGATGAAAGTCCGTGTATGGTTAATACCCCCGCATATGAATCATTTCATCCTTTATTCCCTGATTTATTTCATGAGTCTGCCACACCAATAATTTCTTTAATTCATTCAAAATTTTCTTATACTGGTAGTGGTGAAAATCATGAGCACGCAAGTGGTGTTTCACCATCACATTACGAAAGTGATAAATCCCTTATGTCTAATCTTTTTCATCCAAAATCTTTAAACAGTCAGAGGAGTGACTACCTGTCTGGGAAACTTCAAGACGTTTCTTTTATCGATTCATCCCCACTGTTAACTCCTGGGAAGCCTAACGTGCTGGGTCCCCAACTTGATCAACCTAATGGATCCAGCGATCACTGCTTATCTGAAAACATATTCACTCAAGCCTCTGAGGACTGTCATTCGTATCTATCTGTCGACCATATGAAGCCTCCGAAATTTTATGATCCTCTTTGTGAAGATTCAAGGACCCATCAGGAAATCGAAGTGATTCAGCTTCTGTTGTCTGTTATCTCAAGTTCTCACGAACTTGATGAGACCCCTAGAATAAGTTGAACTGGGATTTCTCAAAGTAGGGTTTCTGAACTGATGGTTCCCATGCATCACACTCCTCTCAACATAACCACGCCGGATGTCAGCTCATCTGGGAAAGCCTATCATTCAGGTGATGTTTCTCTGAGCACATCTTTCTATCCCCTAACAACTGATATGCAACAACTGATATACCCTAATTTATTCACTGGAAGGGAAACACCAGCCATTGTCTCTAATCTTTCCATATTTTTCCCAACCAGTACCAGTTGACTCAGGTGCAAGCATGTGATGTTTGGAAAACCTCTCTACCGCCTGAAAATCTTCCGGTCAATTCACCCCATCCTAGGAAATCTAAAGAATCTGATACATTGGATTTTCAACCTATCAGTGCGCAAACATTTGGTCGAATTGATGTAAAGCCCATTGACACTTTTCCAATCACTACAATTGATGATCACACCCATTCGTCAGTTAATCTCACAAAACTATCAAAGTTTGGAAGCCCCTCGCTCGAAGGTCCTAAGTTGGTCCAGGATAGTGAGGCATTTCAGCCTTCGCTAATAGTTACTTCGGATTCTCACAACCTCGGCGAAACCCAGGAACAACTTTGAACTAGAGTTTTCAAAATTAGGGTTTTTGCAAGTGGATTCGCAAACATCTCAAATTCGCCTGGCGGACGCCTAATTTTTTCGTTTTATCAAAATGATCATCCTCAAAATCATGATGAGATTCCTGGCTGGTTTGACGAATCCTATCCAACGAATATACCTTCAAATAGGCAATGTTTTCCCCCGCTTCCGTCTAACCTAAGGTTGTGCGTGGATGGATGTGTGTCATTTATAAATTATTTTATGTTTCAAATACATATTTCTATGTATCGGGATGAAAGTGAAATTCAGCTAGCACAATCCATTCTGGCACGTGCTCTGGTAATTATGCATGACCTTCTTGCTATTGCACATACTCTTTAGGTAAGTCTTGTTGTTGGTGCACAATTTTGTATGTTGGATCTTATTGCAAAAATTGTTGTTCTTACAGGACGGGAACTAATACGGTGGCTGCACTGGAAAGCTGATTTCACATAACCCGGCCATATTTTTGGTTAAACTAGGGTTTTAAGTTTAGGATAGCTAGGATTTGATAATAAAAAATTTTTATTTCAAGTTGTTAATTAGGTTTACATGTGAAATTTTTTCTTTAAGATTTAAAATTATGCTTGTTGTCTTTTCTTGCGGTCAATAGCTTATGCATTATAATTTTCCATTTATTTTTGCACTCATGCTTTTTTAGTATGCTTGTTGCTGCATAATATTCAGATAATCACTGCATGTGCTTTTCCTTGTTTTCCACCGGTAAATAGCTTATCCTTATCACACATGGCATTGCATTGTGTCATAAGCCTTGTCTGTTACATTGCGTTGTGTGCTTTCTTCCTCGCATCATTCACATTGGTTATTAATGTGGCTTGGAAAATTCCCGTACATGGCACGCCGCCGCATGAGCCCTCATTAAATCCAGAGCCTTCATTCCCTCGATCCCCTGACTAACCTCCTTATGTCTCCTTGTATGTGTCTGAAGCCAGGTGGGTTGCCTTCACCTCTCTACATGCATCGAAACCCTGATGATCTTTCATGTTTTCATTATCATAACTGCTGAAACAATAAATCCATGGTTTGTGTCAGGTTTCGGTGGTTACCTCAAGAGGCAGCTTCTCTTAGAACAAGTCATCAAAGTCGCGTTCTCAACATGATGAGTTTAAATTCATTTTCCAAGGAGATATGAGCCGGTTGCTTGTGGGGAACCCTAGCAAGTTCGAATGGCCTATATCCGTAACCTGAGCCTTGTGACTAGCATAGTCTCGAACATATTAATGATCTGTTTTGCACGTTTTTCCTGTGGGTGGTAGATTGGATGTGAAGACTGGCATGAGAGCAAACCCAAATCAGAATATCTTTTAGTTTCTGTCAAACAAGAAACAACCTCTCTCGCCCATAAAATAAGTCGGGATCCCTCATCCGCCCATGCAAAATAAGTGCCACGAGCACATGAAAACAAGTGCTACAAGCACACAAAAAAATAAGGGTAAAGGATTGAGAAAGGCTTCCTGTGTAGAGAGGTAATGCAACAACTCCTCCGGGGTACTGACTAGGCTCGCTGGCAGCAGAGCAACGTTTGTGATTTCTTGAAGTGACTCCACCAGGGTACTGTCCAAGCCTGTTGGCAGCGGAGAAACACCAGAAACTTATTTTAAAATTCTGAATATAATAATCTCGCTCCCTTGCTCTCTACATCATCAACCAACCTTTGGCATCCGTGAACTTCCACTTTGACACGTTTTGATTAATGAGACCTAGCTGAGGCACAAGGAATGGGCATATCTAAAAAGGTCAAAATAATATAGGGGTACCCTCGGAACTTGTTCAATATTCCCTTGCATCACTTCCCGGACTCAGAATATTTTTGGGGTGTTGACAGAGATGCTGGATTCTACCAGTGGTTCGCCAATCGTTGTAGCTGCTACAACACGACCCAAAATTTTGGGTATATCTAAAATTTCGGGTCCCCCTGCTTGCTTAGCCATTAAGGTTTTGACCTGGCCTGTAGTCATTGAACCTTCTCACCATCATGAAGAGATTCTTTCACCGCAGCCATGCCATGTGTGGAGGGATCACCATGCATATACTCGAATGTAAACTTCTTTGTGCATTAAGTATACTCGTTAGAAGCCCTTTCATCATGGATCATTTAGGTATTCTATTTGGATACTTCACCAAGCTCATGTAAATTATTTGAGGGCATCATTATCTACAAGGTAACTGTGAACTAATTGATGTTATAATGTTTCATACAGGTCACTCCCACGGATTATTTACTCATCAATGTCATCACCACACCGAGGGAAATAAACTGAAGTTAAACAACAAATGTGCACTTGTGGAACATGAAACTTTCATACCCTATCCATATGGGGATGAGAACTAAGTCTATAGTTGAAGACCTTGGCAAGGCAGAGGACCAGGATATGCCAACACGTGGGAAGGAGGAGCAAGTGAACATTATTTTCAACTGGAAGATGGTGTGGTGTATGTTTATTAAAATCAAGGATCAAGGGAAGAATTCTTCATGATTGACCGATGCAACAAAATTCTTCACTAAAGCACATCGGATACTTAGACTCATTTCATTGCGAAATATAAGAATCCTGGAAGAGTGTTCGGATATTGGCATCTCAGATTCTTGGTGTTGTCCATGGCGATTTAAGTATCTCTCCGCTCTATGTCTTCAGAAGTACTTTTGCTGAAGACATTCAACACTCCAAAAAAAGTGAAGAGATACTTGGAGCATTGTCCTTTGTATTCTGGACATTAACTTTGGTGCCTTTATTCAAGTATGTATTTATAGTGTTGAAAGCTGATCACAACGGAGAAGGTGGGGCTTTTTCATTTTATTCTCTGTTATGCAGGCACGCCAAAGCCAGCCTGCTGCCAAAATGCCAAACTACTGATGAGGAACTTTCGACATATAAAATGGAACTTCCTCCTGACACAAGGAAGGGGTCAAGAATAAGAAAGATTCTTCAAAAGCATAAAATCCTTCAGTTTGCACTTCTGGTTGTGGCTTTGCTGGGCACTTGTATAGTTATTGGAGATGGTGGGCTAACATCAACTATTTCTATAGTCTCGGGTTTTGAATTTGTTGTGACAGAATGCCTACATGAATATGTATTGGTTCCTATTTCATGTTGTATAGTGGTTTTCCTTTTCGCACTACAACTCTATGGGACACATCGGATAGGTTTCATCTTTTACCCAACTGTTATGATTTGGCTTCTATATATCAGTGCACTTGGTTTATATAACCTTATTCACTGGAACCCAAAAATTTATTTTGCACTCTCTCCATATCTTGTGTACAAGTTTATGAGGAAGACCCGGTCTGAAGGATGGAAGTCTTTGGGTGGAATTCTATTATGTATCACAGGTTCGGAGGAAATGTTCACAAATCTTGGGCACTTTTCACAATTACCAATAAATATCTCATTCTAGGTTGCACATTATGGGACCTTTTTTTGGGCATAAAGCCAACCCCATAAAGCACTGCCTTATGGAGGACATGGTAAGACGATCAAGCCCAAAAAAAGCACTTCAAATATCTTCAACAGTCCCTTCGCCAATTCAAATTTTTGAGAAACTTCCCTCAACAGCATAGGAAGGAGCTGGACGTAGGATAAAGCCGTTGTCATTTATCGCAGAGACTAGCTGCCCGAGGATCCATATGTAGCGAGGCCTGAGAATGTGGCACATAACGAGCATGCATACATTTGGAACCTCATCAACCAGAAGGAGGTGTGGTCGAAGGTATTCACACAACAACATATGCCTGAAGGGTCTTATGTGAGAAATCTGCGGCTTTCAAAATTGGTAACATAACGAATGGATCGAAATGGCGATGTTGATTAGTCACCAGGTCACATATATAAGAAATTGTCTAGGGCTGCGACTCAGTGGATTTTGTGACTCAGCGACCCCATCAAGTCTCGTTGCTGAGATTTTCACTCATGCAACATACGGCATATTACCGCATTGGACACCCAGCAGCCTCTCTAGAGTCTTAGCATGAAATTAAATTTCGTCGAGCCCATTACTTGTTGCCATCTATCTGAATGGTGCAATGCGTACGCCAAAAATGGCACGAGAAGGCGGACCTCACACAACAAAATGCAAGCATATCCGTGGTCGCAAAAGGGCACTTCACAGGCCCTAGGTCATAGAGTCGCATGTTTGCTCCCGGCCAGGAGATGCGACCCGAACCCAATGCGACTATGCGACCTCTCCGAGGTCGCAAGGTCACAGAAGAGTGTGTCCAAGAGAAGCTGAGACCAAGGAAATTCTCTGACTATGCGACCCCAGTTCCAAAATGCGACCTTCGCTTGAAAGTGCGACCTCCCTCAAAGGCAACGCCCATGCCTCTTCAGAAGCAAAAGTCACACTCTTAAAATAGGGTGAACATGCATTACGAGAGGTGGTAGGTGATTTAAAAGGGGAGCAAAAGAACCTTGTGGCTACGCATGAAAGCATGGATATGTGATGCGAAAGGTATCGAGCTTGCATGACAGCAAATGATCAAGTATTGGGTAGGAGACCCTATAATCACATTGTTAACAAAACACTAAGAATATTCCAAGGAAATGTGCGCATGCACATATATTAGCTTCGTCAAGAACGTAGTGATGCATCATGTTTTATCTATGCGAAGAGTATACAAGGCAGTGAAGGAAAGCCTGCAAATCTTGGCAATCAAAGGGAAAGCGCATTTGTGTCAATACCTTCTGCATCGTACATTTAAAATGCATGCACTCCCGCAGGCCTGCCAATAGGAACACCTCAACCTTTTATGCCTTAACAACAGATGGTATCCTTTTCTTTCTGCGTGTTGGTGTTGCAATTACAAAGTGGGTTGATTTAAAGATACAACAAGAAACTATTTTCTATGTCAGAACATTGCCCAAGCCGGCACCACATGGGTACCATGGGGTAACTGTTGAGGAAGTTCGTTCAAGTTTCCATGTGGCACATAACTCATAAGGCTTTAACTTTCCAAATGCCATTGTTTTTAGCCTTTCAGCTTCCCAAAAGACTTGTTGTTATATATGGAGATCACAGCTTGTATGTGTGGAATGTACATAATTTATCAAAGATCTCCAGGATCTGTGCATACCTTTCACACAATGCATGTATATGGGATATTTCTAAACTTCTACCAAATAAGAAGCTGGAAACCAAAAACTCATTACATTCTATAGAAAATGCCACCAGCGGGGGGGTCTCTTTGTGACAGGTTCTGCAGATGGTACAATAAGGCTATGGGATCTTGCTTTAAGGTTGGGCACAAAATAAATTCATCACAAAGCCCCCGCATTAGATTCAAAATCGACAAATTTTTATTGCAAGGACACACTTGGTGTTATATATTCAGAGATAAGTGGGGATCCTATCAAGAAAAAATTAGATGTAGAGAAATTTGTTGATCTAGAACGAGATTTTCATTCATTAGCTGAGCCTCCATAGGAGCGGATGGAGACTCCCTAGCAGCTAGTGATTCCAGTGGGAATCTACATGTTTACAATCTGATAACACTGGACCACCCAGGGGTCTAAGTTTATTATTTGCTAAATCATTCCTTCAGCTAACTAAATGTGCTTTAGCATCAATATTTTGAAGACATGTGACCCATGTTACATTGTTTGCAGGTAGATGTGGTCAATGCGCAGAGCCAAAGCTAGGGTCTTCTCTGGTAGGCAAGGTGGATCCTTTCAAAGCTCGAAAGAACCATAAAGGTACTTAGTCACTTTCACGAGACAGAGATGAAGGAAAATAAATTTTATTGCGAAACCCAAAGATCACCGAAAGAAGGTTGCAAATTTTCTCAAGGTTCTAGGTCGCGACTTGCTCAAGGTCGCCAGGTTGCAGATTTCCCAAGGTTGCAGGTCGCAGATTTTTTCAAGGTCGCAGGTCACAGATTGACCAAGGTCGCAGGTCGCAAATTGCTCGAGGTCGCAGGTCGCGGATTTCCCAGGGTCATAGGTAGCAGATTTGTTCAAGGTCGCGGGTCGCAGATTGACCGAGGTCACAGGTCACGGATTGGCCGAGGTCGCAGGTCATGGATTTCCCAGGGTCACAGGTCACAAATGGCCCAAGTTGCAAACCATCCCAACAGTCAAGAAGACCAAGAGTCAAGGGGGCAACTCAAGGGTCATCTCAGCCTATATGTACAACTTCGAGAAAGGATTCATGGACCTTTTGCTCGACAAGGAAAGCCAGTATGGTAGAGGAATTGTTGCAAGAGAGCTAAAGGCACTCAGCTCTTGCTATCAATTAGAGAGAGGTAGCGAGGCTAGGGTTTTGTATCATGCATTGATATGAATAGCCCATGCTCCACTATTGGGTTTTGATGAGTTGTAAACATGTATTTGACGTTGCAGTAGCATTAATAATATATTCTCATTTCCGGCACTAATTCACATGCTTGTTAGTGGTGATAGTACTAGCTGTCTAGTACTTCATTATGTTGTACGTTTTCTTTCATGCATGTCATTGGTCATGAACTATTTCTCAATGGCCATATGCATGTCTGCTTTTGGATTAGTGTTTATTTGTCCTTGCCACGGTGGTAGTCTATTGTGAACTACTTTGCAGTTAACTTCTGGCGTGTTTTCTTTCATATATGTTTGACTGTTTTTCGGCTCACTGATCCCAGTTATGACATATCTCCCTTTTATTTTGCTGCTCAGACTTGCTTGTATCTTTTTTTATGGTTCGTCAATCTTGGGCTGATTTTGCTTCACTGATCGGTCATTTCATCTTCGCCTCTGCTCCATCATCTTCTCATCTGGAAACCAAGAGTGGAAACAATCATGGTGGCAACCGGGCCCACATACCGGATCCCAAATGGTGTGAGGTCTAATTAGGACCTTTCACTGGGGAGACCCCCCTTGTTTTCGGTGGTACAATTTTTCTCGTCAATAGGTTCTTTTTATTCTAATTTTTTTTTTTAGCGCTAACATATGCTTTGCAAGATGAGGTAAGTTTTTCTATTATCATGTCATGGGTATTTCCTTGAAGACTTTTTGCAGGTATTATACATTCATCAAGATAAGACTCAATGCATGATCTAATGTTCTGAAGAGTGAGAAAGTGTAGCATGACAAGAGAAGCAATCAAGGTGCATAACAGTAGCAAGAAGTTCACCACATGAAGTTTTCACATGGGCAACACTGCATACAGTCATTGTAAATGTATCATTGTACTGAGTCATTATAAAAGAATCATTGTAAAAATTGTAGAAGCGTCTATCTGCCAAGAGTTGAAGAGGTGGTTTCGGGAGGTCTAGGATCATCATTAGGTGGTTGTGTCATAGTTGGGATTATGGTCTAGTGTGTCTTCTTCTTCTACATCATTATATACCATTGTAAAGTGGACCATTTTCCCTGGTATGGGATTCCATTCTTCTTTTATTATTCTATAGGGTGGTAGGGTGGTGCTAGGCTGGTGCATGAAGTCACCAACAGGTTCAAGGTTGTGAAAATTTAAGGGTGGTCGGGGGGTGCTAGGGTGAGTTGTAGCTCATTGGGTGTTGGGGCATCCGTTCAGTTGACTACTGAAGAATCTCGGGCATTGGAGCGTCCATCCAATGGGAGATGGCGAGGAATGATTTTCTAGATTCTAGGAATTTGGAGCTTTATTTTCAATTGGAGTTGAATATTAAAGAATTATTAGAAAATCATTCAGGTGGTTTTCTTCCCAGAGGGGGTTTCCAACTTCAAAACTGTGTGCAATTGTCTTCCTTTTGTTTACTGCTATCATTTTACAAACACTGATAATAATTTAAGATTAACTAATGCTCAGAAAGTTTAATAATAATACTAATTGAAAGGAATACTGATTCACCCTCCCCCCCCATCTCAGTATTTCCAACAATTGGTATCAGAGCTTGGTTCCTTCAATATCAGTTTAACAGTTGGAAGGAGATCATGGAACATACCAAGAATGGTGTACCTCTATTCAATGAAAATAATTATGCACTCTGGAAAGGAAGAATGGAGGTCTATCTCTTGGCGCAAGGTTACAAAGTATGGGACATTGCTCAAAATGGATTTACGCCAACCGCAGATGAACATGGTAAGAAGAATTTGGTAAATGATGCAATTGCAAAGAATATTACTATCAATAGACTTATTGAATCTGCTTATCATAAGGTGTTGGGTTGTAAAACCACCAAAAATGTATGGGACAAGCTTTAGAATATATATGCATGTGACTCAAATGTCAAAGAAGCAAAGCTTCAAATATATAGATAAAAAATTGAGCAACTCAGAATGAAAGAAGATGGAAACGTTGTTGCATAATTCTAACACGTTGATAAAATAACCAACACTCTAGAAGGATTGGGAGAGCCAGTTGACGAGAATACTATTATACAAAAGATTCTTAGAACATTACCAGGGAGATTCAACCCAAAGGTATCAGTCTTAGAATACAGTGCAAATATGGACCAACTCACCAGAGAGGAATTACATGGAGTTCTCATAGCATATGAAATGAGACTTGATGAAGAAGAGTATACTTCGCATCTAGAAACTATGTTCATTGCATCTAAGAAAACCAATAAGGACAAGCAACATTCAAAGGAAAAGACCTGCACCTGCAAGTGTGAAGAAAAGGGAGATGATGAAGAAGTTATTTCAGATGAAGAATATGCTTACTTTACGAGAAAACTAAAAATTGGTAAGGGAAAATTCAAAGGTAGACTTCCATTGATATGTTTTGGCTGTGGTGAGGTTGGGAATTTCACAGAAAAATGTTCGAATAGAAGTGATGGAAACCCAAAAGGAAATAAAGGCTTTAAGAAATTCAACAAGCAAGGCAAAAAGAAAGCATTCAAAAGGAACTTTCTCTCTAAATAAGATATCTCATCATCCGATGAAGACAATGACAATGAAGAAGAAGCCAATGAGAGAGTATTGTTTATGGCCAAGCAAAATAAACAAGAGGTATCAAACAACGAATAAGAAGGGTTTACCATAGAATAATTTTCTAAGGAGGCAATCATGCTTATAAAAGAACTCAAGGGTGAGAAGATCCATTCCAATACTCTTGAAGAACAAGTTCAAGGTCTCAAAATTTAATTTGAAGAACACAAATGTATTGAAGAGTCACTTCAAAAGAATTTGGAAGAAAGCAACCAAGAAAGGGAAGCATTAGAAGTTGAAGTAGTATCGCTGCATAAGGAAGTGAAGAAGGAAAAAACTGTCCAAAAATATGCCAACAACTCAAGCGCATTGGAAGAACTCATCAACAATCAATGATCTTACAACGACAGAACTGGCCTCGGTTACAAGGAAGAAGAAGCAGGACCTTCTACAACAAAATACAATGAACCTATGATATCTGACATGCATGTAGACTTCATTAGACAATATGCAAAAGAAAAACCTTGGAAGATGATTTCTCAACGAATATTTCCATCCAGGTACCAACATATTTTTCATGGCTACTATTGTTCATGTGGAAAATTTGGTCATAAAGCTGTAGAATGTCGCACGTACCCTAGCAACCAATACAATTCCAGGAGATCCTTCAAATATGAACCTCCCAGGGCTCAACGAAACATCAATAGATTTGAACATTTAAGAAATAATATGGAATGTTACAAATGTCAGAACTTTGGACACATAGCCAGAGACTACAGACTTGAAAATCCTCCAGAAGAATCTTTGAAGCCACAGAATGAATGAATATGGAAGAAGAAGAAGACTAATAATGTGAGCTCGCTCTCAAGGATAAAAACAACAAAGATGTTTGGTATGTTGATAGCGGTTTCTCAATGCATATGACTGGAGATAGAAATAAATTTGTATCTCTGAAAGAGAAGAAATATGGAACCGTATCCTTTGGAAATGATGGATCTTCAAATGTTATAGGATCAGGCACCATCACTCTCGGAAGCAAAGATGTTCTAGCCAAGAATGTTCTATTAGTTGAAAATATGAATCACAATCTGCTCAGTGTTGGATAAATGTGTGATCAAGGACACACAATGCTATTCAACTCCAAAAAATGTGAAATCAGGAAATGCAGGTATGGTAAAATTGTGGCTACAGAAAGTCGAGCTCCAAACGACATATATGTTCTAGATGAAGCAACTAAAGCATGTCTACTAGCTAAAGAATATGAAAGCTAGTTATGGCACAAAGAAATGGGTCACATAAACTTTGACAATCTTGTCAGGTCAAGAAAAAAGGAAGCAGTACGAGAAATGCTGAAAATATCAAAACCTTCCAACACACTATGTGAGGCCCGTCGACACGACAAGTAGACAAAAGTCCAATTTAAAACAAAAGAAAACTTTGCATCACATCTATTGGAATTGATACATACTGATCTATATGGTCCTGTGAGAACAAAAATCTTCGATGGAGAATTATATTTCATGTTAATGATAGATGACTATACCAGGATGATAGCCGTCAGTTTCCTAAAGAAAAAATCTAAAGCATTTGAGTGCTTTAAGATCTACAAGGAGTTGGTTGAAAATGAAACTAATTTGAAAATAAGGTTTCTAAGATCAAATAATGGCGGAGAATTCACTTCCAAATTATTTCAGCAATACTGTGTCAAAAATGGAATAAAAATACAATTTTCAACAGCACAAACACCTCAACAAAATGGAGTTGCTGAAAGAAAGAATAGAACCGTACAGGAAATGGGTAGAACAATGTTGAAGGACTAAAAATTGGATGAAAAATTATGGGTTCAACAATTGATACGGTAGTCTTCATTATCAACTGAAGTCTTCTCAGAAATAATTGCAACAATACCCATATGAATTATGGAAAGGAAAATCGGCTAATGTAAAATATTTCAGAATCTTTGGAAGAAAATATTATATCAAAAGAGAAGATCAAAAGTTGCGTAAGTTTGAATCATGTGTTGAAAAAGATATCTTTGTAGGTTACTCATACAAAAGAAAGGCCTATAAATGCTATAATCTAAGACAAAAACAGATAGTGGAGAGCATAAATGTTACATTTCATGAAGATAGAGTTCTAACGAATAATTATGAGGATATAGAATCTTTGAAACTTGAGACAGAGGCTGAAAAATACACAGAGAAAATTCTAGAACAAGAAGCAACTATCAACCATGAAGAAGTAAATAATGATCATCAATATATACCGGAACAACAACAACAAGCTCCTCCAAAGAGAACAAAAGAATGGATTCAAAAGAACCATCCATCAAATCAAATCATTGGTGACATAAATGAAGGTCAACAGCTTCATTCATCACAACAAGCTCACATTGCTTTTCTAGCAACCTTTGAGCCTAGTACTTTTGAGGAAGCCAGCTAGAATGAACATTGGGTAGCATCTATGAATGAATAATTGGATTAAATAGAGAAGAATAACACCTGGGAATTAGTTCCATGACCAAAAGATAAAAATTTCATTGGGACTAATTGGGTGTTTAGGAACAAATTAAATGAATATGGACAGGTTACTAGAAACAAAGGAAGATTGGTCTGCAAAGGTTATGCACAAGTGGAAGGAATTGATTTCGACGAAACTTTTTCACCAGTTGCCAGGATGGAAGCCATCTAGATGTTTCTCAGTTCAAGAAAAATAAAAGTCTACCAAATAGATGTTAATTCAATATTCCTGAATGACGAATTAGAAGAAGAACTTTACATCGAAAAACCTGAAGGTTTTCTACTATCGGAAAAAGAAGACTATGTTTGCAAGTTAAAGAAAGATCTATATGTTCTCAAGCAGGCTCCCAGAGCATGGTATGCTCGTCTTGATGGACATCTACGTCAACAAGGGTTCAAGAAAGGTACTGTTGATAACAGTCTTTATGTACAAATACATAAAAATAATTTAACAATTATTGAGGTATATGGGGATGATATAATATTTGGTAGAAATGATGATCGACTAAGTAAGAACTTTGCTACAAAGATGCAAAGAGAGTTGGAGATGTCTTTACTTGGTGAGATGAGATACTTCTTAGGGCTTCAAATATCCCAGCAAGAGAAAGGAATATTTATATGTCAAGCCCAGTACATCAAGGAAATGCTCAAGAAATTCAAAATGGAATATTGCAAACCTGTCTTTACTTCGATGGTAACAGGTTGCAAATTGAGCATAAACGACTCATCTAAGGATGTGGATCAGAGGTTGTATAGATCTATGATTGGTAGTCTTCTATATGTAACAACCTCCCAACCAGATGTTATGCAAGCAGTTTGACAAGTAGAAAGATTCCAAGCAACACCAAAATAATCACATATTATTTTCGTCAAAATAATTCTTCGATATCTAAAGGGCACAACAGAATATGGCTTGTGGTATCCCAAGGGTAACAATATCATTATTCAAGCCTTTACATATGCAGATTGGGCAAGAAGCGTTGATGATCGTAAGAGTACTAGTGGAGCAGCATTCTATCTAGGTGGTTGTCTTGTATCATGGTTGAGCAAAAAGAAAACCTCAATCTTGTTATATATGGAAGAAGCAGAATACCTTGCAGCGATAGCTTGTTGTACTCAAGTCCTCTGGATGAAAAAAACTTTAAAATATCTTCAAGTACAATTCAATGAGCCTATTCCCATATTCTGTGATAACACCAGTGCCATCAACATCTCCAAGAATCCTATCATGCATTCAAAAACAAAACACATTTCGATCAAATTTCATTTTGTTAGAGAAAAAGTCGATGAAAATAATATCAAACTTTAATATGTTGGTACAAAAGAAAAAATCGTTGATATCTTAACTAAACCTTTACCTCATGAAGCATTTGAATATCTTCGCCAAAAGCTTGGGATTCTCCCAACTTCTCATTAGATTTTCCTTATTCAGAATATAAATGGGGAGTGGAAGTGTGTACAGGTCCATGGGATGGTTGTGTATCAGGGGAAGTTACCCTTTGCCATTGATTTCAAAGGGGGAGATAATTTTGTACGAAGAGGTGTCATGATCGCAGGGGGAGTACTTGTGTTGCCATCAATGCCAAAGGGGGAGATTGTTTATCAGTGGTTGTCATTGATGTCAACCTAAGCAGCACCAGGGGCTACCCTGATCTCGCATGGGAATTTTTACCTACCATATTACTATATTCCGAGTCAATGATATTTTTATGGTTTCTTCTTTTTGAGATGTTTCCGTTGATATATGGCACACCACGTAATTCTTCACGGTTTAAGAGATATTCATGTTTGAAGTTAGCAACCCCAGTTAGTGGGCTAAAACCCCATGGGGTTGTGGCATGGGTCATGAAAAGTTAATAATTAATCATTTTTAAGCTCCTAAAATCCCTCCCACGTTCACTTTTTAAATTCCCTCTCAACCTAAGCATTTATATAAATTGTGATACTCATATCCTCCTCATGTGGGGATTTTTCTACTTGGAACATTTCATCATGGAATTTGCGCTATATTTTTTTCTTCTACAAAGGTTCAGAAGCTGATTTTTATGAGGTGAAGCAAAATGCTGAGGAAGCTCCTGTAAAAATTTTAGAGCATGGTACGCAATCATTTTAGAGATATGATCTGTGGAAGTTAGGGTTTTTGTAGGCTTCTGAACTTCATCTCAAAGAGGTGACCTTGGGAAAATAATCATAACTCTCTCTCTCTAAATATTGGATTGGAATTCTATAAAAAGTGGCGGATAGTGCACGGACTGTAGTTTTCTTTGTATCCATTTCAGATCTGAATGAAGAAACAGTGACACGTAGCACGTCGTACAAGTTCGCTCTAATGAACTAGTCCATAATTATGTCATTGTGAGAGATTGGAAATAACTTTGTCTTGAAGAATCCAAATTAGGTCAGACCTGTGGAATTGGAAAGAAGACTCACAGGACTACTACAGGACCGAAAATCACATATTGGGGATCTGAAATAACAGAGATACACCATATTCAATATCGAGCTCCTAGAAGGCAAGAAAAAGTTATATCATGTGTTGTCAAGGGCTACAAAGGACCAGACTTTCTAGGGCAGAAAAGAAAATCAAGGTTCAGTAGAGGTAAGCTCAAGGTAATTATATTTTGTATATGCATGTTCATCTCTTAATTTCATTAGGTTCTTTGTATTCTATTTTTTTTTTTTTTAGCACTGACATATGCTCTGCAGGATGAGGTAAGTTTTGTTATTATCATGTCATGGGTATTTCCTTGAAGACTTTATGTAGGTATTATACATTCATCAATATAATAATAAATGCATGATCTAATGTTCTGAAGAGTGAGAAAGTGTAGCATGATAAGAGCAGCAATCAAGGTGCATAACAACAGCAAGAAGTTCACCACATGAAGTCTTCACATGGGTAGCACTGCATACAATTATTGTAAAAGCATCATTGTAAAAATTGTACAAGTGTCTATCTGCCAATAGTTGAAGAGGTAGTTTCGGGAGGTCTAGGATCATTATTAGGTGGTTGTTTCATTGTTAGGGTTATGATCTAGTGTGTCTTCTTCTTCTACATCATTCTAATGATCATTGTAAAGTGGACCATTTTCCCTGGTAAGAGAGTCCATTCTTATTTTATTCTTCTATAGGGTGGTAGGGTGGTGCTAGGGTGAGTTGTATCATTAGGTGTTGGGGCATCCATTTAGTTGACTACTGAAGAATCTCGGGCGTTGGAGCGTCCATCCAGTAGGAGTTGGAGAAGAATGTTTTTCTAGATTCTAGGAAGTTGGAGCTTTATTTTAAATTGGAGTTGAATATTAAAGAATTATTAGAAAAACGTTCAGGTGGTTTTCGTCCCGGAGAGGGTTTTCACCTTAAAACCTATGTGCAATTGTGTTCCATTTATTTATTGCTATCATTGTACAAACATTGATAATAATTGAAGATTAACTAATGCTCGGAAAGTTTAATACTAATACTAATTTAAAGGAATATTAATTCACCCTCAGTATTTCCAACACAAGAAACATTATCTTAAAGGGACTATCAGATTCAGACTCCAATAAAGTGAGTGATTGCAAGTCTTCCAAATACATGCTAGAAAAGATGCATTGCATATATGGAGGAGAAACTTGTCATGAGGCTCAAGAGAAGGTTGAAGAACCTTGTTTCTCTTACAGTGAATCAGACAATAAAGAATATACTCATGTAATAGATGTTGTTGTTGGAGATTAAAAGAAGAAAATGAGGAAGAGGAAGAAGGCTTCTTAGAGGAAATAAACTCAGAGGATTGAATACCTTCCCTCCAATGTACAAGTTGTTGATATTCACTCCAAAGGTGAAGAAAAAGACTCAAATGAGAGGCCATGTAGTTTAGACCATAATTTATTGTGTTATTGTAAATGTAAATAAATAGGGCTTTCATCATTTAGATGTGCGTGTACATAATCCAAAGATAGAGATAAATGTACATTTAGTAGTAGTGAAGATGAACCTACTCTTATACCAATAGCAGATCAAGATTCCAATCAAGGAGAAAACGAGAACATCCTTAGTAATGATGAAGAACATATACTTCTCAAGCCCGTGGAAAAATATTTTGAATCAAAGAGGGATCAAGTTATTAAGGGTGAAATCGATCCCAATTGTGAATCTGCTAGTACTACTAGTAGACTGGAAAAATATTTAGATGAGAAGATCTATTTTAGGAAGAATCTCATCTCCTCTCTAGAAGAGATCAAATAAATTTCAGAAGAAAATCAAAATAAAAAGGAGCAGTTGCAAGAATATGAGCTTCATAATGATGAGTTGAGAAAAACAATTGTTGATATGAATGCTTAACAAGGATAATTCAATAGACTGAATGGGATGTTGAAAAATCAACTCAATGAAAGAGAAGCTTACTGGGAGAGACTATAGGTTGAATTAGTCTCATTGAGACATGACTTGGAAAATTTTATTAAGGAGTTGTCTCAATTTTAGAAGCTTGGAAAAGGATCCAACAATAATAAAGGTAAAGGAATTTTTGGACAACAACAACACAGAAAACAACATCAAAAGAATAATAAACAACAACAATATGAGGTGGACATCAGCCATAAGACATAACAACCTCTAGGAAAGATAATAAAAAAATGTTCATATCAACTGTAAAGGAAAGGAAAGGAGATTAACAACCAAAAGAAGCAGCAGTAGCAAATAATTTCTCGAGATAACAATTCAAATAGCCACAAGGAACAAATGGAGAACTAGTAGAGGTATTTTCCTTCTCAAAGACAAAAACCTCAAGGAAATGTATTTCCAACTACCAAATGTTATTTAATGGTTATTTATTTTCTTGCAACATTTTTGGACATAAATCCATAGAATGTAGATGGTGTGTAAGGAATCAAGGCAAGTCAAGTGGTATCCATTAGAGAGTTCATAGTCACTCAAGTAGTGGGCATGGTAGAATAAATATAGGATTAGGTGAGAATCCCTATCTTCTTTTCTTAAACAATGTTAAATGCTACAACTGTGGCAACTTTGGGCACAAGTCAGCAGAGTGCAGATATGGAAATATGAGGCATCCCTCATAGAGTGTGCAACAAAAAGAAACAACTCGGCCATTGAATATGAGAATATGTAAAATGGTAGAGGAATATGAGTTTTCCTTCAGTGCTCAGTGTAAATACACCTTACTAAGAGGATTAAAAAATCACTAGAGATATTAATTTCCACTCAAGAAAAATCAGAGTAAAATGAAAAGGTGTGATCCTCTTATTCTCTTGTGAACCCCTTTGTAAGTATTAGTTGCAATGCTCGTAAATTTTAGACAATTAAAAGGAGCAGAAGCCCAATTAATTATTCTTTGAAAAAAAAAAAAGACAACAAGAAAATATGGAGAAGAAAGGAAGTGAAGCAAGTGAAATACATGCATGCTCTACGTGGTAAAAAAGGGAATGACTAGTTGCATAACGGCTGCAAAAGATCAGGTCATACAACAAAGTATTATGGGAGAAAGTTGCTCAGTTTATTGAGGGAATCCAAGCAAAATAAAGAAATTACTTAGAGGATCATGAATGAGAAGGTAAAATGTGATGCTCCAGTTAGGCCGCAACCTATAAACGTATGGAATAAAAAGGAGGATAATATACTTTGAGGGAGTAGATCCTCAGTTTCTATTCATTGAAAGGAATAGAATGGCTTCAAGTGAAGCCAATGAAATCAGATGTAGGTAACATAGATAAATATAAATACTGGTGCATATGAAGGTTTGATTTAATGTTGAGAGCATGTGCTATTAAAAGTATGAGTTCATTTATTTGTATATAAAAACATTGTAGGAGAAAGAAATAATGCATCCAGTATGGTCCAAGTGGGAGAGCTTGCACAACAACATTTCATGTTGCATGGTGAAGATGGGATGCAATAGAAGAGTGGAGTGATAAGGGTCCTAAATCTAATAAAAAGTTCACAAGATCAGTTCCCAAGTAAAATAAAGAAAGCATATGGCTGAAGATCAAAGAGAAGGAGTGCATAGACTCAAGGGGAGCTGCACATTCATCATAAGCATGCATCATCCTTTGGTATTACAGATATTTTATTGGTTAGGAAATGAAATGTCTCCATACCTTACATGATATACTATTTTTTTCATTTGAGTAGTATATTTTATTATACCTAGCATTCATAAGTACAAGTAAACAATTGGTTTGTTTTTTATGTTCCTTGGTTATCAATTGGGATCTCTATGTCAATTGGTAGTGTTTGGTTCAGTTGGAGTAACCTTATGTATAGTGGACACCTCTTCTATGATGAAAAACCATCCAAATTTTCCATGTGCATCATCGAATTGGTATCAGTGGTAAAATTGGTGTCATTTGTTGTTATTAGTAGTCCATATTTGGAGTAGCATGATCCCAGGGGGAAAAATGATGATGGTTAGTATGATCAAGAGGAATGATCACAATCACTCAAGTAGCAACAACAATGAAAACTGAGTAAAAATTGTATCATTAGTAATTGGTATCTGCAGCAACAATTGGACCATTTGTAGTCTAATTGGTACAAAGATGCATTGGCATATGGGAGTGGATCACCATTGGATCCTTAGAAGAAACATAGAGGTCTCTAAACCATCAAGGAGAAATATAAGTAGTGTCATAAGGGGAGAATGAGAAAAACTTGGTTGTTCATAAGGAGAATGCACATCAAGAGAGAGAGAAAGAAATTAATCAAAGATTGTGCTTGTGCTTGTGGGAGAATGCCATTAATGCCAAAGGCTGACATTGTTAAAATTGTTAGGCTGGCAGTTGGCATTTTTGTGTTACCATTTTTTTCAACCTCAGTGCATTGATGTCAACCTCATTGCATGGATGAGATGAATGTGTCAAGGGAGATTATATTGTTGGCATAGTTATGTGGCCTTGAATGCGAGATTGTTTGGGAAAAGTGTTGTCAAAGCTTAGGGGGAGTGTTTTGGTAGTTTTAGTCATTAGTTGAGAATCATCATAGTAAAAAAATAAGTGATGGAGCTTAAAAGGACACTAATACTATTATTTTTGGATTTTGTTTCCTAATTCAAGTCAAGAACTCAAGTTATTGCTTTTAAGGTATTTCTTCCTCAAGATATAAGCTTAAATACTCCTACAAATGTAATATTTTGATAGGCCTCAAAAATACCTTTCCAACGGTACATGGAAGCCTGAAAAACTCCATGAGGATCAAGAGTTATTGAGGATGGGAGTTTGGTAGGGTTCTAGGGGCCTCATTGTTCCACCATAGGCTACATCATCACACCTTAAGATCCTTGATGATGGTTACGGTAGCGGAGGAAACTACCTCGCAGCCCCATGGATAATAACTCCCAAGAGATGGATAAATCACCTTCATTTTTCAATACAGTTCATCTCCTACCCTGACTGTTTGGAGAAGTGTAAGTCCAGCAGAGGTAAACGGTCTCGCGATTGAAGGCCAAGGAGACAAAGAGAATCCCATCAATTTTTGAAATTTTTTATGTCACACCCTATCCTTTTTCCAATAGAGTGTTATGTTGATAGCCCCACAGTCTTGCAGAAGACAAAACCTATGAATGGGAATGTCTCTAATAGGTGATGTGAAGGCTCACATCTTGCCCTCGAAGCTAGAGGAAATGTTAATTCATGGAACTAAATGGAGGTTGTGATATGGGGGCCACAAGACATAGGCTGCGAGATGGGGACAACATGACACTTAATGTAAGAATTTGTGTCATGGGGAAATTTAGTTAAAAGGAATTGATCACAAAACAAAATTTCTCTAAGTCTTTGGTCCATAATTGATGACTTGACACAAAAGACACATGGAATTCTTCCATTAGTTGACAACGATGAGGAGGATTGTGATTTGGAAGATAGTTGACAGTATAGACCAATGGCATGAGGACAGATGTTAGAATTCAATTGGTTAACAACGGTGATGTGTTAGCCAAAGGGGCACTAATGTCAACAGAGTTATGACATGGCACCTCGGGAGTGTGCAACATCACATGTTGATTCGGAATTTTCAAGCGGCCAAGTGGGCCATATATGGATAGCACATGGTACCACTAAGAGATAGCCACATGGAAGTGATGATGTCAACATGACATATCAAATAATGTGGCACAACCTTGAAATGTGTGCTTGGGGGTCATGTCTATAGGAAATTTCCCATGTAATGGATTTTGGCGATCAGGTCGAAAAATGCCTAAGTGTTGGAATAGAAATGGTGGCTAGCTCAACAAGGATGATAGATCGTAGCACCCTATATCAATGTGGAAGGTGTAATGGTGTGTAGTCCCACAGTCGATAGGATTCGAGGAATGAGAAAAATTCACAACACATTGGTCATAGCACTTAGGCATAGGAGCTAGCATGGTATGTTGAGTTAAGTGCCTTTCAGTTGAGGGCACAATAGGGCATGGTCATAACACATGTATCATATGTAGGAGAGGAGCCAAAATCTTAAGATATGATGGGTTGTTCAAGTATATGGGGCCTTCAGACTCCTTGCTAGCTGGAAAACACCCAAAACACTAGTCTAATAGTGTTAACCATTGTATGGGAAAGAACATGATTTTGTGTCCCTCAGACATATAATATCAAGATACAGCAGAGTGCGGCACTATGGGGACTAAATTAAAGTGCACAACGTAGTTTGGTTTTAGTAGAAGAGAAATTAATAGAGATGGTTAAGCATGATAGTACAAGAGTTATTGGAGTTGTTGAAGGGGACAACCTTAGTTATGGTCCTCCTCATCGAGCAGTTTTCTCAGCATGAAGTGCCATACTGAAGGACTGTGTGCCATACATAATTAATTAAGAAAAAATTCTTGAGCCATGTGATAATAGAATTCCAAACCCAAGCAAAGCAAGCCTTCCCTAAGTACCTCCTTGTACCCTGCAAGATTAAATGAAATACACCTTTGAGACCTATGAGTGTATTACTAAAGAGACTTCTCGATCCATGTGTGGAAAGGATGAACAAAACAATAGCATATAGAGTGAAAAAATGTTAGAGGAATGCAAAAATGTGAGTGGAGTTCCTCTAGAGAAAAGAAGGTTGAGAATAGTTGTAATTGTGGCTAAATATCAGACCAAGAAAGTGAACACAATTGTACATTAGAGAAAGTATGAGAAATCGTGTAGAGTGGGTCGAATGAGTATGTCAAGTGATATTGTAACACGAGCTGAATGAGTAGAGAAATATATATGAATTCTATTGTGTGGGCTACTAAAGAGAAGAGAAAGTCGAAAATTGACAGAGGGTATGTATGACAACAAAAGAAAATAAGGACAAGAGATGCTAAAAAATAGGGTGTCGAACAATTGAGAAGGTTGAGTGTTGAGTGGATTGTGTAGAGATAGGGCTATTGATGAGAAAAGAGGGTCGAGAGTCGGTTGATGTATAGCTGAAATTAGGCTGAGTGGGAGCTAAAAAATAAAGCAATAAGTTCCTTAAGAACAGTAGGTTTGTTTCTACAAAACAAGTCAATGCTTCCATCTAAGTGGGCATCTAAAGAGAAACATGGGGGTTGGTGCCTCTTGCAAGTGGATGCTTTCAAAATCAAGGAGTTTCTTCTTCTTCTAAGATGATTAGATGTCTAACAAAGAGGGAGTTGGTGCTTCTTTTTAGTGGGTGTTAGCAGTACAGATAAGGATGTCGGTGCTTCCTATGAGTGGGTGCTTACAAAACATGGTGTCATATGAGTGGTGGCTTTAGATTCACATCATAACAATACAAATATTTGTTTTTTTCTCCTGTAAGGGTTTCCATGTTAAAGTCTCTATGTTTATATGTGTATGTTTTTTATGGTGTTGTTGTTATATTAATGTGTTGTTGTTACTTTTGTCAATTAAAAGTGATTATAAATTCGAAATAATTGTAAAATTACCCTAATATTGATTCACCCCCCTCTTAGTATAAATATTCTTTCCAACACTCTACATATCCTCCTCATGGTATGTTATGCTAGAATTTTGAAAGCATAGTTTTCCAAAATTATAGCTCTTTAACTTTTTTGGATATTCAAATAGCCAACAATATTGGTGTTTGGGTTCCTCCATACAGAGTTTTGCCACATTTGGTTTTTCCATGCAACTCATCCAACATCTAGGTTTTTATTAAAGGCCATTTACAAATTATTTTAGATGCATGAACATATGAATCTTGACAAACTATAGATCCCCATTACTATCACATGAAAAATGATGATAACACCATCTATAGCTCTTAACAGAATCCATATGTAAATAGACTCTCGATCTCCAATATTTTCACTTAATAGATCCTGCTAAGTTTGCCAATGGCTATTAACAAAATATGGATCTTGACAAAATTCAAATCCTTAATCTTAACATTTGGCAGACCTCATACTTTCTCTCTCTATTACGAAGGGTTCTATTAAAAAGGTCATCAACCACCAAGTAGGACGAGGAACAACACAAAAATATTGAGGTCAGCTCCGTTAATGAATTTCAATCAATGGAGATGGCAAGAAGGGGTTTGTCAACTAATTATTATATTAATCAGACCACTAGCCACCATGAGAACTTAAGACCAAATATAATAGCTTGATATTGGTCGTATTAATGGACTCTGCATATTATCCCCTTTTCCTCTAAGCTCTTTATCATTGTTATTTCCAACTGATGTGATCAAGGCTTGAGGCTATAACATCCAATTTCCAAATTTCAAATTCAGCACTCAAATTTCTCTAAGGAACAAGCTTCCGCAAAGAGAATTTATCAACCTATCTAAGGACTAAAAAATTATTTAACAAGGCAATGATATACCCAAATAACTTTTGAGAAATGCGTAATTCTTCACCATCCTACAAAAGCCTAAAAAATCCTTCATTTGATATCCATTTTCCAAGATTTTCATTAAGGAGGAAAGGGGACACTATCTACAGTTTACCCCCTTCTAGGCTTTCAAGTGTTTCAAAAAATATACCTTGAACTTGACCAAAAAAAAGGAGGGATATAACATATTTTTTCAATCCCATGACTAGCCTAATAAATGCCATCACACTGACTTAAAATTCACTGAAGCCCACTTCAATCCCTTCAATCGGCTTCCACAAGTTTAATAGTTCGTCAATGAATTCTTTATAGTTTACATCACAATTTCTAAGAATGCACTATCTTCTAATTCCTTACATGATGAAGGTTGTTACTCTTGCATTTATGTCCCCATCACCAATAGGACCCTTTGAGCATAAACAATAAATTCAAAGCTTCTCTAGTATATCTATAACATACCAAGCTCCCTTGTTTGTGACTCACTAATATTCTTACACAACCAACCAGTCATCCTGGATATCTAAGAGGATAAGAGGTTAAACTCCCCTATTTTCTAAACCATAACATATTTCTAGAAAAAGGGCCTATTATGGCCATAAGAATTAAATATATCTGAGAATAAGTATCCCTCATTCCCATGTTCAAAACCGTGAAAAAACATCATAGGAGACAATTAAGATCCACATATATGAATATCACATATTCATAACAACCATATTCACCCCTTCATATCGTGATCATATTTTACACAAACCATAATATTCACTCAACAAGAAAGCACATAATTGTACACATTTTATCAATATCATTTATATTCCAATGAATATGATTTACATAATATATTTAAAGCCCAAAAATGAGTTTATTAATATCAAACACTTCCTACAACTAATGAAAGATGATCCATATTCGATCACACCATAGTCTGAGTTCTTTGTTTTATCCATTGCAATTAGCCACCCCTAAGCCAAACCAAGCATATATGAGGAAAGTTCTCACTCAAAATTACAAGGTGGAGTCATGAATGCCACTCTCTTGCATTAAGTCAAAATAATTAGTTTCTTTTTAAATCCAACTAAGCCTAGAGCTAGCCAAAATTCTTTTGGTGGATTCTGATTTGTTTTCACAACAAGCACCTAGAAGGAAACTTTATTTCAAGATAATAGTGGTGTAATGATGAAGGCCATTCTCCTTCATCCACATAGAAATCAATATATTTTCTTTAAATCCCCTGAGATAGGGATCGTTATCATTTGCATTATGGCCATTATGTGCCTACAAAACACAAAGTGAGTCCCTCTCTAATCTAATATTTCCTCAATACTTCCCATTTGTCATTGATTTTCATGCTTAAATCGTGAAAATACCTTAGAAATTCATTGCTTGTAGCTACAACAAAAGAATTCAACAGTATCTTCTCTCACTAAATTAGGTGAATCATACTTACACAGGTTATTCAAAGCCACTATTACTACCTTATATTCAAAGCCATAATATTAGACACTCATGTGTCTCTAATTTTATTTTCGTGAGCTTCTTTGGTTCATGATTTTCCTCACATGAGAGTCTCCTCTTCTCTTGCTGGTGGATGTCGATGCCCCTCAGTATTACAAAAATAATGCCAAAACTCATTAGGGTCTCAATTATAATTATCAACACAGGGTTCATACACAATTAAGAGGTATTAGCACTATATGTACAACAACGAATATATTCTACTTAGGTTAATCTAATGTAGTTGAAAAGAAATTAAAATTCCCAAAGACCTCTATGATACATAAAATGCTTAGAAAATTCAATGAACAATAAAAATATCTATTCTATCTTGAAGGAAAGGAAACAACTGAAACGAATCCTATTTTATTGCAGAAAGGTAAATGAAAGAAGGTAAACCCTAATCTAATTGTAGGAAGGTAAATGGCAAGAAGTAATCTTACTCAGTTTTGTAGAAAGTAAATCTATGTTATCGCAGGAAAGTAAATTATTGAAATAAATATATGGTACTACAAGAAAGAAAAGAAAGCACTTCAATAATGTTGGAGACAAATCAATCCTACTCTATGGTGCATGATAAATCAATTCTACAGTTAAAATAATACTTACAAACAACAAACCCTAATTGTGGAAAAAAAGCTACATATACCAGCATAAAGTTCCTAACAGGTCTTTGAACCTATAAACTCCATTTATAGAGTCTAATGAACATTGTAAAATGTAGAGGAATGATGGACAAGCTTCTGGTGCAAATATTAGGGCACTCTGAGGAAATTATAAGGCAATTTGTGTATTGCTAAAAGATGGCCATGTTTTGCTATAGGAAACATCCGAGAGAAAATTTGTGAGGTATAACTGTTGTTTTAAGAGTGGAGAAGGTGTAGGGAAGGTTATGGAAGGGAAAATAGGTCCTTTCCAAGCTCAGGTACACCCAATGGATCAACTCATACAAGAAAGATGCAAAACTAGGGGTTTCTTGTAGCTCAAATAGGCATAATTTAGCTTGTTGACAGTTTGTAGAGATGTAAAAAAATGCATAAAAAAATGTTGTTGTGATTGAGCTAAATGCATCAAAACAACAATAACTTTTCCTATGAAACAATATCATCTATCTTAAAGAAAAGTACATGGTAAACTAATAAAATCAAGTTGCATAAACAATTGATAAACTAATAATGTGTAGAAAAGTAAAACAATGGAAAGGATGAGTTGAACTTTAAATAAAAAATAATATTGCATAAAAGAAATGATTTTTGTGCTTATGAATACAAGGTACATAAAAAAACTCGGAAAAGAGCTTACTCATAAACCTTGCAAAGAAAATAATTTTTTAGAGATGAGATTTGTAGAAAGACATAACTAAACTAAACGCATGGAAAGTAAATGTACAAGAAGGGGGATTGAGCAACTAGGTTGGGCCCTAACCCAAGGAGACTTGAGTCCCTTAGAAGAAAACCATACTAAGAAAAAAAGAGTGATTTCCATTAACCTTCAAAAGTGCTCATACATGAGAGATGACAAGTTGAAATAATAGGAAATAACCTTTCTATAATCCTGACTATATTCCTCTAAATTTTGTGAATCCCTACTGGGCTACTAAGGCCCCTTATTTATACAAAAAATTCTTCAGGGGAAGCCTCCTTGAAGGGAGGAGTGCTTACCTCTAAAATCCCTAAAAATGTGGATATAATTCCCTCGTGTAGTCATAGATACAGGGAAGTAGTAAATGTCCTTGAGCCAACCGAGTTGTGATGAACATGTAGCGGGGAACAAGCCCCATAACCTTCTCCTTTTGGACTCTTGGATTATCTACATAATTATGCTCAATACTATGAAAATTTATTGCATTAGGCACACTAGATATAGCAACTATATCTTAACCCTCCTAAGAACATATTAAAGTTGAAAAAGAAATTATCAAGTGAAAAATGAAAGGTTAAATATGCCAAAGGATGGTCAAATGGGCTTTCAATTACACCAATTTGGGAGGCTCATCATGCCACCCTACTGAAAATTTTTCTCATCCTTTGAGAAACCTAGTGATCTTCTTGCACCGCAATCATTGCCCTGATGGCTTGCCTGACATCCCAAGTTATTTCAAATGTGGTGGCCCCATCTAGATGAAACCTTACATTCTCCTCAATTTTTCCACTCCCTATTTTCCTTTGTTTGATCGTTATTCTCCTTGTAGGCTGAATAGTAGACAAGGATTGAACTTGAGTCCAATCAAGTGGAATTGAAGCCTATGGATGATTATCTTATATAGAGGTGTTTTAGCCAATGCATTTCTCAATCTCTCTGGTGAATGGTATTCTCTTACTCTCAAAGAGTGTGGTAATGTATGCCATTTTATTTTGGATGCTCGCAGGCTTTCATCCCCCAATAATCTAAAAGTATCTTCAAAATGAGGAATTCATATTCTTTCTTTTCTTTATAGATTGATTCCATATAAGGATTTTATGCTCTGAGTTTGTGGTTAGCAATCATGAGATGAGGGGATGGTAGTTCTTCCCGAATCCAAAGTGGCTTTTCTACCTTCTTGGCCAAGGTTCTCTTGATCTCTTATACTCCAGTTTCCTCATGGTTCAACCATGAGGCTAAAGCCATTAATTTCACATCACCCATTGTAGAATTAAGGTCCCAAATATTCATGTTAGGCAATACTATATTATGAATATAAAATTCTACAATTTTGGCCCTATCCTCAATGCTACTACATATGAGACAAAAATCATTGAATTACATCTTACATAGGAAAGGAACCTTGTTGGGCCAATGTCATAATATGAAACCGACACCATTGATCTTTTAGGAACATGTAAGCAAAGTGTTGAGGAGGTCCATCCCGCATGGGGCGTGCTCACGGTGCGGTCCCGCACTGTATTCTATAAAGAACGTGCAAAACTGCCCGCACTGTCACAGTTATGCAGAGTGCGGTCCTAGCAAAAATTATAGAAAAAATTCAAACACTTCTAAACTTTCAAAAACAGAAAAAATTTAAAACACCCAGACAGATGTGAATCAATCAAAAACCAGAAAAAACGTTTTCTCAAGTCAAAAATCAAAGATAACCAAGAACAAACAAGTTCTTCCCCAGTATGGTCGCCATTTTGTTGTGTAGATTAATCCGTCTTGCGGACACGACCGATCTCTCTAGTACAAAAGGTAACTAGCAACAAACAGCCAATTATACTAATCTCTCTCTAAGCATATAAGATTTATAAAAACACTAGTTAACCAGCTTTCGTAAGCTATGGATAAGCCTACCAAGATCTTTTGGAAGGTAGGAAAGCATGTATTGCGTTATATTAGAGGCACATTGGAATATGGCTTGTGGTACAGACAAGAGGATGAGGTGAAGCTTTGTGGCTTCATGGATGCAGATTGGGCAGGAAGCCCAATGGACAAAAAGAGCACATCTGGAGGGATCTTCAGTATCAGGTCAACAATAGTTTCTTGGTACAGCAAGAAGCAGAGATCCGTGGCACTTAGTTCAGCAGAGGCTGAGTATATGGCAGCAAGCTTGGCTGCATGCGAGGCCATATGGATGAGGAAGATCCTCGCAGGTTTGTTCAGGTTGCATTTGGAGCCTAGAGTGATCTACTGTGATAACCACAGCTGCATCAAGCTCTCGGCTAATCCAGTATTTCATGATAGGTCCAAACACATCGGCATCAGGTACCATCATATCAAAGATTGTGTTCAGCGGAGAATCATGATGCTTTCATATCTTCCCACGGAGGATCAGGATGCCGACATCCTGACGAAGGCGCTCACCAGGAGCAAGTTTGAATTCCACAGAGGCAGGATAGGGGTTGCAGATAATCCATATCTTGCTGAGAGGGAGTGTTGAAAATGCAGCAAGATGACGGAGCTTAGTGAAATGAAGTCGCCTTTCACTAAGTGGGCCCGCAGGCAAATTCTGGCGCAAAGTCTATTTTTAGACTATCTCTATTTTTAGACATATGGAGCATGGTCCAGGGATTGCAGTATGTTATTCTTGGAGTATTGGTCATGTTGGTAAAAATAGATGGACCTCTATTTTTTGGACCTATAGGTCGAAGTCTATTTTTAGAATGCCTCTCCTTAAAATAGGGAAGTCAAATATTATTTACCCTTAATAATATTTGGACTATAAACTTCAGTTTACTCTCTTGGAGCACTTCAGTTCGAGCCTTGGAAGTGGCTCATGCATCTGACAGAGGAATTATGCTATTCCCAAGGGTTTGATGGCATCATGCATGGTTGACTTTGGTTGGACTTCAGTGGCAGAAGTTTGGAGGAGTTAATGAGACAGCTAGTGGAGTTGTGTTCTGTTTATTTTAGTTGAACTAGTTGAGATTAGTTTAACTAGATGATCAATTAGTTATGAGTGGAGTGAATTAAATATTATTTAATTCATTAATTAGTAACTCATTATTCAACTCAAGAACACATCAGTTCACTACAGTGTATGATCAGTTCAGTGGAGACCAGTGAAAGAGGTAGATGAAAGGGTGGAGTTAGCTATCAGTTGTGACTATACTGTTACTATTTGCAACACAAAGATAGGTGGAGTAAGCCCATGAGGATTGCACAGTTCAGGTTGGTGGTTTATCTATATAAAGAGGCTATCCCATAGCATTGAAACATGCAATAGAGGCAAGGCAATTGGAGGTAAGTTTTGAACCAGTAACCTGTTCAAAACTGAGCTAGATTGTGTGTAACTTCATGAGAAAGTACTGAGTACTTGTGAGGAGTATTGTACTGAGTTGTTACATGATTTCTTCATTATAATATACACAATAGCTGCGGGGTTTTCAGCTATAAGCTTTCCCCATACATACTGTGTTAATGTGTATGATGATTTGATATGTTATCGCTTGATTTTTATTTCCGCATGTGTGATGATCTGAGTTGATCTGAGTTGAGTTGAGTGGAAGAGATTATGTGTTGTGTATGAAGATAAAATAGTATGTGACCAGGATAGTCTCGGTGGATAATTATTTATTATTCAGCAAATTTCTACAATCTGAATGGATGATTTCTAAGGGTTCTTTCACCCTTATGCTCTTTCCTGATGGAAAGTTTTCTCTGTGTTGTTTTCCCAAGATGCAACCTTTACATAGGATGTCAGGTTTCTCAATCAATGGTAGACCTCTTACCATTCCTTTTCTATGAAAAAAATTCAATCCTTCGAAATTGATATGTCCAAATCTCAAGTGACATAACCAGTTCTCATATTTCACTTCTTTCTAAAAGACCTCTTGAGTTACAGCTGCTACATTCTTTCCTTTTCCCTTCAAGTTAGTGTTGAGCTTGAGTGGAAAAATTCTATTTTTGTTCATTTTTATTTCATCAATAATCTTCTTGCTTGGAGGTATATCCATTATTGTGCACACATCATTATTCAACAATACTTTGTAACCTTTGTTTATGAGTTGCGCAATGCTCAAAATATTACATTTCAAACCAAGAACACAGTACACATCTTGCACAAATTTCTGCTTTCCATTTCTTGCTCGAATACTAAATCTACCTTTTCCCTTGACAGATATCTTAGTATCAGTTCTTATGGTTACTTCTGATTTAACTTCTTCATCAAGATTGGAAAACATTGCTATGTTTCCAGTCATGTGATTACTACAGCCTGAATCTAAGAACCATACATCATCTTGTCTATCTTGTGCTACATTACATGTTAACAGCACATTCTTTGGGTTCTTTTCTTCTTTTGCTACATTAGCATTCTGCCTATTATTCATGTCATTTTTCTTTTTCCTACACTCATTAGCATAGTGCCCATATTTCTTGCAATAATGACATTGGACATTAGATTTATCATAGCTTTTTCCATAAGCATGTTGATGTCAACCTTGTTGGCTGTTGCATTGGTCATGGATGTGATTCTAATTGTTTCTCCTTCCATGTGAATGTGAAGGGCTATTCCTTCCTCCTTTGTTTTGGCTTCTGCCTCTTCCTCTTCCTCTTCCTCTGCCTTGACCTCTTCCTCTTCCAAAAGGCATCTAGGTCTTGAATGCATGCTCTAGAGATGGGTTTACTATTCTTTCCAATCTCTATTCATTAGTCATCAGTGATGCATGAAGTTCATCTACCGTGAAATTTGAGAGATCCTTAGTCTCTTCTATGATGGTAACTATAACATCAAACCTTGAGGGTAGGCTCCTCAATAGTTTCTCCACAATCTTTCTTTCCTCTAATGTTTCTCCATGGGACCTTATCTGTGTGAAAATACCAATCACATGTGTGAAGAATGAGTCTATATTATCAGACTCTTTTATATAAAGAGTTTCAAAATCTCTCCTCGACAATTGTAGTATTGCTATCTTCACTTTCTCCATACCTTGATAGGATATCTTAAGAGTTTACCATGCATCCTTGTATCTCTTAGCTGTTTCTATCCTTGGAAACACACTCTCATGTACTACTTGATATAAATAGAAGAGGGCTTTAGAGTCCTTCTTCCTATTTCTCTTCAATAAATCCTTCTCTACTTGAGTTAAGGCATTAAAAGCCTGCTCATCAACTGGTTCATCAAAACCATATTCAACAAACTCCCATAAGTCTTGTGAGGCAAACAAGGCTCTCATGGTAATGGCCCAATAATCATAGTTCTTAACATTAAATTGTGGAAGTTGAGCATTTCCAATACTCATACTGGTGCTTGGTCCAGCCATTTCTTACTAACTAAACTCTGAAATAAACTTGACTGTGTTTTTCAAACAAACTGTCTTTCCTTCTTTAAAATACAAACTCTGTCTCTAAGGACTTCTCTTTTAAACAAAACAACTCTGTGTTTTTTAGAAATACCTAGACTTTAACTTCTGCAGAGCCTTCACGCTCCTGGAGAACTGCTGCAACAAATATTCTTCTTCCTTCAGCTTCTTTGACACCTTCAAAAAGCCTGGATAAGCTCTAATACCAAGTTGGAATTTCTGATAATTCTAGAACAGTAACTGAGAGAATAATACTCTCCTTCTAACATAGAGAATAACTGGATAGAGATTGCAGGATAAAAAAAATTTCTATTTCATTAACAAACAAAATCTATTACAAAATGATAGACTTCTTCCTCTCTGGATGGATTCAAAAAATATGATTAAGACTGCTATAGACGCAGCGCTCTAAAAATTTCTCTCTGTCTCTCAAAACGCATAAAACAATGCTCCCTGGTCTTTGCTATATTTTCTCTTTGCCTATGGGCTATTTCACTACACAACAATACAATACATTCATACTATTACAACTATGGGCCTTTTCACTTTTTATATGGTGCGGAAGAATAACAAAATAAAACAAAATTACAAAGTAAATACATTTCCAGAACATAAATTTAACCTAAAATTCATTTGTGCGATATATGAGTGGAGCCCACTTCGCAATCAGTGATCGGCGAAACAAAAAACTTGGTGGAATGAACTTTGCTATTGCGATTTGCGATTTGCGATCGGTGGAAAAAATGGTATAGCAGACCTTGACTTTGCGATTGCAATGAGTGATGTGAGATGGACCCCACAGAGGAGATCGCATCAGTGCATCGCATCACAATGAAACATATAAGCAGAAAACACACTTTGAATGTTGCAATTGCGATTGTGCGATTGCGACAATCGCATCACAAACTTTCATTTGAACATAACATATGGCGGATGGTGCGGTTGGTGAATGCGATTGCGATCGTGATTGCATCACATCACAAACTTTCAATCGACGATGACATTTTGAATGGTGGATACATTCATCATTCCTTTTGCGATTTGCGATTTCGATTGTGGTGGGACAACATCACATCGGAAAACTTCATATCAACAAGACACTTACTCAAAAAAAATAAAAAATTAAAAGGAATTTTCCGTTTAAACAAAATTTCTTCATATTTGGTTGTTGAGGGCTTAAAAGCCTGAAAAGAATGTTTTCATTAAAACTTTGTTCTTGTGTGGTTGAACCACGAAAGTCTTGATTTCTTCTTTGCAAATGTGGCTGTGCCCATGCAAACATAAATTCTCCTCTGCAAACTTGGTTACGACCATAAACATTAAAGTCCATCCTTACGATTTTCTCCATTCGTCTTGAATGCAAAGAAGTGTACACTCAACCTTCTGCTGTTGTTGCTGCCCCTGTTATACTCTGTTTCTACCTACACAGAGTACATAGGTGACTTTAGTATTTTCAAAATTTGAAAGGATAACCTCTAGACTCTTACAACTATTTCATATCACATATTTATTGATATATATTATCTAAATACCCTCAATGCACCGCATAGCCTGCACAAGTTGAGGCATGAAAAAGCGTAACCCTTTCAGGAGGATATGATTCAAAAACCCTAAGAAAATATGCCATAACACATGAATGCCCCTTAGAAACTGGAGTAAGAAAATCAAGTGCTCTTGTAATTGAACATGGTGCCCAATGTGGTAATTGTTGGAGGAGTGGTGAGTTCTTTTTCAAAACTCTTGAAGTAAGACAAGGAAGATAGGTCTTCTAAAATTATGCATTTTAAAGATATTTTGTTGCATCAGTGGTGATACTTCAACCCTTGTTTTAAAATCATCGGGGAGAGTGGGAAAAAGGATTAAAGAGCACGAGAGGTTTTCTTTCACAACTTAAGTGGATGCGATGCAACAAATTCCATACAATTTTATTTCTAATGACATAAATTCGGACGCAAAAGGAATAATGGATTGAGTAATAAAACACATAAAAAACATGGAAAATTTTCTGCTAAGCAGAATTGTGAAGGTATCAGCCAAACGTTTGTATTCTCGTTGCCCCTTCAAGGGATTTTCCAACCTACATTCCCACTCTTTATCCACCTCGCAGAGACTCTTGGGGTATGAGCACACACCCAATGCCATCGAAGCAACACATCATTACAAGAACTACTTATGTTTACCAATTTTGTATTTGAATAATCATGTCTTAAAATATATAACATTATTAAGTTCCAAGAGAAATGGAACTGAAAATAAACGTCACTTTTTGCATAATGGCTTGACATCGAGGTCATTGGAATTCAAGCTTAACATTGTTCCAACAAAATTGATGATACTTATCAGTGTAGGTCTTATGTTACACTACAATGATGAAAGGATGGCTATACCTAAAGCCTCGCATCAAGGTTCTATAAATACTACCATTTACCTTCCATTCAAGGCCCTTTCATGTTGACTGATTATGATGGGAAGCCTATTATGGATCAATAATTTCTTGGGCATTGGACCTTGATATATTTTGTCTACACATCCTCTCCTGTATACTGATCCATAGGAACTTCAAAATATGGCCAAATTCATTGATATCTTAGAATTGAATAAATATAGGATTACCCCAATATTCATTACCACTGATCCCTTGCATGATACTTCTTCACAATTGCGTTCATACTTTAAATAATTTCATGCAAAAATATTGGGGCTGACTAGACTTTATTGACTGTTTACATAATATAGCAACTAACTGATAAGGTGGAAGCGAAACATAGTGTAGAATATTCTGTATGACAATAACATCAAGTTGAAACCTCTCTACAATAATAATAACGCCATGTATAATAACAAATTGCATCATGTAACAACTAATTTGCATGCATATTATGGTATGCCAATGTTCATGCAACATGAAAAAAAATAATGTATAACACATCAAGGAATATATAGGGGTTAGTAAATAAATATTCCATGTATTAGGGCATAAAAACCTAAATTCCAATGCTCCATAATAATATTGAACCAAAAATTGTGATAACGTTGCCCCCCAATGAAAAACAAATTCTCTCCATGATAAAAAAACTATCATATTTTTGTCTGGCCTCCACTATTATGACACTTCTCCCTAATGACTAATAAAGGCTCTCCATGATATTAAAAAAAAATGTCATATATTATTATTGACATTATTGTAACATTCAAAAAGTTTGACATATTCTAACATTTTCTTGTGATATCTTCTGGCATTTGTAACACATATTCCTAGTTTATAACGTATGAATAATATTAATCACCGTTGTTGGCACCAACACATTCTCCAATGAAATTGATTCTTCTTGAAATGTAACACAATGAACATTGGTAATGAATGGACACAGACACAGAGTACATAACACACCACCAATGAATGAAAATCTCTCTAGAATCCTTCAAATGTAATGAACCCACAATAATTAATTTGACAATAAATCTTTGGATCCCTATCTCATAACGATTAGTCAAATGCATGCATTTCTACATTTTAATTCTCAATTTCATGACATTAATGTCCAACTTCTTATGTAACACACCTCTTGTAGACATATTCTTTCTAGCTTCATTTGATTCTCATGCGTGAATACTCATTATGTGCCATGGCATGAGAGTGCCTTGTTATTGATATTTGGGGGCCGAGATGGCTAGTAGGAGTGTTGTAAGCCCGATTGTTTGGCCAATCAAAAGTTGGTTATCATTATTCAATATTTATATTTCAACCAAGGCTATATAAAGTTTGGTTTTTTATTCAACTAAATTTCCTTCAAGAGAATAAAGTGCAAAATAATTCTCATTCGATTGAACATTTTCTTTTTGACATGACTTTTTCTTCCTTCTCCTTTTCTCCTCCTTTTCGACAGTGTGACAACTAGTGTCTCCTTCATGCATGAGCTACAATTTATCCCAAATTTATTTTTTAGAGTTTAAGTTTATTATTGTATCAAGATCCTTATTATGAAGATTATTAAACATACCATATTTTTCCTTATCATTCCATAGTTATTCTTGTGTAGAGGGGGAGTCTTTAAAGTAGCCATCACATACTAGTTTCCACACACCAGGTCCATAAGCTATCAGTTCTAATTTTACCTTATCTCTCCATACATGAAAGTTTGTTGCACTCAATATAGGTACACTTTTATAATCCATGACTCAAGAAAATATTCTTTCAAGATATTAAGATTACACCAAGGGAGCCAACTCTGATACCAATTGATGAAAACTTGAATAAACTTAGAGGGTGGGGGGGGGGTGTGAATCCATTTAGTCCTTTCATGCACATTAAAATGCTTTAAATTAAACTCATTAATTGAAACATTACATGAGAAAATTAGCAAATAATGACTAGAAAATTGAATATTTGAACTACAAGTAAGAAGCAGACCAACACATCACATCAACACATAATAACAATGCATACTGACACTAGATATAAGTAGAAACCCATAAGGGAGAAAAAAATGATTTTATTTTTCTTGTGATGCAAAGGAAAGCTCCTACTCCTTATTACATCTAATTTTCTGTAGGTTCCAACCTATACGTGGCTTCTACCTCAAATTTTTGCAAGTTGCATCATGCAGGGAAGATCCAACTCCCAGATGTTTTTTGTAGGTTACAACCCGCAGGAGGATCATACCTCGACGAGCTCCAAATTGATGTTTATCAAGCCACTACTTGAAAGGAGGGTACAATAACTCTGATGAAAATAAGAAACAATAATGTGTTGGTCTACCTGTTCATAAATTATACATCTCTCCATCTTCATTTCTGCCTCTTATTCCCTTCAAATCCACTTCACATAAACTACAAATATGCCAGGTAATTAATGCATACCATCTCAATAAACTCTCTCACATTCTTGAACTCTCTAACCTCTCTTTCCCTGCAAAATCACATCTTTTATAAAGATAATTTGATGGTTTTTTGTATTCTATATAGGAATATTAAGTGAATAAGTTTGACACTTTGCCTTCTGCCACTCATTTGTTTCCAAACGCTTCATATCTTGAATATTAGAACAAAACAAAAAAATTTATCCATCCAATATTACTTCCAGCCTCATGTAATGATTGAATGCATTAAGATGATGCCAAAATCAAATAACAATATTTATCATTAATGCATCACAACAATCTTTGCAACATATTTTCTTTTGCATTGGAGTCTTGCCTTCACATCGCAACAATTCAGCTCAATCAACAATTTCACATCACAACAAATTATTCAATATAGAAATCTCTAAAAAATTATCAAAACATTTCAATGTATCACAAATGTATCTCTTATTATGATCCTTTGCAATTTTGATCTTTTTCATTAGTGTATACATTTCCTTGTTGTTTCTCCTTTAACTATTGCTACTCCTTCATTATTCCTTACTACTGTCCCTTTTCCTTTGCTGCTCCTTCATTGTTCCTTGATGTTGCTCCTTTTCCTGTTTCTTATCCTTCATTGTCCCTTGGTGTTGCTCCTTTGCATCTCATATTTTATTGCTTGCTTCTCCTTACCTTGTTCTTGTGTTGCTTCCTTGATTGATTCTCATTTGCTAATCCTTTTCTTTTATTTTTGTTTTTTTTATCTTTTACATTTTCTTCACTTTTTCTGTTCCTTGTTTTATTGCTGCTCTTTTTCTTTGTTACTACTCCTTTTCCATCAATGACAATAAAGCCAACACCATTCTCCCTTCAAATTTTTCCAACTGCTTTTGGATCTGCCTCTGACCTATATAAAAAGAGACCAGCCAATCTATCATATTCCATTGATTATGTTGAAGATCATTCATAAAACCACTGAAATAAATGTAGGCATAATTTTCGTACATGTCCAGTCATTCTATTCGAAATATCACTTGATGAGTTTTCAATTCGAGTGAATCAAAAGGTGGAGGTAAATTGGCATGCCCATGGTAGCTAGAATTATACTATTCCAGTGCCTTAGCTTCATCCTACTGAAATTAATTATGCACCACCTCCTAGCCATGGTGACCCGCCTCTCTCCGAGCCCGACCTCATTGATGGTGCATGATATCATTATTGTGAACCTTGCACTGTCTGGACCACAAAATCCAATCGACGCCCCAACTACTCAAATCAATGAGGTGCCTCCATACCCACGTGTACCTCATTGCTAGAACACCTGCACTCTACCAAACCAACCTACATCCACTTTGATCCCAATAAAGACAACATCATTCATACAATATCTCAGCCGATCACTAGTCATACAGTGTGAGGTCAACCCACCAACAATACCACCACTCTCCCACACTCCTACAAGAAATTTGACCCTATTTGTAGCCCCCTATCATAAACGCCTAGATAATTATGCCTCCTTATTCCAACCTGTCACCACTTTGACCCATAAAAGACTATAATTGACCACAATACAAATCAAACACCACCTAGGGGTAAATTAATTGTGAATTGACCACCCCAACCTGATTCCTTGACACTTTGTGCTCCCCTTCAATCGCACTACCACTCGCAAACCACAACACAAAAAAAAAAGAAACAAGAGATTGAGATCGACTTCAACCATGAATTATCTGACCACTAGACAATGATTCCCATGACAAACTCCCTTCAAGCTTCCATCTTGATCCTATAGGGAATCGACCACCCATCGAAGCATACCCAGAACTCACAATAGTGCCTCCACCAAGGCCAAACCTAAATAAATCATACCAAATGGGTGAGTTCATGGAGCTAGGTTACAGTTTTTGGAAAAGCGAGGGCGTGTTTTGGTGAAAAAGGAATGCCGAATAGAGGAATTTGAAGCTCTTGATTGAGAATTTCTGAAGCGCTTGATTGATAAATTTTTAAGCGCTTGATCGAGATTTTTAGAAGCTTAAAAGTAGCTCGATTCAGTGTTTATAAAAACCCTCTATTGAGCCCTTTTGTAATCTGAGTTAAAGGCTCAAACAAGATGTAACATTTGAATGATCCCTATGGCTCGATCGAGAATTTTGTCTCGATTGAGTGTTATTTCTTATTAAAAACCCTAGTTGCAATCTACACATGTCATTTTTCTCAGACCACAATAAAAAGGAGTTCGACAGAATTTTTCTAAGCTCAACTCAAATGGAGGAACTCAAACCAGCTACCCATCAACCATTCCAATAACCAAAAGGTACAAGCTAAGGCATGTTTCCAGTCATTTTTTACTCTTTTATCTATTTTTTTTTTGCAAAATAAAATAAATTATATTGAAAAAGGGCATACCATACAGAATCTACAAAGAACAATCACAAACACCACCATGGAAACCCCCAAGAAAACCCTTTAAAATCACAAAAAAACCTAGAAAACCAGTAATAAAACCATTGAAGACCAAAAAGAACTTAGAAAACCACCAAGAAAGCCCTTGAAAACCACCCCCAAAAATTGAAATTTAGGTGTTTTTTTTTTTAATTTTATTGTACAAGTTATCTAAAATGGTAACATGTTTATTATAAATATTTTCTATGGTTGAAACATTATTTTTTAATTATTTTATGTTTTAAACTTCTTTTTTTAGGAAATTAGTGAAATAAATAAAATAAAATAAAATGATGTTATATATATATATTAAATGCATTTTAAATTTCGAACAAATCTAACAACAATTATGCCCAAAACAATTTTAAAATAGAAAACAATTAACCTGTTACCAAAAAATAAATAAGTAGCTTTAGATTGATATAATGAATATGGTTGCTCGTGGTGAACATCTATTAAATCAAATAATAAATTTTAATTCATTTTTTAATTTAAATTTAAATAAATTTGTATTTTAAACATTTTTTAATAATAAATATAGTAATTTGTTTTAAAAATTAATTGTACTTCAATAAAATATTAAACAAATTAAAATTCCAAAGCTATTTTTTTTTAAATTTATATTTATATATACGTTCAAGTTTCAACAATGCATCATTGATACTTACATTAAATCCATTATGAAAAGTGCATTTAAGGTGAATATATAAGCATTTGGAATCTTTTCTAATATGTACCATATTGTTTCGTTATGTAGTATGTTGTACGAGAAACATTGTCTTCATGTGCTTGCACCTAGCAGATGTCATGTGTCAAAATAAAAAATTATAAGAACTTGTCTTATGGGGTATTTGGTTGGCATGAAGTTTTATTAGTTTTACAAAGAGGTTTATTTCAAATTTATATATATATTTACATATTTTTTCTCTATGAATAAAATGCATTGTTTATAAATGGGAAAAAGTGTAACAAAAATTTGATCACATTTTTCGATTGTGTTTACATGGAACTCAATACTTTGGTTGATAATTTATCAAAAACGGGACTCTATTTAGTTTACGACTTAACCCTAGAAGACTCTACTTGAGTTTATAAATGGTTTTCTTGTCAACATTCATTCTATGTCAATATTTTTTTCTTGGATTAATTTATATGTATTATATGTAATTTGTAGAGCCATCTCCCATACACTCACCGACTGCAACCCATCAGAGTGTTGGGGGATATGTTATACATGGTCGAGCTAGGTCATGAAGCCATACTAGAGTGTGTGTTCCACTCATAAATTATCCCTCTTGTTATCACTCCACTAGATCTCCGAGGCTCAGAAAAGACCAACAAAGGTAACCATAGACTAATATTTTACCAAGTATCTCGCCATACTAGGCAGTAGAGGGATCTCTGAGCAAGATCACAGCCAAGATTTATGGATAAAAATGATTTCAGGCTAGATATAGTAGCACTAGGGTTTTGGTTGATTGATTTCGAGTGCTGGATGGTGAATAGGTCAGGGAAGAACTAGGTCAGGGAAAATAAGGATCATAATTGCAGAGATATGATGGGGCAAGGTAGGTAAGCACTGTAACACATTGAGGTATCTTTATGGAGTGGTTTATACTACCAGGGTTTCAGAAAAGAGAATTGGAAACATGAATTCTTTTCAATTAGAAGAAGACGAAACAAAACTGTAACTATTCCTCCAAAACAGAGCATAAGCTAATGAATTCTATCTTTCTGACTTAGGAAAAAATTACAATAAGAGATTTCATGAATATGAATATCACAATACATTCAAACATTTTGAAACATAAGAAGAAACAATGCCAAATAATATTACCACGAGAATCCCATCAAAATAGCTACAACTCAGCCTGTTATTTCTTGCCAAAATTCTGATTACAATAATGTTCAACGATAAAATTATATATCATCCAACCCTTGCAATGAGAAAAGAAATGAAATATATAGACCAAAAAATACTTCTACCACTCTCAAGTGTGGAATCCCTGACTTGTGGAGCTGATCCCCAAAGTGCTGAACTATAATCCTAGTGATTAGGGAGGTTAGCCAACTCATCCCTATCATTCATGAAATTGATTCTCTTTGACCAAAATTACATATTTACATGATGTATCTACACCTAATAACTATTTATGACATAATTAAATTTACATTTCACAATTACATCAATAAATTTCCTTGAAATCCATCAATCAACTGATAAAACTAGAAAATTCTGAAAAAATCAGTGAACTGCAAAAAGCGCAGCATGGGCCTTCAAAACCATTGTTGAGTGACTTTAGGAAGTCCAAATTGGGCCCAAGATGGCTCATTGGAAATCTTTTTCAGTCTAGTTTTCAAAAATATTCTCAAGCTTTAAAAATAGTTGAGTGAAGTGCCTCAAAAATTCAATCTCCCAAGACTTCTCAAAAAGCGCAGTGAAAGGTTGAAAAAGGAGGTAGAGAGGTGGTTTTTGAGTGGTTTTTTTCCTTTTCCACCTATCAAAATATTTGTTTCTTGATTTCAAATAGTAAAAAGAAGATGTAGAAATAACTAATAATCCAAATCTGAAAATATTTTCTCATTTGGAGGCCTCCAAACAAAGCGAAGCATGGCCCACGCTGCACTTTTTGTAGGCTCATTGTGCAAAAATTCTATCAAAATTTCCAAAAATGCCCAAAAAATTGAAAACCTGCCCAAATATCTTAAAAACAGGTAGATTAAGTATTTATGAGGTGTATTAAGAAACCAAGGAGGCATCAACAAGTATCTCAAGTTTGTCCTCCTTCTTTTGTTTGATTAAGGTTTGTTTGAGTTTATCCTTCAATTGCTTGATTCTGATGTTGCAAATCTTGTTTCTAGTGGTGTATCTATTGGCCATGTGTTTGAGAATATCATTGTCCTTGTTGAAATCATGGAGGAGATTCCCAAGGTTGATGTTCACTCTATCAAGCCACATTTCTCTGTCATCGTTTATTTCCTTTTCAATTCTTCCCTCAAAACAGAGTTGTTCTATCTCATGTTTCTCCTACTCTAATGCTCTCTTAAGACCTCTTGTTTTTGGCCTTGTATTGGTGTTTTGAGTCTCACCATGGTCAAACCCATAATTTTCCATCACTGCTTTACCTTTGGTGTCTTTCCTCTTTGCCTTTAGTAGCTCTAATTACAAGAGTACTTGTTTGTCTTTCAAATGCTTCTTTTCTTGTTCAAGGAAGGATATGAAAAATCATGCTCTGGCCATATTGTCCTGCAACTCACTAATTGTGGCATATTTCCCTTTGATGATCATATTTTAGGCTTCATGATATTCTTGGACATCCAATTCCACCAAGTCAAACTCTCGTTCGTCCTCATGAAGGTCTTCCTCCTCTTGGAAAAATGTCTCTTTTTTCTTTTGATTTCCTTGCTTTGTCTATGAAGAAGGCAAGGCCCCTTCCATAATATATGGAGAAAACACATCCCTAGGTCCCCTATAGTAGGTTTTGACCTATTTTACCTCTTTGAACTCTTTGGTTTCTTTCACTGTAGCCCTACTATATAACCTAGTCTTCCTGTGAGGAACCGAAGTTGTTGGTGGAAGAGGTCTAGTAGGTTGACTTAGTCTTGTAGTGAAGACATCTACGTCTATGAAAGTCTCCCATGCTATGTTAAACTGATTGAGGTGGTGAAGGAAAATAATTTTAATGAGAGATTGATGGATGAGGTTGTTCATCTGAAGCTAATAATCAACTATGTAGTCCATTTTATCAATGCTTCTGTACAAGTAGTAGGGAAGGTTGAGCAATTTCACGCAACCTGATGTGATAACTGTATAATCTAGAGAATTTTCCCTCACAGGTGAAGTATTTCATGATGATTTTCATCATGGGGGAAAACCTGATAAACAACTGACCAAAAGGAAATATATTTTTGATGTTATCTTTGTAAGTTGCCTTGAGGTAAGTCTCATACAAATAGGCATCCAAATCCTTAGTCTTAAGCCACCTTTCACCCACATTGGATATCCCTATTGCTACTGCAATGATGTGAGTGGAAATTTTGAAACTCAACCCTACTAGAATCACTTGGTTATTTTTCAAGTTGCTAATGAAAACCATGGTCAAAGTAGGATGACTTAGGACTCTTTGTACCATGTCACAAAATTCAAAGAAACGTACATGCTGGAAACATTTGAGTGCTAAGGGTGATGCGATTAATTCCCTAGTGTCTATTGGCTCTAAGATTAGAATTATCCATCCATTTTATATGTTTTCTTATCTTCTTTTGTGGCATTTCTTTCCTCCTCCATTATGTTTCTTTCTTCCTCCATTATTTTCAGTTTCTTTTTAAAATCATAGGGAAGAAGGGGAAGGGAAAGTGAGTAGGATTGTAGGGTTAGGGGATTGTGATGGGTGAGGAAAAATTTGGGGGAATATATACAGGGATTAGGGATCTTAGGGAAGTGATGGAGGGTGAAATATTTAGGGAATAAGGTATTAAATTTGTAGTAAAAGGATGTATCTAGCTGCCTAGGGAAGCACAACTAGGGTGGAATGGTTTAGGGAATAAGGCTTGGAAAAGGGAAATAAGTAAATGTAATGGTAGTGGGGAGTGAGTTAGGGTATAGGGAAGGTAAATGGGTCCAAGGGAAAGAATTTAAGTTTTCAAATTATGAAACTAGGGTTTGAATTCTCAAAACATGACATAAAATGTAAGGGAGGTTATAGACCGTGAATCTAACACCATAAGCTGAAAGGAGGGGCTATGGAGGTGCCACTTACTTGTGAATAGATGTAGAAACCCTAATTTGAAGCTAGGGACCTTTTGATATAATATTTCAAGTCATGGCTCTCTTCTACAAAAAGCACAATGAATAGAGGAAAAACACAATTAAACTCTATCAAAAGAGCAGTGTCCCTTGTGAAAAAAGCATAGTGCCTTTGGAAAAATCGTAACTAAGATGCTAGAAATTGGTTTTCTTGAAGAAAAAATCGATTTTTTTCTTGGGGATGCTGAGAAATAAATGCCGAAGAGTGAAAATGAATGGATTTTTGGCCTTCGAGGCCCTTTATACTTGGAGAAATGTCATTACACAAACTGGGACCCATATTTCCTTTCCTGAAATTAACTTTACATTTCTTCTTTATCTTTAATTTCTGAATTTCATCATTGTACTTCATATTTTGATGGCTTAAGAACACTGATTGACTTTTTGGAACTTTTCTTATTTATGGATGGAAATTTGAGTGTGAAACTACTTGGAACTCTGAGAACTTGTTACAAATTAGGAAAATAAAATTACATTTTTCTCTAAAATCGAATTTACAAATCAAACTTACTGATGAAATTTATTTATTGGCACTCCTTCATTTACTGGGATTTATGACATGAAATGGTTATTTTATGACCTTGGAAACCCTAAGACCTAATGGAGACTCTGAATGAATGAAACCATGATGAAAATGACTAAATTAATGATTGAAAATTATGATTGATGGTACACTCAGCAAAGTGGTGAAATGAGCTAGCAAGTAGTAAAATTTTGTAAGGAGTGAGATCAAACCTAAATCTTCCTCTAGTGACTAAATTTGTTCATGATGACCTAATGGAATGAAAAATATTTCAAAATGGGACCCTAATATGACACTAAAAGAGTTTATTTGATCATTGGTGGAAGGATGCAAAAAATAACACTAAAATTGGCTCTAGATGGGGGATGACAGCTCCTTGGAGGTGTCAAGAACACCGTAGACCAAGTAGCCTAAATATGGGGCATGGAGTCAAAAGCTAAAAACCAAACTGAATACTGAAAACTTGACTTGATAAAATGACTCAAAATTGGACTGACTGAAATAAAAACTTACTAAAGTTATTGTTGGCAGCATATCAACGAAACTTGAGGGCTTCCGGTGTAGCCAATCCAGAATATGTCTAATTACTTGAATTTTTCTCTCACTTTCCTCGAGCATGAAGAAAAAACAAAATATAATCAAATATGAGTGTATATTGAACATGTGCTTCTGGTCCTTGAAAAAAAGAAAACGCATCTTCCTTGCTAATAGTAGCAAATCAATAAAAGGATCTTCAAAAATATGAAATTTTACCTTGTCAAAAGATCCAACAAAAACACAAGCACACTCTTCATTCTGATTTGAAAGAAGACTTGGTTTTTGATCCATAGGAAGGCATAGGGTAGTATGAATTTCTACTATATGAGTGTTTGTTGTAAATTCCTAAAGCACAAGAAAATCTGACTCTATCTCTCGCACACTGTCTATATTAGGCTCATACTCCTCAAATTCGTAGTCTAAATCATCCTTGAACATAGAAAATTATTCAATATTGTTAAACATGACAACCCTATCAACTTCGTGAAAGAAAACGGTCTTTGTTAGTTGATCTACCTGTAGGAAATCATCATCAAAATTTGACTTACTCACAATAGCTTATTGTATAGTTTCATCGGTATCATGAATCTCATCATTTAAACTGAGATTTCATTTTCAATGATGGAATAAGTTTCAATAACACATTATTGAATATGTGAACACTATAAACTTGCATTAGCTTGGGTTGTAACATGAATTTTCAAGAGCTGATCTATCTCATCTTCAAAAATAGGAGAAACTTGAGTTTTACAGAAGTTAAAATTGGCTTGATGATTTTCATTTTCAAGATCAGGAATAGGAATTTCTCTTTTTTCATCCTGACCTTTTTCATCCAAGGCTTCTATGACCTCATCATCTAGACACTCTTCATCCCCATACAAATTTTCAAGAAACTCAATGAAATTATGAGAGATCTCACAACAACTATCAATCACCGACAATGAAGAATTAGAGCTTTGATAATGTTGAAAGAAAACTAAATGAAATTCCTTTAGAGAATATAAGCTGGCAGATGGTAGAATGTCATACCATGATCTCGATTTTTCTTCCAAGGTAGCCATAAAAATCATCATCAAACAATATTCAGGAAACTCAACCTTTAGTCTGTGGATATGAAAATGAAATTTGACCAAATGCAAAATAGCATCATCACTGTCCTTCCCCTTAAAATTTGACAGTACTATTTTCCAATCTATACAAGGAATATGGTTTGGAAAACCAAGAATATTAGCTCGATTCATAGGAGCATACCTTCTAGAAATTCAATCCATTTTGAAGCGAGTGATGCCACCAAGAATCTCTTCAAACTACTGGTTCATGAACAGTCGAGACGCCAAGAAAATTATGAAGCTTTGGATTCTTCGACACTGGATATGCAGGTGAAAGATGCAGAGCCTTCTTATGTCTGATCACTGTTCATCACTAGTAATTAGATCTGATCCTTTTCATTCTTTCGTGGGGAATATCTGTCACTTCATATCCCCAACTGAGTCACCAAGATGTTATCAATCCAATTGAACTCCGAGGCTGAGAAAATACTAGAAAAGGTAACCACAAACCAATATTTTTCCAAGTAGCTAGCCCTACAAGGGAGGATAGGGTTCGCTCCTCAAGATCACAACCCAGATGATTGGATAAAAAGGATTTTAGGCTAGGTATAGTAGCACTAGGTTTTTGGTTGGTTGATTTTGAGTGTTGGATGGTGAATAGGTCAGGGAAAATAAGGATCATAATTGTAGAGATATTATTGGGAAAGGTAGGTAAGCACTCTAACACATTAGGGTATCTTTTTGGAGTGGTTTATATTTTTAGGGTTTCTAAAAAGAGCATTGGAAACATGAATTATTTTCAATTAGAAGAAGATGAAACAAAACTATAACTATTCCTCCAAAATAGAGCATAAGCTAATGAATTTTGTCTTTCTGACTTAGGAATAAATTACATTCAGAGATGGAATGAATATGAATATCACAATACATTCAAATATTTGCAAACATAGGAATAAAAAATGTCAAATCACCTTACCACTGGAATCCCATCAAAATAGTTGCAACTCAGTCTGTTATTTCTTGCCAAAATTCTTATTACAATAGTGTTTAATGACCAAATTATACAACATACAACCCTTGAAATGAGAAAGGAAATGAAATATATAGACCAAAAAAGTACTTCTCCCACTCTAAAGGGTCGAATCCCTGACTTCTAGAGCTAATCCCCAAAGTGCTCAACTGGAATCCTAGTGATTAGGGAGGTTAGCAAACTCATCCCTATCATTCATGGAACTGATTCAATTTGAAAAAAATTATATATTTACATGATGTATATACCCTTAGAAACTATTTATGACATAATTACATTTAAATTTTGCAATTACATCAGTAAATTTCCTTGAAATCCATCAATCAACAGATAAAACTGGAAAATTCTGAAAAAATTAGTGAAGTGTAAAAAGCATAGTGTGGGCCTTCAAAACAATTTTTGAGTGACTTGCTGAAGTCAAAATTGGGCCCAATATGGCTCATTATAAATCTCTTCCAGTATAGTTGTCACAAATTTTCTCAATATTTGAAAACAGTTGAGTTAAGGTCCTAAAAAAATCAATCTCCCAAGACTAATAAAAAAGTGCAGCGAAAGGCTGAAAAAGGAGGCAGAAAGGTGGTTTTTGAGTGGTTTTTTGCCTTTTCAACCTATCAAAATCTTTGTTTCTTGAGTGAAAATAGTCAAAATTTTATGTATACATAAGTATGAATCGAAATATGAAAATATTTTCTCATTTGGACAACTCCAAAAAAATCACAGCGTGGCCCACGTTACGTTTTTTACAGGCTAACTATGCAAAAAGTCTGTCAAAAATTGAAAAAATTCCCAAAAACTTGAAAAATTGCCCAAAAATATTTAAAATCGGTAGATGAATTGTTAATGAGGTGTCTTAAGAAACCACAGTGGAATCAGCAAGTATTTAAATTTTGTCCGCCTTCTTTTGTTTGATTAAGGTTTTCTTGAGTTTATCCTTCAATTGCATGATTCTGATGTTGCAAATCTTGTTTTTAGTGGTGTATCTGTTGGTCATGTGTCTGAGCATCTCATTTTCCTTTTTGGCCTTATGGAGGAACTTCTCAAGGTGGATGTTCACTCTGTCAAGCCACACTTCTCTGTCATTATTGATTTCCTTTGTAATTCTTTCCTCAAAACTGGGTTGTTCTTCCTCATGTTTCTCGTGCTCTAATGCTCTATTAAGACCTCTTGTTTTTGGTCTTGTCTTGGTGTTTTGAGTCTCACCATGGTCAGACTCATTAGGTGCCATCACTTCTTTACCTTTGTTTTCTTTCCTCTTTTCCTTTAGCAGCTCTAATTCCAAGAGTACTTATTTTTCTTTCAACTACTTGTTTTCTTGTTCAAGGAAGGATATGACAAAGTGTGCTCTGGCCATATTGCCCTACAAATATCTAATTTTAACATATTTCTCTTTGATGATCATATTTTAGGCCTCATGATCATTTTTGACATCCAATTCCACCAAGTCAAACTCTCTTTATTCCTCATGAAGGTTTTCCTCCTTTTGGACAACTGCCTCTTTCTACTTTTGATTTCCCTAATTTGTTGATGAAGAAGGCAATGCCCCTTCCAAAATCTGTGGTTTCTTTCACTGTAGGCTTGTTAGATAGCCTAGTCTTCCTGCGGAGAACTGATGTTGTTGGTGGAATAGGTCTAGCAAGTTGACTTAGTCCTGCAGTGAAGACATCTGCCTCTATGAAAGTCTCCCATGCTATTTTAAAACGATTGAGGTGGTGAAGGAAAATGATTTTAATCAGAGAGGGATGCGTTAGGATGTTCATGTGAATCTCATAATCTATGTTTTTCACTATGTAGGCCATTTTATTAATGCTTTTGTACAAGTAGTAGGGAAGGTTGAGAAATTTCACCCTAGTTAAATGCATGAGCAACCTAATGTGATAAATTTATAATCTAGAGAATCTGCCCCTCACAAGTGAAGTATTTCATGATTATTTTCATTATGGGGGAAAACCTTTTCAATAATTGATCAAAAGGAAATATCCTTTTGATGTTAACTTTGTAAGGTGCCTTGAGGAAAGGCTCATACAAATGGGCATCCAAATCATTAGCCTTAAACCACTTTTCACCCACATTGAGTATCCCTATTTCTGTTGTAATGATGTGAGTGGAAATGGTGAAATTCAACCCTGCTATAGTCACTTGTTTATTTTCGAGGTTGCTAATGAAAACCTTGGTCAAATTAGGATGACTTTTGACTCTTTGTACCATCTCACAAAATTCAAAGAAACCTACATGTTGGAAACATTTGACAGCTAAGGGTGATGCCATTAATTCCCTACTATCTGTTGGCTCTTATCTCATAAATCTCCCTCCTTTTTTATAAGTTTACTTATCTTCTTATGTGGCATTTCTTTCCTCCTCCATTATGTTTCTTTCTTCCTCCATTATGTTTAGTTTGTTTTTGAAAACCCAAGGGAAGGAGGGGAAGGGAAAGAGAGTAGGATTGTAGGGTTAGGTGATTGTGATGCATGAGGGAAAATTTTGGGGGAATGTATAAATGAATTAGGTAGATTAGGGAAGTGATGGATGCTGAAATATCTAGGGAAATAGGGTAGGAAATTTTTATTATAGGGATCTATCTAGCTACCTAGGAAAGAAAAACTAGGGTGGTAGGGTTTAGGGAATAGGGATTGTAAATAGTAAATAAGTAAATGTAAAGGTAATGAGGAGCGAGTTAGGGTATATGGAAGGTAAATGGGTCCAAGGGAAAGTGAATAAGTTTGAAAATTATGAAACTAGGGTTTCAATGCTCAGAACATGACATAAAATGTAAGGGAGGGTATACACCGTGAATATAACACCACAAGCTGAAAGGAGGAGCTATGGAGGTACCACTTACTTGTGAATAGATGTAGAAACCATGATGTGAATGTAAGAAACATTGGAGAGAAGATTTGGAGTCATGGCTCTCTTCTACAAAAAACACAGCGAAGAGAGGAAAAGCACAACGAAACTCTATGAAAAGCGCAATGTCCCTCGTACAAAAAGCATAGCGAAGGTGCCAGAACTTCGTTTTCTAGAAGATAAAATCAAATTTTTGCTTGGGGAGGCTGAGAGCTCGACCTTGAAGAGTGAAAATGAATGAATTTTTGGTCTTTGAGGGCTTTTATACTTGGATAAATGTCATTAAACAAACTGGGACCCAAATCTCCTTTCTTGAAATTAACTTTACATTGCTTCTTTATCTTTAATTTCTCAATTTGATCATTGAACTTCATCTTTTGATAGATTAAGAACAATGATTGAATTTTTGGAACTTTTCTTATTTTTGAATGGAACATTGAGTGTGCAGCTACTTAGAACTCTGAGAACTTATTAAAAATTACGAAAATAAAATTACATTTTGCTCTCAAATCGAATTTACAAATCAAAATTACTGATGAAACTTATTTATAGGAACTCCACTTTTTGGGCTTTATGGCATGAAATGGTGATTTGATGACCTTGGAAACCCTAAGACATAATGAAAACTCTGAATGAGTGAAACCATGATGAAAATGACCGAAATAATGATGAAAACTCATGACTTGTGGTACACTCAGCAAAGTGGTGAAATGAATCAGCAAGTAGAAAATTTTGTAAGGAGTGAGATTAAACCTAAATCTTCATGCAATGACCAAATTTTTGCATGATGACTTAATGGAATGACATAAATTTCAAAATGGGACCCTAATATGACATTAAAAGAGTGTATTTGATCACTGACAGAAGGATGGAAAAACTAAAAATAACACCTTCAACACTAGCGACAGTGTCAGAGGAAATGTTTCTGTCTCTGTTGGTGATCTTTCTATGGATAATGGATCTTCTTAACCTGTTGCAGGTATACATATTTCATTTCAAATCCCAATTAAAATTTATGTGTTTATGTCTTGAGTTTCTCTTTAATTTCTAAATCATCTTCAATTGATGTGTTTGAATTTAATGTATAAGTTATTATTCCTCTAGTTTGTTATATATATTTTTTATATTTATGATTTATAGACCCTAAACAGGGAAAAGATAAGGGTCAAAGTAAAGTTTCAACCCCTCCATGGAATGCTGTTATAGATAGTATCACAATTTAGGATGTTAGGGCTCAATATACATGGATGACACAAGAGACGGATAAAATATGTTCGCCTAAGAGGCATATTTTATCTTTGATGCTTGATACCATCAACAGGTTGATTGAGACATACCAGAGGGCGGGCTCACAAAGCCACCTTTTATATTCAATACATAGGATTAAGAGGATGGATGTTAGAGGCCCACATACTTGGAAAGAGGTGAAACATGCCACCAAGAACATTGATATTCATAGGGAGTAATTTGAGATCCCTTGTCGTGCTAGACATGTTGGTCCAAGTCTGCTAAAATATTTTCAGAATTTTTATGCGGTCCCTTTTTTTTATGATTTATCCACTAGAGCTTGGGGCCTTTTCCCCATCATAAAGAAGTCCCCATTTAATAATGTTAAGGTGATACTACTTAATCACATCATGTGACTTGTCAGTGTTATCCCTACCATCAAGATTCAATTTTGCATGCCTGTATATAACATGTATGAATATGGATAATTGGTATAAATGATAATACTGAGTCTGGATATTTTTTCGAGGAGAAAATTTTTAATTCTCAACAAAGTACACCATTGATAAGATTTTGGTTGGCTAAAAAACTTGGCGAGAATGCTTAAATTCATACGCTTGCCACCTGGACCTGTGCAAGTGTTTAATATATTTATAGATCTAGTTTTGAAACACCCCCATGGCTTGTGAAATATGAATCTCATCCTCAACACAGTTGATCCTCTTAGGTTCAAGAGTTGGAGAATATGGTTGATTTCCCATGGTATACTCATAATGCATCCATGTGATGGTGACATATGACATCCCAGACTGGTTGGGATCAATGAGAAAGTTCCTATGGAACATTTCCAAATCACCACATTCAGTTAAAATTATCCCACCTATACATATTTTCTTGTAAAAAAACTCTTATAGCTCCCTTCTGCACAAATATTTATGAAACAAAATCATGCAATGTAGGAGTCTTATGAAACCAACTCACAAAATAGAAGAAAAGAGACATCAATGATTTAGAAATCAACTGATTCGAGGAGGAAAACACCTTTACATTAAATAAATTAAAAATTATTAGATGATAGAAATGGCGAAACCTCATTTCTATATATAGCAATCCATGGGGTCACAATATAATCCAAGCCGACCCAAAAATAATAATGTAATGACACAACAATAACATTAGTGGGCTATTATGGGGCATAATAATAACAAAATGGGGACTACATGGGTACAACAATAACAATAAGGGGGCTAAAATAACAAAAATAAGGGATTACACTAGTAATATAGGGCCCTAACAAGCTTATTTCCTTCAAAACGTGTCGTCCTCAACTATTGAGTAGTTTTGGATGCTTTTGTATAAAATTATCACCCCCCCATGTGGAACCTTTAGTGGGTATGTTCTTCCACTTGATGATATACTCTGAAATTGATCGATTTCATAGCTATTGAGTTTTTATTACCATGAATCCTTCTGGTTCCAATATGATTTTTCCTTCCTCATCAAGTTCAGGTAATATTGTTTGAACCGGAAGTTTGTCACCTATAACCTTGTTTAAGTATGAAACATGGAAAACTAGGTGCACTCGGGAAGATGCAGGAAGCTCCAATTTGTATGCCATAGTACCAATCTTTTGCAACACCTTGTAAGGACCATAGTACTTTGGCGATAATTTATCATCCTTTTTAGCTTGCTTGAGGGACATTTGTTTGTATCGTTGTAGCCGTAAAAATACCCAGTCGCCTACACAAAAAATTATCTCACAGCGATGTTGATTTTCCTGTTGTTTCATTCAATTATGTGCCAAATTTAGGTTATCCTTTAAGATTTGGAGAACCTGTTGTTCATGCTAGATGTGATCTTCCACTGCGTGAACCTTATAAGTTTCTCTTAAAGATGATGTGACAGACAACAGATGATATCCATAAAGTGCCATAAATGGTGTCATTTTTGCTGCAGTGTGGAAGGAAGTGTTATACCACCATTCAGCCAAATGTAACCAATTGATCCATTGTGTTTGTTTATCAGATACAAAGTAATGAAGACATCCTTCCAAAAATTTGTTCACTATCTCATTTTTACCACCAGATTGAGGATGATAAGATGAGTTATGAGCTAGTTGAGTACCCAAACAATAAAATAACTTCGTCAAAAAAATTCCAGTGAAAATGGGATCTCTATTGCTTACAATAATCTTTGGGTTTCCATGTAGATTTTTAATTGTTTTCATAAATGTTGTAGCAACTCTACTCGCTTTAAATGGATGAGATAATTCACAAAAGTATGCATACTTGGTAAGTCTATCAACTCCCACCATGATGACACTCTTTAATTTGGACTTAGGTAAACATGTGATAAAATACATTCAAAGCTCCTCCCAACGTTGATTTCGAATGTATAAAGGTTGTAGAAGACTAGGGGTCTTAACTGTCTCAACTTTATTTTTCTAGCAAACCAAACATCCTACCACAAACTTTTGAATATCAGATTTAAGTACATCCCAAAAAAATTATTTCTTCACCTTGTGGCAAGTTTTTAAAATTCCTGAGTGTCCTCCTATGGGAGAGGTGTGAAATTCCAATACAAACAATCTTTGTATCATAAGGAATAATTTTTACAACTAAATGTATTAGATGTACTGGGACCTTTCTGCAATTTTTGAATGAGTTTCCATACTTCTTCATGATTCTTCCATTCCTCCCTTGCTTCGATTATCCAATCGGGTTGGATAATAGAAATGGCACAATGAAATGCTTCCACATCCTCATCATTTCTTGAGAGTGCATCTGCAAAAAGATTTAGCTTCCCTTTTTTGTAGATGATTTCAAAGTCATAACCCAACATCTTTGTTACCCATTTTTTCTTCTCTTTTGAAGATAGTGTTTTTTCCAAAAAATATTTAAGACTATCATGATCAGTTGTTACCTTGAAGTGTATTCCCATTAGGTAAGGCTGCCATTTCTTTAGTGCATGTAGAATTTCAAACATTTCCTTCTCATAAATAGATTTATGTAAATAATTTCCTTTGATTAGATGACTTTCAAAAGAAATGGTTCTTCCTTCTTGCATTAAAAAAAAACCAATTCCATTTCATGAGGCATCACATTCCACAAGAAATGTTTTTGCAAAGTGGGGCATATCTAAGACCGGTGCTTGGTACTTTTCCTCCTTAAGATGTTCAAAGGGCCTAGTTGCATCAAGATTCCATGAAAATGCATCTTTATTCAATAATGTTTTTAGAGGTGCTACTATTATCCCATAATTATTAACAAACTTGCGATAATACCCTATTAAACTAAGAAATCCTTGGAAATTCTTTATGGTTGTGGGGACTTACCATTCATTATGGATTTAATTTTGTTAGGGTCTACCTTAACACCCTCCTGAGATACAACATGACCTGGATATTCCACCTCTTGTACTCCAAAAAAACATTTTGAGGTTTTTTCATATAATTGTTTCTCCTCCAATAGTTTCAGCACCATGTCAACATGTTGAACATTATCCTTCCAAGAATTGTTGTAGATTATTATATCATCAAAAAATACTAACACAAATTTTCTAAGGAAGGGTTTGAAAATGGAATTCATAAACCCTTGAAATGTAGAAGGTGCATTGGTAAAGCCAAAATTCCTGACCAAAAATTCATAATTACCCTCATGAGCTCAAATTTTTTTTTTTTCATAATGTCTTTAGCCTTCATTCTAATTTGATGATATCCTGAACACAGATCTGACTTGGTGAAATAAAATTCTCCATGCAATTCATCCAATAATTCATCAATCACAGGAATGGGAAATTTATCTCTAATAGTGAGCTTCGTGAGCTCCCTATAATCTGGAAACATTCACCATGATCCATACTTCTTGTGCACCAATAATATTGGAGAAGAAAAAAAAACTTTGACTAGGTTGAATTATACCAGCCTCTAGCATTTCTATAATCATACGTTCAATTATGCTCTCTCGGACATAAGGATATCTATAAGGTCCGATGTTTGGAGGAACACTTCCTAGAATCAAATGAATAGTATCATTATAATCATGAATATGTGGGAGTCCTTTGGGAGTTTCAAACACCTTGGAATGATTGTCAAAGACATTTTGGAGATCTAGAGAAATAGATGATTTTTATGTTGGAACTTCTAGTGAGAATAATTGTGCAATGACGCCTTGTTGTTTTTTCTCGAGAATATTTTTCATTACATTAGAGCTTATTATCTTTACTGAAATCCCTGTGATACCCGATAATTCAAATTCCTTTCCTTTCAAAAAAAAATTCAAGAAACTTTATTGAAAATTAAAAGCTACTGTCCCCAAATATTGTAACCATTTTAGTCCTAGTACAACATCAATACGACCCATTGCAATGCAAAGCATTGGACTATTTAGTAAATATTTCCCCATGGTTATCTTGATATTATGGCAGTTTCTAGATAAATTTATAGTTCCTCCATTTTCCGCCATCACTTGACACTCCGGCACTGGGTATATGAAGCAATTCAATTCCTTGGCTACCTTACAATGAATAAAATTATGGGTACTACCCGAATCTGTAAGCACTATTAATTTTTTATTCTTGATATGTCCTTATATATTGAGAGTTTGAGGAGTAGTAATTCCTACCAATGCATTACAAGATATGGTCAGATTCTCTTCTTCTTCCTTTGGGGTTGGTTCCTGGTGTATATCCTCTTCTTTTGAATTTTCTTATTCCTTTTCTTCCACCTCTTGAAAATCTATGTAAAATAATTTATTTTCATCACTCTTATGATCTTTAGTGTATTTGATATCACAAATATAGAAAATACCATTTTCTATTTTTTCTTCCAATTTTTGTGGCGTCAACCTTGTAGGTTGTGGAAGTCTAGGAGTAGCAACACTTCCATATTTATAGATGTGAGTGGTAAGCTTCCTTGTCACCATAATTTTACTTTCAATTTTTCTTGCCAACCTGTTGAGGCCTCGAAATTTGGCAGCCAAAACATGGGGGAAAACCACCCGGTTGGGACCTTAAAGTAGCTCATTTTCCGTTTGGTGTAGTGGCTCCGACTAGGGATAATCGGACCAGTTTCCTAATAAAGATGATTTTGAGGGTGTTTCGATTATACAACATGCAAATGGAGAATGATTTTAATCTATCATATGCATCTATATAAACTATATATTGTACTATATACCCGAGGTGTTTCTTCCTTTATGCGATCTAAAGAGATATCCTTCAACTATTAATAATATAGATCATTTAACAGTTAGAAGAAATGAAAATTATGTAAGGTGATTCTTCTAACAAATTACTTTGATTAGAAGAACTGTGAAAAGTATATCGCATTCATATGAGTGATTGTACATTCAATAAGAAATCACAGAAAAATATTAGAACAGAAGTGCATGTAACATTCATCTATAATAACGTTTCAAATATACAATGCAATGAAAAGATGTCTGTCAATCTATAAAGTATGACTTAATACAAGTGAATAGAAGTACCATATGTATGAAGTTATACTCATATAAAGTGACAGTAATTGATCTACTCGTCTTCACTTTCAAGAAAATTAAAGAGCACAGTAGTGCAACATGAGTTAAACAGCTTTAATTATCAAAAGATAACGGATGTGTTCCTTTAATTCATCAAAGCATTCACAAACTTATAATAGTGCATTGTTTGAAAATGTTTTTGAAATTTTTTTGGACCCTTCTCTAAATGCACGAGAGAGGTTTAAATAATAAACTAAATATGTTCTAAAATAGATTATTGCAAAAATATAGAAGTGGTTTCAAACAACCATCCTCGTAAGAGTAAATTAAACTACAATCTAGGAAAATAAAGTAACAATATTATTTATGAATTTCGCCCTTTATTTTGGATTTGGTCACGAAGTTGACAAATATCCAGCATGGGCTTGAGCTGAGCTGGTTGTGAAATTCTCGATCTGATTTGTCCCTTGAATACTATGTTTGAGAGTATTGGCTATGATCTTATCATTGAATATTTTAAATACTACAGTATCTGGTACTGATGATAAGGTTTGATCAGAAAATTCCAATAATTTTCTTGATCAAACTTATTTACCTTTTTAATTATTTCATTCTATTTGTCTGCCTTTTGCTACCACTATGATTCTAGTTGTTTGACTTCTAAGAACACTTCAAACCTGTACTCTTTCATAAGTTCTAATTTTAGCAGCTGTTCACATATAGATTCAATAATTTCCTTTGATAATCTTGATGCTTTCACTGTTGCTTTCTCTTCTTGCTTTATTTATGCTTCCCAATTTTTGAATAGGATCTCCTTATGGAACTTATATACCTGGGGTAGATTAGCTTCCTTTCCCGAGTCTGATGCTTGCCATTGAATGTGTTCCTTGATTTTCTTCTCGAGCTTCTCACATTCAAGTTTCTGGATAGCCACTTGCTGGATCTATATTTCTTTTGAGTCACAATAAGAGTCAATAATAGAAGCTTGTTGGAAAAATACTTTCTGTTGTTGCTTTAACTTAGCATTTATATCCAATGCTTCTTTGACGAATTACTCTAATTGTGGTTGGCTTCGTAATCTGGTCATTGCTGCTTCCAGTTGTGCTTGTTTCTCAGTGATTCCTGCTTGATGTTGCAATTTAATATTTTCAAAATCCTTTTGAATTGGGTCATATTTGATTTCATTTTCTTGTTGGAGTTAGATTTTTCTTGATCTAATAGTCTCTCTAGTTATTGTAATCTATCTTCCTTCTGCTTCAGCAATTTTAACCTCAGTAGCTTTATCAACAATGGCAGTAGCATATGTCCCTGTATACTGTGATAATTTAGTTAAATGTTTAGTAGGATCAGCTAAGGGATCCTTCCAAAAAACGTCAACAGGATTCATTTGTTAAATTTGAGACTGTTTCATCAACTTTTGTCCTTTTATTTCTCTTGACTACAACCTTATGACCAGGACTATAGAAGATATCCAGCGAAGGAATTTATCCAACTTCTAAAACTATTTTTTCTGTAGGGTAGGCTGGTATGATCTCTTGATCATGAGTTTCTAGAACTTGTTGTAGTGGATTAAGAGTTTCCACTATATTCTGGGAATGTTCAGGTGTCTGAAAAATAGTAACTTGATTAGCATTGGGATTGAATTTAGGATTTTTTATTTCTTCAAAAAACTCATCCCATTCACTACTCAAATTCTTTGTTTTAGACTTTTCTGACTGATCAAGTGTGTTATGACTATGCTGAACTTCTTGAGACATTGACTCTATTCCATTACTTTCTCTTTTTTACTGCATCTCTATCTCTTGGATTACCTAGTCAATTATATTTTCTGGGCTATCCTTTCTGGATTCAGATTCATTTTCAAAATGATCTGAATTGTGAGATTGATGCTCTGATTGACCCAAATCATCCTCAAACATGTCTTTTTTTTCACTATCCAAGCTGATACTTGGAGTAGGTCTATTGACATCTTCAATAGTTAACAAGCTGAGAGGAACTCTCTCCAGTCTCTTATTTCTGTATATTTGGAAGGCTTCCAAATCATCGTGGCTAATTTGACTGGCTGCAAACTTAATTATATTTGAAAAATTTTCCATGCCTTGGAAGAGATCATCGAATCTGTCTATTTCCTTTACAAAAGGCTTCATTTTGAGCTCTGTGATGTAGTTTTAATTTACATCATTTGGATCATACAACCTATTTATCATTACTTCAAAATTCAATAGATTAATCTTTGAAACCTCCTTGTAGGTATGACCAATATCAAAAAGTGCACAAGTACCGCACTACAGAGGGAAATTAGGCCAAACGACCTTCTTAGCATCTTTCATTTGTTTAGTAATACCATTAACAAGATGGTAGGATATCTCTCTTGCAAGTAACTTATCAGGAACATAATATGGTAGGATGTGGGTAGAAGCATAACTCCCAAATACTCTGACATATGTAAAATTATCCTTTGCAAACCATCTATTCACACAAAGCATATATGTACTAGCTTCTTTGGAAACCCTAGGGGCTTTCTCATTGAATATCATCTGGTGCATAGGCAACATGACTCCATGACAAATTTTATAAAAATGAAGATGGAAGTCTGAATCCCAAAGGGCTTTGTGGTAAATTTGGATTGGGGTAGGGTTTTTGGTAGTCCATTTCCATCCCATGGTAGGAAAACCAGAAGAAAATAAGATTGTGTCCATGACATAGGCACTCATATATAAGGGAAGTATTTCTCTAGATGAAAAACTCCTTTTATTCATATATTCTATGATGTGTTGGGCTAAACTGTCAGATAGGATATTTTACCAATTCAAAATTAAGGAATTGACAATTGCGTCAACCAATGGAACCAAATCTACTGAAAACATAGTGGTAGTAGGTTTTGAAAACAATATACAAAACATATCGTCAACATAACAACAAGGGGAAGGAATATAGGAAATTGGGTACGTACCGAGTTTATCTCTCTTCAACTTTCCCTGGTCTTCCTTCCATTCCTTTATGACTTTCGTGAGGTCTGGGTGCTCTGCTCTAAAGCCTTGCAAAAAATATTTGTCATATTTCTGTTGTGGGGAGGTTAGATGGTAAATTTCTTGTAAATTTTCTTCCCTGAATGACCTAATATTATTGCCTTTTGAATATTTGAATGTGTTATCTGCTATGTTTAAGTGGTCAATTAACCACTTAGCCATATCCATGTAAGGGATAATTTTTGGACGAATGAACATGCAACGTCGAAGTATGTCGCATCTAAAGAAATTGATGTACATGTTGCGGTGACTCTATTTATTACCCTTGGATTTTCATCCTTTAAAATCTTATACATTGCCTCCCATGATGAAATTCCACAATCCTCGTTGCAGGTGATGTCTGAAAATAGGGGAGATATGTCTGAGTCTTTAGTAGACAATGTTTGAGCAATCTCTTTGCCTTTCTTGTTCATTTTAATATTCTTCACTCCATTAAGTGGTTTCCTGATTTCAAGTAAACAGAGCGAGCATTACAAGTATAGAGAATAGAGAGACAAATCCATCGTTTATATTAAACATGCATGAATATATATGAATCTATTTAAAACCTTTACTTCAATTAAATACTATTAATCATCAATAATCATTTCAAATCAAATCTTCTACACCTTTACACGAAATAGCTATCAATCAACTTAAGACGTTGGATCTCGGATTTCGGTTTGAGATGAAATAAGTCATTTCACATGCTTGAGTAATTAAATGTCATTCATTCGCATATCGCAATGTATAAATTTTACTGGTTATGATGTTTACCCATAACTTCTACGAAATGCAATTTGTGCAAATCGTACATCGCATCATATAAATTTTATGCGGTAAACAAATTTGCTTTTGGTTAAGTCGTGAGAAATGCGAAATGCGCATTCAAGAAGTCAAATAGTTGTGCTTTACGAGATTTTTAGAGCTATAAGTTTGATTGTTTAAATGAGTTGTGATGTGATAAACAAATTATAATGGTGACTAAAGTGTTTGTGACTTTTAAATATAACTTCAAAAAATACTTAGAGCGTTTCGCAGCCTACGTGACTTAACAGATTTTAAGCCTTTTTGGTTGTAAGTTATGCGGTTTGCGATGCACATTAAGGAATAAAGTGGAAAAATCAAAGAAAAATTTAATTCCTAAATTTTTTTTATTTTTAAAGATAAAAAATAAATTTCCTATTTGTTTCTAAAGGGTACCCATTTATTAAAATAAATGGGGGTTGTTGTATAGCACAACACAACCTTAATGCCTTATCCAATGAATTAGGTTCCCATAGGCAAACATCATGTTGGATGTTATCCTTTAAAGTCCCTATGAAGTCATCAACTTTCAATTTTTGGAAGTCCTCAATGTGCTTCACCATTGAACTCTTTTGTTTGAGATTTATCAATTGGCTAAAGAAGGTGTTTCTCTTTGTATCCTCATAATGTGCTATGATTTCCTCCATAAAACTTTACCAAGTGAAAAAATTTTTACGATAGCAAAGCCATCGATACCCTACAAATGTATTTTGTTCTAAATATAAAGTTTCAATGCATACCTTTTGTGTGTTTTTCACATTATGGAGATCAAAATATTGCTCCATCTGTAGTATCCATGTTACAGGATCCTTTCCATAAAAATTCCTCATATCGATCTTTGGAATATGGTGGGTATTCAATATAACATTATATTTTATGAAATCATGATTAAAAATATTTTTTTTCTCATGATGATTTTCCTCTACTACCCTTTCGCCATTAGGAATAATTTCTTGTATCAAATTAGTCAAGCCTTCCTTCAAACCTTCCATGTATTTCTTCAAATATTCCATGTTGCCTTCTATACCATCAATATTAGCTTCCATGCCCTTCTTCAAACTGTCCATCTTAGCTTCCACACTTTTCTTCAAATTGTCCATCTTAGCTTCCATGTTGTCTTCTATACCATCCATCTTGGCTTCCACGCCATCCATCTTAGCTTCCATGCCATCCATATTAACTTCCATGATTTTATTCAAAATATCCATCTCAGCTTCCATGATTTTATTCAAGCTATCCATCTTAGCTTCCACACCTTTATTCAAACCATCCATCTTAGTTTCCATTTCATTGTTTGTTACTCTTTGCGAGAGAAAAAATTGTAGCACGTGTTCTTGTAGTTTTGATATATCATGTTGAACTTCTTCCTCTTCATGAGTCATAGTAGAGCTTTCTAAGGGCTTAATGGGTAATGAATTCTTTTTTGGGGACATTTTAGAACCCAATACTGATATCTATGCTTCAATATGCCCTTGGAATCCCTTCAAATTGATTTTCCAGGAAAGACTTTTGCAATTTTAAAACAATACACACATTTTTGTTGCTTCTAAGGAGCTCGATATTGGATCTGATGTATCTCTGTGATTTATGATCCAAAATATTTTATCTTTAGTACTTTATTAGCCTTCTAAATCTTCTTGCCAAAGCCATGGATCTGACCTGATTTGTATTTTCCAAGACAACGTTATGCCCAATCTCCCACAATGTCTTAATTATGGACTAGTTCATTAGAGTGAACTTGTACGGAGTTCCATGTGTCAATGTTTCCTCCTTCAGATCTAAAATCGATAAAAAAAAACTATGTTCTATTTACTTTCAGACACTTTTTACAGAATTCTAATTCGATGCGCAGAGAGAGTTATGATGATTTTTTCAAAATCACCTATTTGAGATGAAATTTGGGTGCCTCCAAAAACCCTAACTTCCACAGATCATATCTCTGAAAATATTGCGAATAGAGATATGAAATTTTCACAATAAGTTCCTCAAGATTCCCTGGTAAATGGCTTTTTTTCTTTAGCATCTGAACCTGCGTATAAAATAAGTTACAACTAAAATTCCACGATGACCTGTTTGAAGCAGTGAAACCCTAGAATCCAAAGCTTTGATATCAAATGTTATGAAAACATCTCACAAAATAGAAGGAAAGAGAGATCAACGACATAAAAATAAGCCACTTTGAGGGGGGAAACTCCTTTACATTACACAAATGAACAATTCTTGGATGTTACCAATGAGAAAACCTCCTTTCCATATATAGGAATCCATGTGGTCAGAATAAAATCCTAGTCGACCTAACAATAATAATGTAAGGGCACAAAAATAATAATGGTGGGCTATTATGGGGAACAATAATAATAAAATGGGGACCACATGGGTACAACAGTAACAATAAGGGGTCTGAACTAACAAAAATAAGGGAGTACACTAGTAATATAGGACCCTAACAAGGAGGAGGGTCATCATGACAATTTTTCTTGTAAAATTCCTGGAAAGTGTGATAATGAAGTTGAAATTCAACATGATATTAGCAAAAAGACATGTCATGGATTATACTAGGCCTAAAAAACCATGGTTTCAATTTCTGAAACATCCTTATGGATATCTTCACATGGTGATTTATTTCCTAAAATTCCTCGAAAAATGAAATTTCTGTCATTTCTACAATGTTCTTGGCGTGTTACACATACACACCTTTAGCTATATGATGTGTACAACATGCTTTCTATCTGGAATAACACAGGATTGATCTCCTAAGATTCTACCACAAGTGCTATGATTCCTTTTGTAATAATTTCTTGGTAGGGTTTCCTGGTGATAAGAGCCCAACAAGCAGATTCATCATTTTCATTTAATAGAGCCTTGGATTTGGTATGCTTATGCAATTTTTTTTCTTGAGACATGGAATTTGACATTGTTGTCTTGATGTACTTGGTGCAACAATAGAAGTTGTAATGTCCCTACACACAACTCGAACATCGAGTTTTATTGATTTTCCAAACATAGTGAATTCCTTTGATATATTTTTAGTGTATAAAATCCACATAGATTCAACTAATCTTGTAATATGATAAAACAAAACACTTTAATCTATTCTAAAAATTGTGGAAACCAATTATGATTGCATAATCACATGAACAATAAAGAGAAAGAATTTCAATCACACAACAAAAATATGTATATGGGGAAATCCTCAGCTTAAAAATTCTCTATATGAATATTGCATTAAGTCAAAAATATGAAACAATACAATGCTTTTCTCAGGATTGAGAGCTCTCTGCACTATCTATGATTGTCCCACTTTGATATAGGAAAAAAAGTTCCAATACTTAGCCAATTACTTGCATTTTTCTGACCAGCCTTGCTTATGAATTCCTGAGGGAATTGAGTCCCTATTACTTAGGAAATTCCCATGAATTGATTTCAAAATACATCCAAGGTATCCTGATGACCTTATACATGACCTGTACAATTTTCTAATTATACAAATTTTAGTATATTTCCCTTTAACTCCAATCTCAACCGGGTCTTCCTAAAAATTGACATGCAACAACTATTTATAGAGAATGATCAATCATCTAATTCATCACTACATGTGAATTAAATCATATTTAACTCACTGGACCTCTCACTAGCTCCTCCATAAGTTAGAACTAGTTAAACTGATTTTAACTCAAATAATTAAGTTAAAGAATTACAACTTAAAATAAATTGCAACTAGACCTCTTAAAACTTTGAGTGAACTCTACATGCCTCTAGTTTGACCCCCAACTCGAATTGATCGAGATAAATAAGTCCTACCAACTCAGTTAACTCGTACAAGTTGTCATATGATCTGGAATTAAAATTTAATTCTAATTTAATTAAGGGAAAATTAAATTAGAATCCCTTTTGATGCGATTTTTAATATTTCTTGTTGCCATTTTCAACACTCCCTCTCAAAAATAACTGAATTCAAATCTATCACAATCTAGTACCTTTGGAATGTTCTGCATGCAACACTACTCTATATTGTTATTGCTACTGCAACTATTGAAACTAAATCAGAGTATTACCAGAGTCACCAGAGTCTATCACCAGAGTAAATCAATATGATGTATCTATCACTAGAGTCTCTGACTGCTACTAGCTACTGCACTGTCAATTGAACAAAAAATGTCCTGCTAATGAATCTACATTGTTCCATATACAATACTTCTAACTCTGCTCCACTCTCCCCAATATCTAAATGCTACTAATATCTGCATCTATCACTCTAAAATGTTATTGCATCAACCACCACTGATCCATCCTGCTATTGTGTGATGTGTGGGCTCTCGTAGCAAGGTAATGATCCACGAGACAAAACATCTCAATGGACCCTACCCAAATTTCAGCACTCTTGGTACTATGACTTCACATCGCCCAAACTCTCTCCTCAAGGTATGAATACATGTGCTCCCTCTACCCACTTGGCTCGAAATTTCACCCTAGTGGAGGTCTCTGCTTGAGTGTATTCCTCCACTAAGTCTCTTCTCTACTTCTCCAATTGTGATTGCTCCACAACTTTCTAAGGATTCTTCTGAGGTGGCATGTTGAGAGGTAATTCATGCTCCCTTTCAACAACAAAGTCTCTAACACTTTCCTTCCTCCTCAAATATTTGTATACATCTGGTACCTCAAGTGCATACAGGTTCTTGACTCACACACTGATCTGTTTCATATGTGTTGTGGCGATGTGTCTAAGTAAAACCTTTCCTTTGCTAAATATCACATCATCTAGGCACTCTGGAAACTCAGATCCATGCTGTAATTGTCCCACCATCACAAAATTTTCTAAAAAAGTGTTGATTTTAAAGCGATGATATCTCCCTCATACAAAATCTGATGCAGCCATTCTTTTTTGAATTTCGGTATTTTTTTCAAAAGGAATCTAGATATTCTATTTTATTTTAAAAATGTTTCACAAAAAAAATCATATATGCTCTACAAACTCATCACCTAAAAAAATCCTTCTCTGATACCATGTAGAAAATCGACATAGATTCAATTGATCTTGTAATGTGATAATAAAAATACCGAAATCTATTCTACAAATTGCCGAAACCAATTATGATCGCACAATCACATGAACAATAAAGAGCAAGAATTTCAATCACACAACATAAATATGTATCTAGGGAAAGCCTGAACTAAACACCCTACTATCTGTATATTTCACTAAGTCAATAATATGAAACAATACAGTACTTATCTCATGCTTGAGAGCTCTCTGCAATAACTCTAACTGTCCCACCCTCATATAAGAAAAATTGGTCCAATACTTAACCAATTCCTTTCCTCTTTATGACCAGCCTTGCTTATGCATTCGTGAGGGAATTGAGCCCCTATTAATTAGGAAATTCCCATAAATTAATTTCGGAATAAATCCAAGGCATCCTGGTGACCTTATACATGACTTGTACAATTTTCTAATTATATAACTGATAGCCTACTTCCCTTTAACTCCAATCTCAACTGAGTCTTCCTCATAACTTCCATGCAACAACTATTTATATCAAATTTTCAGTTATATGATTGATCTCTCCATGTGAATTAAATAATATTTAACTTGGTTGACCTCTCACTAGCCTCTCCATAGTTAGAAATAGTTAAATTGATTTTAAATCAAATAATTAATTTAAACAATTACAACTCAAAATAAACTACAAATGGACCCCCTAAAACTTAGAGTGAACTCTACATGCCTCTAGTTTGACCCTCAAATCGAATTGATTGAAATAACTAAGTTTTCCCAACTCAGTTAACACGTAAAAGTTGTCATGTGATGTAGAATTACAATTTCCTTCTTATTTAAATAAGGGAGAATTAAATTAGAATCCCTTTTGATGCCATTTTAAATATTTCTCGTTGTCATTTTCAACATTTAGTAAAATTCATATGTGTCTTCCTTTTTTTAGCATCTTGGACATGTAAAATATTTGTGGCATGTTTTAGCTTCTTATGTTTGATTAACCCATGTAGTATCTGAGCTTGTGCAACAACTGAATGTTTCTCAAAATATTTTTGAATGATATTATTGACATGGTCTCTAACAATGCTAGGGATAGGCTCCCTAACTTCCTCTTTTTTTCTTGCACCTAAATTTTCTGCAAATGGTCCACTCCTTTCCAAACTATTGCATTTCCTTGTTATCAAGACAAATTGAGAGCAAAAAATTCATTCGTATAATGGTTGATCAACTTTATAGGGAAAGTATTCTTCCTCTAATGGTTGATTAGCTTGATGTGGCACATATTTTTCCCCTAGTGACAGTTGATCAATTTGATAGGGCACATGTTCCTCTATTGTTTGATCAGGTCGATAGGGCACATCTTGATAATCTTGATGGGACACATCTTCTCCTACATGTGGCTGGTAAATTTCAATCCTGCATAGTGGAATAAAAAATATACTTGTAAGTCAAGTGCATCATCATCATAAGACAAATGAATATTAGATTTAGATACACATGTTTACATAAGAAATCACCATAGGTAAAAGGTAAAATTATTCCTCCTCACTCAATAAAAATCAAATTGGAAACCCTAGGGTTCTAGTCACAAGACCTAGGGAAATTTTAAATGAAAAAATAATTGAGACTTTACAACTACGTAGCAGAATTTGACATAGGCAAATGGTTCTAAGTTGAAACATGAAAAAGAAATGGTTTGTAGTTGAAGGAAATATGGGTCGAAGAAGAGAGTGCTAGTAGAAGTATCAATCCCTGTGTTAACAAAAAGGGTTTTTTATTAAAAGTGGCTTATTTCTAAGTCATTGATATCTCTTTTCTTCTATTTTTGGAGATGGTTTCACAACATTTGGTATCAGAGCTTTGGATTCTAGGGTTTTGCTGCTCCAAATAGGTCATCATGGAATTTTTGCTTTAACTCTTTTTCTACGAAGGTTCAGAAGCTAAAATTTGTAGAGTATGAATCTGAAATCTAGATTAACATTGTCAAAAAAATTTAGATCTTGGTTCTTAATATTTTAGGAGATATGATTTGTTGAAGTTAGGGATTTTTGCAGGCTCCTGAATTTCACTTAAAAAGGTCATCGCGACATTTTTTCTATAACGTTTTTTCTACGAAGGTTCAAAACCTGAAATTTTTAGGGAGAAAAGCAGAAATCCTAAGGAACATCTTTGCAAAATTTCAGAGCTTGGTTCGCAATATTTTCAGAGATATGATATGTGGAAGTTAGGTCTTTTTCAGGCTCCCGAATTTCATATCAAAGAGGTGATCATGGGAAAATATTCATAGATGTTTCTCTGAGCATCGGATTGGAATTCTATAAAAATTGATTGTAAGTACATGGACTACAGTTTCTTATCTATAAATGTCAAAGCCAAAGGAGAAAACAATGACACGTGGCAAGTCGTACAAGTTCGCTCTACTGAACCAGTCCATAATTAGGTGATCATAGGAGATTGGGCACAACTTTTCCTTCAAGAATCCAAATCAGGTCAGACCTGTGGCATTCGAAAGAGAATTCAGAGGGTTACCTTAGTGCCAAATTTTAGATATTGAAGATCTAAAATCATAGAGATAATATAGTTTCAATATTGAGCTTCTCAAAAGCAAGAAAAAAGTGTGTATTTCGTTTTTAAAATTGCATAGTGTTTGTTTGAAAAAGAAATTTGAAGTGATTCCAAGGGCATATTTTAGAATTTTTATCAGTATTGGGTTGTATAATGTCTAGAAAAAATTATTCCATACCCATTAAGCCCTCAAAAATCTATAATATGACGCATGAAGAGGAAGAATTGTAGTATGAGATATCAAAATTACGGTACCAAGTGCAAGAAATTTCGATCTTACGAAGAGCAACCGAAGATGACATAGATGGTTTAAAATTAGAAATGGAGGCTAGCTTGGATTTTTTGAAGGATGAAATAATAGCTAATATGGATGATAAATTAGTGGAATATCACATCGATCATCAACAACAAGTTCTCCAGCTCTCAAAGGATAACCTAACTTTGGTGCATAATTTAATGAAACAACAGGAAGATCATCATAACATTGAAAGAAGTCCTGAAGCAGTCACAGAAGCAAGAACTAGACAAGTATGATCAATTTCAGAGTATCTTAGCGAGTGGAAGAATTTTCCTGTACAAGATTTCACATGGGAGAATGAGAATTTTATACAGAAGCATCAAGAAATAATAAAGCGTTGAGAACAACACTTATTTGAAGGAGAGAGACATGTTAAGTCCCTATATTAATATTGTAGTCCCTTATTATGTTAGTGTAGCCCCTCTTATTGTTATTTTTGTACCCCTGTAACCCCCATATTGTTATTATTGTGACCTTACATTATTATTGTTAGGTCGGCTAGGATTACATTGTGGCTCCACTAGGATTATATTGTGGCCCCATGGACTCATATATATAGAAGGAGGTTTTGGTAATTTGTATCATCCAATAATTGTTCATTCATGTAATGTATTGGAGGTTTCCTCCTCGAAGTGGCTTATTTCTAAGGCGTTGATATCTCTTTTCTTCCATTTTTGGCGCTGGTTTCACAACATTCCTTACATTAGGCTACATCAAATGAAGAAAATTTTGGAAAACAAAGTTTAGATAATCAGATGGGTATGCTTGTTGAATCATATCAAGAGTTACCTTTAGAAATTTCTGTGGTACATGCTCAGGCAGTTCCTTTGGAAAGCATCCAAGAGTTCTCCAAGTATTTGTTCCTCTCAAATTAAAATAACGATCAACAAATTTTTCCTTTTTTATTTGAGAAAGGTCACAAGGGATATAATAAATAATTTGAAAAAGGAACACCATCAAAGGATCATATTTACTCACACTATCTTGTTGATCAACAAGAATTATTCATGCATACTCTTAAAGATCCTTTTGCAGCTCTGCTGGAATATTCTATAGGAATGAATTTCAATATGATTTTCAGTTATGTATACAAATTCAGATGGTGGAAAAACTTGTCATCTCTCAAGAATGGCTTTATGATCAGAGAAGTGGAATGTTTGTTCCAATCCAGAACTCAACTTATTTATTGGCTTCATTGGAAGTGTGAGATCACTTGATTTAGTTTTTATGTAGAGCAAGTAGAGTAGGATCATTTGTATATAAATAAGCTTGAAGATCGACCATTTTTTCAGTTTCAGTTTTAAATTCAGCATGTGTACTTTCAGTTCTTTAGTAGCTATTGGTTTTTCAGTGCCAAGGTTATAGGTCAGAGCAAGTTGCAAGTTTTCATTTTGAAGATGGGAGCATCTCAATGGAGGTGGCACTGGAACTACAAGTTCTTTGTTGCACCACAAGGGCACACCATCCCAAGTGGATCCACTACTATCACACTCAAAATTTTAAATTTTTTTTTTGATAAGGTCACCATAGGTTTCATGCTATTTCATGTTGGGTCAAGTCTTTGATGAAGAATTTACCAAATCATGCTTATCCTATGTCAAAAAAACCACCATGAGTCATGTCATGTCAGTAAACTAAAATCCATGTATTTTTTTTTCACATTGATGCCTTCAAATTAGAAAAGTGAGCCACTAGCCAGTTTTACAAAATTTCGTAGTGAATTTATTGAAAAAAAAGGCAGATTTCGCTATGAAACTGCCTAATAATTTCGTTGCGAATATGAGGATTTCTCTGTTTTTTGACTTTTGAGCAGTCAACTTCAAGGGTCATTTCCGGGAAAATAAAGAATTATTTTAAGAAACTAAGAGAGGGTATTGTCAATAAATTATAAATAGCATTAACCTCTTTCACTTTTCTCAAAGGTGCTATAAATTGGGAGATACATCGATGTCTTTTGGCCCTATTTTTAGAAAACATAATTTTCCTGTTTTATACATGTTTTTCAAATGCCGATTCTTGACAACTGGAGATGGTCTTTAAAAACCTGAGAGAGGTTGTTCTTCAAAAAAAAATTATCTACAAAAAAATCCTTCAGTTTTGCAAAAGAAATGAAGGATTCAGAAATATGAGTTCAGTTCTAAACTACAAATGCTACCATTTTTAGGAAATTTCGTAGCGTGCTTCAAGGTTGAAGCGAGAAAAATGCTACAAAAGTTCTTGTAGTTGCATTTTTTCTTTGGAATCAAGTTTTATGAAGAGTTAAGGAGGGAAATTAATACTGTTTAGCTCTTTTAACCCAACAAACATGTCCACATCAGCAAAGAGAGCTAATAGTTGTCAGAGGTTGATGAAATGAAATATGCTACTAAACTACGCTACGAAATTGCCTATTGACACTCTGTTTTTACAACAAGGAGCTTTGGGTTGTATTTTTTTTATCTTGAAAGTGTTTTGAAGGTCAAGTAGCCACATTTAAAGGTGAAACGTAGTCATAGGAACTTTTTTTTATGTAGGTTTGGTCTTCGACAAAGTTATCCAGCTCATCAGTTCATCATGGAGGCATTATCAAGTGTCATGGTAGCAACTCCTTAAAAGTAGGAATACATGTTTCATGAAGCCCTCCTAACATGTTTTGAAGGATCATGGCAGCAGAAAGTCAAATTAATTGGAAAAAGTGTTTAAAACAGAGGCGCTACGAAAATTTGCTACGAAATGAGCGCTGCGAAATTTCTGTAGATGATTTTTTTAACAGTCAAATTAAAGTTTTATTTATGACCCAATGAAAAAGGATTTTGGAAATATGAAAGAGGTTTTTCTTCAAAACAGTTTTCTCTACAAAAACATCTCTCCATTTCTACAAAGCCATTAGGGTTTGGAAACTATACAATCATCTTTAAAGCCTATGTTTCAGAATTTTCACTAACCAAATTCGTGAAAAAAATGTAAAAAATTGACTTGGAGGAGGTCCAACTCAGTATCCACGTGGCATAATGACACATCAACACTCTAGTACACTTAGAAAATTAGTTGGTTGCAGTTGATAAGGGTTTTTAAATTGATTTGTTGAACTATTAATGAAATAACTGTCCTTTTTGTATTCAAACTCTGCAAAACAAAAATATCCCTAGGAAGTCTCCAAGTGAGGAGTCATGTTTTAAATAGGTCTCTGAGGTGGGAATTCGAGGTTAGTAAGGTGGAAAATCATTTGAATGAGTTATCATTCTATAAATGACATGGGTTTTAGAGTTATAAAGGGTTGGGAGATGGTGACTTGACAGTACTACTATGGTAATTTCTGATATCAGTAATATAGATAAACTTTGTTTTTGCTTCACCTCAGATTTTTGGAATGTTTCAATGAGTTTATGTTTTATTTCTCTCTTTATCTTACTTATAGTATCTTGAGGTTGAATTACTCAGAATTCATGTCACACATGCTCTAACTTCCTTTTATCATTGAGCTACTGAATATTTATGTGTGTTAGTATTGTCCTTCCATTGAAATAGTAAAAGCCTCATCTTCCACAAATAGATTCATTTGTCACTTAATTCCTTATTACTGACTCCATGAGCCCAATGGTAGTGAAATATATCCCATTTTTCACCTCCAATCAAATACATTAAGATACTCATAAATTTAGCCATATTATTTAAGACCTATTTGACAAAATCATTAGATAAATTGAGAGAGCCCTATTAGACTAGTGAGGCTAATTTCCAATTGCAAGTAGTTTTAAATATTTACTCCAAGCTGACCATTGAAGCATCCCAATAGGACTCAAAATGGTGATAATAGAAGGAACCAGTGGAATTGAGGAATGCACTAGATCAGTATATATACGATATGAGGAAAATATTGAATATGGAAAAACTAAGAGGAAAGATGGAGAATAAAGATGTTGAAAATATCGAATCGGGTCTCGATGAGGCGGGTGAATGGCTCAGTGAAAAAAAGAATGCACATAAATATGAATTGGTAAATAAAATGGAGCATGTTAAAAGACTATGTAAATATTTTTTAAAAAAAGACAGGAGCCCACAATGAGAACTTATGTAGCATGGTAACTTTTCCCATGCCCACATTCAATGGATGTTATACCAAATTTTCTCTAAATATGCCCAATACAAACCAACTGTCACGTTGAGTGAAATTCGTATTACTTTTTCCAATTTCTAAATCACAAGTGGGATGAGGGAGATGATGACCATGACTAATGAAAACAGTAGGATGAGTGATGTTGAGATTTCAAAAATGATTTCAGAGGCTAAGAAACTCAAATTTTAAGATCAACTGTGGAAGGAAACAGTGGAATCGAGGAATTCACTGGATCATTATATATACGATATGAGGAAACTATTGAATAGGGAAAAACTAAGAGGAAAGATGGATAATAAAGATGCTGAAAATATCGTAGCAGGTCTCGATGAAGCAGGTGAATGGCTTAGTGAAAACGAGAATGCACAGAAAGCTGAATTGGTAAAGAAAATGGAACATGGTAAAAGAATCTGTAAATATTTAAAAAAAATAGTCATTAGCCCAGAGACAGAACTTATGTAGCATGGTAACTTTTCCCATTCCCACATTCAGTGGATGTTATACCAAATTTGCAGTAAAGATGCCAACGTACAAACCAACTGTCAAGTTGAGTGAAATTCATATTACATTTTCCAGTTGCTAAATCATTTCGGTATGTAGGTAATAGTTACAGTTGTATCTATTTTGGATTGAGGTTTTTAAAATTTTGGTTTAAATATTAATAAGGTTTTATAGCTAGTGCCTTGTATGACAATAATTTCTAATTAAACAAAAAGAATTGACACTTCCAGCAGGTATGTCTTTATAAGCCTAAATTAATTATTTGGATTTTCGTCCACTTGAAAATTTGGAGACAAGGCCACAATGAGAAGACGAGGCAGGATATCGTTGAAGACACCAAGGCCGTAATGAGAAGATAAGTAGGAGATCGCGGAGGACGTCGTGGAGGACGTGGATTAAAAATTACCTGCAAAAAAAAATACATCAATAAAATTAAAATAACATAACAACAGAAAAACAATAAAAAAATTCACAAAAAAACTAAACAACAGAACACCAACAAATTTCTCACCTCCTTTCCCCTGCGCAACACCAAACCCTGCAATAGCAAAAATCAAACACGACATATAACAAACACAAAAAACAACTGACACAATTGTGACAACAGTAATAAGCCCCAAACCTCTTCATGTTTGCAGGCTGGTATATTTATAAACAAAAGTTCGACCGAATTATTTTAAAAGTTGGGCCGAACTTTGGTTTCCATTTTCCCCATATCCAGCCAAAAATATGTTTGCCCATGTAGTCAATATGCTGTCAATGTAAATGACAGAATTAGTTCAGCCGAACTCTAAAATGTTCGACCAAACTTTTATAAATGTTCAGCCGAACTGTTGGGAAAATGATTTTTCCACCCCTGATTCTCACAAAAGTGTAACCCACCTTCGCGGTTTTACCCTATAATATGTGAGCATATGTTTGTGTGCAAAATTTTAAAGAAAAATATAACCTTCAATTACTCTGCTTATAATGGTTAGTAAATCAAATTGGTTAGTAGTGATGGTGTATGTAAGGTAAATCTAGCACACATACAAAGTCTTTGAATTGTAATTATGTGGATATGTGGTTCAAGATCCTTCAACACAATTTCCCTAGTTACACTATGTGATGTGTGTTCCTTACAAGAAGAGAAAATATGTGTGGATAATGGGCCAACTGCTTTTCCAAATTATGTTATATGTCAGCATAATATAGGGAGATGAAAATTTGGTGCTTTGGAAAAAATTATATTTCCATTACCAACTAAATTGAATTATGTAACTTGATTTAGTTAAATAAATATAATTTGTGTATTATGCATAAATCGTGATTTAACTTCAAGAGATGCCAAAATTGAGAATACCCAATTGAGGAACCCCATTTAAGGGATACAAAATTTTGAAACTAGTTGAAGGTATGCGATTTGTAAAATATGATCCTTTGTTAACAATGAAATATATATATATATATATATATATATATATAACTTTTACGTTAAATAATGAAGTTCTGTTGGCAATAAAAATAATTAATTATATAGAAATTTTAATGATATATTATAATTTAAGTGTTTAAAAATGGTTATTTGAAATATGTATTATATATTTATAATATGTGGTTAAATATATTCCTATAAACGGTTAATAAAATACAATATTGTGAAATTAAAGAAAAATAAAAAAAATAATGTGTATATATATATATATATATATATATATAATTTACTTTTATAATTTTCCAATACCATAATTCAAATGTGTTAACATGTACTTCAATCTTGTTTATATAAAATTATTGTATTTGATCAATTATTTAAAGAAAATTAACATACTACTAAATACTTGGAATTTCTTTATTCATTTAATAGTATAAACAAATAAAAAATTAAATTGATAAATATATGTTTTTTAATATATCTAACTCCATTTCTCCATTTACTAATTGAAGAATTTGACCGTTTTAAAAATTAGTTCTTTTTAGCAACAAATTTTCATTTCTTCAAGAGACTATATAAATCTTAAACTAAAAGAGATTTCTACAACAAAGATCAAGTTATATTTGTGTTCATACATCTCATTCACCAAAAAATTGAATTGAAATACAACACCAACTAAAAGGGATTGTGAGAACAAAAGGAAATAGAAAAATTATTTAAAAAGAATAGGTGTCAAGAAAATACATAGAGAAATTGGAGAGTAAGTTGTCAATATATACCTATCTCCCAAGTTATCTAGTCCCACAAGCAGTAATATCTCTTCACTCTCCCCCCTACACATGTTTATGTAATGAAAAAACTTAAAACCATTTGGGCACAAGATTGAAGGGTGTGTGATAAAATTGATCTATTGTTAGATATAACCCTAAAATTATACTAGTGAATATAGGTGAAGCTTTGTTTGGTTTCAAAACAAGTCACATTTACCATGTCAAGCATTTCAAGACCTTTTCAAAATTACTTCTTCTTAGAAACAATTTTCCATTTTTCCAAAAAACAATATAAATCCCAAACTAATAGTGATCCATACTATAAAAAGGATGGTATTATATTTTTGTTCATAGATCTCATTTACCAAAAAAATCAAATATTTAAATCTACTCATTTGTATAATAATTTGCAAGGTTGTTGAAGTAAATAATAATATAAATTAAGTTTAAATTCGTACATCTAGGAAACTTTTAAATATGTATTTCATAGGGAATTATCACTTAGAACTTAATGATATGGAAAATATTTTAAATTTGAGAGAATCAAATATTTATGAAAAATCAAGCTACTCATTACCAAATTGAAGGGCCAAGTTTATTTCATGAGAAAAAATAAAATCTATATCTATAAATTTAATTAACTATAAAATAATAAGATAAATTGTGACTAGAAAACCATACAATACATAAATTCACACTCCATTATACAATAAGAGACCTATTCAACTAGTTTTTAAGTATGATAATATTTGAAATCCTACTATACAAAATCAAATTATTGGAAACATTTTTGTTCATTAGAAGCACCCTATCATATAGCGTTTTGAAATGGTAACTAAAATTAACATTAAAAATAGTAAGAAGAACTTTCTTAAAGGAAGAACTTATCATAACTACAGATAATTTCACAATTCCAAATAAAAAATGGGAAAAATGTGGGTCGAGAAGTATGAGAAGGCCAATGAAATTGTTGATAAGGAAATAAAAATAAATCAAGAAATAAAGGTTTTAGTGGATTTAGAGAGCAAGGAATATGCTTCAGTGTCTTCTCAGCAATGAATGTACATTTTTATCATCTGTGGTGAAGAGGGGCACCAATTATTTGAGTGTTTTTTTTTGGAGATTGTACATGGAAATTTTAACACAACAATCAAGTAGGTAAGCAGGGGTAAGAGGATTTAAAAAACTACATGTTTATATAAGGAACCTTTTTTATGCACATGAAAATATGAATATCCAATGTCTTTTATGTTTTCAATTATTTTTATCAAAACTTGACAAAGTTTAAAATAAATAACTCCTTTTTTCTACTTTTGAACCATATTTTGCAATACATTTCACAATTACATGTTTTTAAAAAACTAGATTAATTTAATTAACATTATATTGTCACGGTTTGAGAAGATTACCACTATAAACATTTCTACCATATCATAAATACATACAGATTAATTTATTTCATTTGCATTTATTTTTTATGAATTTAATAAGGATTAAACACATGAGCATTTAATGGAGAACTATAGTTATATGCAATAATACACTCCTTTTTGTGCATGCACAAATCTACACTACACTCTGTATGTCTTTAAAAAATGTGTTCTCTTTAAAAAATTATCATACCTTTCATGTGAGAATTAAAAGAAAAACTTGTGAGATTTTCAAAGGTAGGGATCATCATTTAGGATTAAAGGAACCATTAAATGTTATATATGATGATTAATGCTACGCAAATTTAATGTTGCTATATATGTTTAACAATGAATGTCTTCTCGGTTCATGCACATTGGAAGGAGAGATATTCTTGATCCTTCAATATCTTGCCACATTTTCTCTCTTTTAACTCCTACAAGGCTATCAAGAATTAATAAAAATAATGTTTATAGGTTTTGGAGTACCTACGTGACAACCATTTTGCTAATCCCTCTTGTAAATAAATTGCCATGAATTGTAATTCATGTAAATAATATATGCAATTTATGTTCCAATGGTTTTCTTTGGTTAAATCACATCCTTTGTTTTTTTGTGTTATCCTAAACCATTACAATTCAAAGGAGGTTCATAATTTGCATGAATTCAAGTGGTTTCCGAAAATTCCAATAAACCATGGTTTCAAGTAGTTTCTCAAAAATTTGCATGGTTTCAAGTGGTTTCCAATAATTTCAATAGTTTCAAGTGGTTTTATTTAGTTTTTGTTACACCTCATATTTTAACTAGATGGTATTACTTTAAATGCTTATTTTATCTTAGTTTTGTTGTTTCATTCTCCATTTGTTTCAAGTTTTCAATCATATTTCTTAATGCATAAAATATGGAACAATTAATATGAGAAGTGAGACAATTTGCATTATCTATATTTGTATGGATTTCTTGAATTGCCTGATCTTCTTGTTCTCTCAATGTATGGCATCCTTTTCTCAACCATTTTCTAGTTTTTTTTGACATTTCCTTTGTGGATGGAATTTTATTTCCTTTTTCTAGATCCAAATCTCCAATTTCCCATGTTTGTTGTGAATCCTTGAGTATTTTTCACTCTCCAAGATTTCTATATGAATGAATGTTTGTTACTTTTTTCTACATTCAAATTTAGACTAATTTATTTATTATTGGTTGAAAACATAGGCTCAATCGAGCTATACGCTTGATCAAGCCCTTAAGACATATCATTTTACATAAATAACATTAATAATAGGTAGTTGGTGGTGGTTAGAATTTTAATGGCTCGATTGAACCACTATTTAACCACCTATATGGATTTATCGAGGATTTCTTTAATTCTCTACCGAAAAACTTAAATTTTTAATTTAAGCACTCAATCGAGCTCATGAGGTCCTAAAAATCATAGTTTCAACACCCCTTGTACAGATTTCTCTGCAACCCCATTTTGTACCCTAACATACTTAGGGCATATTTTTTCCTTAAGTGGTGTAGTTGATCATGTTGGATTCATGAAAGAATCCTCTATCTAATGGCATATGAATTTGAAGCTTTCAAATTCATATGATATTTTTCATCTAATATCTTTTAAACAAAATGCTTGATTTTTTTTTTGACTGTTTCAAAGGGGCTGAATAAAAAATCAATAACATGAAATATAATCAATGATTTTTTTTCAAAAAGTGCCACTATCTTCATTTACGAGTCCTCTTCAAAAGGGTACTCTTTGTTTTTCAATTTAGTTAAAGAGTTCAAAAAAAATTTACGTGGACACATCTTTCTCCAAAATGCAATTGAAATGTTACTTCAATAGCTTCGAAAAATAATAAAAAATATAATTTTCCATAAAATATAAAATTTTAATATGAAAAATATAGTTATTTCCGTGTAGATCATATACATACATACATACATACATACATACATACATACATACATACATACATATATATATATATATATATATATATATATATATATATATATTAGACAAAGTTATGCTACATGAATGCACATATACCTCTTAAGATTTGCGAAAAATTTCAAGGACACGTATTGCATTTAATGGAAAAATGAGATATTATACAACGCAAAAAAATTTTGCAAAAAATATCATTAGGACAAAAACGCAATTCTCCACATATTTTAATTTTAATCCAAATCAAAATTCACAATGACTATATGAATTTTAAGGGCCACAATTCAATAAAATAGGAAAAAATTGATATTTCATCTCCAAATTTGACCCAAAATTGTAACGCATCTTCATGCATTCACCCAAATACAAAAATAAACAATGCACTAAACAAAGAGAATTACTTATTCAGAATCAATGAGTGTAGACCGTCTACATAGGCGAAGGACGAATCCATCTGTAGAATCCTCTTCCCACCATGCTCACATGCAATTTTCCCTATCCACTGCATCACCGCACATCCCGAGGTCCCATATGTATCTCTAGGCATCAATGGAACTTAGGTTGTACCATATATCCTCCACAAAAAATACTCAATAATTAGCTTCCAGCCAAGAGTTGGGAATGACTTACCAACGAAGCCACCCTTTGTACCTAAACAATTTTCATCCCTTGCAACCTTTACACTCATTTCCTACAACCTATAGGTGATCGTTACAACCACGAAAAAACCAATTATACTATTCTTGAGAAACTTCATCCTCGAAGAACCAAACCAAGCATCTCCAACATGATTTGAGGTCATTTATGACGTGTGGAATATGAATTAACACTCCCTTGTCCTGGGCCACTGAATTCCCATTAACCACCCCCAAGAGGTGGTTAATTTTAACATACTTTAATAAAAAAAAAATTAGTATTTTGGCTTCTCTGATCCATCGTAAAATTGTATAGAATTATTTCGGTAATAATCACATTCAAATGAACATTGTTGACGTGTTTCGAACCAACCAGTGTGGTTCATCATGAGGACTAGGTGATGAACCACACTGGTTGGTTCGAAACGCGTCGACAATTGTCATTTGAATGTGATTATTACTGAAATAATTCTATATAATAATACTTTAATAAATTGGAAATATATATTTTCTAAAGAATATATCTCATTATCAAAACTATTTTTTTTCTATTCATTAAATTAAAGTAAGAATTGCATATGCATATTTTTTTTAATTGAATTTACTAATAATTTGTTTTTAAATTTTTTCTTCTTATTGATTTCTTTATTTTTTATTTTAATTTTTTAATATTATTTTATTCATAAATTATTTTCAATTAACATTATTAATCATTGTGTCTAGAGGTGCATTTTACAACCCAACTACAACCCGACAAGAGAGAGAGAGTTCTAATTCCTTCTGTGGTCAACCTCAAGTTGAGACAAGTCCATTTAAAAATAGAAACAAAATATTATTTTAATAAAATAACAATATTGACTATAACAAAAAATAAAAATAAATATTTATGTTTGGTTTAATTTTAATTAAAAGCATTACAAAACATCATTAATCTCACTCTCACTGTGCTTGACCAATTAATTGTTAATATTACGTCCATATCAAGTAACATAATTTAATATCAATTATATAAAGAAAGTTGAAGTTGTTAAAATTAAAAAAATAAATATTTTCACATTTGATTGTGAGGAAGTTGTATAAGTTTTATATATTTTTAAATTATTTTAATAGGAGACCTAAATAAACAATTTGAACATCCATAATTCACTAAAATCCAACAATACAATTTCAAGATTTGTTGTTGTTTAAAATACATTTTTGAATGCATAAATGGATTCAACACGGGAAAACCCCCTATGGCGCTCGAATTATGCATATTAAACAACTTAAACTCGAGTTTTTAAAATATTCGTTGGATTTCAATTAAAATTAACCATAAAATGTCATGAAAAAGGTCATTTCGTCGTTAAGTTAGACTATGCCACACACACACACACACACACACACACACACACACACACACACACACACATATATATATATATATATATATATATATATGATGATGATGATGATGATGATGGTTATCGTCCGTTGAGACTAATGCATTCTATCACACCTTAAGAGAGGAGAAAGAATCTAAGTTTGATTCTTAAGAAGCTTGTTTCTATGATCAAAGAGAAGGGAAATAAGAGCTCCAATATCGCTATAGGTGGGATGGCTTAAGAGGTCAAGAATATTGGAATTGTGATAGATGTTAGGGAATTGAGAGCGGTTATGAGTACGATTAGGGAAGTCTAAAAGGAAGTGATTTTTATCTTCCACCTACTTATGGTCTCAAAAATGACAAAATCTATCGTTCTAGAGAGTCTTGGGAACAAACCACTATCTTGTATCACTCCCAAGCTCATGGGAACTAGTTCTAATCCTAGAGATGTTCATTTTTTTCTTAGTTCTAGACAAAAAAAAGAGATAATTCTGATTATGAAGGGTGTGGTTGATCACTTCCTTATAGTATCTTAGCTTCCTTTTACCCTCCAACTCCTAATCCTCCAGAGCTTGTCATTAAACTCGGAGGTAATGGTATTTTTGAAATTATTGTTTCTTCCCATACTAAGCTCTGCCTTAATTCCCCAATGGCTGATCCAAGACTCGGCATCCTTATGCCACCCATGATTGAGGCGAAGGAAGGGGTTTTGACTACAGTTAGAAGAAATTTTTGGGAGCCTTTTTTATTCCATTTTGTACAACTTATTTTTATACATATGATATCTAAACATAGTCGTACTTTCAATTGGGGACAAACCAGATTCAATCAAGAGAATAGGATAGGGAGTATTTCTTTTGATCTTAAGGTTGTAGGTTATGGATTGCTTTTGAATCATCTCAATGTTACTCCATGACTCTCTGGATATACTGCAACCCCAAACTTCACATCAATATAAGACAACAAGGGTGACGTGGGTCTCAAAGAGAAACCTCTTTTTACTTCAAATGTAAATATCGACCGACTTACAATTATTTTCAAGCTTATAATAAGCTTTCCAACCCCCAATAATCCTTTTCTCAATGCTATAATTCCACTCAAGTTGATGAGGGAAGTCAATGCCCAAATAATTATAAGAATAAACATGCTCTAAGCACTGATTATTATACACGAAACTACCATGGGTGATCCTTTTAGATTTAATGATCATGACTTTAGTCTTGCTGGTATTAATTGTCATAGCCATCTCGGAGGAGTAGTCACGAAGAATATGAGGCTTCTTTTCGAGGTCATTATAGATTTTTGCAAGAAGAATGATTTCATCAACATAAAGGAGAAGAGCAATGAGAACACTAGCAAGCACGGTGCCCTTGCACCCCATAGATTCCAGGCACTCCTCTATCTTATCGATGTATATGCCAAAAATGGTATGGAATAGAGAACACCCTTGCTTACCTCCAATATTGCATTTAATGTCTTTAGACCACCGCTCATTGGCCTTAAGCTTGGTAGTGATGGTCTCTTAGAGATGGATCACAATGTTCCTTAGCTCATGAGGGACCATGATCTCTTTAAGTATCTCCCAAATTTTATCTCTAGGAACCGTGTCGAAATATTTTATAAAGTCCACAAAGCAACAAAAGAGATCGAATTTACTATTGTGACATTCTTCCGTAATAATTCTAAGAGTGACAAGATGGTCAATAGTCAAGTGGTGTCTCCTAAAACCAGCTTGTACTTTAGCTCTTTTTGCTCGCTTTCAAGCCAAAGGCTAAGCTTATTTTCTAAAATGAGCCCATAAATCTTGGATATGATATGGCTAATCATAATGGTCCTGTAGTTAGATGGAACACTCTTGTCCACATTTTTAAAGATAGGCACAATAAGGCTTTGCATCCAAAGCCAAGGGAATCCATGCATTACAGCCAAATTCAGAAGCTTGTTGAGCTAATGAATGAGGATAGATCTTCCCATTTTAAGGATCTCAGCTTGGTATCCTTCAATATCTTTTGCTTTTACATTAGCGAGCTTATTAATACCGGAATCAATGTCATCAAGATAGAATACATACTCCTTAATTGGAGTGATTAAGGTTGTACCCATAGTGTCTGGAGAGTCATACAACTTCTTAAGATAGTTGTCCCAGTTTTCTAAGGGGATAGAATGGATATCTTTGGTTTTATGGACAAGAAAATTCTATCAAAAGTTTTTGGGCACGAATTTAGAAAGGTGGAGAAGATAATCCTCTATTTTATTAGTATATGATATTTTATTCCTCTTGATGAGTTTTTTGTATATATTGATATTCTACATCTAAAGGTTTTTAATAGGAGCGTCTCTGATTGCTTTCCTGGAAATTTTACAATCCTTTTCATACAATGGACTGAAATTTCTATTAGAATACTTGCTAATGTTATTGGAAAGGATATTACTGAAATGGTAATAAATTTGATCAATGTTATTATTATAATTCATGGATCCTAAATCCCTCTCTAAATCCCTTAAGAAGAGGTCAGCTTTACTTCTATCGAAGCGAATGTGTTTTTTTCTTTCATTGGTATCTTGCATGTGGGTGGAATGCACAGCAATATTGGGGGATAGAGATAGAGGTTTTTGGTCAAAGTCAGGCTTGAATCCATTAAGTAGCTCATGGTTTGTAATACGATTGAGGATGAGGATGTCAGAAATCACATAATCCACTACACTGCTACCCATCGCATGGAAATATGTCAACTGACCAGAGAAGGGCCACTTTTTAATACCATTACAAATAATTAGGTCCTGGGAACTTCAAAGCTTGAGGAGCTCAGTGCTGAACAAGTTCTCGATAATGTCTTTAGATTTTCTCTTCAATTTATTAGCTAAGTTACTGTCTTCAACAAGCCACAAGGGGTCGAGGTTAGAGTTTTTACTTAATGTAATGTCTTGGTTAGTAGCAGTTCTAGCATTAAAGTCTCCCAGCAAAAGGATATTATCTTATGTTGAAGATGTATTTTTCTAAAGAATTGAAAGGAAAATTTCTATCCAAGTTCTTCTTCTTATAGGATGTGGAGTTGATAGGAGAGAAACAACAAATTGCAAGAAAGAAATTATTGGTGGTAGAATCAGAGATTTCAATTCAAATGTATTGATTGAAGGGGTCGATTTTATGAAGTTGGATTTGAGAGGAAAAAACGTTCCTTAAATAATAGGCTATACCACCAAAACCCTCCGAGAGGATTTCTTATTCCAACTAGACCAAAGAGTGAAACTGTCAAGGAGAGGGACCCTAGATTCATCATGCTCCCAAGTTTCAACTAAGAGAATAAGGTCAATATCACCCGGGATCATACTTAACATAGGACCTTTACACCATGGAAAGCCACGAAAGTTCCAAAAGAGGATCTGGAGTGATGGAAATCCCTATTTATCACTCGTGCTTGAGACTTTATCTCTAATAATAGCTTTCCTATTCCTAATGATTGCCCATTTCCCGATATTTCTTGCATCCTTGGTATTTTGGACTTATTTCATAACGTCATGTTGCTCTTCTAGAATGAGATCTTCATTTATAAAGATTCACGTTCCTTTTAGGCTTGGGGATTTCCTTATTATATCTAGTTTATGTTCATTACAACTAACCTTGAAACGAATGAGTCTCTGTTTATGATCAAGTGTCTTTTCGACCCTAATTGCTTCCATGATATAAGTTGTTTCAATACAGAAACAAAAGGAGAAATCGATAACAAAAAATAAATAAAATGTGTGATTCATTTCATTCATAATTAATATGCAACATTTAAAAAATATTAATTACAAGAAAAAATGTGAGCCAATATTGATGTGTCTTTCAAAATATATTAATAATAATAAAAAATTAAATGTGGACAATATAGTTATTTTATAAAATATTTCAATTTCAACTATGTATGTATTATTGACGTAGTCTAACATATAAATGAATGGCATTTTTTCTAGTTAATTTTAATCAAAATTTGACAGAATTTTTAAAAACTTGAGTTTAAGTTCTTTAATATGAAAAATTTCAGTTCTCAAGGAGTTTTTGAGAGTGTTGAATCCATTTATGCATTCAAAAATATATTTTAAACAACAACAAATCTTGAAACTGTATTGCTAGATTTTGGTGAATTTCAGTGTAAAAAACTATTTCCTCTATAAGTTAGACTACGCCTATATTATTTATGGTTGAAGAACTATGTATAGTATATATAAAAAAATAAAAAATAAAATAAAATCTTATGGTTTTAAGAGAATTTTAAATAGTCTCAATGTTTTACATTCTATCTCTCTTTTTGGTATATTTTTCAGTGAATTTTGTGTCAAACAAAAAATTTGTGTGTGTATCTTACCATGGATCTATTTTACCATAATAAAAAATTCCAAGTTTATCACCCTAAAAAGGTTTGCACCTCAAGATATTTGACCTTATACCTTTGCTAGATCCATTATCAAAATTAATTTATTTTAATTAATAAAAATAAATAAATAAATCATTTATCTTAAATAATAAAAAATAAAACTTCTTAAATATCTTGATTTAAAAATAAGGAATTATATTTCATGTTAAATTTTCTTTTGAATATTTTAGAATGGCAACACAATCTAATTGTGGATATTTTAGAATGACTTAGTCAATTCTACTTTTATAAGTTTGATCATTTTTAACTTATTATTTGTCGCAGGGACTATTGTAATGGATTTGTGTTAGAATCTAAGCCTTCTATAAAAAGAAAGAGGGCTTTTAACCAAACTTTCATAATATACCTTTTGATCCTCTTGTTGAACATTGAAATGGTCCATTGTTAACCGATCAAACAATCAGAGGTATTATTTGGCCTCTCCCCAAGGCCAAGAGGTTCATAACTTAGGTTTAAAAGGTGTACTAATAAGAATTCATGCCATGCTTGACTAATTCTAGCATTGATGTAGCATTACTGAGCTAAAATTAAATTATTGACTTGCCATGGTCGGTTAGCAAACAAGTATCGATGTTATCTGATGCTGAGTCACTTCTGGATTGGTAAGTGCATGCTGGATAAGTTTCTCTAGTGGAGGGAAACCCAAATCGACAACATTGAGGGAGGGGGCGCTCGGAAGCGAGCACTTGGAATTGCGAGAGTGGCTCCTGATTACATGCCACTGTCTGAATGCTATGTGTTGTGCTTCAAATGCTATTATGCCACTGTCTGAATGCTATGTGTTCTGCTTCAAATGCTATTATTGGTGGCGCTCCTTTGAATGAATCAACAACATACTACCACCAGAACAGGACACAAAAAGAACAGGCCAGGCAAGGACAGACTTCGTTCTTCCTCTCATGGCCTAGTGCGAACAACATGGGGCGAGTCGACTGTGCAGCGCAGGGTTTGATGGATTTGACGTTGATCGCATTGTGTATTTGACGTTGAACGAACTTCACCCCATTATCTTACCTATCCTAAAGTTATTTCCTCTGGTACTACAAGCATCAGCACTCATATTTGGCCCCATCTCAGAGGGTAAAGAAGGAAATATCGTTTTTTATTGCTTTGTGTTTCAAGGTAAAAAATGGAATAACCATTTTTAAGCTTTGGAAGATAAATGTTTAGTTTCTTATATCCTTCAGGCTCGACTTCATATTCCTCGTTGTCTATTCAGTTCATGACCTCCGGTTCAATGCTTCCTTCTCATCCTGACCTTCTTATTTGAGCACGAGTAAGCAGTAATGGGATCTGGGCTAGACCCAACTTTGATTTGAATTCAGGCTCGGGGCTTGTGGAGGTAGATGCTCCAGAGGAGCGAAATTTTTTCTGGCAGGTACCGAATTTTGGGAGTATTTGTTCTCTTGACCCCGACATGAGAGACTTATGTCAATTGGTAGAACCCTATGGCTCTACCAAGAAGGAATGTGAAATAGATTGGGATATTTACAAAGTTTATCCAGGCCTATAGCTCAATAATTTATATTCCAAAGATGAGAGGATGCCTTTGAGGAAAGAAACTCTTTCTGGGAATCATTTTTCTCTGGAGGAACACTGAGTTTTCTGGTCATCTGAGGCAACAAAAGCTTTGAAGAGAAAGTAACCTCTGTATCCTATGATAAATCGGGATGCATAATCTCCTTGATTGTAATTTGTTTTACACTTCCATCCTCTGGATTTATAGAATTTCAGACATTTGTTTTATTTCATTTTGATGAACTGACTTGTATTTTTAATTTATTTCCTTGTTCTGTATCTTCATCCTTCCTTGTTTCTTCTTTTTGTAACTACAAACTTTCATCCTTAGTTCTATCCTCTTCGAGTAACCTCCTTTTCACTAGTACACCCAACTCTTGCATTAATTTGGATTGCATTGTTGTAACCAGCTTTTTTATTGTGTTGAATATATGGGTGTAGCCAAATTTCCTTCCGGAAAAAGATTCAGGTCTTTTGATTTCTCCTTTCAAAGCCTCACTTAGCTTTGGAAGTGCTCCATTCCTTAAATTCTCACCATAAACTATTGGCCAAATAATATCAACACAAAACAACATCGGAAAATGATGGAAGAAGCCCCCAAAGTTTCCTATCTTAACCTGTGATATGATATTCATAAATGTATCATTATGGCTACGAACCTCATAACATCATAAACTCTTAATATTATAGATCTTGAACCAGAATACTAAAACTTAAGGCAATCTCTCTCAATATTGAAAAATAGAAAATGTTAATGATCTATAGAAATTGGGAACATACCTTTGGGTAAATGACTCTGTTGAATTCTTAAGTAAGAGTTGATGAAAGTATGGCCACAATAGGCGAGTTCTTTGTCCCAAGCTATTATCACATAGCAAGGGTTACAACTGAAAGACCTTGCAGAAGCTACCTCTCCAAAGAGAAGATAATATCTTGTTTTAGTTGATCTTTTGATATAATGAATATTTTCTTTATAGCTATTAGGTTTCTGCTTATGCAACAAGAAATTTTAGAAAAGTTACTTCATAAAATATGAGGAACATTTCTCAACATGAACTCTTAAGATCATTGTATTGGTGACAATTTTTTTTACTTATAAATTCTATATAAACCTGTATTGTGGGTTGAACTAGATCCAAACTTTGTAGGTTGTGGGTTGAACTAGATCGAAACTTTATACCTGCAAATGGAAAATACATAATACTATGACATCATTCATAATGAATCATATCAACATCCATGGGCCCGTTTTTATAGGAAATTTTCTTTCCATTATTCCTTATTTGTTTTTTATCAATATATACTTCTTACTTGATTTGAGAACATATTTCTTTTTAATGTACTTTGAGATGAACATAGTCATGTGCTAATTTCCCACAACATTTTTTTTTTCTTATTTTTTTTTTAAATCCTTATAGAGTATAGTGGAGAGGAAGAAGAAAAGAATCAAGAGACAACATTCTCAAACATAAAGATAACCCAAACCCAACTTCTAGAGAAGAATCATGTTTAGAAAACCCTTACCTTCTGCAACAAGGTCTCAATTCCTGCTAGATATTTGAAGGTTTTCCTGATGAAGATCAATGCTTCAACCCATAGGGCCAAACAAAGTAATATTTGGGTCACTAATATTATTAAGGTTTCCATATTTTCAATATTGTATTTATAAGGTTTCCATATTATGAACATTGCATTTATAAGCATATGTATGGACATGTTTCTTTTGGAAATGTATTAGCTTAGAGAGTGTAAGCTTAGAGAGTGACTTTATTTGGAAATTGTTCTTGTTAATCTATATAATTATTAAATGTCCATTTTTTCTTTCATAAAATCTTAAAAATTATTATTTTTCTTCATCTTAATTCCCTTATTAATTTTTTGACAAAATTCATCTATATTTTCTTTAAGTGGGTAATGCAAAACATTATTTTAACATAAAACTCTTGAGCACTACCACATCTATTACATTTTCAAATACAATTATGATTTTACACCATACATATATATATATATATATATATATATATATATATATATATATATATATATATATATATTAAAATTTATTTTTTTAATAATTATTTATTTAAATTTTAATATATTTTATATAATAATTTTTTAAAATATACTATATATATATATATATATATATATATATATATATATATTAGAGGGTGATAAGGTGTATGGTTAAGGCACCCTATTAGAGTTTTAAATTCAAAATTATATGGACACACATCCATCCTTGTTACTGCACATATTTTTTTTATCTAGGGGATATTTCACTTGACAATGCATGCAAACATGTTATGTAATGTATTGTAAAATCTTTGGTTCGATACCACTAATCATAGTAAAAATAATAACTATTATTATTTAAAAAAAAAACTAAAATTATTTATTATTTAAAACATTATTTATAAGTAAAAATTAATAACATCTATAATTTTCATGTTTTATTATTAAATTTTATTACGAAAAAAATAACATTACAATCAACATTTAAAATAAAAATTACCAATAATGATAGTTGCAAAGAAGCATAGTTCCTACCTCTACCACTAATTACATGATTAATGTAGTGTACGGTCCACATTTTTTCATTTTTCGATAATTCTCTATTTTCACAATCGTTTCCACATTCATCGTTATTCTCACCTCAACACATTATTTCTCTACACCTCCACACTTTGCATAATGAAAGCCACCTGCACTCTGCAATCTACACAATGAAAGCCACTTGAAATCTGTAATCTGCACAATGAAAGCCACCTCTACACTCTGAAAAATGAAATATTCCTCTGCACCTCCGAGGAAACATGATATCAAAACTAAGAAAAACAAAAATCATGATAAAGTCAAACCTTCTATGAAGGCATCGATGGGAGGTTCCAAACTTGCACATTAGGATTTTAGAACTACTCTAGTCATGCGAAGGTGACTTTCTGTCTATTTATTGTCACACAATTATGTGAGGAGTGCGTGAGAAATTGTATGCGCATGCAGAGGAGTTTTTGTTCCTTGCTTTGCACATGCATTCCTCGCACACACTTTCTCCCACACTCCCTTTCTCCACACACCAAAATATAGCTTCCATGAAAAATCAAAACACAATCCCAAATTAATGCTCTAGATTGAAGTCCTTAAAGATCATGAGATCCAAAGTCATCGACACATAAACATTTTTTGGAATATTTTTGTCCAAATACAATAAAGGTTCAAACAATTAGTTTTAACATGTTGCTAACCCAATAATTGTTCAAGCAACACTTTTATTACATTTTCATGCAAAGATATTTTTAATTCACATTTTCATTGGCAATTGAATGCAAGAATGTTGGAAATGTTGTCATTGATGGCAAAGGAAATGACAAAGGAGGAGCACTTGAAACAGCAACAAGGCAAAGAGAGCATGAGACATGACACAGTGGTAGTTTTAGAAGGGTCAGTTGATTGGAGATCTAGAGAGGCAGCAGAGGAGCTTCAGGAGCAAGGAGCAGCATCAGTCAAGGAGTAGAGGTATTTGATTTGAGAAACTGGTTCTGAGTGTGGGAACATATTATAGAAGGAACATTCGAGGTTCTGTGGCAAAAAGGAAACATGTATTGACAGCTGAAATTGTCTATGAAAGTATAAAAAGAGTGTTGAAAAGTTACCTCTTATGCACAAACCATACCAGTAGAGGTCATTAAAGGAGTTATGTAAAATGATTTGTAATTTGTAAGGAGTTTGAATAGCATCCAGACTGGAGGGTAGTGGCCTTTGTATTGAATATCTAGCCAACCATGAAATTATAAGTGATTGCTTTTGATATGGATTTCCTGTATATATATATCCCTTTATGGAGAATTGTTTATAATTTCCATGTGTGACTTCATGTCTTCTTGGTCGAATTACATGGGAATATTTGAATTCTGAGAGTTAGTATGGATTCTGCGTTCTTGGTTGAATTAGTAATTCTGTGCAAGGTCTATATTTCTATGTTTAATAGCAAGTGCTCGCAGTCTGTGTAGAGGAGGACTGTAAAATATCCCTCTCGCCCTTGAGAAACTATGTGTGAAGGGTCGTGGAAATGCCTTGCATACAAGAAGGAATTCGGTGTTGTTGAGTAATTGTAACAAGGATGAATGCCAGTGGTCAAACTAGAAGCAATTGAATATGTTGGAATTAATATCACAATGACTTGACCTTGGAGTGAGCAAGAAAGGTCCACGTGAGGGCTGTTAAATCCTGCGTGGAAGTGTATTCTCGGAACCCTTGAGCCTACACTTCCCGTAGACAGATTGACATGCATTTATTTTGTAAGAAGGTGAAGTCAGTGGTTGGAGAATCGTGGTGGAGCCACAGAGTCACTTTAACTCTGTCGAAATGTTGGGAGATGGCGCAGATTAATGGAGATGTACTAGACAGAACCGGATCACTAAAAGACACGAACGAAATTGTGAACACAACATTAAACTTAGCAATGGCACTGTAATGTAAAACAAAACATTGAAGCGGAGTTTAATTATAATAATACATTGAAGAGTGAGCAGAACCTTGAAGGCAGAACATGTGCGTAAAGGTGAAGAGTGGAACCTTGAAGGCAGAATCTTGTGGGAGTGAACAGTGAAGGTGGTTTCCAGGTTTCATCGCACTGCCTTCATCGGGCAAGTGGTATTTAAAATTTTAGAGTGATTCCATACGATATCTGACACGTGTCCCTGAGCGAATTTGAAAAACTGCTCTACTGTGCACCATCGCACGTTATTGTTTGTGCAACTTCACTGAGCGATATCTGTCTAATCAAATGAGGTGGCGCGATGTGATAACAACTGTTGGATGGAGACGACCGTTAACGCTGGGGCCCAGTTCATCGCGCAACTATTGAATATTAACTCTCGTGCATCTTAGCCATGCGATATCCGTTGGATCGTTAAAGTCGATGTGACTTGTTGTCCGCCGTTGGATGTGAAGGCCTATCAACGTTGGGGCCCATGCATACAAATGCGTTGATCATTGTTAAGATTTGCAGATTTACTAACCATTGGGGTCATAGTTATAAGGTTCAAACATTTAGTTGTGAGGTGTGAAGGAAGCCCCCGAAATGAAATAATAATTTTCAGGTTTATTTAAATATCAAAGGTCTTGGGTCACATAAGGGCTATCTATTATATCAGTTGGTACTAAGCCCGTCAACGCATTCCTTAATCTAATTCTATGAATTCGATAATTGAACCTGAAGGAAGGATCAAGAAGGCTCCCTTATTGAATTAATAGAACGAACCAAGATATTGAACTATTCGAATTATGGGTTGGTTGGGAAAATAACTTTGAATGTATTTTACACAGAGGTTGAAATTTATTATAAAGGTCGAAGGTTGACCCGAATTATTACAAGTGTATTGACAAAGATTCAACATGTAAAGGTTGCCACTACAGAAATTAAACGTATTGAAATTTCCTAGCAGTTATATTAAAAGAGAGTTATATGTACAACAGTTATACAACTGCAATTAAGAAGAGAGCCTACAAGAACGAAAGAGAGAGAAACAACAGTAAAAAAAAAAAATCCAGTCAAGCCAAAATCCAGAAAAGAAGCTGAGTGAAATTGAAGTGTGTAACTGAAAATGTGAATGTAAATGTTGTAATTAAACTTTTATTGTTTCTGATGCATTGGAAATTCTCCCAAAGAAAAAAAAAATCCCACTATAATATTAACATTAGTACCTACAGTTATATTTGTCTGAGTGAGCTAAAAAGAAATGAGGAGGCAGAAGACCAAGGGGTATGACTATCCATTTCGAATTCCTAGAGGAAAACAAACAGTCATCATGAAATATCTATAAGTAATATCATATTGATATGCATAATTAGGTTAGAGAGTGAGTGAAGAGAATGCAGAGTACAGAAGATTGAGGTAGAAAAGATAAGAAGAAGGAGGAGTAGAACGAGATGCAGTGAAAAGTTAGAGAATGCAGAAATGAAGCAGTGAGAGAAGAAGAAGGAGGAGCTAAGCAGAGATGATGCAAGGTTGATATGAGGACTGATGGACATCAGAAGAGATGCTACAGAACAGAGCTGATATCCAAGGTAAATCAGCAAGTGTTTTCTTTTGAAAGAGTAAGGAAGTTGGAGCTTCCCTATCAAGTTGTAGCTTGATAGATGTCAGTTGTAGCTGATTGAGGTTGGAGCCTCCTATAGGTTGGTGCCTACAGAAAATAGATGGGATTTGGAGCTTCCTTGCAAGTTGTAGCTTGCAGAATTGAGGTAGGAGCCTCCTGTAGGTTGGTGCCTACAGAAAATCAGTGGTGAGAGGGAGTTGGAGCTTGCCTTTGCATCACAACAATAATAAGATGTGGTTTTCTCCCTTTATGGGTTTCCACTTATATCTGGTGTCTCTGTGCATGATGTTTATGTGTTGATCTGGTTTATATCATCTGCTTAATACTTTCTGCTCTCATATTAATTCTACTGTTACATTATATTAATGCTTGCTGATCACATTCTAAGATTACTCACAAGTTAAGTTAAACATGAAATGAAGGTGTAAACAAGTGTTAATGAAAAATTTTTAAAAGTCCATGAATGTGTTAAACTGATTCACCCCCCCCCCCCCTCTCAGTTTAACTGAGGGTTCAACAATTGGTATCAGATCTGGTTCCTTTGGTGTAAGCTTAATAGCTTGAAGGAGATCTGGTTGAGTCATGGACTATCAAAATGCACCTGTGTTAAATACAACAAACTTTCCTGAATGGAGAGATAAGGTTAAAACAGGTTTAATGGCCTATGAACCTGAGGTATGGAAGCTTTTATGTGATGGTTACTGCAAAGACTCACCCACTGTGAAAGAACAACAGAGGAATGCCAAGGAAAAATGTGTGATATATAACAATCTTCATAACAAGGATCTTGAGTTAATAATGTATTTAACTTCAGCAAAAGAAATCTAGGACAGACTGCATTTCATGCATGGAGTAGACACTGAGGATTACATTGTCAAGAAGGAGAAGAGAATTAAGAAAAAGAGAAATTCATGTCAAAAATAAGATGTTCAATCAAATGAGGTACCTGCTAGTGTGAATGGTAGTAAGAGCCATGAAGAAATTGCAGCTGAAGAAAAAACCAAACTTGAGACAACTCTGACTGAAATAGAAAGACTGAAGAATAAAAACAAATACCTTAAGAGATTGGTACAAATATGTGATGAGAGAGAATATGAAGATAGGAAAGAAATTATTGGCCTGAAGACACAGCTTGAAGAAGCAAATAAAGTAGAAGACACTCTGTTGCAACAAATGAGAGAGAAAAGTCTTGAATGTGAAAAATTGGAAGAAGAAGTAGTGAGCCTAAGAAAGAACTTAGAAAAATCCCAAAGAGAACTATTAATGAATACACCTCTAATGAAAATCACTGGACAACTGGACAAGATGCTAAATGCTCAAAGATCTCCTCTCATAAAGGCAGGCTTAGGATATGTAGGAGAAACTAGTAAGTCCTAGATAGAAGATAATAGGAAAATCATTTTTGTAAAAGCTGTAGAGAATAGTGAAACAGCTCAACAAATTCCTACAGAAGCATAATCCAACAAGAACATGAGTTGTAGAGAAACAAATAGAATCAAGCAGCAACTTGAAAGAACAGAAAAGGAGAGGATGAAACAATCAAGAGCTAAAGGCTCATATGCTCCTAAGGATGAATTGAAAAAATTTGGAAGATGTCAAAGGAGGTTCTTCCCTCCTATGAAAAATAGCATATGTTTCTCTTGTCATAAACCAGGACATAATGCAGCATATTGTAAGACAAAGCCAATCCAGTCCAACCAGCAAAGAATGCAGCAAAAGAGAAGAACCCCTCAAGCAAGAAAATGGAAAGGGAAATCTTTCACCAGGTACACAAATCACTTCCATGGCTACTGTTATGCATGCAATAATTTTGGACATAAAATTGCTGATTGTAAAATGTACTCAATACACTAGTACATTTGGCGGAAATTCCGACACTTGGTTCCGACGCTTTTGACCAACTGTCGGAAATTTTCCCAAATTTTTTCCATCCCGCCCAGAACCGTCGCTATAGCGACATCTATAGAATACTGTCGCAATACCGACGTTTAAAATCTGTCGCCATTGCGACGTTTGAAGGAAGACGTCGCAATTGCGACACCATGGCCCAAAGCGTCGCTAAACTACTACATTTGGCGGAAATTCCGACACTTGCTTCCGACGCTTTTGACCAAATGTCAGAAATTTTCCCAAATTTTTTCCATCCGGCCCGCAACCGTCGCTATACCGATGTCTATAGAAACCTGTCGCTATACCGACGTCTATAGAAACCTGTCGCAAATTTTTTCAATCTCACCCGAAGCCGTCGCTATACCGACGATTAGAGAGATTAGTCGTAATACCGACACTTAGACAAAGTGTCGCAGTGGAGAGGTCTGAAGGAAGACGTCGCTATGGCGACCCTATTCTCCACGGGGTCGCTATTGCGACAGATGCGTCCAAACGTCGCAATTGTAACACAATGTCTAAGTTGCAATTGCGACGTTTGGAGGCATCCGTCGCAATAGCGACGCTTTGTGTATGTGTTGTGAGGAATAATTATATAATTCAACTTAATGGTTCATTATATAATCATGTGATCATCACCAATGATATATCTTAAAAAGCAACTGAAAAGCCATGTGTACAAAATCGATGTATACTCTAGAGAGTGGTTCTCATATCACTATGTAAATTGTTGTATGCTACTTCAAAAAAATTATAAGATAAACTGTAATACACATCATATATGCACCATAAGTCCTCCCTCAAACCAAAAAACATACATCCTAGTTGCAACCGAATATGTCACTAAGTGGGTCGAAGCAGAGGCAGTTTCAAAAGCTACAGAGGACTCTGTAGTACAGTTTCTTTTCCAAATATTTGTGCGCTATGGTCTCCCAAGGGACATAATCACGGATGGAGGACCACAATTTGTAGGTAATAAATTAGCTGAAACATTGCAAAACTACCACATTCAGCACAAAATTACAACTCCATATCACCCACAGGCCAATGGCCAAGTAGAGAGCACGAACAAAGTAGAAAACATTAAAATGCCAAGTAGAGAGCACGAACTATAGTTGTCTTGAGAAATTTTATTCACATTGAATACTTTGAATTGTTAAGTATTTATACAAAAAAATGTTTACAAAATATCTCAGGAATTGAGATGATGTTTTAATAAAAAATAGGAAACAATTTCCTGTTTTTTATCCATTAAATTCACAGCAAATCTGTGAATTCTTGCCACTTTTCTGCAGAGGGGATCTTCATAATCTTCAATTTTCTGTAACTTTCATCTGCCTCTGTATACTTGGCAAAGTTAGGCTTTATAGTGAACATATGCCTGATCTCATTATCTAAAAAGAACAGATTTTCAAAATACTGAAGAAGTATTCTGCCTGTTGGTGATCCTTGAGGCAGTTGTTGTCTAGCTTGCTCTTTTGCATGATTTCTGATTTTTAGATCATACTCTTTCTGAGGCATTAAATTGTCATTCAATGCGTGAATGTCAGGCAAACCTGCTTCTGAAAATGTTTTGTATTTGGCTAAAAATCTTGAGATGGATAAATTCATGTCTTTACACCGGTCCTCTAGAGTACTCATTATGTTTCTTTTGTTCAGGACCTTTTTGATTTGAAGAATGGTTTCTGTTCTATCAACAATTTTCAATTCTTCCAACTCTTCCCTGGTCTTACTGTTTAAAAAGGCTATGAGTTGGATTGCTTGGGCTGGTTTTTTGTCAATTTCCCTCTTAGTCTTGTCAATCTCTGCACTAGCAACTTGAAGTAACTCCCTCTGTTCATAAATTATCCGAATTGAAGGACATTGAGAATGAATGCCATCAATAATTTTGGTCCATAAATGACTTTTTATAAAGGCCACTTGATCTGTAAGATTTACTTGTGCTTGCAGAATCTTTACCTGTTCTTGTAGTCGATCAGCCCTTTGCTCATGTCCTCTAGAAGTAGTCAAGGCATCATTTTTAGATTTTTCCAAATTTTTAATAGTGCCTCTCAAACTAAGAATCTCTTTATCTTGGTCTTGTGGTGTGGTCCTCTGTGAGGATGAAGAAGAAGAGGCAGAGATTAGAGAATTAATTGGCACTGCAGTTGGCAGTACTCCGTTCGGTGCCAAGTGTTCTGCCAAAGTAGATGGTATAGCAGTGTTTACAGTGGGGATCACTGTAGGAATGACCATTGGTTGTTCTTTTCTTAGTTCTTCATTCTCTTTCATTAGAGCTTCCATTTGACTTTCCATTGTTTTTATCTGACCTGACATTTGATGTACAAGCTCCTTTAAATCATCATTCTCTGTTTTTTGCTGTAGAATTTCTTTTTCTTGAGAGTTTTCACTCTGAGGCAACTTCAACTGTTTTCTAAGAGCAGCTATATCCTCATTTTTCTGTTTAATTAAGACTTTTTCCCCTTCAATGTTGGCTGGGTCACCCCCTACTTCAATCACTATATCTTCTAGTGCTTTTATTCTTAAATTATTAGCATACAGTGAGGCTTTGTCCAACCTCATTTGATTTTGGAGGTTGAGCACTGTTTTCTCAAGCCTAATTGATTTCATAGTTTTACTGACAATTTTGGAATATAGCATTTCGGTATTGCTCCTATGAAATTCAATTTGATCTAATTCATGAATGGCATCTGCATCCAGTTCAAGATCTGTTTTGGAATAATCTGCCACTGATTTTGGCTCAGCCACTGTAGGCTTCAAGAATGACATTACCAATTTATTGGATGGATAATCAAATGCTGAAAGAAGCCTATCTTTGTTTCCAGGATTTTCCTTAAGAAATCTAGAATGAGCTTGATTCTTGAGCTCTTCATTCTTCTCTTTAATCTGTCTGAATCTGATCTGAATCTCTGACTCTGTATTGTCAGTTTCGTGAGAAGAAGGAGGCAAATCGACAGTAGCCTGGTTTTCCTTCATGACTGTATCTTTTTGTTGTGTTCCAATTTTTACATTTTGAAACTCTTCTAATGTTTGAGTGACTATTGTTGTTGCTTCATCATTTATATCAATATTTACAGCCTTATCCTTTTCTTCTTCTGTTGACTTGCTTCTTTTACTATAAGGAGTTCTGAATTTTATGTCCTCAATAGTCTCAGCTATGAAACTATCTCCTTCTCTATCTCTTTTATGTACATTATAAATATCTTTGCTTGTAGACCCAACCTGTACTGTCTGTTCAATCTGTTTGCCTTTGCCACTGTCTACCTGTATTACCTGTACTGCCTGTGAATCATCATCAGATAGGGTGTTTGGCTCCCATTAAATTTTATTTACATATCTTTCAATATGGGGCTTAGGATCATGCAAGTAAACAGGCAACTTACATTTTACCCTTATTGCACTCAAAATACCTTGTGGGTCATACTTCCATGTAAAACTACATAGGAACTTATACTCTTTAAGTTTGACATTTATCTCATTGGCAGCTTCTCTGTTATTCACAATGAATGGCCCAATTTGATTTTTCATCTTAAATTGGGTCTTTTTCTTGAAAGCTATGAAGTGGATTTCATATACATTCAATAGTTGTCTCAGATATTCTAAAGCAAATATTCTTGTAGTTACAAATTTGGGTAACTTATATGGGGCCAGGGATGAGCCATACACTCTGATTTCTGTATGATTTTGATATAAATACCAATCTCCAATTTTGTAGCTCTCTGATAACTGCAGAATTCTTCTTTTCTCATCATTGATCCTAGGGATCTGTTGTTTTTCCAAGAGATACATAGCAGGGGCTATAAATGAGTCATAGAAATCTGTAAAACTATACTCTTTGTTCCATTTCCTTAGAATAGATGACCAAAATACTACTGATAGAACTTTTCCTTCTGCATCCACTTTCTGACATTCAATTGGAAACTTATCTGTTTGATAATATAGGAAGAGGTGTAGTAGATAAGAGGAGTATCTGAAAACTCCTTCTTCTGATAATTTGGATAACTGATAATGCATATTATCAGCAATACATCTAGCAAAATTGAGCTGAATGGATGGTGATTGACCAGGGTTTAGAGTTGACAGAAAACCTAGGATAGCCACATCAGTGAATTCATCACTGGCGTATCCTAGTATGAAGGAGAGCATTGAGACAATCTGTCTAGTTTCATATAGGAAATCAACGGTGTCGAAAGGAGGATCTAACTTAGGAATATCAACTTGATTTGGACAAAAATTCTGGTATATTTTGAATCTAGCATTGAAATCCAAGTCAAGATATAGTTGGGTTAAATCTTCTCTTGTTAGGGTAGCAGAATCGGGGTCATGATTCATTTGCAGCATGGAATTTATCGAATCTTCAGTGATGTAAAACATGATTTCTTTTTCTTTGTTTACAATACATCTTTTTTCTGGCATATAATAGGCTTGGCATAATCTGATAAAGTCAGGAACAAAATGAGTGAGAGGGACAATATATCTAGGCAGATTGGATTCCCAAATTGGAATATCTTTGTCACCCTTTTCCACTGATTTGCCATAGCACCAATTATAGACATCAAGCGCGTTAAATTCTACATTAGGGTCTATTATTAGACAGCCCTGATCAACTAAAGAGCTCTTCTCTGGAGAAATGACTGGAGGCTGGACTGGTCTGACCACTTCTGTAGAATCAGCCGTGAGTGCAGGAGTTGGTTTGTCGATTTTGAAGGACATAAGCTGAGGAAACTTTGCAGAAGACTTCTTTTCATATTTTGGGCCTCCATTCTTGGGGGTTACCTGCTTCTTGGTCATTTTTAATAATGAACGAAGCAAGCTTAAACGATTTGCTAAGTTCCTTTACGAGAAACAGGGGTTTCTTGGCGAATTTCTACTGAAAATGGGGTTTCTGAGCAGGGTTTTTAGGAAATGCAAGGAATTTAAAGCTCAGGACGTGTATTTAAAATCGATTTCAACAGCAAAATAGACCAGGGTATGGAAAAAACTGCGAGAAAGGGCAATTAGGGATTCCGGGGAAATTTTGACAGAGTTTTCCATGAAAAATGGACACTTTTTTGCAGTAACTTTGGTAATTATTTGAAATCGACAGGAATTTTGAAATCTCGGAGGGCAACTTCGAATAAAAGTACCTGGAGAACCAGTGGAATTCTGTTGAAGACGTTGCAGAGGTGCTCAGTCTTCAATTTTTTGAAAATGGCTTCGCAGAGGACAATGTAGTACTTTGTAATGGAAATTCAGGGCAATGGGCGTCGAAAAATGGTACTGGTAGGTTGAAAATGGCTCTGCAAAGTTTCTCGGGGTTCAAACGGCGTGATTTTGAGGAAAAACGGTTCTGCAATGTTTTTATAGGTTTAAAGCGAAAAGGTGAAAATTTGAATGCAAATAATAATTTTAATGTTATCCTTCGATGGTATAACCATAGTTAAATGACATTAAACTCGGGTTAAACGGGTGAGGTTTAGGGAATACCGCCATTGGTATTCGTGAGGGTAAATGGTGGTAAGCGGAAACTAGCTTTTCGAACGCGATACAACGTGGTGGCGACACGTAAGCGCGGGTGGCTTGGAAAAACCACCCATTTCGCGCGGCTTTGCCAAAACATCAAACGATTACTTTATGAGCGCGGAAATGTATTAGCGCCGTTGGATCTGGATTCAACGAGCGAACGGCCACAATGAAAAGGAAAGGTGCGGGGAAAATCGGTTAGTTATCGGGTTCAGTGCGATACTATTGCAAAAGTGTCACAAGACCGACGAAAATGGAAATCGTTCAAAACGTCAGTAAGAGAGACGCTTACCGAAAAGGTGAAAGGTAAGTTATCGGGTTCACTTTGGCTCATTAATCTTGGGAAACCGTCGCTATACCGACCTTTAGAGAAATGTGTCGCAATACCGACACTTAGGAAAAGTGTCGCAATTCCGACACTATGCCCCAAAGCGTCGTTAGACGGCTTCCTCCAAACCTCTCTATTATATGTTTTACGAAGATATGGTAAGTAACTCTCTCTTGTTCTTTGTAGAAATAATTATATATAATTTTTATTTTTATTTTCAAAATAGATTAAAAAATTGTATGAGAAAAATTATTAATTCATCAATATGTGTGTGTTGTGAGGAATAATTTCATAGTTCAACTTAATGGTTCATTATATAATCATGTGAGCATCACCAATGATATATCTTAAAAATCAATTGAAAAGCCATGTGTACAAAATCGATGTATACTCTAGAGAGTGGTTCTCATATCACTATGTAAATTGTTGTATGCTACTTCAACAAAATTATAAGATAAAATGTAATACACATTATATATGCACCATAACAATTGCCATACAACTAATTTGTTTTAGGATACATGTGGCATTCTAGGGGTAAATTCTATATGATGTGTATATCAATCTATTAGGTGTTGATAAGTTTTGAGTATCTAAGAAATGATAAGGAATATCCATACATCATGATCTTCTAATGTGATTATAAATTGTCTATAATTTCCATAAAATGTATAAATGATTTGTTTAAAAAAAATCAACACAATCAACCCTAAACAATGCTCATGATGTGGAATGTCATTGGCGAAACCAAAATGATGGTCACATGTCCCATTTCAACCCTAAACATGATGCTCATGATGTGGAATGTCATTGGCGAAACCAAAATGATGGTCACATGTCCCATTTCTATGGTAATGGTGATCATATATATGTTGTAGCGACACTTGATGAGTAATTAAATAAATCTAAGAGTGTGACTCATTGTGCCATATTTGGAAAGCTAATTAATGATGCTTTAAGTAATTAGGACTTAATGAGAGATCATCTTCACATCTTCACTGAAATATATTGGTAATTGTAGTCACTACCGCACATGCATGCTAGAAAAATTGAAATATAAGCTATAATACACATCTTATATCTGCCATAACAATTGTCATACAACTTATGGAAAGCTAATTAATGATGCTTTAAGTAATTAGGATCATCTTCACATCTTCACTGAAATATATTGGTAATTGTAGTCACTATATGGACCGCACATGCATGCTAGAAAAATTGAAATATAAGCTATAATCCACATCTTATATCTGCCATAACAATTGTCATACAACTTATGGAAAGCTAATTAATGATGCTTTAAGTAATTAGGATCATCTTCACATCTTCACTGAAATATATTGGTAATTGTAGTCACTATATGGACCGCACATGCATGCTAGAAAAATTGAAATATAAGCTATAATACACATCTTATATCTGCCATAAAAATTGTCATACAACTTATGGAAAGCTAATTAATGATGCTTTAAGTAATTAGGATCATCTTCACATCTTCACTGAAATATATTGGTAATTGTAGTCACTATATGGACCGCACATGCATGCTAGAAAAATTGAAATATAAGCTATAATACACATCTTATATCTGCCATACCAATTGTCATACAACTTATGGAAAGCTAATTAATGATGCTTTAAGTAATTAGGACTTAATGAGAGATCATCTTCACATCTTCACTGAAATATATTGGTAATTGTAGTCACTATATGGACCGCACATGCATGCTAAGAAAAATTGAAATCCCAAAGGCTACAATACACATCTTATATCTGCCATAACAATTTTCATACAACTTATGGAAAGCTAATTAATGATGCTTTAAGTAATTAGGATCATCTTCACATCTTCACTGAAATATATTGGTAATTGTAGTCACTATATGGACCGCACATGCATGCTAGAAAAATTGAAATATAAGCTATAATACACATCTTATATCTGCCATAACAATTGTCATACAACTTATGGAAAGCTAATTAATGATGCTTTAAGTAATTAGGACTTAATGAGGGATCATCTTCACATCTTCACTGAAATATATTGGTAATTGTAGTCACTATATGGACCGCACATGCATGCTAGAAAAATTGAAATATAAACTATAATACACATCTTATATCTGCCATAACAATTGTCATACAACTTAGCGATGGATTAATGATGCTTTAAGTAATTAGGGTCATCTTCCATGCTAACTGAAATATATTAGTAATTGTAGTCACTATATGGACCGCACATGCATGCTAGAAAAATTGAAATATAAGCCATAATACACATCTTATATCTGCCATAACAATTGTCATACAACTTATTGCGTCACATTTTTGATGACGTCAGCAAATTTTTTTGGCACCTGAAATTGAAATTTTCGGATTTGAAATCTCACTGAGGCGGATTTAATAGAAATTTCGCATCACACTCAGCCGTCCACACGAGTGCCCAAAATCGGACGCGAAAAATTCATAAAGCAGATTGAATAGAAATTTCGCGTCACATTTTTTATGACGTCAGCAAATTTTTTTGGCACCCGAAATTGATTGAAGGAGAATTTAATTTTTGGTTGACGTCCGCTGGTCAAAGTTCTTTAATGTTTGTTTTAAAAATGTCGTGCGTACAGGTCCATATATATATATATATATATATGTTTTACATATATACATCATATGCACAATTCAAAGCAGTGAGTTGTAAATGCACAGATAGAGTGAAATTTTAGAGTGTGAGTTAGAGTGAAATTTTAGAGTGTGAGTTAGAGTGAAATTTTAGAGTGTGAGTTTTGTGTTGAACTGTGTTTTGAAGCAGTCAAAGTTTTTTTATTCCCCGAGTCAGAGGAGATTTTGTAACCAAAGTTTTGAAGTTTAATGAAATAGTTTTTACAGTGAAAACTCTGTTTCCAGTGAAGAATTTTTTTTTTATATTTTCTGTTCCGGAATTTTAAATATTCCAACACTATGATCTACTAAAAATTACTTCAAAAATCAAGTAAACCTTCCAATATAAAGAAAAAAACATGAACGAGCTTTCCCTAAATTGCAATAAATTTATGTTTATTATTAATATTGCATAATTTGTCTTATAAAAATTGCATAATCGGACTAAGAACAAATCCTCAGTGCATTTTTTATTGTTGTTGTGATTAAAAAAATGAGCCAAAGAACGCTAAGGCACTCAGAGAAATCAATCTATGTATTATTTCTCACAAAACATGTTGAGTAGTGGAGACTAAGCCCTAGATTTTTTTTTGTCCTCAATCTCTCTATTAATTATGTCTATGTAGTTATAAGAATAACAAGCCAAAGAAATCTGAGGCTTCCAGAGAAATTAGTCTATGTGTGCAGAAATTGATGATTACTGTTGACTAAATGTTATACCATTTGAAATTGCTGAGCGAAATTAATCAGGCCATGATGTACCATTTGTCAGTATCTATTTTCTCATGTATGAAAGTTTTTTTTTCTAAGTAAAATTAATTATATTAACAAAAGGAGTACAGTACAGCGGGCCGAAGCCTGATCATTGCCGAGTGCTGTGGCATTTGAAACAAAAAACCATAGTTTGAAGACTGCCCTGCAAGAGGGAAACCAGTCTGAAACAGTTCATTTGAAAAATCCCGCACAGGGGAACCAGAGAATTGTAGTATTGGAGACCATATCGAAGCAAAAAAAACAGATGCATTTTCAGAGACAGCAGGAAACAGTATATGAACAGGCCCGTGAGAATGGGCAGAAATAGAGCAAAAAACCAGAGTGAAGAGGAGGAACTATTCATCAGGATCAGGTTCGTAGACAAATCTGCACCAGAATTCATCTGGTTCCCCGTCAGAATTATACAGGTCAGCAACAGAATGGATCACCTTCCCGCAAGGAGGAGGAGTAATTTGCGCCTCGCTCGCTTGCACTGCGTCCTGCCTCTCAGTAGGTTGACCCACCGCTTCCTTGTTCGCCTGGTCCTACATGGCCTTGCCCATCTGACCCTGCACGTTCGCACTATCAGGTTGCTTCAGCCCAACAAACTGCGCCGAATCCTGAGCCGCCGAGAGGCTGCATTCCGCCGGGCGAGAACTGGGAACAATTTCCTGAGGCTCTTCACGAAAGACGACCGTAATTGAGGCAGTCACCCTGGGTTGATTGAGAGTGTTGTTAAAGGAAAAATGTGCGGTGTGGGTTTGAGCAGGAGGAGCGGAAGGAGTGGGGGAAGCAAGGTGACGGCCCAAGCGGAGAAGGCGCCCTCTAGGTTGACTGTCAGAGTGGGAGATAGACGCAGAGGAGGTGCCAGAGGTGGAGGGAGAGCGTCGAATTTGGCGCCTCGTGGAGCCTCTTCGGCAGCGCATTCTATGCCTGAGGCGCGGCATAGTCGCACTCGAGACAGCAGGGCAGGGAGGCAAAAGATGTACAGAAGACTGAGGCGAGAGGGCCAACAGGTCGATAGAAGCAAGCTTGCAGGAACGAGCGTGGCAGAAGTGGAGATTTTCTCCAAAATCCAAACAACAATTGAGACAGCTCCTCTTACCAGTTATAGTGCGAACATTAGAAAGCCCTGCTCCTGGAGCGCACCACAGATTCACAGGCGAGGGAATTCTGTTCAGACCAGAGGGACGTTCCATAATAACAACCCAGTCTACCTTGCAACTGTGAACCGATTGCAATAAACCACCATAAATATGAACTGGAGGCTGAGTAATGTCGCGGCATGCGAATGTGTATCGAGGAGCGGGACTACGGTTTATTCGAGCGAGTAAATGGCATTAAACGCCGATCAGTCGACATTAAGAACTGAATGACAACACTCTTGCGGGTGGGCCAGTGGCTTCCCCTCCCCCATCCCATGACGTTAAACACCACCAACTTCACCCGATTTTTGCATGGCCATTGGACAATGATTTACTATGGTTTTCCTACTAAATTCTAATGGATGATTATTCAAAAATATTGAGAATTAGTTTAGTCTCAAGGCATAGCCAAGAGTCTTACTGGATAATTATAGATTACCTCTCCAATGGATGATTGTACATTTTTCATGTACTTTTTCACGTGAATTTCAGTTGATGCTAGATCTTACATTAATAACTATACTTGAATGAATATCCATGCTTTTATAATTCCCCACTATGGTGAATGTTGATGTATGGCCTTGGCCCATTGATCTTACAATTAACTCACTATTCATATTCAATTTTATCCAGTGCAGCCCAATAAAATAAGGAAAACAGAAAATTCAAATGTGGGCTACATAAAAATGATTTTTTTAAAAACTACATTAATGTCTGATATCACGCGCGCATTCGCCCTCAGCTCGCGCATTCGCCCTCAGCTCTTGCAGAACAGCATTCGCTCTCAGCATTCGCCCTCAGCTCTTGCAGAGCAGCATTCGCCCTCGATTCTTGCAAAATGGTAAGTTCTTACTGCAGGCCCTTCCTCCTGTAGTAGGGTTGACCCTATTTGGGTTTTTTTGGAGAATACAAAGGTTGTGATTGATTACGGGGCACTGCCTATATTTGTGGAACTTCTTGCCTCTGGGAATGATAATGTTCGAGAATAGGTAGCACGTTCATTTTAGAGGCATAAAATTATTCTTCCCAACTATCTTTATACGTCTGTAATTTTGGAATTTGATTTAAAAAAATACTACCCAACTTTGAGTTCAACTGGTGTTCGTGTAAGGCTGTTTGGGCAACTTTGAGTTCAACTGGTGTTCGTGTAAGGATTTTTGGGCTTTGGGAAATATTGCTGGAGACTCTGCATCATTTAGGGATCTTGCCCTCAGTCATGGAGCTCCGAGGCAGGTGCTTGCCCAGTTGAATGATACTGCCAGAATTTCAATGATACGAAATGGTACATGGGCTCTCTCAAATTTTTGCCGTGGTAAACCCAAACCACTATTTGAACAGGTAAGCAGAACACATTTTCTGCCTCTTCTTCTTAGTTCGCAGATACTGTGGATTTTTTTTTATAGATCTTGGTGCTTGGTAGATTTGGACGTAATATGGACCTAGGCGCTTGTTCATTACAATGTCTCCGTCATCAGGTTTTGGAAAATGCTCAGAAATTTGGGTTTCACAAGGGGATTACCCTTGCTTGCAATTATCGATTATCAATCACATTCAAAAAAAGTCTTTCGTAGCATTGCTGAGCTCTTTGTAGGTGAATTTCCGAGGCAATTTCACAATATCTGAACTAAATTTGTGTGTCCTTTTCAATACTCTGTGCTTGTAACAGAACCAGACAAACAATCTAGTGGCCAATGCAACAACTGTTGGAATTTTACAAATTCCAGAACAGAATTGGAGAATAAAACTCCCCTTCTTAACACAGAGAAATTTTTTTTAAAATTTCATTCACAGACAGAGTTTCAACTCAGAAAAATTTATATTCCATGTATAAAAAAACTGCTGTTACAATTCTTCCTTAGCTGATCCGGAATATGTGCATAAGCCACACATCCGAAAACCTTCATATGTGTGACACTTTGGTGCCACTCCATGCCTCTTCTGGCACTTTGTTCATAACAGCTTTTGTAGGGCACCTGTTCAAAATATACACTGCACAATGTACAGCTTCAGCCCAATAATCATTAGGCAAATGCTTTGCCTTAAGCATACTCCTTGCCATGTCCATTATGGTTCGGTTCTTCCTTTTGGCTACTCCATTTTGCTGTGGAGTATATCTAGTTGTAAACTGCTTTTGAATACCATTTTCTCTACAAAACCGTAGAAAATATTTAGATATATACTCACCTCCTCTATCAGTCGTTAAGACTTTGATATGCAGCCCACTCTGATTCTCAACAAGTGCTTTGAAATTGCAAAATTTTTCAAACACTTCACTTTTCTTTTTCAAAAAGTAAACCCAAGTTTTTCTTGTAAAATCATCTATGAATGTTAAGATATAGTGGCTGCTAGCAAGCGATGGAGTTTGCATCAGTCCACATACATCTGAGTGGACAAGTTCTAAGGGTGCTTTTGCCCTTATGCTTTTCCCGGAAGGAAAAATTTCTGTGTTGTTTCCCAAGAATACAACCTTCACAAAGGCTGTCCGGTTTCTCTATCAATGGTAAACCACTTACCATCCCTTTTCTGTTCAACAGATTAAGACCTCCAAAGTTGAGATGACCAAATATCAAGTGCCATAACCAATTATCATCTTTTGGTTCGCTTTGGAATGTCTCTTGTACTACTGCTGCTTTCTCTTCACCATTCATCAGATCTGCTCTCATTCTGAGAGGGAACATCCTGTTCCTTGTCATCTTCACTTCAGCAATACACTATTTGCTGGGTGGTTTATCCATGATGGTACAAACATCATTATCAAAGAAAAAATTATATCCCTTATGGACAAGCTGTCCAACACTTAAGAGATTACACTTCATTCCTGGAACATAATAAACATCTGCTATGGTTTTCTTTGCACCTAATCTTGTTAAAACATTTACATCTCCTTTTCCCATAACAGAAACTTTGCTATAAGTTCCTAGTGTGACTTGTGACTGCACACTTTCATCTAACATAGAAAACATTGCTAAGTTTCATGTCATATGGTTACTACAACCGGAGTCTAGAAACCATAAGTCTTCACTCTTTTCTTCAGCCATATTACAAGCTAAAAACAAATTACTTTGACTGCTATTTTCTTTTGTGAAATTGGCACTAGTTTCACTTCTCATATCATTATGCTTCTTCTTTCTACATTCATTAGCATAATGACCATATTTTTTACAATGGTAACATTGGACATTGGATTTGTCATACCTTTTTCCTTGTGCATCCTGCTGACCATTCTGTTGGCTGCTGCCTTGGCCTTGATGTTGATTTGGATTGTTGCCCCTTCCTTGAGCATTTGCTGGACTGTTCCTTCCACCTCTGTTTTGGCTTCTGCCTCTTCCTCTCTTGTTTCCTCTGCCTTGCCCTCTTCCTCTTCTGAAAGACATCTAGGTCTTAAAGGCTTGCTCAAGAGATTATTTTTCACTCCTACCCAGTCTCTGTTCATGGGTCATCAGTGATGCATGTAGTTCATCCACTGAAAACTTTGTGAGATCCCTAGTCTCCTCTATGGTGGTGACAATCACATCGAATCTTGAGGGTAAACTTCTCAAGAGTTTTTCCACAATCCTTTTATCTTCAAGAGTCTCTCCATGAGATCTTATTTTTGTGACCATTCCAATCACATGAGTGAAGAATGAGTCAATGTTATCTGACTCCTTCATACAGAGAGTCTCAAAGTCTCTCCTCAACAACTGAAGTTTTGCTGTCTTCACTTTCTCCATACCCTGATAAGCTGTCTTCACTTTCTCCATACCCTGATAAGTTGTCTTGAGAGTTTCCCATGCTTCACTGGATTTCTTGGTTGCTGCTATCCTTGGAAACACACTCTCATGCACAGCTTGATATAAGAAGAAAATAGCCTTGGCATCTTTCTTCCTATTGCTCTTCAGAATCTCTCTTTCTGCCTGAGTTAAAAGAAGAAACTCCACTTCATTTGCTCGCTCTTCAAAGCCATCCTCAACTAATTCCCATAAGTCTTGGGAGACAAATAATGCCTTCATAGTTATTGACCAGTAGTCATAATTTTTCCCATTAAACATTGGGAGATGGAAATTTCCCATACCCATACATGTGCTGGCTCCAGCCATTCTGCACTCTTAACTATGATAAAAACACTTGACTGTGTGTTTAAAACTAACCAACTGTACTGCAACAGTAACACAAAACTATATAGAGAAATACCTTAAATCCTTTATGGCTGAGTCTTCACACTGCTGGAGAAGCTACTGCAACAAAGAATTCGTTTCCTTCAACTTATTTGACCTTCAAATAGCCTAGATTGGCTCTGATACCATGTTGGAATTTTGCTGAATTCCAAAATAATAAAACTGCCTTGCTTAACACAGAGAAAACATTTAAAATTTCATTCAACAGTGACATAGTTTCACATAAAAAAATTTCTATTAAAAAAAACTGTTGTTACAGATTCTTCCTCAAAAGAGGGATTACAAAACAAAATCTGACTGCTGCAAACACAGTTCAGAAATATCACTCTATCATTCACTGCTGTTACAAAATATTTCACACTGCTGTGTAAAACATAAAACACTCTGTTTTTCTATCTCTGTTTGAAAAAAATACTCTGCTGTGTGTAATAATTAAAAAAAATTACAGCTCTCTGCCTCTGTATATTAAAAAAATATCCCAGATTCAATTAATGCCATTAACTGACATTCAACCACAAAATTCACCGCTTGGAAAAACATTAATGGTCTCCATTAACTTCTGTCAGCACCGCTTACAATTGGCATTGATGGAAAATTGAATTTGTGGCACCGCTGTTCTTTCTTCCTTTCCGCACTGCTGTGCAATGAAACTGTTGTCTTTTTAAAAAAAAAATTACACTGTAAAATAAAAATTACAGCCACGGCCCTCTTTTTTGTTTTGGCTTTCGGGCCTTTAAACTTTCCAAAACATTTCATTTAAAAATAAAACATATTAGATTAAAAATCTTTCGGGAAATCACATGAAAATATTAGGATTTTATTTTTGGTAATTTATTTATTTGTTTACTTATTTTTATTTATTTATTTATTTTATTTTATATAATATTTAATTCAATTATTTAATTAGTTATTTGTTTATTTTATGTATTTGTCAGTATTTTATTTATTAGTTTACTTATTGATTATTTTATTTATTTATTCTTTTATATTTATTATTTTATTTTATATTTAATTTAATTAATTATTTATTTATTTTTATCCTAATTGAACGTTATTGTTTTATAGATTAATTTCGTTTATGAGGACTTTGACTTTTATTGGATTTATGTTTTTATTTTATTTCTATCTATTTATTTATTTATATTTTGGGGTCATTTTAGTTTTTGGTTTTGGTTTTATATTATTTTTAGTTTTGACTAGTATTTTTAGGGGTGGGTTTGTTATGTTTTCTGTTTTTATTTCTATTTTTATTTTTGACTAGTTAATTTTGATTTTAACCGTCCTTGGATTTGACCGTTTCTTTTTACCGAAGGTCTTTTAAAAACTTTATGAACCTTTACGGATTTCAAAAAGTAAATAAAACTCCTTTTGAAAAAAGCTTTTCGCGTTCCAAAATCGAACACTGACGTAGGCCCAATGTGTGACGCGAAATTCAAATTAAATCCACCCTGTAAAATTTCGGGTCCGGATTTTGCTTGTTGACGTAAGCTTCAAAATCAACGCGATTTCATGTGTTTTCTCCACGGAAATTCCTGTAGCATTGCTACAGTTGAATTTAAAATTCAACAACAACAACAACACCTCCTGTTGCAATGCCTGCAATTCACCCTCTCTGCACGCATGAATGACTATGGCACCCTCTTTTGTGAACAGGTACTGGAGCTGAAGGTACTGGTTTCCATTAGGATCATGGAATTCAACATCCAAAATAGTATCAAATTCCACTGCAATAGTATTCCCCAGTGAGGGCAACAGTTCATTGAGACCTATTGGACTCATCACCCCCAAATAGCCTCCGGGGCTACCCAGAGTGTGATCATCTGGAGCAATAACAAATGCTCATCCATCCCCAATTGAAACAAGAACAGGACCCACATTGGTTACAGAAAAAGAGAAACACGTTTTGAAAGAAGAAGAAACTTTTGTATTAGGGTCCAGAAATCTAACTGGTCTATTGTACAATGCCCTACCTGCACTTCAAATTAGTACTCCCAACTCCATGCTAAGGCTCACTGTGCCATTCTTCAGATGAGCATCTTAACCTGAAGTTTGATTCCAAAAAACCCAAGTCCCCTGTTCTATGCCCAAGACCTATGTTACAACGAGTAGAGTTCTGAGCGAAATACTTCACAATAGGAAGCAAAAGAAACATCGCAAAATTGCTCCGCTTTAGACTGATAATTTTCTGTGCGAAAATTCAACTGCGGACAGTAAAAACATAATATCAAACACAACCAATCGACCATGGAATTTGAACATGAGGATTTATAACCACAGAAAACCCTCTCCAGGTTAAAAGAATTCCGGAATGGCTTTAAGATTCTACTAATGAGCGCTTACAACACCATAGAAATTACTGTCACAATGAAATCTGCTGGAAGCAAAACCCTTGTACAGTTTCTACATTTCCACAGTGGAAGCAAGAATCTTGCTATCTCTCATGATCTGGTTCTGTGGTCAAATCCTTTGCTATGACTGTCTTGTTCTGCTAAACGTGGATCTGTCTTAGCTTTGGCTCTGGTTCTCATTTAGGATCGTGGCTATCTGATCTTGTTGTGGCTTTGACTATACAAACTTGTTCAATAGGAAAATGTTGACTCTCCTATATATAGGAGCTTCAATGGGTGCTCTCAAACACTTTTTTGGGCAGCTTTGTTTTGTCTCTGATTCAAGGCAGAACTATGTTGGCCTTGGTTTTTTAGTCCTTGGAACTTAGCTCTCTCATATTTGCCATCCTATCCCCGGTTTGCTACTGAGAAAGACATAACTTCACGATATCAAAATTGACTATTTTTGGCCATTTATCTTTAGTAATGGTACAACCTTAATTTGGTGCATTTGTACAGTATCTGAAGAGCACTCTCAAGCTGTTATTCAGTATTTTAGCATAACTACTACATTTAACTGCCATGCTCTAATATTTATATCAACCATAAGCATTCTTAAGGTAGTTCCACATTTGTGAAGCAGAAGGAATGCTTCTGACAGCTTCTTATCATAGTGGTACAATTCTGTCCGCAGTTTATCTTTTATAAACCTCCAATTTTCCAAAAGTAGTAGAGACTACAGTTTGCATCTGAAATTTTGGACAAATCTATTTAGTATTCTACAGAAAATGCATTAAGAATAAAAAAAGCCCACAATTTGTAAAAAGCCCACAATTTTGTAAAAAGCCCACATTTTGTAAAAAGCTCACAATTTGTAAAATGCACACTTTTATTTTCTTTTTGCTTATATATTGAGCTCCCATTGAGTTCAACAAGTCTTGGGTTTTCTACACCATTGAGAGAGATTTATTGTTTTCTTTATAGGATAATTTGCATCAATGGAAGAAAACATTGGAGCTGGAAAAAAAATTCAAAAAGGTGAAAGGGGTGATGGCAGAGTTTATTGCCTTTGTAAAAAATGTTGTATGAGAAATAATGTTAGAGTTTTAATAGCAACAGCAATAGTGCATTGTAGGAAATATGGGCACATTGATGGTGGATCGAATGACTATCGTCCCATGGTAATTAATTATCTATCTTCATTTTGATTATATCGTAAAATTTTATATTATTTTAAATTTTTAATATTTTTTATATGTGCACTAATGTTTAATTATTAATGTTTGTAATTTTCATAAAGGCACAGTTGCCCCCCAACTTTTTGCAGATGATCAACCAGCTTCCTCAGCAAAATAGTAGTAGATTAGATGATGTTGCACCAGTACAAGAGAATATTGCAGCAAATATTAGTATTGGAAATGATGTTGTACAAGGTGAAGAACATGAAGCGAATGATGAAGGTAATTTTAATGATCCCATGGAGGTAGATCATGATGACAGTAATGAGACAGTTCACATTAATGATAGGACAAATCAAATGCTCCAAGACTTGTATGGTGAGTCAGATGATGATGGTGGAGATAGCAGTGACGGTATTTATGATGTACCTCTGATTGAAAGGTCAAGTGAACAACTTTTTGAACACTCAAATGCAACTCTTCTCTCTGCTACATTGTTGCTGGTGAACTTAAAGGTTATGAATAATTTGTTGAATAGATGTATGACACAACTCCTAAGGTATGCAATATGTATATATGATCACATATATGTAAATGTTGATTATTTTCCATTTTTTTTAATTGTAATAAATGTGTAAAATAATAACTTATATATAAGTTATTATTTTACACATTTATTACAACTAAAAAAAGGGAAAATAATCAACATTTACATATATGTGATCATATATACATATTGCATACCTTAGGAGTTGTGTCATACATATGTTCGACAAATTATTCATAACCTTTAAGTTCACCAGCTCTCTGCTATTGTTGCTGGTGAACTTAAAGGTTATGAATAATTTGTCGAACAGATGTATGACACAACTCCTAAGATATGCAATATGTATATATGATCACATATATGTAAATGTTGATTATTTTCCCTTTTTTTAATTTTAATAAATGTGTAAAATAATAACTTATATATATATATATCATAGTTATCAAAACCGGTCAGTCAGGACAGCGGCCGGTTGGAACCGGTCTTGCAACCCGGTCAATAGCCTATTCTCACCTGTTTTGGCCGGTTAACCAGACCTAACCGGCCGGTTAAGTAAGGAACCGGCCAGTTTATGCATAAACCGGTCAGTTCCGTACTTAACCGGCCGGTTAGGTGCTCCTCCATGAGTTGCAAATTCCTCAGTGTCTCCTCCTTGAGCTGCAAATTCCTCTATTATACTAGCAACAAACTTCTCTAATAACTCATACTCAACACCTTATAGTAGCAACAAGACACATGATGACTGATAAATACAAGGCTGGCTAGCATAAAATCCCTGGCAGCATGCAACTCATCAAGTGTACTTGATGACAATTTGTGTTCTCAAAACAATCAGCAGCAACCTTATTTCACACTCAGCTAGGAACTGTCAGACCCTCTCTCTCGAAACCCGGTTCATTAGCTCCACCGATCCGGTCACCGGTTCCGGTTTTAATAACTATTATATATATATATATATATATATATATATGATTAATAATCTTTACAAGACACTACTTTTTGTTTCTGTTGTAGATTGTTGGGTGAATATTTGTTACCATCGCCAAATACTTTACCTCGAACATATCGAGATCTACGTGCTATTATGAAACACTTTGGAATGGAATATAACACTATAGATGCATGTCCTAAAGATCATATTATATATTATGGAAAACATGTGTTGAAAACAGAATGTCCGAAATGTGGTACCAGTAGATATTGAACAGATCAACTAACCAAAAAGGTGCCTCAAAAGGTTCTTCGTCACATTCCCATAATTCCACGTTTGCAGCGAATGTTCAGGTGTAACAGCATAGCACAGTTTATGGATTTCCATGCAAAGAATAGAAGTGGAGATGGTGTTCTTCGAATGCATGCAGATGGTTCTGTATTTAGAGAAATTGAGGAAAAATATGTAGATTTTAAAAATGAACCTCGTAATGTCAGGCTTTCATTGGCAGCCGATGGTGTTAATCCATTCAGAGAGCTTAGATCTACTTACTCAGTGTGGCCTATTTTCGTTATCAAAAATAACATTCCTCCTTGGATGTCAATAAAGAGGGAGCACATGATGTTGACTATGATTATTCCAGGTATTTGATACATTATTTCTTTGAATGTAACATTTTCATTTCTCTCGTTGTTTGAATAAATATATATTTTATTTATTTACTTATATATACATATATCATGGGAGTAATTATTATGTTCTGTAATTTTGAACAATTAGGTAAGTACCAGGTCAAAGATATGAATGTATATATTGAGCCTCTTATCGATGAGCTAATACAGTTATGGCATGGCATCACTATGTATGACATCACTAAGCCAATCAAGCAGAAGAGATTTCAATGTCGCGGAATGCTTGTATGGACAATTCATGATGCCCCAGGACTAACACATGTTTGTGGTATGTAATATTTCATTGCACTTTAATATGATACATAATTATCTAAATTAGATATACCATATTGCATGTTTTAAAAATGATCTCATAGTATATTAATTGTTATTGATCCATCTATTGCAGGTCTTCAAACAAAGGGTAGATTTGCATGTCCGGTTTGTGGCCCTAAGATGAAGTATCGTCATTCAGCAGACTTAAAAAAGATGGTGTTTGATGAGTTTAGGCACTTCCTCCCTAGGAACCATAAGTTTCGTACTACTGAAAAACATCTTTTCAATGATAAAGAAGAAACTAGATTAAAACCACGAAGAATGACACCTCAGTTGTGGATGTTGGAATATAACAGAATTAATAATCGTCGAGCAGCTGGTACGTAATGTGTGTGTATATATATATATATATATATATATCTATATTATTTGTTTATGTAATGTTTGGAATTTTTTTTTTAACTAATGAATTTATTTTATTGTATTTTATAATTAATATTGTTCTGATTTATTTTATTCAATAATATCAAGGTCATCGTCGCGGTGAAGGTACTAATATTGTACTTCCACCTGGAATGAAATGTTATCCTTCTCAGTTCGCGAGGTTGCCCTACTATGAGGACCTAAAAATAGCTCATTTTTTGATACAATGCATGTCGGGAAGAATGTGACAGAAATGTTATGGCGAACCATAGATGGTGCACATGATAGAGATAAAATTGACAAAATTTGTGCTGACATTGAGAAATCAAATCATGCAATGAAAAGTGTGATCGACGGATCAAATAACAATGGAGGTTGAAATTATAATAATATTCCATGGTTATTAATAGAACAACAAAGCAATGATGTAAAAGAGGTCGTTAGAAGAATTAAATTTCCAACAGGTTTTGCTTCAAACATAAATAATATCTTAACGAAGAAAGGTGACTTCAGTGGGGTGAAAACACATGATTGGCATACCTTTATTAAGGTAATTATTTTGGTATACGTTTTTGTTTGTTATTGCTTGAATACATATTTTAAATTTTCCTTTTTTCTGTTTAATTTGGAAACCAATAACGATTCATTTTTTATTGTTATAGTATGTTCTACCTGTATCTCTCCCAAACGACTTCGACAACAATGTCAAAGAAGTTATATATGGTCTTAGTAAATACATGAGGTAAGTAGTTTTGATTTATACGCAAAATCTAATTGCTACAATTTATTTTTGTACTTGATGAAATGATGTATTAATTTACTTCTAATGAAATATATATTATGTTTCATTGAAATAACCTTGCGTAATGATTTGCAGATGGTTGTCATTGAAAGAAATCCATCAAGATGAAATAAAGTATTGGAAGAAAGAAATTCCTCGGCTAATGTGTGAAATGCAAAAGTATCTACCTCCAACATTTTTCAATGCACAAGAACACTACTTGATACACCAAGTTGAGGAGATTGAAATGTGTGGACCAGTACACACAAGGTCAATGTGGATGGTCGAAAGGCACCTGAAATCCTTGAAGGCTTTGGTTAAACAAAGAGCACGACCTGAGGGTTCTATGGTGGAGGGATATGTGGTATATCAATCCATGGTGTATATTAGTCATTATCTTCCTAAATTAGCTGTGCCCGTCATGAAGGCGGTGGATTGCATTTGGGATGTGAACTCCATCAAAAAATTTGAAGAGGAGCACATGTTGGGAAAAGGTAGAATGAAGAAAGTGAGAGGTAAAAGATTTATTATGTATAATACATATAATGTTTCATTTTTTTACATCATGTATATGATCATTATATTCATTCGGGTTTTATTCTTTCATAGTTTATTAATTAATATAATTTACCATGGTTATAAGTAATATTTATTAATATTGGTGAATTATTGTTTTTTTATTCAGGTGCTCAAGATTATGAGGCGCTACTTTTATACATTGCAAACAATATTGAGTGGATGAGTGATTGGATTGAAACATGTAAAGCACGTAACGACGGTAGGTTATCATGGCAACTATTGTCTGAATTGATTAGAGAAGCGTATCGTAGTGGAGATGGGAATGTTACGGACAGGGAAATCGATTTAGCATATGGTTTGAAAGATAGAAAGGTAAGAAATTAATTCACCTATTTATAATGTGACAAAAAGTTTGATTTTTCAGTTAATTTTCATGTTGTGTAAATTATATGTTTAATTATTAATTGAGAATGCATCTTTTTCATGTTTGGCATATTGCAGTTGAAACACCACAAGGCTATGTGGTGCAATGGTCGTCAATTTCGCGTTAAACGGTTGGATGATAACAGGAAAACTTCTGATAGTGGGATAACTGCAGTATTCCAGGTCACTAATGTTTCCTCCAGGAGTGACAGACATCCTCGAGAATCTGAAAATAGATATTATGGGTTCTTAGATGATATAGTTGAGTGTGACTTTAATTCCTTCAAAATAGTTTTGTTCGATGTCAAATGGTATAGGCTATGAATGAATGTACGTGATGATGATAGAACAGTTATTCAACATGACAATGGATTTCCAATGGTTAAAACATCGCAGTTTGAAGCGGGAAAAGATCGCTATGTTTTTCCAAGCCAATGCGAACAAGTCTTTTACTCAGAGGTTCCAGGTGAGAAGGAATGGTCATTTGCTATTAGATATGATCCAAGAGGAAGGCCAGTAGAGTATACTGTAGAGGAAGAAGATGATATTGATCAAGAAGAAGATGATGCAGTGGCAGATGAGCAGGAAGATGCATGGACAGATGAAGAAGATATCTTAGAAGATGAACCGGGCATAGGAGATGAGGCAACAATTATTGATGATGATGTCGATGAGGATATTATTGAAAATGACATAATTGATGATGATGATGACATGGTCGATCATTTCAACACCGTTTCTGAATCAGATGTTGATATAGATGTCGATCAGTTGGATGAAGATCAAGAAGATACAGAAGAATATTGATACAGATGTTATGTTCGAGTATGATCTCGTCCTTATTTATATCGATTCTCCATTAAATACAGAGCTTGCCATAAAGGACAATCATATAATAGGATACAGGAAACATATTGCCAACATTGTCTTTAAATAATTTACTAATTATGCGGGTTTGTTGCATGTTGTTTGTTATTTCAAACCAATAAATAATGGCCTTACTATTGTTTATTATTTCGCAGAATTCACAGGATTCATTTGATTCTATGGTCAGGTCTCTGAAAAAGCCAATTAAACACTTAAATAGTCAAGATCTGGAAGACAGGCTTTACCCCCACCATAAATTTCTGAAAAACCGGCCTTCAGTTCAGCTTGTTGTGCTGAAGACGAGGGTGGATTTGCATGATCAGTTGAATGAAAATGAATCAGATATTCGGGATCCTTTTGAGGGCAGATACATAATCCCCATAGATGAAGATCCCATTGGTGTAGAATTTCTGTCTGCGTTGAAGCACAAGTATAGTGTTGTATCGGAATACAAATTGGAGGACAACTATACCAAGTCTAAATCAACTGAATCCAGTTCTAGTGCTCTTGAACTTACCGAATTAAAGCCAGAAACATGATTTACAATCTCTAATGGGAATGGGTATGGTAGTTCCAATATTGGATTAGATGTCCGGAGCTCTGCAATAGGCACTGGACCTGATCGTAATGAACCCCAACTAATTCAATGTGATGAAAATATGGACTTCGATGATGATCAGGAAAACAAGCCAGAGCATTTTGGCAATATTGAAGAAACTGAAGAGGTTTCCTGTGATCGATTGAATCAACTCAGCCATAAGACATCTACTGCAGGCTCGTTTGTATCAGAAGGAGAATCGGTTTTGCTTTCCCATGATGATGGATGCTGCTCTTTTCATGATATAGCAAATTCGGAGGTGTGGAGGTTTTAATTATTGTACTTAATTTTGGGGTTTATGGGTGTTATAATTTATACAATTTGGGCGTATCCTAGAAATAGGGAAAAGCCTAGGGGTTAGATTATTCTCATGGTTTAAATTTCTATATTTGAAATAAAATTCACCAATTTCTGTTTAAAAAAATGATTTGCCTAAATATTTGATGTAGTTTAAATAGGATGTAGTTCATTTCAAAGGCTGTTGAAATTTTCTAGAAACTATGATTGGCATTTCAAGAATATTTATGCACTCTTTAAATTTTCCCTTAACATAAAGGGCAGTTGATGTATGAGTAATACTCAGTATTGTTATTTTCCAATCTCCAGGAGAAGGCTGAATATAAATCTCCATATGGGCTTACCCCAAACATGTGGGGTGATTGCTGGTTGATCAGAGCAGCTGGTTCAGATGGTCGCTCTGGTAAATATGTTGTGGCAACATCTGTAGGTTGTACATTGGACTCAGGTTTCTGTTCATGGGACTTTTATAATAAAGAAATTATGGCATTCCATACTGAATCAGAGGCCTTCACTTCAACGTCCAGTACCATCTCTCCAGTTTTGGCAGAGAGGGATGTCTCGGGGAGAAATTTTGGCTTTGCAAATGTTGTGCCAGAGAATCAAAATTGGTGGTACGGGCCATGTGGGCCTCTTATGGTATCTACTGCTAGTGCCCAAAAGACAGTTAATATTTATGATATTCGTGATGGAGATCCTGTGATTTCAATGTGTTTGTTTTGAAAGTTTAGGTTTCATAGTAAATCATCAATGGGCTCTAAAATAAGGCCACATTGAAATCTTGGATACATGTTTCATGCCAAAATCAGCTGTATCTTCCATAAATACACAATCTTGGACCACTCTGTATAAATCTGCTTCTTGGAAAATATTACATCTCCCTCATTATACAGGTGGTGTTCTTACATGCATAGCAAAGGTATTGTTTTGGCAATCATTTTTTAAGTCACTAGATATTGTGGGTACAAGGATCTAGGGTCTCCACATGAAACTGTGTTGCCCGGAGACTCACTCTGCCTTTCCTTAAATTTGTAAACATAGTAGTATGCCAATGCTTCTTTCATATGCATAAGACGATTTTTTGTCAAAGTCCATAATTGTTTTTAAGTTTTATCCATCCCAGTTTTGTTGTGAATGCACAGGTTTTTGGCTCAACACATATCTGTTATATCTTTGTACTTTTCCTTTACTAACTATTTGAAATTTCTAGTTATATTTAGAGGTGTATTTTAAGGGATGAGGGGAATTACTTGGATTTAGTGCTGCCAGGCTTATCATTTATTCTCCAAATGAAGCCCTATAATCTGTAACACTATATGCGCATGCAGCTCACTTGTTAAAATATAGTTGATACAAAACGTTGTACATGAAGCCTGGAATTGTGTACATTCCTGGAATATATTAATTTGCAGGCATGCTTAAAAGAGAGATAGGTTTTGATAAAATAAAAAACCCTGAACATGAAGAAAAATACGAGGCAAACGTTGTACATGAAGCCTGGAATTGTGTACATTCCTGGAATATATTAATTTGCAGGCATGCTTAAAAGAGAGATAGGTTTTGATAAAATCAAAAACCCTGAACATGAAGAAAAATACGAGCAATTATTTTATACAGATAGAACCAAGACACTATCTCCTCATTAATAACAAAACCTCAGTCCAAAAATCATATGTACAAATTCTAGAAGTCGAAAGTTGAAAATTTCTGAAATGGAACCAGGCCCTTTTCAAAAGAATAAATTTAGTAAAAATGAGGGTGAATAAAGTTATCAAAATTTCCACATACCGTGTTAGCAAGGAATGACTACGAGTCCTGAGCAGTGAGACTGAGGAATTGCTCCTTTGCTGCAGGTTGCAGTTCTCTTCTCCAACACGATGAAAAGAAAATTCTTAGCTTTGGAGTCTGACGCTCGAGTCACAACTTGGAAGTTGGTAAGGAAAATTATCAGGGTTGTTGCCAGTTGGCTTGGAGTTCGCAGCCTAATTAATTTTCTTTAATGCATTTCCTTCAATGATGCGCCAGTTGTCACTGGCTAGCAACCTTTACAATAAAATTTATTAGACCCGTCACGCTACGAGGAAAATTTGACGTGATCACTGATCATTGATTTCTTATTGTGATAACAAACATTGGAGATTTACTGTCCTGTTTTAAAGTTTTATATTTTTTTTTAAAAATTGAAACCGCCGTCGGCATACCGACGCCTTGTAAGCGTCGCTATTTTGAAGTTTTGAACGATTTCCATTTTCGTCGGTCTTGTGACGTCCGTCGATATTGCGACAGCTCTAGAAACGTCCAAAATTTCGGACCACATTTCGTCGGAAATGCGACAGTTATTCCTGGCGTCGATATTGTGACGCTTCTGGAAAGCGTCGGTCTTGTGACACTTTTGCAATATGTCGGTATTGTGACACTTTTGTATGGGCGTCGGAAGAGTGACGAGTGTTTGGAAGCCACGGGAAGTGTCGGTAGTGCGACACTTTGTATAGCCGTCGGAATTGCGACCGCACGAGAAACCACGTTTTTTCCGGCCTCGAACAGTCGCTCTTGCGACGACTATGTGTCGGAGACACTTTTGCAATACGTCGGTCTTGTGACACTTTGTATGGCGTCGGAAATGCGACAGTATAAAGACGTCGGAACCGCGACGTTCAAAACGTCGGACCAAATTTCGTCGGAATGGCGACATTTTACAAATGTCGGTTTGGGAGGCGTCGGAAGAGCGACGAGTGTTTGGAAGTGACGGGAAGTGTCGGTAGTGCGACACTTTGTATAGGCGTCGGAATTGCGACCGCACGAGAAACCACATTTTTTCCGGCCTCGAACTGTCGCTCTTGCGACGACTGTGTGTCGGAAAAGCGACGATTTGGCCATCGGAATTTCCGCCAAATGTACTAGTGATAAGTGGAACAAATTATTATACATCAGCTCAAATGTACTTTGACAAAATAAGATGTTATGTATGCCTCAAGCTTGGCCACAAAGAAAAGGACTGTAAACTGCCATATATACTAAAGAACTCTAGACAGATGATGGAAACAAAGAAAATCAAACAAAACTATGAATTTAAAAGAAGTGCAGACATTATGAAGAACCCCAATAAAGTATGGAAGGAAAAGAGAAAGGGAAAGCCTATTATCTCAATAACATAATCAATCCTCCATAGTCTCAGGGGGAGATGCTTTAGGAAGCAAAGCAAAAATCCATCCAGTGACAAATATGAAGCAACCTCCCAGGGGGAGAGCAGTTCATATATAGACCCCATGAAAGTAGTCTAAGAAGAGCTCCATGTAATGAGAATAGCTATGAGATCAGGAAGAAAAAGGAAATTCCTCTAAAAGAGAACTATAGAGAAAGAAGATCATCTGAAGTATTAAGTAGCTGACAGATTGATGGAAGAAGAGAAGAGAGCAAGAAGCCATGATGATAGAGGAAACCTTAGCAATGAACATATAAGCTAAGAAGACTTTAGCACATTAAAGTGATGATCAAAATATGCCCTATACTTCTAGAATTAACAATGTATCACATTAAGAAGGATGAGTAAGAAAAGTGCCTATCATTAGTTCATTACATATTTCAAAAGGTCCACTTCAAGAAATGCAGTTAAGTGAGTAATAAATCTTTGAGTAATTAGCCCATGAAGATTCATAGAAAATAAATTGAAGATGTCTTCCTGAAAATCTTTATGTTAGAACAATTAAATTGAATATAAAGCAGCAATTATTCTAGAGCAGTTCTCGAAAGTAACATGCAATGGCTTTCTTTGGAACAGAAGGATAGAAAAAGAAGAGCGGTAAATAATGCTAAGATCAGATTCAATATATGATGATTGTCGGTGTGAACAGTAGAAAGATCAATAATAGAATTTATGAAGGATGCATCAATTATGGGTTAATTTTTAAGCTAAATTGAAATCTCTGCATGGTTTATCAAAGTAATATAAATTGGTGTTTAGATACAAACAGCATGCCTATCAACAAAATATGAAGTGTTGTCATAGAGCAGTAGTATGATACAGGTCCTCAGGATCAAAGGACTATGGCAAGAATGCATCAAGGTAAAATTCCCAAGGTTATTTGCATTCAGCATGGAAAGGGCAGTAGCAGTGCTAAAGGATCAGTATCTGATTTACACTTGAAGTAGTATATTGAGCACCGAAGCAATATCTTTTTCTATATATAATTTCATGCCTTCCTGAAGTTGGTACATGTATATCTTCAAGGCCTCTTTTTTAAAGATCAGTTACAAAAATGTGTGAAGTCTGTTTGCTAAGTTTTAAATTAAACATCTTGAATATGTTTTTTGTGGAAGTTCATTCTGATAGAATAGTCAAAGTATCTGAAAAATAAAGGACTAGCTATGATTACCATCTGAAGCTCAAAAGTTTTTAAAATCATCTAAATCCTACGTCAGCACAAGGGATTTGCTGGTAATTCATCTTTAAAGAGAGATTGATTATTGACATGCATACCCCATTATGTCATAAATAAAACTACATGGTTGATAAGTGAAACTGACCAATACATTGAAGGGTTTATTTTGAAAGTATATTGTGCAAGCAGTAAAAGTCATTTGGCCCCTCATATTAAAAGATATTGCCTAATCTCACAATAAGTTGTAAACTCTGGCTTGGTTCATTGTTCACATCAACAACAAGAACCTTCAGTCTTTAAAAGTAATATCCTTGTCAGCATCCTAGCTCATATCATCACCAACAGGCAGGAAAGGTGTACCACAGCAATAAAAGATATATTGGCATCATTATCATAATTGAACAGGTGTGGTACTGCAGATGTGTATTGCAGAAGAAGACATATTCCATCTACAACCTTCCTCAACAAATATTTTTTTATGAAAATAAGACTAGAGATTGAAGTGTATTTGAAGCCTTCTCAGTATTTTAGTTTTTGATCCAATCATACATCTCTGATTAGATAAGGTTGGTACAATGTGTTCTATGAAGTGTCATTATCTTCACTTTCAGCTCTATACAAGTGAAAGAAGTCTATGCCTTTGGATTGTATTAACTTATAGTGTACAGTCAAGTTCAATAATCAAAGTGTTCTCTCAACAACTCTTATACACTAGTTTGGAGCAGCAGGGTACAAAGTCAGAGGAAGAAGGCCTAAACACATCTCAGAAAGAGGAAATGAAGAGATAGAAAGCACACTAGGAAATGTGCAACCCTTTTCCATTGATGTCAAAGGGGGAGGAAAAGAAAGTAACAAAAAATAGGGTCTTCTAAAAGAAGCCAGACAGAGAAAAACTTGGAGGAAGCATTGAATTATTGGTGGATGGGTTGCCATCAATGCCAAAGGAGGAGACTGTTGGAAATGTTGTCATTGATGGCAAAGGAAATGACAAAGGAGGAGCACTTGAAACAGTAACAAGGAAAAGAGAGCATGAGACATGAAGCAGAGGTAGTTTTAGAAGGGTCAGTTGATTGGAGATTTGGAGAGGTAGCAGAGGAGCTTCAGGAGCAAGGAGCAACATCGGTCAAGGAGCAGAGGTATTTGATTTGAGAAACTGGTTCTGAGTGTGGGAACATATTATAGAAGGAACATTCGAGTTTCTGTGGCAAAAAGGAAACATGTATTGACAGCTGAAATTGTCTATGAAAGTATAAAAAGAGTGTTGAAAAGTTACCTCTTATGCACAGACCATACCACTAGAGGTCATTAAAGGAGTTATGTAAAATGATTTGTAATTTGTAAGGAGTTTGAATAGCATCCAGACTGGAGGGTAGTGGCCTTTGTATTGAATATCTAGCCAACCATGAAATTGTAAGTGATTACTTTTGAGATGGATCACCTGTATATATATATATATATATATATATATATATATATATATATATATATATATATATATATATCCCTTTATGGAGAATTTTTTATAAGTTCCATGTGTGACTTCATGTCTTCTTGGTCGAATTACATGGGAATAGTTGAATTCTGAGAGTTAGTATGGATTCTGCGTTCTTGTTTGAATTAGTAATTCTGTTTAAGGTCTATATTTATGTGTTTAATAGCAAGTGCTCATAGTCTGTGTAGAGGAGGACTGTAAAATATCCCTCTCGCCCTTGAGAAACTGTGTGTGAAGGGTCGTGGAAATGCCTTGCATACAAGAAGGAATTTGGTGTTGTTGAGTAATTGTAACAAGGATGAATGCCAGTGGTCGAACCAGAAGCAATTGAATATGTTGGAATTAATATCACAATGACTCGACCTTGGAGTGAGCAAGAAAGGTCTGCGTGAGGGCTGTTAAATCCTGTGTGGAAGTGTATTCCCGGAACCCTTGAGCCTGCACTTCCTGTAGACAGATTGACACACATTTATTTTGTAAGAAGGTGAATTCGATGGTTGGAGAATCATGGTGGAGCCACAGACTCACTTTAACTCTGTCGAAATTTTGGGAGATGGCGCAGATTAATGGAGTTGTACTAGACGAAACTGGATCACTAAAAGACACGAACGAAATCGTGAGCAAAGCATTAAACTTAGCAATTGAACTGTAATTAAAAACAAAACATTGAAGTGGATTTTAATTATAATAATACATTGAAGAGTGAGCGGAACCTTGAAGGTGGAACCTGAGCGTAGAGGTGAAGAGTGGAACATACAAATGCGTTGATCATTGTTAAGATTTGCGGATTTATTAACCATTGGGGTAATAGTTATAAGGTTTGAGCATTTAGTTATCAGGTGTGAAGGAAGCCCCCGAAATGAAATAATAATTGTCGGGTTTATTTAAATATCAAAGGTCTTGGGTCACATAAGGGCTGTCTATTATATCAGTTGGTACTAAGCCCGTCAACGCATTCCTTAATCTAATTCTATGAATTCGATAATTGAACCTGAAGGAAGGATCAAGAAGGCTCCCTTATTGAATTAATAGAACGAACCAAGATATTGAACTATTCGAATTATGGGTTGGTTGGGCAAAGAAATTTGAATTTATTTTACACAGAGGTTGAAATTTGTTATAAAGGTCGAAGGTTGACCTGAATTCTTACAAGTGTATTGACAAAGATTCAGCATGTAAAGGTTGCCACTGCAGAAATTAAATGTATTGAAATTTCCCAGCAGTTATATTAAAAGACAGTTATATGTACAACAGTTATGCAACTGCAATGAAGAAGAGAGCCTACAAGAATGAAAGAGAGAGAAACAACAATAAAAAAAAAAAAGACAAATCCAGTCAAGCCAAAATCCAGAAAATAAGCTAAGTGAAATTGAAGTGTGTAACTGAAAATGTGAATGTAAATGTTGTAATTAAACTTTTATTGTTTGTGATGCATTGGCAAGTCTCCGGAAGAAAACAAAATCCCACTGTAATATTAACATTAGTACCTACAGTTATATTTTTTTGAGTGAGCTGAAAAGAAATGAGGAGGCAGAAGACCATCCATTTCGAATTCCTAGAGGAAAACAAACATTCATCAAGAAATATCTATAAGTAATGTCATCTTGATATGCATAATTAGGTTAGAGAGTGAGTGAAGAGAATGTAGAGTACACAATATTGAGGCAGAAAAGATAAGAAGAAGAAGGAGCAGAACGAGATGTAGTGAAAAGTTAGAGAATGCAGAAATGAAGCAGTGAGACAAGAAGAAGGAGGAGCTGAGCAGAGATGATGCATGGTTGATATGAGGACTGATGGACAGCAGAAGAGATGCTACAGAACAGAGCTGATATCCAAGGTAAATTAGCAAGTGTTTTCTTTTGAAAGAGTAAGGAAGTTGGAGCTTCCCTATCCAGTTATAGCTTGATAGAAGTCAGTTGTAGCTGACTGAGGTTGGAGCCTCCTGTAGGTAGGTGCCTGCAGAAAATAGATGGGAGTTGGAGCTTCCTTGCAAGTTGTAGCTTGCAGAATTGAGGTAGGAGCCTCTTGTAGGTTGGTGCCTACAGAAAATCAGTGGTGAGAGGGAGTTGGAGCTTGCCTTTACATCACAACAATAATAAGATGTGTTTTTCTCCCTTTATGGGTTTCCACTTATATCTGTTGTCTCTATGCATGATGTTTATGTGTTGATCTGTTTTATATCATCTGCTTAATATTTGCTACTCTTATATTAAGTCTACTATTACATTATACTAATGCTTGCTGCTCACATTCTAACATTACTCACATGTTAAGTTGAACATGAAATGAAGGTGTAAATAAGTGTTAATGAAAAAGGTTTAAAAGTCCATGAATGTGTTAAACTGATTCACCCCTCCCTTATCAGTTTAACTAAGGGTTCAAAAAAGAATTGGTCGGGCCATATCAATTTTATTCTAAGGTTCAGAGAAAAATATCATTGTGCGGAGTGCAGGCGCGTTGGAATGCATAGGTGCAGAGGAAGCACAACGAAATTTTCCTCCGCACCTTTGAAGTCCACACAATGAAAGCTTTGTCATGTACTCCTTGTTCCATTTTAGTTTGTTTTTCTATAACTCTATCATAGTATCTCTCTCTAATGGTGTTTGTGTGGCCCATATTTTTATTTTGTCAAGTAATGGTTTAATAAATCTAATCTTGTTGAGTCCTCCATCAACAAACTCAACTGTGTCATCAACTCAATGAAACTATCACTCTTTTTAAGATAGAATTTGGTTATGGATGGTGTGGTTCTTCATTTCTTTTTGAGAAACTTTACTGTGGATTGGTAACTTGTTATTCTTGTCGATAAACAATATTTTGGTATGGAGTTGAGATTTAATTCTCATTTTTATGATTGTGACATGTATTATTCAAAATTTAATAGATTTGTTTTTCACACATGTTATGGCTATAATTTGTTTGGTTATGGGTTTCTTCGTTTTTGATACATGTAAATTAACATATTTATGGTATTATTGTTATATTATTATTATAAATTATATTGATTATCTTATATAAGATTTTGAAAATAAATATTATTAAGGTTTTAAAATATTTTGTTTTAAAAATGGGCTCAAAATAACAAGATATCAACACACAAAGCATGAAACAACACCTCATGGTGGATATACGACATGGAGGTATCATTTTAATAAAATTGAGTTATGTAACTCTTATTTTGTGTGAATTATAAATTTGGATATTTAATATAGTTGGAACTTAGTTAATTGAATACGTAGTTACATATTACTTGTCTCAAAATTTGAACAATTTGGGATTTATGTTCATCCATAAGCATAGTTTCATGCTATAGCAATCATGCATATAGTTGTCGATACATTCTGCAAAGTAAGAAAGCTTCCTTCACATCTCCGCACTCCACACAATGTATCAACAACTCTACACGTGATTGTTATAACATTAAACTATATATATGGACGAACATAAATCAAGAAATGCACAATTAGTATATTCATACAATTAAACCATGCACCATGACACACAAAGCATGAACAGACACCTCAAGGTGGATATAAAGAACATAGGTAGATATGTTAATTAATAATTTGGATATTTAATATATATGAAATTAGTAGTTTTATGTTAATTATAAATTTGGATATTTAATAGAGTTAGAATTTGATTATTCGAATATAAAGAAAAAAAAATATTCTAATAAATTTGATTTACACAACTTTGAGTTTATGTTAGTTACAAGTTTCAATATTAAGAATATATGAAATTAATAATTTGATGTTAATTATAAATATGGATATTTAATATAGTTGGAATTTGATTAATTGAATAAGAAGTTACATTTTTTTTGTCTCAGAATTGAGCCAATTTTTTATTTAGGTTCATCCATATAGTTGGATGCTATAGGAATCATGTGTATAGTTGTTCATGGGTGAACCCACAGAGGTCTTTTACATTTTTCTGCAAGCAAAAAGGGTTGAAGGAGAAAAAAGAAGCTCGATAGAGCTATTTGAGGGCTTAAATATTGCTCAATCGAACTATGAAACAAACCCTTGATTGAGCTCTTATGTAACCCGTGGTTACTTAGGTGATTGATAGAGGTTTTTTTTTTCCAAAATTCTCTCCCAAGTGAAAAGGCATGCATTTTTTAAAACAAAACTTCATTGAGCCTATACCTCGATTAAGCCCATAACTCGATCAAGCTATTTTTCATCATAATGCATGCATAAAGGAGCTCCTTTAAGTTCCTAAAAATTCTTTTCATGGTCTATGCATGCACTTTTTTCATAGACTAGAAATAGCTCAACCAAGGACTGCACGAAATACAACTTGATTGAGGAGACTAAGGAAACCTCCACCCTCCCACTAGTACACGGATAGTAGGGATCACTACAAAATGTCTGATAGTCAAGGTAGGTTTTTTTCCTTGGAGTGTTTCTCTCTATTTTTTCTAAAATGAATGTTGCATTGAGATTTTTTTTTATATCTTTGAAATGATAAAAGCATAAAGAAATATTTTAAATTATTTCTTGATATTAAATTGATTTTAAATGAAAACCACCTTTTAAAATCACCTTTGAAAACCATATTTGAAACCACCATACAAAAACCATATTTGAAATCGACAATTGAAAATCAGCATAGAAAAACACCATGGGAAAACCACCATTGAAAACCACTACAAGAAAACCACCCTTGAAAAGCACCATGGAAAAAACCTTTGAATACCACCATAAAAAACCAAATAGGAAAACCACCATAGTTAGTTTCATGAAACTCCTTATAGTTTCCAAAATATATTATTATACTAATGAATTCATGCTAATGTTTCATGGCCAACAAAATCCTAAACTCAGTAGTTTAAACAATATTTCCCATGTATTGGAAATGCTTGAAAATTTCATTTGCAAATACACTTTTTGAGGCTAGAAAGTGGATTTTACATGCCATTATGTGTGGTTTTGATTTATTATCCTTTTGATCTCTTCCTCAATAGTTGTGGGTTTCTCTAATTCAGAAAAAAAAATAGCTGTGGGTTTCTCACCCTCATCATCAATCATGATAAATGGAAACAAAATTATAGAATTATTGTTGATATGATTTTTGAATGTTAAATGTGCCTTCATAGTAATCATTATAACTAGATGTGTTAAACATATTTCTAGTACTCTTCCAATTCTTTTGGATTCTTAATTCCCAAATTAGACTTGAAAACCTATATTAGGAAACCGAAAAGATGATTTCTCTCTCCAAGCCACTAGTTTTTCCTCTAAGTTTTTTGCACCAACAACCCATCCAAATAAAAATTCTAATATTGGTTGATCATCACAATAAATGTCTGTAATATTCCAAAATTTTCATGCAGCAAATTGGAATATTAAATTTTTCTATTATCACTTAGGAGATGAATAAAATGATGAGGAGACCAATGCATTACAAAAAATAAGGATAAAATCCCTCATGTTGTGTAAGGGGATCACAATGCTAGTTGGATTTTACACTCTCCTGTGTGAACAGGGATATTTTGCATATGGACAAGGCCAAGTTTAACCAAGTCAACAACATGAATGTAGGAGGAGTGGATCAGAAAATAAAAGAGCTCAATGTGAATGTGGTTCAGCCTAGATAGCTATATGTGAGATGTATTGAAGACCCTTAGGTGGGAAAAGGGCTGAAGCAAATTGAAGTGGTCAACCTTGACCAAATCAAACAACGCAGTTTAGGGGAGTGGCTCTAATGAAGGCACAACGCAGTTTTGGAGGGAGATTGTTTGTGTGATGGTGGAAACCCTATTCAGTGGGACCCAAGGTGAGAAGGCTCACTTAGTTGATAAGGAAAAGGATGGAAGCAATTTGTATGTTAGCTTAGGTATTACATTTTCATGTCTGTTTAGACTTTTTCTCTCTTAGCTTTTTATGTAATTGAATATTGTTCTATGTTGATAGAGAATATGTAGGAGAAATAGAAGATGCCAACACAAAATGTACAAAGAGTTAAGGCGAAACCGCACAATGATGGGCCCAGTGTCAATGTAATTATGCACAGTGGCATTGCCACCATAAGAGTTGAGGAAAATGTTGTGGCCAAACCACTGATTAGAAAGCCCACTGACAATAAGGAAAGCCTCAACCTATAGAAGCAGAAAGAGGCTTTCATTAAAGCTAGGAATGATTTTGATAAGGACAAAGCATCCACTTCAAGGACTTATGTGGATCCGAAGGAAGATGAAGGAGTTAAGACATTCCTTCAAGCATGTATGAAGCTACTATGCAACTAGAAGGTGGTGGATAATCTCCAAGCATTAATAGATAGTTGTGTAGAAATGGATTCCCCCCAAGTAGAGGTTAAAGTTGTAAATAAGATATATAAGAACAATAAAAGGATTTGTTGGGAGATGCATATGACTATGCAAATTGGAGAATATGAAATGGACCAAGTCATCTTGGTTTTGGGATCTGATGCCAATTTCCTGCCCAAAAAAACATGCCAAAGAATGGGAGAACCTAAATTGGAGTGTTCCACCATCCAACTACGTATAGATAACCAGTAGAAGATCATTCCATTAGGAAGGCTACCGAAGGTCGTGGTAGGAATTGCAGGAGTTAAAGTCTATGCAGATTTTGAAGTAATCCAGATTGTAGATGATGCAAACCCTTACCCTACACTCTTAGGACTGGATTGAGCTATTAACATGGGAGGTATCGTCAACCTAAAAACGAGGAGCATGATCTTCTAGAATGATGGTACACGGGTAATTTCCCCCCCGGATCCAACAGAAGGTGAATGGCATAAAGAACCGGTGTGAGAAGAGGAAGATGTTGACCATATTTACAAACTAAATACCAGAGATGATGATTGGATCGACCCTACAGCTCATGGCATCTTGTGTTGGGAAAAATACAGTGCATGTCTCTCAGACTCAGATGGAGAGATATAAAATCGGAAGAACCGGTTGCATGACATATCTGTGTTGTGGTGCCTCGAGATCACAAAGAGCTTCTGATGCATCTCCTCATAAGTAAGAGAACTGCCCTACTTTGACAGTTCTGGTAGTGTTAAGGAATTTATTAAAGAATTAGAATTTGATGTCCTAGAAGAACATATATTTTGGGTACTTGATTTGGCTATGCACGTGATCCCTGCGCGATGGTGGGAAACCCATAAGGGGGCTTTTCAGGAATGGGAGGAATGACAGAAAATGATGATTCTGCGATTTGAACCATGAGCCAACCCACCCATGGAGCTCTTTTCTAGTTGAGGGGATCCGTGCAAGCACTTGGCTATGTGGATGGAAGTATGGAATGAAAGGACCTGTAATAAATGGGTCCATATGGTCATTCATGCTTTAGGGCCAATCCCCACCACCTTGTATTTAGATGCAGAGCTATACCAATGCACTCACTACTAGAGTACACTGATAGAGGATTTTAGGGTGAGATTTGGGTTAGTTGTAGGAACAAAAAAATTGGATGAAGCCCTGTAAGATATAGATTTTATCATCTTCGATGAGTCTTTACCATGGAAATAATGTGTTGCGCCAGCTTGGGATACACATATGAAAGATATTGTCAACTGTCAGAATTTGATAGTGGAAGACTGTGATGAGGATCCCAAAAATATCACTACTCCAGATTCGGAAGGAGAGCGTGTAGTTTCAGGACCCCTATTGTAGGCAGCAGATGTGACCAAACCATTAAAGTTAAAGGAAGTCAACATTGGGACACAAGAGCAGCCCAAGATGGCCAAAATTAGGGTTTATTGGGGTGATGATACAGTTGGGAAGATCATGGATCTATTGACCGAATATCGAGACCTATTCCTAATGAAGTTCTCTGAGCTCAAGGGAATCGTAGGAGATCTGGGCGTCATGAGAATCACCTTGAAGCGAGATGCACATCTTGTCAAGCAGTGGCCATATCGGTTGAACTCTAAATATAAACAAAAATTCAAGGAGGAAATAGATAATATGGTGGTTGCAGGTATCATTGAGTCGGTAAAATAGTCTGACTGGGTAAGCCATATGGTGGTTCAAGATAAGAAAACCAAAGGAGAAATAAGGATCTGTGTAGACTTGTATAAAGGAGAAATTAGGATCTACCTACGTACATGATCCTTTCCCTACACCATTCTCTGATGAAATATTGGATAATGTTGGAGGTTAGGAAGCATAATTATTCACTAATGAGTTTTTAGGGTACCATCATATCAGAATAGCACTAGAATACCGCAACAAGACAACCTTTTCAACCGAATGCGGCTCCTTCTAGTACACGATCATGCCTTTTGCACTTCAGAATGCCCTTGCCATTTTCTCAAATGTAGTTGTAGCATTATTCAAAGAGTTCATCCATAGTTTCCTAGAGGTATATTTTTATGATTGGAAAGTATTTAGATTAGTAAAGAAGCATGTTTCAAACTTACGCATGATGTTGGATGCCTGCAGGAAACACCAAATTTCGCTAAATATCAAAAAATGCATATTCTTTGTACCATTTGGGATTTTTTTTGGATACGTTATGTGTTAGTAGGGATTGATGGTTAACCCAACCAAGATAGAGGTTATCATCAATTTAGAAGTCCCTACCACTGAGAAACAGTTGTGCTCTATTTGAGGGCACATAAGCTACTATTGGAAGTTTATTCAAGGGTACACCTTGATCACTGCACCAATGGAGAAGTTGCTGAAGAATGATGTCTCCTTTTTCTAGGATGAAGAGTGTCAGAATATTTTTGAGCTGCTAAAAGAAAATATGGTCACTGCACCTATTCTCATATTTCCAAATTGGATGAAGATCTTTCATGTACATGTGGATGCATCAGGAATAGCCCTGGGAGTTTTCCTAGCGCATCCAAGAGAAGGAGACATTAATCATCTAGTCGTGTTTGCTAGTAGGAAAATCTCTAGCACAGATGCAATTACTCTACTACTGAATGATAAGGATTGAATATGGTGTATGCCTTGCAAAAATACATGCACTATCTATTGGGAGGACACTTTAAGATGTTCAATGATAATTCAGCTTGAAAATACCTAGTCAATAAGCTTGTGTTGGTGGGGCGGGGGGAGGAATTTGTAGATGGTTACTGCTATTTTAGGAGTATGATTTTAAGATCATTATGAAGCTTGGGAAACTGAATACCAGACCTGATCACTTGTCTTGGATTGAGAATGGGGAAGAGCCCACTAGTCTGGAAGAAGAATTACCCGATGCATAGTTTTTTGCTATCAAGGTAGTGGACGAACACTTTATGAACATTATTCATTTCCTGACTATGGGGATGGTACCTAAAAACTACTAAATGCAGCAAAAAAAGAAGTTGGGGGCCTGCGCAGCTGATTTCGCGATAATTTCCAGTCAGTTATACAAGCTGGGAGCAAATGAGGTATTGCAAAGGTATGTATTAGAGCACGAGAGACATGGTATCTTGGCTGAAGCCCATGGAGGGGTGGCAGGAGGCTAGTATGCAGGAAAAGAAACTGTGCAAAAGCTATTGAGGGTTGGGTTGTGGTGGCCCACATTTCATAGTGATGCACATGCATACTTTTGAGCCTGTGATGCATGCTAATGGACAGGGAAACCATCACGCAGAGATGAACTGCCATTGATTATGTGACCAGATGGGAAGAGGAAAAGGTTGCGAAGGATTGTACTATAGAAACCCCCGTGCACTTCATATTTGAGCATATTCTGGCCCAGTTTGGTTGCCCAAACATCTTGATGAGTTATAGAGGTAAGAATTTTTTTAATGAAACCATTGAAACTTTGAATCAAGAATTTCAGATCCACCATGCGAAGAGTACCCAATATCACCCACAAGCTAATGGGGTGGTAGAGGCTTTCAACAAAATTTTGGAACATGTGCTAACCAAGGTCTGTAATTCTTATCAAAGTAATTGGGACCTACCCATCTCGTCAATGCTCTGGGCCTACAGGACTACATGCAATAAATTAAATAGGAAAACTCCTTTCAAGATGTTCTATGGAAAGGAGGCCATCATGCCTATGGAATATATTGTCCCCAGCCTGTGCATAACAACTTTTACAAATATTGTGGAATCTAAAATCATGGACGAACGCTTGGCACAACTGGTGGCCTTGGAAGAGAATCGATTTATTGCTAAGTTTCACCAACAGATACAGAAGGCAAGAGAAAAATCTTGGCATGATCGACACATTCGACAGAAGGTGTTCAAGGAGGACGAATTGGTGCTACTTTACGACAGTCAGTTTGCGCAGCACCCAAGGAAGTTACGTAAGCACTGGTTGGGTCCATACATAGTAAAGGAGATTATAGATGGTGGTGTGATAAGGTTGGCTACTCTGCGCGGAGACTACCTACACGGGTACGTTAATGGAAGCCGTCTCAAACCTTACAGGGATGACCCGCCACCTACCAAATGACTATATGGCTGGAGTATCTGTATCAGGAATACTGTGCGCACTATGAAGGATAGGTGAAGACAGGTGAAAAAGGCATGCAGGCGTAGTGCGTAGGTAAGAAGCTGTAGAAAGGTGCGACAAAGGTGCATGGGTAGTGCACAACTAGAAAAACTATTAATTGGAATAGTAAAAATGGGTTGAAAAGTGATTTTAATGTTGGATTGAGCGGGTATTTGGAAATTAATGCAGTGATTTAGGAGGATTTTTTACCATTTCCATGATGGTAAGTCGCATTTAAGGCTAATCTGTCTATTTTTACTCATGGAGGGAAATAAAAGGATGATTGCAGGTCATAGTCGGTTCCTTTCCTCTTTGAAGTTCTTATGCTCTGTATTGTGCTGTGAATTTTGTGTGTTGTGTGATCGTGTCATCTGTATGTCTGGGCGAGCTACCCCTTTTGACAGAAGTGACCCCGAATTTAGATTACGTGCAAGGATGATTGCTTCTAACCCTACCGATTCATTTCCTGTTATGACCTCCACTGAAATTGGGTCTAAAGATGTGTTTGAGGTAACTCCTAACATAGTATAGGTCATGTCCACACCGGCCAAGGGAAAGGGAAAAGGGAAGGAGAAAGACCCGGAACAAAGAAAGGATAAAGGGAAGGAGAAAGCCACAAAGTGGGCTGTTGTGAAGCCACATACGTACCCCAATATTGTGCATCCCCATTGGTAGATGCCTTAGGCATGCTCGACCAACCCCTCTAAGCACCTAATGATAGCTCAGGAAGAAGCTCTACTAGTCGCTCCACTCTCATGGCTCCCAACATATGTTAAGCCAAGGAAAACAATAGTGTGCACCCCCAAGAATTGCGATGTTGTCTGAGAATATCTACAAATATCGTTGGTCCTGCAGGATGTCCCTCTCATAGGAGACATGTTTGGGAGCCTTCCCTCCATTAAATTTGATGACCACGAACTAGAAAATGAATAATTCTTCCTGGATTTGGCCTTAGAATTGTATCTCAAGAGAGTGTTGTATGAAAATGTGCCGAAGGTGGAACCAATACCATGGGCACGCGGACTGGAGGCTTCAGGGATACTGAATTTGCTATGCCTCCCCCAATTTGGGCGATATCTTATCACCATATTTGTGGTGCGCCAACTGCTTGTGCTAATCCACAATGGGTTCTTATCGATCCAAGGCCGCATCCCAATTGACGCTGTGCTATGTTAAGTAAACATGACTTGGGATAGAGTCAATGTTGACTAGGGTAAATTGAAGTGGTTTTGGGGCACATGGCATTGTGCACCCATGTTTTTCAACACATGGTATTGCACGTAATGGAGCCTATAAAAGGTTGGGAATACTTTATTGTAAGGTAGGCCTAGAGGTGAGTGGTGAAGGCTCACTTGTCCGGATTGGCCAGGGTCTTGGCCAAGGCTAATGAAATTTAATTGGTTGGGTTTTGCCTCGGATTTGGGGTTTTCTTGGATAAACATCTGTGTTTATTTTTATGGTTTGTTGCTGGCTCTTTTTATGGTTTTTTTCCTCTCGGTAAATATATTATTTCTGTAGTAAATTCTAACGACTAGTATTAGAGCCTCGTTTAAGGCTACTTGCAGGATCATGGATCATTTTATTAACCAAGATTGTTCATTCATTATGGAATGAGAGTGATTTAATTGGATCTGTCAGATATGATGTTTGAATATCTAGATCTGCATGGGAATATGTTGGATATGATTAGATCTACTTCAATCAACATAATGATGGATTTTATGATGTGGAAAACTGTTAGGTAAACATGACTCGAGGTAGAGTCAATGTGGACTAGGGTAAACAGTGGTGGTTTTGGGGCACATGGTTTTGTGCACCCATAGTTTTCAGCCCATAGTATTGCATGTAATGGAGCCTATAAAAGGCTGGGAAGACTTCATTGTAATGCAGGCCTGGAGGTGAGCGGTGAAGGCTCACTTGGCCGGATTGGTCAGGGTTTTGGCCAATGCTAATGAAATTTCATTAGGATGGGTTTTCCCCGGAGTTTGGGGTTTTTCCCGGTTAAACATTTGTGTTTATGTTAATGATTTGTTGCTGACCTTTTATGTTTATTTCTCTGGGTAAATTATTTATTGTTTTCGTTGTTTTACTCCTAACAATTGGTATCAGAGCCATGCCCTGAAGTTAGTGAAGTGGATGAATCCTCGATGCTGAACGAAGGTGGTGGGCCCCGGTAATATCACGATGGGATCCATGGATGAGCTTGGTTAGACAGGCGGTATGCTCTAGATTCTTCATGGACGTGTCCTGGTCCCAACACAGTGAAGAGGAGTTGATCTGGGATAGAGCAAGCTCTCGAAGCAGGTGGTGCTCCATGTAAGGCGTGTGCTTCCAACGCATTGGAGCGGAGAATCCTAGTTGGTAGAGAGTGGACGGATGGATAATCGTTTGAGGGGAGGCTCGATGGTCCTTTGTTCGAGGGGAGGATTGTTGGGTATACGACCAAAGTCCTACATTGACTAGAAGTGGGGAGGATCATGGGTATATAAGGATGGAAAAATATTGTCCACTTTGGGCCTAAGCCCTCATCGCTTTGCTTATGGGCTTTACCCCAAAAGGCCTCATACCAATGGAGATATCTGGACACCACATATTTCCACAATGGTATGATATTGTCCACTTTGGGCCTAAGCCCTCATGGCTTTGCTTATGGGCTTTACCCCTAAAGGCCTCATACCAATGGAGATATTTGTCCATCCTTATATACCCATGATCCTCCCCACTTCTAGTCAATGTGGGACTTTGGTCGTATACCCAACAATCCTCCCCTCGAACAAAAGACCATCGATCCTCCCCTCAAACGATTATCCATCCGTCCACTCTCTACCAACCAGGATTCTCCGCTCCAATGCGTTGGAAGCACACGCCTTACATGGAGCACCACCTGCCTCGAGAGCTTGCTCTATCCCAGGTCAACTCCTCTTCACCGTGTTGGGACCAGGACACGTCCATGAAGAATCCGGAGCATACCACCTTTCTAACCGAGCTCATCCATGGATCCCATCGTGATATTACTGGGGCCCACCACCTTCGTTCGGCATTCGAGGATTCATCCACTTCGCTAACTTCGGGGCATGGCTCCGATACCACTTGTAAGGATTCTAGACACCACATATCTCCACAATGGTATGATATTGTCCACTTTGGGCCTAAGCCCTCATGGCTTTGCTTATGGGCTTTACCCCAAAAGGCCTCATACCAATGGAGATATTTGTCCATCCTTATATACCCATGATCCTCCCCACTTCTAGTCAATGTGGGACTTTGGTCGTATACCCAACAAAAACATCGATAGTCGACATACGACATTTTGTTGTCTTTGCTATGCTTTTCATTTTTCATTGCATATTTAATTTCGAAGGAAGAAGTGAGGTTGAGTGGCGTTGGGGCGCTTTCAATAAATGAAAACACCGAGTGGAGGGTCGAGTTTTAAGCCCTCCAAAAAACATTTGAAATAAGGCTCGAGTCACAAACTAAAAAAGTGACCATTCAAATATCATTCCTATCGAAAATGTTGCAACTGGGAAGGCTTACAGAAGATTTGGATTTAAGAGTGACCCTAATGAGACCAACCCTTCTATTTCAAAGGCTATTTCACCTTTGTTTAATATTGATCTCTCTGAAGGCCATTTTTATGAGGATCTGAGGACTTTCGGGTTCGCGAGAAGTCAAAATGGATTGCTAGCAATTAATGCTCAGAGGTTCCAACAGCAAGAATCAAGTTTGGAGGAATTTGCTCCAGTGGGTTCTATGCATCTCATTGCATTTCCAAAGAGAAATGTGACGCTGCATAGAAAAGGGATTCATATTAGCCAAAACAAAAAGTGTTATTGTTCTTTTATGCAGATTTGTTGCGTGGAGATTGAAGGAGCTAGATCTGGTATGGATCTACAATCCAGAGCAACGAAGTTGCATATGAATGACCAATAATATATTGGACATGTATGGCAATAGAAATCTTGTTCCAGGTCTTATCTTGGAAGGTGCATGTAATTCCCTATTGCAGCAGAGGTGATCAGATTTAGATCAGGACCTAAGTGATAGCTTAAATTTCAAATTGTTCAAAAATGTGTCGAACCTGAGCGACCAGATAGATCTCGTCTTCCTGATTCCGACGTCATGAATGATTCAAAAAAATAACACCATATGAAGAAGTTATTGTGTTTTTGAAAAGTCTAGTAAACTGCAAATTTTGACATTTGACCAAGGTTGACTAGGCAAAGATACATTCATCAAAAAGGAATATTCCTAGAATATTCCACAGAATATTCCCCTAGAATATTCCTTCCGGACCAATTGTTGAAGGAAAAGTGTTAATGTATTATTGGTCGAATGGATTTTGAATGGCCAATCAGAAGGTTCCATGTGGCCAGCCCTTAGGCCGCCACGTGGCACTTGAACTGTGTTTTAAAATTTTGGTCGAGTTCGCAGGATTTGACTGTGAGACCTTCCACCGGGCACGCGAGGAATCTACCATATGTGCTACAAGAAGTTCTTATCTCTACAAAATTAGGTTTATATTTAAGTTTGAACACAATATGTATTAGGATTTTGGGACCCCCAGCCATCCCCATGGACTGTTCATATGGAAAACGTAATATTTAACATAACCTTTGAAAGATGTAAACCGCAACATTTACCTCCACCGTTTCAACCATGTCACATGGCGACGTCAAAAAAAATGTTACAATTGTCGATCAATAGTTATTATAACTTCGCATTATGTGTCACATGCAACACTTATCGCCCATTTCTCCCACGGTTTCTCCATGCGGTCTCCGCTAACTTCCAGTTCAACCACAATTATATGTGTGGTTTCCGGTTGCGGTTATGGTCATGAACCCGGGGTTCGGGATCGGCATGTGGCCACCGCAATACTTGAAATTTATTATAACAGTTATTTCAGCAGTTTAATATGGTAGTCACACCATTTGTGGCAGAAATTTCTAATTTGAGTCCGGTTAAGTGGAGTCCTCCATAATTAGTGGAGCTTTCCTAGGTCTAACTGAGAAATTGAGTAGGAGACTCAATTTTTGACCATTATGAGTCAAAAAAGAGTCATTATTAGCTAATTGAAGCATTATGGAGCCATTGGTGAGGATTTTGGGGCCAGATGAAGACTTTTGAGCATGATTTTTCTTCAGAGAAGTTCCAAGGGCCACTAGAGCCACCAGGAGCCAACAAGAGAATGGGGCCTAGCGAGGGTAGCCAGAGGCCATTATCAGCAAACCAATAGTATATTCTGACTATCTTGAACCTTCTGAATTGAATGATAGGGTTTACAAAATCATTTGGGGACTTTTTAAGGTCGAGATGCTACAGAAAATTTTTCAGTGAGCCGAGAGCCACAGGGTGCCACCAGATGTTGGAGGCGTAACCAGAGCAGCCAGAGGCCAATTTCAGCAAGTGAATAGTATATTATGATTTTTTTTGACATTATAAATCCAATGGAGGGATTTTTAGAGGCATTTGGAGACTTCTAGACCCTAAGAAGCCACAGTGAAGTTTCGGGGTGCCTAGGGCCACCAGGGGTTGGAGGTGTAGATTGGGGAGGGAACGCTCATTTGGAGCAAACGAACAATCTATTTTGGATTAATAATATATGATGGAGATAGTAGAAAATTTTTCAGGGATAGATAATTATTTCTAAGGGATTTTGTGCCACAGAAAAGCTCAGGGAAGCTTAAGGGCACCAACAGAAGAGGTCAGGTCAAAGGGAGCCTAGGTCGATCTCCAAAGAGTTAGAATTCATTCCACGGGTATTGTGGTATTCTAAAACCATTGTTACATCATAAAAAATCATTGGAGTTGAGTAGTTATTTGTAAAATAAATTATCCATCTTAATCCCAAAGAGTCAAGTCAATTGACAAGGGCTCAAGAAGACATACCCCAAGACATACGAGTGAACTCCTTTATTAAATTTGTTGTTATGCGTTGATTATTAGCTTGATAAAATTTATACTTGCTATACATGATTTTAATCAACAAAAGAAATGTTGAATTCCTCACACATAAACCCTTCAAACAGTTGAAACACATACGCCTGATTCAAGTATTCAATTCTGCACTATGAAGTATAAACAATATCTTAATTTGTTTTAACTGAGTGGGAGGTGCTTGCATAGCATAAAAAGTCAGGCACCCATTTCATATTAGGTTGGTATCAGAGCACTAGGTTTCTTGCTTGACAAAGCACTAGGTTGCTTGTTTGACTTGAAAGGTGTTTAACAATGTAATGAATTTAACTGTTTGCAAATTGACTAATGCTTACAAAGTTTGAGTTTGCTGGAGGAGAAGGGGAGATACTGTTAGCTAAGTCCAGAAGAGGACAAGAAGGAAGAATTTTGAAATCATTTGCCTTACCCAAATTACCTCAGGTAAACCCTTGAAGCACAAGATGGATTTTTTGCAAAAGAAGTTGCTTGAAGAAGAGATACAAGCTAGGAGAAGAGCTTGAATCTACAACCAACTCGTTAAGAAGCTTTGTCAAATTTTTTTGAAGCTTTTTGAATTTCTATTGAAGTTATTTAATTCAATTACATAATGATGACAACTTCATCAAGTGAGTTTTCTAAAATCCTCCTCTTTTACAAGACCCTTTGATGAAGAGATGAATCGAGACTTCTACATCTTGAAGGGTATGGTGAAAATTTTGTATGAATATGTAAGGGAAAGCACTAGAGTTCATGATCAATTGTTTGCTATGAAGCAAGAGAAAGAAGGAAATATTCAAACAATGTATGAGATGGAGATGCAGCTCTATCATGGCCAAGAAGCCTTAACCAAACACATCCTTGAAGCAGAGGCAAATCACTCAAATTTGTCTTCAATTTCCTCTTCAGATAGATGTGTAGGTTCATTTGAAACACACACTAGAGGCATAGGGTCCAAGTTGATGTTAAAAATGGGCTATGAAGGCAAGTGTCTAGGAAAACATGCACAAGGCATGGTTCAGCCTATTATGGTTGAGCAAAGGCCTAAGAAGTTTGGTCTAGGCTATGTTAAATCTTATGGTGAAAACTCTAAAGCCATGAAGGCACTTGAGACTGTTCCAAGAATAAATTTTGTTGCAATTTCAAACCCACAAACATGTCAAGTTTATATTCAAGATGAATGTCATAGTGTGAAACCCATTTTGCAACAAGATGTTTGTAGACATGCATCTTATGGAGAGCAAGAGAGTTCTCACACCTTTCTAGACATGAACACTGATGTTGGTATTCAAAAGAGAGTTGGAACCTCTTCAAGTTCATATCCTCAAGAAGGTAAAAAATATGGACATGCAAAGAAACATTCGAGGTATAATACTTCCCATAGTCAAGTTGATTATGTTTATGTTAAGCATGAAAAATCTGCATGCATGAATGGAAGAAAGAGTTGTTGTTCATATTTTGGTGTGTGTAACCATGGAGTTTCAATATGCTGGAAGAGATTGAAGGCATACAGGAAACAATCAAAGCAAAGGCAACTTAAATAAAACATGCAAAAGACTTGCACACATTACCAGAAAAAGGGACATCTCATTGCCCAATGTTGGACACTGCATCAAACTAATCATCCCAAGCATTTGAAGGAAGAGGATAAAAATACTGGAGAAAATGGAACCAAATATTCCATCATCGATGTGAGACTAGATGTTTCACAAGAAGAAGTTTTTCAACAGGAAAAATCACCATGGAAGTGGCCTGGTAAGAAGTGGTTTGACTTCTTGACCCAGTAAGACATGCATTCCTTTGTACATATGCAAATGTATTTAGTTTTTTATGTTGAAAATTTACTTTTTTATGAGCCACCTTGGATCGATGATCAAGGAAGTGATGTTCAATCACCTTCTATTGAATATTCCTCACCAAAAATTCTAGATGAGCTCAAAGAGGATACAATTCTTGATAAGAGGACAAGAGTATCAAAGAGGGGAAGTGTTGACTACCTTCGAGTTGGAGCTCAAAGTCACTAAGCCAAGCAAGGAAAAGTGGATGGAGGTTGGAAAGGTAAGGGAGTTGTACACTCATCTACTGAATAGGTAATCAAGTCTTTTGGGGTCCAAAAGATTCCCAATGGGGAGGAATGATTAGATTTGGATCAGGACCTAAGTGATAGCTTAAATTTCAAAGTGTTCAAAAGTGTGTCAAACCTAAGCAATCAGATAGATCTCGTCTTCTTGATTCTGGCGCCACAAATGGTTTTAAAAACCGGCACCTTATGAAGAAGTTATCATGTTTTGAAAAGTCCAGTAAACTGCAAATCTTGACATTTGACGAGGGTTGACTAGGCAAAGGTACAGTCAACAAAAAGGAATATTCCAGGGAATATTATTGGAATATTCCTCAAAATATTCCCCCTAAATATTCCTTCTAGACCAATTGTTGGAGGACAAGTGTCAATGTATTATTGGTCGAATGGTTTTTGAATGGCCAATTAGAAGGTGCCACATGGCCAGCCTTGAGGCCGCCATGTGGCCCTTGAAATGTGTTTTAAAATTTTGGTCAGGTTCGCAGGATTTGACCATGAGACCTCCCACCACGCACATGAGGGGTCTAAAATCTATGCTACATGAAGTTATTAACCTCTATTGTGGTGGGTTTATATTTAAGTTTGAACACAATATGTATTGGGGGTTGGGGACCATCGGTGGTCCCAACCCGCCAGCGGTCCCCATTCACTGTTCACATGGAAAACATATTATTTAACGTAAAAATTGACAGATGTAAACTACAAAATTTATCACCACCATTTCAACCTTGTCACATGGAGATGTCAAAACAAATGTTACAACTATCGGTCAACAGTTATTACAACTCCGCGTTATGTGTCACATGCAACAGGGTGCCACCAAGTGTTTGAGGTGTAACCAGAGCAACTAGAGGCCAATTTCATAAAGTGAATAGTCTATTATGACTATTTTTGACATTATGAATCCAATGGAGGTATTTTCAAAGCCATTTGGAGACTTCTAGAACCAAATAAGCCACAGGGAAGTTTCGGGGCGCCTAGGGCCACCAGGGTTTTGAGGCCTGGATTGGGGAGCCAAAGCTCATTTGCAACAAATGAACAGTCTATTTAGATTACTTATATATGTTGGATACAATAGAAAATGTTTCAGGGATAGAAAGGGACTTCTAAGGTATTTTTTTCCACAAAAAATCTTAGGGAAGCTTAAGGGTACCAATAGAAGACGTCAAGTCAAAGGGAGCCTAGGTCCATCTCTAGAGAGTTAACAGTCATTCCAGGGGTATGATGGTATTATACACCCATTTTTACAGCATAAAAAACCATTGGATTTGACTAGATACTTGTAAAATAAATTATCCATCTTAATCCCAAAGAGCCAAGTCAATTGACAAGGGTTCAAGGAGACGTAGCCTAAGACATACGGGTGAACTCCTTTATTAAATTTGTTGTTATGTGTTGATGATTAGTTTGCTGAAATTTATACTTGTTGTATATGCTTTGAATTAAAAAAAAACAAATCTTCAATTCCTCACACATAAAGCCTTTAAATAGTTAAAACACATACACCTGATTCATGTATTCAATTCCACACTATCGAGTATAAGAAATATCTTAATTTGTTTTAACTGAGTGGGAGGTGCTTGCATAGCATAAAAAGTCAGACACCCATTTAAAATCAGTAGGAAATCGATATAAATGGTGGATTGGAGTGCCTTGACAAAGTCGGAGTCACTGGCGAAGGTGAGCAGTAGGATCCCCAAGAAATGGACGTATTTCTGTGTCGAAAACATGTTGCTACTCTACGGGGTATTGGCCTTTAAGCTCATTTCGCACCGTGTATACTTGTTACTCTTTGTCACTCTATTGGGGGATTGGATATTCCTTTATCTTCTTAGGACAGAGCCCCTGGTGCTACAAAACAACGACAACGAAGATGGGTATCATTATCTAATTATGCTTGTTTTATGTTGTGTCGATGGGGAATTGTCCACATGAACCTTGGTTAAAAATATTATAAGGCTGCACATGAACTTTTGGATGCTACCTATGAGCAGTTTTTTGACTATGTGTATTATTTATTTGATGGGTCAGTGTGTCACTTTTGTTAACTTATTTGATGATCTAGGTATCCATGGAATATTTCGATATATAAAACTCTTTTTGCCTAAAATACAAGTAGAAAAATGGAGAAAGGACTCTCACAAGTTCACATTGAAAAGACAGACACAATGAACTATTTTCAATTGAAACAATTATTAATCATAGCAGTGTTGTGAATGGAGAAAAAAAATTAAATGTGCAGCAGCAGTGAGTGGTTAAGAGAGGATATGTGAATGTGGATGAATTAATTGATGAACCATGTATCTGAAGAGAACTCTTAGAGGACTAGCGATTACAGTGGCTGGTGACCCATGTAATACAATAGATGGGTTATTTTTATATGAAATTTGATGTCATATGTACAAATTTAGTAACAAGGAGACAAACAAAAAAATATATTAATTATTATAATGAAGTTAAGTGTTGCATGTAAATGGGCATACTAGTGTAAGACCTAGTATGGCATGCATACCTCTGGGTAATCATTGCTAAATTCTGGGGTAGATCTAGGTGATAGGGGGGATGTCGAGTTAATAATTACCCTGGATAAAAGCTTTGAGGGGGGCAAGAGCTAGAGTGAGCAAGGTTGTCTCACTTAGTAGTTTTGGCTCAATTTAGTTAGAAAACCCCAAGTCAAGTTTAAGGTGCAAATTTTTAGGTAAAATTCACTCAGGATAGAGTCAATGTTGACTAGGATAAATAGTAGAGGTTTTGGGGCACATATTATTGTGCACCCATGGTTTTCATCCCATGGTATTGCATGTAATGGAGCCTATAAAAGGTTGGGAAGACTTCATTGTAAGGTAGGCCTGGAGGTGAGTAGTGAAGGATCACCTGGCTAGATTGGCCAGGGTCTTGGGCAAGGCTAATGAAATTTCATTGGTTGGGTTTTTCCCTAGATTTGGGGTTTTCCCGGATAAATATCTGTGTTTATTTTTATGATTTTTTGCTGGCTATTTTTATTTTTTTTGTTCCTCTCGTTAACTATATTATTTCTGCAGTAAATTCTTACACGATAATTCATAGAATCATAGGCCTCCCCTTGAAGGGGCCCCATCCAATGAAGGGATTCGGAAATAAATATGAGCATAAGGTGGTAGAAGAAGTGTGGTAAAAATATAAGGTCAACTGCGACAAGCGGGGGTTGATAGTAGAGACCATCACCGACCCGAGAGTTCGCATGGGAACTCTGCTGCTCACATGTAAGATGATGCGCAAGTGTAGGACATCGACTATCCCTACCTACATTATTCAATTGGTAGGACGATACGAGACGGGGGTCTACTACAACTGGTCGCAGTACCTCTGCGACGAGTTTTTAGAAAATGTGTGTGAGGCGTAGGACCAAGGAAAGGCCTTTGCTACTCCTGGTTGTTATTGTTGATCTCCCTGATTGCGTGGGAGACACCTGATGATGCGGTGCTCCCTGACCTCGAGCTCAGTATCTGTGAGGGAGAATGATATATGAACTTGTGGGACTCAAAGGAGTCTAAGTGCATTGAGGAAAAGAAGGTTTTTTAGGTGTTATTCTATCGTTCACTGGCTGCTGTGATCCAATCGAAGCCACACTTAACGCTCGTAGTATACGAGAAGTACAAGTGCATCACTGAATTCCATGTTACTATGCATAATGTACATATCAAGGAAATAAAATATCCAATATGGTACAATCTGCCATACATGGCCACCGAGGCAGAGATCGATCAAGTCGTTGCTACATGGCTGCCTGCATGGAAACTTGGCCTCAAATCTTCTGCCTCGGTCACAACGGGTACCTCTGGAAAAGATGCAGTGCCAAATGATACTGCCCCACCAAGCACAGCAAAGGATACAGAGGTGCGCTCCACTAAAAACACAACGCCCAAGGAAACCCCCAAGGATGCCACCAAGGGGGTGGAGCAAGAGCCTTAACGGGATGCAGAGACTGAAAAACTTGCTGGGGAGGGAACGAAGTCCCCATGTGGAACAAAGCACACTGGTGAGCCTCCAAAAGCACAACGGAAGAAGCGAAGGGCCGCTAAAACTAGTGGAGAAGTAGATGTTACACTGATAGAAGAATATCTAGACAAGGTTTCAGATGTCGTTGATACTGCCTTATAGGATAGGTTGACTTATTTGGAATATCAACAGAAGGTCATGCTAGGAGCATTGCAGTCGAGGTTGCAGGTGCTCTAGCTGAAAGAAAATATTCTTCAAGCGAGCGTGAATTAGGCGACGACGATTTAGGTGAGCCTGCCAGAAACAACCATCATCAAAACCACTGAAAGTAGAATTTTCCCATTCCCAAGCACGACAGTGATAGTGGAACCATCATCCCTGTGTGCGAAAGTCCAAGCATGCGCATAAGTTGGCTTGGACATCGCAAGAATAACGAGTGGGTAGCTCCATGCTCTCCACTTGTTCGTTGCTGTAGAGCTCCATAATCTAGAAGTCTGGGTGAAGCACAAGATAAGTGATGTTGAGCAGACGATTGCTACCAAAACTACCAAATATGTACAAGCTTAGGAAACCTAGATCGTAGTCGTTGCGCAACAAGCCGAATTAGAGCACCTAATTGATCGGTTATGTGAAGACATGCCATAAATGATTCCTACCTCTGTTGCACCATAGGCCAAGGTTGACGGCTTGGTCACTAGCTTGAAAGAATCTAGGACAAATGTAAAAGTTGTCAAATAAGATCTGGAGCAACAAATTGTTGCGCTACAAGCTAAGTTACAGCCTCAGACCCCTCCCAAGGTGTGTGCCCAGCGAGCCACGCTAGTAAAGGAAGAAACTAGAAGAATTTCAACACAGATCACCAAGGGTTTAGAATTGTTAGATACTTCTATGGGACTATGGTCCATGGTGAAGCACGGTCCTCTCCTCTAAGAGTTCAATGAGGAGCTGCGCTAGAAAGAGCAGAAGTTTTAGCAAATGAAAGCTACCATGCCCACCGTTGTGGCAACATAGCGCCTAACACATCTTCGTACCAGCCACGTGCTCAGAGAAAAAATTGAGGGGCTTCGGTACAAGAAACATGTCCTCAATGAACATATGAGGCCATGGGAAGATGAATCTCTTAAGCTTCTGCAGGACTTCGACGTGGCAGTAAAGCAGTTGAACTAGACCTCGGAGAGTGTCACTGCCACTACTGAAGGACTGACTTCACAAAATTTGGTCGACATTGCAGAGAATGCAACCATGTAGAGTGAATGTTTCATGCCCCCATTTTCTGCCACAGTTCAGTAGCTCCAAACCAAGATGAAGACCCCACTGTTGATCTGACTTGGGACGGGTCACAAGATTGTGTTGGGGGTTTGTTGGAGCGGGGTCCCATGACCACAATTTTGGTATAATTTTGTAATATTTTGTAAAATTTTAGTCTAGCGTAAGGGCTTTGGGGCAGGTCAAAGCTCCCAATGAATTGTAATGGGTCAAAGCATAGACCAAGGGTCTGAAAACCATGGTTTTCGGACCATAGAGTAGCATAGGCTAATATAGTATAAATAGATGGAAAAATCTAGTCTGGAAGTAATTTGAAATGTGGATTAAGCTTGGATACGAACCTGTGATATCTGTCATGTGGATCGTATGGGTAATTGATCCTGTCGGCTTTTTGCATGGAGACCCTAAGTCTTGTTGTGTGCAGACCCCGCTGGCTGTGTGCACAGGCTGGTAAAGAGTCTGTGAGAAGAATCTAAATATTAATGAATGATAAGACCATTATGTTGATATCTGAGTAACTTTGTGTTATGATTATTGGTTGCGATATATGTTATTTCTGAGATTATGAATTTCTATTGAATATTGATGATTATTTGATGTGCACATGGATGCGATGCTTTAAAAGGGTAACAAATGCTTAGATCTGGTTTTGTTTTATGATGTTGCACCTAGTTACTGGTTAACTTATAGCTTATGAGCTTCGCTTGAGTTATTTCACCAATATAATGTTAAGGGTTTCTCGATTAGGGCTTCTCAAGTGCAGGCCTATTAGATCTAAAGGGACCCACTTAATTAAATTTCTCTCTCTTAGCGTGTGGAAACCTGGTTCCAGCACCCTCCCATACTACTTCATGTGAGACCTTGACCTGCATAAGCAGGCCATTGCCAAAAGGGCCGGTAGTACAGGGGTTTGTTGGTAAACCTTAAATCTGAACTTGGGTCACGACCCCTCAAACCAACTAGAACAATGGCCTATAGGCTTGCACTGCCTACCACAGTGAAAGTCTATGATGTTTTTCAAGTTTCATTTCTTAAAACATATCTAAAGGATGTTGATCATGTTATTGATTGGTTTGTATTTCAAGTGGAGAAAGAAGGATAATTATAGGTAGAAACCCAATGCATATTACAACAGAAACATCTTGTGCTTTGGAATAGAGAACTCGAGCAGGTTAAACTACAATGGAAGCTCTTTGGGCCCGATGAAGCTACATGGGAGATGGATGATCAAATGTGGGCTATGTATCCTTCATTGTTTCCTAGTGAAGGAAAATGAGTTTTGGTATTTGTATATAGTTATGTATGGTTGTTGTTGTAAATATTGCAATGAGATAATCTATAGAGCTCCAATAACCAGTATGGTTTTCATGTTTTACATGATGGTTTTGATTTTTAGTAGGATGCTATTGCAAATATTGCAATGAGATGGGTTATAAAGCTTCATATGCAATATGTTTTTTTTTTCTATGGTTTTGCTCAGTATAGGTGTTTTTTAACATCTAGGATGATGTTCCCCTAAGGGGGATGGGTCCGTAACAACCCCATGTTAAAATTTCATTTAATAAAAGTTAATAAAGGTAAAATAAGACCATTGGAAATGAAAACTTATTCCAAGCTAAATGTTGGGAAAAATATGCTAGTGGGAACCACTTGTTGTGTTTATTTCTAAAGGAAATTGGCAAAAGAAATGGCTAAGGATTTGGAAAGGTAAAATGGTATTTTTCACACATTATTTTTGAAAATAATGGAAATTAGGAGAAAATGAAGGTGGAAGGTCATATGTTTCATGTGAGGATGAAAATGAAGGAAAATAATGGAAAATTGAAGAAATTAGAGGCCTCATTGATAAAAGGGCTTATGATGATAAGTTGGTAGCTTTTGTCATTTTTGATTTAGAGTTAGTCGCATATAGGAGAAAAAGCCTCAAGAGAAGAAAAAAATCAATCAAGAAAAATAACTGTAAAGAAAAGGAAAGGAAAAAAAAAAAGCACAAGGAGAGTAAAGGAACGAAAGAATTAGGTAGCTTCAACAAGAATACTTGCAGGTAATAGGTTGCATGTATGATTTCCTAGATGGTTTTGACATAATGGTATGTGCATGTTGGTATTTGGTTTTTTTTGTTGTCACTGGAATGAATTTTGTTGGGTTTCGACGGTGGATTTTAGCCTGACCTTTCCATTTTCAAATAGCCATCATGTGATGGGATTGTTCTTTGTTTTGAGAATTGGATTGCCAAGTTATTTTGTTTTCTGGTAAGGTAGTCTCAGGGTAATTCCCAAAGGCCTAGGAATCCCTTGACCTATAATGGAGGGATATACGGTAAAACTTGAGGGTGGAAAAATGAAAATTCCTCAAGGTATTGGTGAATAAACTCTTAGCCATCGAAGCTCGATTTCGTTTTGTGATCTCAACAATGGTTTGGATCAGATCACCATATGGAGAGGGTGGAGGTGGTTTATCCTTTGAATTACATTGGTTGTATTTGGATTTTTTTATCCCATGAGATCCCACATTCATGCTTAGAATATGGAACATGGGTTATTCGCTCAAAGAAATATTTGGTTCAGCCAATCTATGGTCGGGTGAAACATGGAAGTCCTGAACTCGGTCGACATTTTGTTATGTTTAATTAAAATTTATGTTTCTCTTGATTTTGAAAAGGAAATGTACTAGTTATTATGTGGTTTTAATGGAGGTTCTCTTATTGTTATTTATTTGGTTATATGCTGGTTATAGGCATTGTTTTATGAAAAATCTTAGTCATGAATATTTTCATCTTTTCACTTGTAATTGAATGAATAATGAATACAAGACCTAATTGGTGTTATGATAGCTAATGTGAGAAAGAAGTGACCCTTCTTGTTAAACCTTAGATAATTTTTCAGTCCCTTATGTTTAGAATTGCATTCCTGACCTATAGGTTGTATATTCACCAAGTATTTGATAGAATGTCAGTCTGGGTTGGGGATGGTTAGGTAAAGTATTGGTTTCAGTTTTTTGTTTTCAAGAATTGTTTCTATTTCATTTATAAACTCTATAATTTTCACTTATTTTTGGGCAGAGACCTAGGTCCCGGCCTTGAAAAAGTGGCACATAATTAGGAGTCACTGGCATAGAACTAAGTAGAAAGGTGCATACTCGCATGGAGGCATAACTATGAGTGTGACTGGGAAACCATATTCACATGGTGGCCTTGTCAGGGAGTGACTAGGGCTCTACGTTAGAGAAAAATTGAGTTGTCTCAAGGGTTGGACATGTGGATGGGTTAGGTTACTCCTCGAGGTATTGTGGCACTTTTCGGAAGTCAGTAAGGTATCAAGTTGTTGACTCCATTTCCTTAATGTCACCTATGAGATTGATTCCTATCATAGTGGCCCTTAGCTCATGCTTACCCTTATTAAGACAGTGAAAGTGGGTAAATGTGGGAGGAGGCAGTTACATCAAGCCTCTTTATTTTCGGCACCTTGTCATGCATCGAATGAGAAAGTAAAAATAAATTAAAATAAAATATAATTGTTGTTATTTCAGTTGATATGGGATTGAGGAAAGATACCTTCGATTTTTTTGTTTATTACTTAGTTGAAAGATATATAGATTGGAAGGAAAGGAACTGTCCCTAATTAGAAAGACAAAATAATTTGGAGTAGAGGCTACAAGAATAAAGATAGTAATTGATCCACTTGAAATCTAAACCAAGCCACCATTTTTATGCCAGTGCTACAATAAATGAAATAAAATATATGAAACATCCTTATTACATCATTACATGAACCAATGGAAATATTTATCGCCTTTTTTTTTCAATTTCAGCTGGTTATGTTGGAGGAAATTTAATCTATAGTTTTTTGCAATATTTCACCTGATAGTTCATCACAAGAAATGTGATTAACATTTACTGAAAATATGAGATGTATGATATTGAGGTTAAATTTTCCTTATATTTTTTTATGTATTAGGTTATTGTTTTCACTTAAGCATGTAATATATAAAATAAGCATAGTATAAATATGCGACGATTTCGCGTGCAAAATAATGATTTTTTTGACACAATTTTGATGAAATCTGGACTTTGTTTCTAGAAATCGAAGTAGCAGCTATCAATATTTATAATTCTGGTGCACTAGGGTTTCTTGAGGTTTCTAAATCCATTTCCACCACCATAAATATGATTCAAACACTTTTAGTTTCATATTTCTTGAAAAAAAACAAGTCTTTATATTCCGACAAGAAAATCGTTATCCAAGTGAAATTGTCACCTGCTTAGACAATTCCATATATAATATGTAAACATTAGAGGAAATTTTTAAAAATAATTCACAACACCATAATAACTCAAGATATGAACTCGAACCTTTTCGAGGGATAACCCAAATTGAAGGTGAGGCTATTGTCCTTTCTCTTTTTTTTGAATGGAAATGATGTAAATAGCTTAATGAGATATGTGGTACATGGGATGCTACATAAAAATACCCTCTCTATTATGCTATCTCTCTATCCATTCTCAGCTACTCTACTCTACTAAGGAAAGAAAATTGCTACAATAGAATCAAAACGCTTTTCTTCCTAGTGGCTTGGTTATAACACAACTTGATTTCCAGCTAGGGGTTAAATTTGACTTAGTCAACCCTCAATATGAGTTACAAATCAACTCTTCTAGAAACTTCTTCATCATGGTCATGTGGATAGCCACTTTTTCTATGAGTGGTGAGGTTGACATGACATACTCTCAAATCATGGTGGAGAAAATAAGAAGGTCAAATTTCACGTGCCATAAATTTTGGTTCTTGGACTCCATTTGAGGTATTTATTGCACCAATGGAAAATTATTTGAAAGTATAACAACACTAGGGGGTTTGGGATGATTGAGATTTATTGGACCCCAAAAAAATACGTTAAATACCTCAATCTACCTCTATAATTTTTTAAACCCCAATTCATCAAATTGGGATCCCCTATAAAATGGTCTTGGCAGTTGATTCCTCCAAAATTTCCACTCAAAAAGCATCAAAATGGATGAAAAATAATATAATGATGTATTCTAGATCATACCTTGGTATTTTGAGAGAATTTTGGTCTCTAAAAGTTTTTAGTGAAAGAGGTGAATATTTTTTTATTCTACCCTCTCCCCGAATAACTATTTAGCCTTCTTGGAAGTTACCATTTTAGCCCAATTTACCAAAGGTCGTGCTACCCCTATATTTTATTTTTGGACTTCCTCTATAAAATTTTATCCTATATCAATTTAGCATGAACATATGTTTCTAAATCCTATATAGAAGGTAGTACCTATTGGAAGCATAATCCTCTTTGTTTATGCAAACTTGACTCATTCACTTGAGAGGAAGGAGAAACGCCTCAAGTGAATGCCAACAATTATGGGAAGTCTAAGAGAAATCTTGGAAGATGAAAACCAAAGGTCAAAAAATTGTGTATTAATATGTACATACTGTCAATAGTATCCAATACATGATATATTTATAGAAACCTATTATTAGCTTCATTCATTTAACATAGTATCAGAGCAGGCTTAATTCCTAGCCTCTGCCATTGCAGAAGCAAATCTCTATCATTTTGTTGAGAAAAAATAATTATATCATTTGGAAGCTATCATTTCAACCAAACCTACCAAAGTTCATGCTACCCCTATCTTGTAATTTTGGACCTCTTCTATAAAAATGTATCCTCTGTCAATTTCGATTGAGCATATGTTTATAAATACTCTATAGAAGGTAGTGCCTGTTGGAAGAATAATCCTCTTGGGTTATGAAAACTTGGCTTATTTACTTGATAGGAAGGAGAAAAGCCTCAAGTTAATTCAACCAATTATGGGAAGCCCAAGATAGCTCTCGGAAGATGAAAACCAAGGGTAAATATATCGTGTATTAATATGCACAACTTGTGAATAATATGAAACACACAGTATATCTATCTCAATATATTATTAGATGTGTGTGGTTAACATAATATTAAAGCAAGCTTAAGTCTTGGCCTATTTATCCTTGCATAAGAAAATATTTTTTATTTTACTAAGAACAATAATTCTCCTCTCTCAAGTTTGTATGCATTACCACAAATATCTCTAGTTTCCCCTGGAAACGTAACACTCCTATTTAATTTCATTACACTAGTTTATCACTCTATCAGTGCTCCTCTCTGCTAGTTAGATTCCCCTTCTAACCATCTCTTAGTGAAATCCACAAAAATTTTCTTCTTTGGTGCATATTTTTGTTAAAAGGTATTCTAGGGCACGAAGAGTGGATTCAACTATAAAATAATGCTCCAACCTGCAACCTACCAATATTGTACAATCTCCCAATAAACAAGATTTTTCGCTCAAATCATAGTCTTAGATAGTTTGCAAGATCCCAAGAATTTTAGGGATTTAATGTTGTAGTAGTAGCATAGGAAAGAAGGACACTATTCATGGAAAAATAAATGAAAAATTGAATATAGTTTGAGCAGAGAAACAATGTCTTGTACTACTATTAATGAATTTGTGCTCGTAAGTAGAATAATGAAATTGCTATAATGTAGCTACTATTTAACCATTATAGAATGTAATAGATCAATGTATTATTGAGAATTTCAGTTATGAATTTGAGGTTATTGGCACAAGTCAATTGTCCTTTTTTTTTTAAATTAACAAAATTGAGCCATGGGGTTTATACTTAATTGGTGGAAAACTAGAACCTATGCAATGACATAACAAAATAAAAAAGAATTTATGTATGGATACTTATCAACTTCAAATATGGGTTACTTTGTGAGATGTATGGATTTGATGAATCCCAAAGTAATAGGTTGAATGACTTCAACAATCATGTTTATTAATTATATTTAAATGTGGCATATTTAACGTGAAGGAACCTTGAAGAATTTATTAGGCATCTATAGTATTTTTCTTTCTTTTGTTCTATTGGATCCTATTGAGTTTTTAAGTGGAATTGAAGATATATATCATAGCCCAAAACATTAGAAAATAATAGCGATATTGTTGGCCGATTATGGTTCCTAGAGGCATGGATGTGTGAGTTTTTGAAACCTACATGAAAGAAACTCCCAATGCTTAATTAGAGGGAAGGCATCTTGTTGGTTTCCACTATAATATTTGTGGTCACTTCAATGTAAGGGAGCGTGAAAAAACCACAAGATGGAGAAGGATCGAGATTGGTGGATCGAGGTTGAGAGACAACTTGAAATTATTTCTTGATTTGAGTTGAGTAACCATTGGCTTTGAAGGCTTGGAACAAATGGGATTTTTCAGCTGAAAGGAATTGCGAGGAAGATATTTTTAGGGATCTAGATATGAGGATTTTAAGAACACCCAAATTTTTGGAAGGGTGGTAATGTGAAAGGACGTGAATATACCAGCCAGTGTGAGTCTTTTTGGTTGAAATTGGCGACAAAAAGGATTCTAATTTAATTTTCCCTTAATTAAATTAGAACAAATTTGTAATTCCACATCACATGAGAGCTTGTACGAGTTAAATGAGTCGGAAAGACTTAGTTAGCTCAGTTGATTCGAGTTAGAGGTCAAACTGGAGGCATGTAGAGTTCACTCAAACTTTTAGGGGGTCTAGTTGTAGTTTATTTAGAGTTTTAATTGTTTAAATTTATTATTTGAGTTAAAATCAATTTAACTAGTTCTAACTGATGGATGAAATAGTGAGAGGTCTAGTGAATTAAATATGATTTAATTCACATGCAATGATCAATCAGGTAACGGATAATTCACTATAAATAGTAGTTGCATGCCATTTTTAAGAGTGACCATGTTGAGATTGGAGTTAAAGGGAAGATAGCTATCAGTTCTATAATTATAAAATTGTATAGGTCATGCATGAGGTCAGCAGGATGCCTTAGATGAATTTCCCAATAAATTATTGGGAATTTCCTAATTAATAGGGGCAAAATTCCTCCAAGAATGTGTATGCAAGGTTGAGCAACCCAGAGGCAGGAAATTGGTTCAGTATCAAACCATTCTTGTTGTGATTAGAGTGAGACAACCACAGATAGTGCAAAGGCTTCTCAGGAGGGGAAATAGCATTGTATTGTTTCATATTCTTGACTTAATGAAATATATAGATAGTGGGGTTTTTAGCTAAGGCTTTCTCCAAATATAGATTCTTTGTGTTGTGAGATTGAAATTATTTCTTTTTTTGTTCATTTGTTTGTGTGATCATAATTGGTTTCCACAATTTGTAGAAATAGATTCACTATTTTGTTTTATGATATTACAATATAATTTGAATCTATGTGGGTTTTCTACGTGGTATTAGTGAAGGAATCACTATAGAAGAGAAGAACTAGAGTTTTTTTTGAACTATTGAATTGAATTTGCATATTTATTCTTCAGGAACAACAACAAATCAATATGTCTTTCTTTTGGATTGATATTCGAATATGCCCTTGAGGGTAATTTGAATTACATAGCATGGAAGGATATGATGGAGGCAGTGTTGGAGGACAACAGACTCAAGAAATTCATAGAAAATAATATTCCCCAACCCACGACAACAGGTGATAAACTTCTTGATGCATGGAAGAAGAATGTAGAAAAGGTGAAAAGGATTATGTTAGAAGGAGTTAGAGATCGTATTATATCAAACCTCCATGGAAAGGAAACTCCATATTCTATGTGGAAGGACTTAAAAAATCTATTTCAAAATATCAGTGACCACAAGAAGCTGGCGCTAAAGGAAAATCTTAGAAAGAGCAAGATGGAGAAGGGTGACACGATACAAAATAATTGACAAAGTTCACTCTATGTAGATATGAGATTAGAAGTGTTTGTGTCATAGTTTCCCCATATTATTTGGTGAGCCTAGAACTTCTAGTCCTTCCCAAGAGCTAGCTAGCTACCAGGACTCAGTGAATGGGAGGGATTAGCTAGTAGAGTGGGAGCGATTGTGGTCCGACTTGGTACAAGAAGAGATTCATCGGAACACCAAAGATGGATCCTCATCAAAGACCAATGATGCGGAGAATTATGCCTTGGATGGAAAGGTGAAGAAAGTGAAAGGGAAGGCTTCCATTCCAAATTGAATCCTGGTCAGGTGGGAAAGAAGTGAGACTTTTTAGAGGTAATGTTTTTTCACTTTCATGAGCTTGGACACTATGCTACAAAGTGTCCACACAAGAAGACTAGAAATAATCCCTCAGGAGCAACGGAAGGTGAAGCACTTGATTCAAAATTTGAGTGGGATTTCACCGTCATCAAATGCATGGTGTCATCAGTGATGGGTTTTGTGTGGTACTTAGATAGTGGAGCTTTGTTCCATATGGCTAGCAACAAATAATTCTTCTGTAACTTGGAGGAGAAGGATCTCTACATGCACTTCGAGATGAAAAATCACAAGACACATAACACTATAGGCATAGGAAAAATTACCTTTCAGAGGGAGTCAACTACTCCTCTCACATTAAAATATGTCATGTATGTTTCTGGTTTAAAGAAGGATTTGGTTTATGTTGCTATGTTGGAAGACCTTGGCTATGATGTGATCTTTAGTAAAGGAAAGGCGGTCCTTCGTCACAAAGCCATAGGACAAGTGAGGAGAATTGGGGTTCAGGTAAATAACCTATACAATTTAGATGTATAATACCATGTTGCCTTGATCACGAAAGTTGAGAAGGTGGAGAGCTGAGACATCGATGAGTTATGACACAGAAGGTTGGGCCACTTACACCATGGCACTTTGAAGATCATGCAAGAGATTTCTACATGAATTCCACAGGGTGCACTCGAGTAGCGAGATACATGCAAAGGGTGTAAATTAGGGAAGTATACCAAATCCACCTTTCACAATAAGGAAAGTCGAGAAAAGGAGATCCTTGAGAGAGTTAACTCAAACATGTGTAGGAAATTCTTGACAGCTTCCACAACAAATCATAGGTATTATGTCATTTTGTAGATTGTTTTCAAAAAAGTGTTGGATTTTCTTCATGAAGAAGAAATATCAGATGTTCTCAAAGTTTTATGAATTCAAGGCGCTTGTAGGGAAAGATAAAGGGAATAAGGTGAAGGCTCTGAGGAGCGAAAATGGTGGAGAATATCTCTCTAACAAATTCAAGAAATTTTGTACTTCAAAAGGAATTTGAAGAATATTGATAGAACCTAATAACCCACAAAAGAATGGGGTTGTAGAAAGGAAGAACAAAAATATTGTGGGAGCAGCACGAGCGATGTTGCATGATCAGATCCTACCGTTGAATGTTTGGGTAGAAGCATGCAAAACATCATTATTTGTGTAGAAAAAAAGTTCTCATCAGATACTTGGGATGAATACACCAAAGGAATATTCTTTAGGTAAGAGACCAAATATGTTGCATTTTAAAAATTTGGTTCATTATTTTATTTCCATGTGACTAAAGATGACAGGAAGAAGCTAGATCCAACAACTCTGTTGGGGATATTTGTGGGGTACATTGATACACCTCACAACTATTGGGTGTAATTTCTAGAAAACACGATGAAAGTGGTAAAAAGAGATGTGAAACTTGATGAAGAGAAGGCCATGTGAATTTCCCTTAAGAGGGAGTTTCAGTTGCTTGTAGTTGAGGATCTCTTATCTCCAAATGAAGAACCTATAAATGTGGAGTAGTCACAAGCAGAGTTGCAAAGAGTGGAAGCACATAGTCATGTAGAGACATCTGAAGACATAAGGAAGTACACAAAAGATGCTAACATCTTGATGCTTGATTCTAGAGACAATGTGGGAGCACCGACATCAGAGCGCAGGTAGAGATGGTCTCTAGAGAAGTAAATTAGCTACATGGATCTTATGAGTGAAGGTGTAGAGATAGAGCCATCCTCTTCCTAGGAAGCAGTGAAACAACCAATTTGAGTTGATGCCATGGTTGAGGAGCATGACTCCATTACCAGAAACAATGCATGGGAAATTGTCCCAAAACTAGAGGGGAAGTCAATTGTAGGATCTAGGTGGATTTTCAAGGTGAAGCAAGAAGTAGATGGGAGTGTGTAGAATCACAAGGCTGGGTTTGTGGACTTTGTCTTCTCTCATGTGGGAGGATTGATTATGATAAGACCTTTGCACAAATCACAAGGTAGTCATCAATCAGATCCATCCTTGCACTCTCAGCACATATGGGATTGAAGATACATTATATGGATGTAAAGAAAACATTCCTTAATTGGGTGATTAAGGAATAGTTGTACCTTGAGAATTCAGAAGGTTTTGAGACCTTAGAAAAAGAGTCACATGTGTGCAGACTCAAGAGAGAATTGTATGGGCTAGAACAAGCACCCTGTGCTTGGTACACTAGGATCGAAAGCTACATCACCACGTTGGCCTTCACCAAGAGTGGAGGAGATGAAAACCTTTACCATATTGTGGTAGAAGGTAAAATTCTGATCACTGTACTTTATTTCGATGATTTGATACTCATAGGTGATGAGCAACTAATTAATTCTTGCAAAGAGGATCTTGGAATATAATTTGAAATGAAGGACATGGGGCTTTTGCACTATTTCCTAGGATTGGAAATTTGGAAAAGAGATGGGGACATTAGGGTAATTTTGTGGTCTTAAATGGGCCTCCTAATGAAATTATTAAATAATAGTGGAGATAATAAAATAACATTAGATTACATCATTAAAGTTTAGATAGAAAAAAGAAAAAATATTTTTTCAACTTGTATTTTCAACTTATCTCCCTATGAGTTTACTCAAATTTCGAGTGCCAACACTCATTGGAGGCAAAATTTGATTCCTCATCCAAGGAGTACCCATGTTCCATACTTCCGATGGAATTTTATACATGAAAAATGAGAAATACACGAAAAACGTGATTGTAATCATGTTTTTCATGTATTTCTCATTTTTCATGTAGCAGGGTTTATCGAAAGTATGCAACATGGGTACTCCTTGGATGAGGAATTAGAATTTGCATCCAATGAATAATCCTACTTGAAATTTGAGTAAAACCTTAAAAAGATAAGTTGAAAATACGAGTTGAAAAAGTAGTTTTATTATTTTATTACTTTTTAATATTTTTAGTTTTTTACTCTAAAAATGTTGAATCATCCCCCATGGATGACATAATAATCTTGAATCCTATCGGTTCTTACAAATCTTATTTTAGTTGTAAATTTTTCTTAGGAGGCTCATTTTAGACCTAAAAATTCCCCTAATAGCTATTTGTATCTCAGGGAAAGTATGCCAATGATATTATCAGGAAGTTCAACATGGAGGGAAACAAACACATGGAGACTCCTCTAGCAAGAAAATGGAGGAAGGAGGATGGTAATTCAGGATAAGTAGTAGATGCTAGCATCTAAAAGAAGATTTTGGGTTCACTCATGTTTTTGGTAAACACGCGACCAGAAATATGCTACGCATTTAACCAATTTAGTCAATTTATGGTGAAGCCTACCAATCTCTTTTGGAAGGTAGGCAAGCATGTGTTGAGATACCTCATAGGAACTATAGAGTTTGGGCTATGGTACATATAGACAGAGGGAGTAAAGCTTCAAGGCTTCACAAATGAAGATTGGGAATTGAGTCCATCCTACAGGAAGAGTACATCAAGGGGCACCTTGAACATTGGATCAAAAACAGTTTCCTAGTACAATAGGAAACAAAGATCGGTTACACTCACTCCAGCAGAAGTAGAGTACATGGCGGCTAGTTAGGCTACAGGTGAGGCCATCTAGATGAGGAAGATACTTGTTGGTTTGTTTGGTTGATAGATGGATCTGAAGGTAATTTAATGTGATAACCATAGTTGCATAAAACTCGTCAATCCATTTTTTGGTGATAGGTCCAAGCATATTGATATTTGGTATCACCATCTCAGGGATTTTGTGTAGAGGCAGATTATGTAATTGGAGTACATTCCCATGAAGAAGACGGATGCAAACATATTGAAGAAGGCACTTTCAAGAAGAAAATCCGAGTTCCATACACTACAAGGAAAAGACCCTCTAGCGGAGGTTAGAAAGGGGGTTTTTAGTGTTGTAAAATTGGCCAAAATTGTCAAAAAAACATTTTCTACAACATTCATTTTTGTTATCAGAGGTTTTGAAGGAGCTTCTAACAGAACTTCAACACAACTAAACAAAACTGGGCAGATGAAGGTTTTTATGGATGTATTTCTTATCGATTCATGATTCATGTGTGAAAACACTGATTCATTTTTAAATTTACGCACCTGTACTATAAACATACCAAGCACCGGGATGGAAAACAAATTTCAGAAGCCCCGAGGCATTTAGCAACGTCACAGTGTCTGTCACCAACAAATATGCACCGGGCCGATAGAAGGTGCATGCACCGGTATATTCGGATAATAGTTGTAAAGCACCAAAGCATTTAATGCAAATAGTACTGGTGCATTACAAATATGAATGCACCAGTGCATTCACCTTCTATATTTCCAGTGTGTATGGGTTTTTTACGCACCCCAGGCCATTAATGTGTAAAAACGCACTCGCGCGTTAAAGGCAAAAAAGATCAGTGCATGAAACGCCTATCCACCTGGGTCATAGTCGTCGATAAAGTACATCGAGCATTCTAATTGGTATTTTTATTTGGTTCGGCGATCATAGGTCATAGAAACGAAATCTTGCATAGTATCATACACACACACCGATGTTAATTTTCTATTTTTTAGAAACATTGACATGTGACAGTGCAATTATTTTGATTTTTTAAAATTCATTATTCATCAAAAGTCGAAAAATATCTTATAACAATATTCATATCAATTAAATTTTTATTAGTGCATTTGAATGTGATGTTTGGAGGAATTTGTTTTATCATCATGTTTCACATCTCTTCATTATAATCTTTAATCATCGATATATTTAATCAGTTGTGTAACATTTCACAATGACAATGAAGAACATAATAGAATAAATTAAAACATATTTTATTGTGTGTGTGTGTGTGTGTGTGTGTGTGAATAAGACACTCTTTGTCATACAAAATGGGACATTTATTGGTATCCCTTTGTCTCTCAATTCAGACACTATGTCCATTACATTAAACAAAATGTCTGATTTCATAGACAAATATTTCAAAAAATACAACGCCTTTCTTTGATATCCAAATATATTGATCATCATTCTTCGTTTGAACTGATGTCACTTCCTGAGCTACTTCGATGACTTGGGTTATTTTGAAGAATGTTTTTTTCATTGTGTTGATTTTCTTCTTCTTATTCAAGCTCCATCTACAAACATAAAAATAAAGTGTAATGTGGTGAAAATAATGAAAATTGCAATATTAAATAATATACATCATTGTAAATTGAAAAGAAATGTACCATAGAAATAATTGACTCATGAACTATACACATACTTTCAAAACCAAATTTCATGCCTTCTTTCAACAATTCATTTGTTGGCGCAGTTCCATACTTTGTTTCCTGCAATTTTTATACCTCATACCAAATCATAGATTTAATATAAAAGTTGTTTTTGTTCTATAATTATAGAAGGAGCTAAGTAAAACAAGATAGATACTTAAAAATTCCACAATTAATTTTTGATATGCCAACATATACTGACAACGCATATTTAACCCATTGTAAATCAATTCTTCTGATGGTTCTTCTTTGTAAGTTAGCACCTGTTTGAAGGCATTCAATGATGATTGCTGTAAAACAACTTAAAATATACAAAAATGAATTCTAGTTAAGTTGTTATAAGGAAGTAACAATTACTCACAAACTTAGATATCAACCCTTTTCTTCCTTGTCGTCATGTTTTAAGTGTTGAATGGGTTCCATTTTCTTTTCTTTTCTATAGGAAAATACTTGAAAATTAATATTTAATGTTAAATTATTTATTTATTGTACCTGTTAGAGTCCTGTAATTTACAGTATCAGAAGGTGACTGAATATTTATTCCTTGCATATTTTCATATTGTATATATATATTTCAATATTCAAAGCACTCCTTAAGAATATAAAAAGAAACAAAAAGAAGAAGAAAAAGAGGGTGTAAAAAAAGAAAATAAAATCCCACAAAAAATGAATAGTTCAGAAAGTGATGCAAATCAAAATGCCACTACTATTTAGAAAGGTTTGTTCAATCATACAATTTAAGCATGATTGTGCAATTTTGAATTTTTGCTGATAGGTTAGAAAATGAAGATTTTCCAAACTGTTTAATCTTCACTTATTAACAGATAGGTATAAAATGACATTAGTTCAACAGCTTATCTGAACCAATAGGAGAAGTAAGGGATAGATGTTACGTTAGAACTGTAAAAAAAATAAAAATGTTTTAGGGTATTCAAGTCTAAATTCACCCTGCAAAAGGAAGAAAAAATGTTAGATGAGTAGTTGGGTAGGTAGATAAGTCAAGGAGAAAGAATGAAGGGAAAAGGTGAAATTTATTTCACCAAATACAACATCAAAATCTCATGTTTCCCGTGATGGGATAAGGTCAAAATAGAGGATGTGTATACACTCAAAATATTGGAAAAAAGGATTATGTCCTAAGTTTTGGGGACTGAATTATTATCTCAAAATTAATTAAGCATACCTTATATCTAATTTTATCCTAAGTCCTAAGAATTTCTTTATCCCCTTTACCCCACCCCCTAAACACTCGCATTTTCCATTTATCCCAAGTCCTATACTACCCACGACACTTATTTATTCCTTTACCACATCGTTGGATCACATGTGCTATCTGCGTTAACTGTCTGTCACTTTATCCCCCATCACCGCATATCTTCCCACATCCGATGATCTACAATGTATTTCAGCCCCCCCTCAACCTCTGAACTTTAAAAATGGGTGGGGGGGTTTGAAATGGGTGGTATCCATTACCATCGACTCTTCTATGTGGCGCCCCTATAATACTTCGCACCCCCCTTTCCCAATACTGCTCACCGTTCTCACCCCCCTCTAAATCTGTTTTTGCTGCCCACCAAACCTCTGCGCCTTTTTTACCGTTGTCTGTACCATTGGCGCCACGTCTGCTCCCGCCTACCTGCTTCACCCAATCACATCACCTCTCGCCAACAATATATTGCACCATTAATGGTCAGTCCATTATCTGAAGGTCCCACGCCTTATCAATGACCACCAAATCGTTGTTTTAAACTCAAATTTGAAATTATGGAAGATTTTTCTTTGCTTATTAGTGTCAAATTGTTGAAGGTTTTGAATTCACATATTACACAGAAAACCACAACTAAAGAAAGGACTGTGTTTATCAAGGAGAAATCATCAGTTCTCCACAAGTTTCAATCATGGTTTTATTTTAACTCTTCCCTCTTTTTCTTTTAATTTATCCCCTCCCCAGTACTGACATGTAACAAATCCCTCTCTTTGTTCCCTTCTTCTTTCATCCCATTCTTAACTGCAAAAAAAGAAACAAGATATAGAAGACATAAATGCCTCCAAATCTAGATCAAGAGCATTTTAATCCTATGGTATATGCACAAGTGAACCTGGATCACTTCGCTCTAGTGGACAGAGACTATAAAATCCATGATACAGAGATGTACTTCAATTTATTCAATATCTACTGCTGGCTCGAGGATAAGTTCCTTGAAGAAGTTGGCAATATAGGTCTATGAGAGACCAAATTACCTCTTTACATCTTTCCAAAAACCCATAGTTGCCTAGAGTTCATCAGGAAGTGCCAAGCCCATTATGACATTAATCAGAGAACAATATTCACCCCAATAGGAGAAATCATGTTCGCTATCAATGCCCAATCCATTCAGCAAATGATGCAGGCCCACACTCCTAAACAAAATGTCCCCTTCTCTTATGAAGCCCTTAGAGAACTTCATCAAAATCTTGACTTTGCGAGCAGATCCAAAACTTTGCATCTTTTCATGGCCACTGATGCCCCAATTCCTACCAAGAATCCAACCTATCATTCATCTATCTTTCCTAATAGGACCCAACACATTGTCATGGTTTTATCTTATTTATTATGCTATCACACTAATTAGTGGGTTGATGAGGCCATGATAGGTTTTTTTTCCATCCTTTAATCAAATTCCAAGCCTTCAGTCATCTTTAACAATGCCCAATTTCCTATTGATACTATTCATGACCAGTTCCTAAAGTTTCATACGGAGGAGGCATTCAAATACACCTTTGTATTGGTGTATATGTTTGTTTATTTCCAGTCTAGCAGGTTTCAATTGCAGATAACCAAGGTGAATGATGATGTTGAGCCTCAATCTGTCATCTTGTGGACCAACCTGATATTAAAGGATCAGAAGAATTATACATATAAATATTTTGTGGATTTTTTTTTGCACCCAGCCGTCAACACACTCAACAGTGTAGCAAAGCCAAGGATAAATGAATAAATCAGAAAAACATGCAAATGACAGAGCAAGTAAAGAGACCAGATTGGTACTTGTAACAAAATTACACAGAGATCCAAGTCTATGGTTGTGATCTAGCCCCCTACAAATTTCCAAAGTTCCTCTCCATGAGGGTCTTTGCACTAGAATACATAAGGCAAATGATACATGCAGATGAGCTCCACTTTGTCACTGCAAAGAAGAGTCCTTAGTTCAAGATCAATGCACAAATTTATCCTTTCATTTGTAACAACAGAGCAGCATGGGAGGCCCATGTGGTGTAGAACAGTCGGTGATGGGGTGCACTGTTAAGGCACTCCCTTCTGTAAGGTCACCGGTTCGAAACCCATGGGTGGAATGGAAGGAGAAAAAAATGGGAAGATTAGGATTAGTCTAAACGAGCAAAAAAAAAAAAAAAAAAAACAGACCAGCAGGGGAGGAGGTAGATAAGATATGGAAGGGGATGGGTTTCAGTCACAGTTTCACTTGCTCTTATGACCCTGCAGGGATTATCTCCAAGAAAAAGGTGGAAAATAGATCCACACCCTATGTGCACACACACAGACCTTTAATTGAGTAGTATGAAAATTAAGTAGAATGGGTGACCAACACCTTGCAAGAGGATGAAGAGCAGGTGATTTCCACTTTAGGCATCTAGACCCCAACACCACAAGATAGGAAGAGTGAAGAAGAAAAAGAAGATAAGGGGAAAGAGAAAGAGAAAGAGATAGGAAGCAAGAGGCCAAGAGAAGATTAGTCACCTTCGGTGACTGATACCTCTAGCAAAGAATTTAAGATTAAATATAGGAATAGGGCCCAAATTCACATGGATATTGATCAAGGAGGTGAATCAGAGTAGTAGACAGTGATTCCCATTATAGACACCCCTAGGTCATCTCCAGTGGGTGGTAAAAGAATGACCTCTCCTACATCCTCAGCCACCATGTCTATGCAGCAATAGGGTTTGCAGATGTCTACTTCCAAGCCTTCCATAGAAGGCCAAGAAAAATTGGTTTATGACACATTCAAGGATATAAAGTTGAGGAATGAGGTGCCAAAAAATAGCACCTACAATCAATTCTGGAAGCAGACCTCAAGTTCACAAAGTAGGCTATTATCTTCCTTTGACACTGAAAAAGGGAGGATGCAGATGGAGTTTCTAAAAGCCTTGGTCCCACAACCTTGGACATCCATCCTATTGACCAGATGGAATTACACAAGTAGACCAGGGAGATGGTGGCCTCAACCTTGACAATTACTGCTATGAGATTTTCAAAACTTCAGGTAGCTTTATCCAATACCCAATCATAGCTTAAGATGGAGAAAATCTCTGTTATGGCTAAATAATAAAGAATCAAGTATTTAGAAGATTTAATAGTGAAGCTTGGGTATGACCCAACCAATGTTCAAGATGTGGATGATCTTTTGAAGAAAAATAATGCTGACATAGCAACCCTTAGGAAAAAACTCAGGATGTCAGCAATAGAAGACCCCTTGGCTAAAGGCATAGAGGAAGAGGAGTCACAAAAGCCAGACTTTATAAAGCTTGTTATGGAACAATCTACCCAAATCAAGAAAATGGAGACCGAGATGGAGAAGCTACTGAAGGAGAAAGAAGAAGAAGCTCGAGTGGCACTCATACCACTAGAATGTTTCCCCATTTCATCAATTCCATCAGCTATTCCAGCAACTTTTGGAGCATCTATTGGGACATATCAGCTGTCCAAGGCCATGAAAAGCATGACCCTGCAGTCACAAGAGATCAATAAATTGGAGGCATAGATAAACATCCTAAGGGTTCAAAAGGCTAGATCTGAAACTACCCATGAGATAGAAAAAAAGAAGATTGAGAGGTTGGAGAAGGCAGAGAAGGAATTTTTAGCCAGAATCATTCTGGGCCAAATGAAGTGAATAATTTTGGGTAGTATCATAGAGTCAGTGGATGAAATTTGGCATTCCATCCATATAATTTTTGAACAAAAATAGTTGATTGACAAATGCACAGTCGCTATTGAAAAAGAAAATCAAGAATTGGGAAATATGCCAATCACAACCCCTAAAATCATAAAATTCCTAAACTCCAAAACCAGTTATGAGCTTGAAGAGCTGGACTTGCAGGAAATAACAATGACCATATTAGAGGTGAAAAGGGTCCTCATTAAGAGTAATTTGGTAAGACAACTAGAGGAGAAATGTCACGAATTGGACATAACCATCAACAGATTCTTAAACAGAATTAAGACCCTGAGGGAAAAAGGTCTACCCTCACTATATGTGATTAATAAAAAACTCGTCCAAAAGGGATATTATATGACCAAGCTTAGGGAGACAGCTAAAGACACCATAAAATTCTCCAACATCAAAGGAAACGAGACTGGAAATGTTGTCTTGGATCTCTTGAGCAATGACATCTTTATTCAACATGAGCTGAAACATGATTTCCTCACTAGGCCTACTGTCTAAAAATACATGGAGGTGGATGAAGTGTATTGATAGGTCATAGAGATGAGAATTCCTAGCAAGAAGGAGTGGGCCAAATTATCCATGTATCAAGATTTAAAATATGCAGTGAACACATCAGCAAAGCCACCAATCAACAAAAAATGCGAGCACCACATCATATTTAATGATCCAGAAAAGGCAGCCCAAAGGTAGAGCCAAATGTTAGAGCCACCCATTGTTGCCTCTTTGTGCCCACCTCAGGCACCTTCAGCCTACTTTTTGGATTCATGAAGAGTTGCCAAAGTTTTTGGATTCATGAAGACCTGCCAAAGTTAATTCCACAAACGATGTTTTGATAGAGATGTTTTTTCTAGGCCTTGCATGGCCACACTTATTTAGTTTTTTCTTAATTTGTAATTAATGAAAGTTGTCAAAGTAGATAGGGCAACTAATGTAATATTTGGTTAAATACTACATGCATTGGTAGTATCAAGGGTTGGTAGGTTGGACCTTATTGAACCCTGCATTGTAAGAACTATTGTATTGGAGCACTATAATTTTTGGAAGCTAGAGCATCAATAGTAAGAAACCATTTGCAGGATACTTCAGATGTGTCTGTCTGGTGATGTGATTCTCTTCTATAATTTAAATGTGTCCATTGTTTTTCCTCACTGCGTATCATTTTAAGCTTATTTTAAAACATAAATTTTAGATTAATATTTGTTGTTGGAGCACCTTAATTATGTCCGTGATTAGAATCTAAATGTTTTATTCATGAAGTACTGGTTAAGAATTCTTAATTTCTTTTTAACCACTACTTCAAATTGACTGCTTCTTTCACCTCAAAATTCCTACTGCTTTAAGATCCAGCATACACATTTAGCTTTCCCTGTGATGCTTTTTAACTTTGATGCAACAAAACTAGCCCCTATTTTACTCCATATCCCAATGGAATAGCTTCTGCGGACTAGCTCATCCAACCAATAAAATCAATCAAAACAACCTATACCACCATCACTGTAACTAGCCTAACATTAGCATCCATAACATAAAGATAAAATTAAATCATAAATAGAGAGAGCCCTCTTTAAGTCTAGGAAGGCTAGGACCTAGATTCCAAAGTGGTTTGATGTTGTCCTCTATGGTTTATTCCTGCCAATCTTATCAATTATAGGGCCACAACAGTACCTGATCGAAAAATTCAACGATTACATATTACATTTGAAGCACGTTGTTGTTGATATGGCTCCTCATGCAATGTGCTTATGTCCATTTCTTTGACCATTTATTTTAACATCTCCTTGTACACATTTTTGGATATTCCTACTACCATATTTCTAATATCAGCTCGTTCATCCTTTGATATTTTCATAATTTTCATGAAAAAGTAACATGACAATAAATTATTTAATTTTTATATTGATATAGGAAAATAAAATATAACAAAAGTGATATTTATATATGATTGCTTTGTGGTAATATATACATATAATTATAGAAAAAAATTTAAAGGAATATTAATTTTTCAATCATTATTTTTTTTTGTTGTACGTGTTTGATATTAAAAGTCTGACATGTCTCATTGACCAATTCTCTAGAAACTCTTCCTGTAGTTTAAATAAAATTTGGTTCTTCAAATCATTTGATTGATTTATGTATTGTAAGTGGAAATAACATCTATACGCTCGTTCCACTAGATCCCTCAAAGTTTTGTTAAATTTTTTCCCCCTTTCGTTAACCTACAACACCACTACCGATGAGCTAAGGAGCAATTCATTTTCATTTGCATGTTCTATTTTCTTTTTCTTTTTCTTAGAAAAACATTCCTTTTCTTCATTGTTGGTACATTTATTGAAAATTCATTAATATATTTTATAAAGAAATGGCTAACAAGAATTCATTAATATATTGTTGTTACTTGAACTCTTGTTAGCCATTTCTTTATCAATATAAAACCTGTACCATTCATTAATATATTTTATAAATAAATCACGCACTTTTCAAGTAAAAAAATAAATAAATAAAATGGTGCGCCTTATCTAAGTTAAACGCCTGGTGTGACTTTTGGAACTTAAGCACAGATAACGGTGTGATATGTTCTTATAAACACGCCACCACTATAGTAGAAACACTATACGGTGATCTTTATCAATAGGAGAGAGAACACATTATATTAATACCAGAGAACCGGTTAACATAAACATAAATTAATAGAAAATTATTTTTATTAAACAATTTTTTTTTCAATTTGCGCCCGACGTGTTAAACTAAAAGTGTGCACTGATGCGTTATATTAAACAATGTGCACGGATTAACAAAGGATGTTTTTTTTTTAAATCATGCAAGGTCTGACAAGGATTGGGATCTGACTCTAGAAGTGGTCCTGTGGGTTAGATGTCATAATTCTATATATATTGTAATACAAACCCTATAAATCTAAAATGAAAAGCCCTAATTGTGAATTTTTGCAGTCACATAAACAAGAAGAAGCAAGTGTTTAACGTAGGAATGGATTTTTTTTTTTCTTTCTAAATTTTAATTAAATCTAAATAGGAATATAGATTGTAAATGATTTTATTAGTAAAATGCACAATACATTTAATTTTTTACTATGCATGTATTAAATCTAACAGAAATTGTGAAAAAAACAATTATTAAAGTAAAATTTAACATTTTTACTATACTCCAAGGTTTTTGTGTGAATCACGAGATGTTTCAAATTATGATTCTCTGAATAGTACTATTGTTCGAAAGTATTTTGTTGCTCCACTCTAGTTCTAGGTATGTCTCTCTTGCAAATCGGGATAATTTTAAGGATGGAAAATTATCTTGAAGTTTAAAAAATTGGCGAATCTCACTAGTCCCTCATATGCAAAATATAAAATGTTTATTGATATATTTGTAAAATTATTCAAATTTATAATGATATTATATATATTGTCTATATAATGTTGGCGATTTTAACATAAAATAATTTTATATTGTAAAATTTGGGCGAATCATTTTTATAAAAAAATGGAAATTGGTGAATCTTTTTATTTGAGAAAACCATGGAAAATTAGCCAACTTGCGAATATTAGCCCCTAAAATTTTCCATGCTTGCAAATCCCTCCGAGAAATTTTTTTCAAAAATAATGAAATAATGAATAGATTTTACTATTTAAAGAACTTTTTATGCAATTAGATTTCCGAAATCATTTTCCACACATTTTTTAGTTTACCACTTTTTTTTCACTTCAAAAAAAAAATTGCACTTCTTTTTTCCTGATATTCGGTGCATTTGTTAAATAACAACACCAGTGTGGCCGATAGTAAAACCACATTGGTGCGGTTAACAATACATTAGCACTGATAACAATAACTCCTTTTTTAAGGCACTAAAATTACTTTTAGGTATGTACACCAAAATTTATTATTGATTTTTCTCAAATCTCATAATGATATCAAATGGAAAATTCTTCAAAATCCAACTCGTTCCATAATATTTCTCAAACGCGATTACAGAGTTATCCCTATCCATCTCAAGATCTAATTACTTTAGATTTTATTTATATTTTCATTATCTAGTTAAATTTTATTTTTTTATCCATGTCAATTACCTGAGTAAAATTAATGTATAAAAATTTACATGTTCATGCAAATTCAAAATTGATTTTAGATGCAAAAAATATTCAAACAGTTCCAAAACGTCTAAAGCTCTTATCAAGAGCAGAATACTACAAACCGTAGTTGGTAGATGACAATGGATAGCTGCTTGACACTGCCAATTGTAACATGCTATCTTCTAGGCACAATCCTAGGAAAATGATGGTAATAATTGTTTGGTATAATGAAATTATTTCAACGTCAAGTCAATTAATCATGAATTTATGTTCTTACTAATTGATATCATCAATTTTGTACTAATCATGTTTAAATATTTTTTTTTGAAATTATTAGGATTCTAGTGATGATGACTGACCTACCTACCATCTTCCATTGCACCCCACAACAATCTCAAATCGAGATAAGGTTTAATGAAGAGAAAAAATCAGAGAGGAACGATACTAAGAATGGTTGAATCAACCACCTATTCAATTCCCCCTATGTCAATATTCACCAATTAGGAATTACTACAACAATAGTAGTTCTTCACAAGCTAGCAATGGAGGAAATCAAATAGAGGTTGGTATGGATGATTACTTAAGGGATATGAATACCATGGAGACAATTTTGTTAGATTTATTCTAGAATGATGATCAGCTAGGGGATGATGTTCATATCATTGATACCTTTTTTGAAATCCTTAACTTTTCTTCCACCACCCCTCTCATTGGACCTAGCGACCAGCCAAATTCTACCTAGTTGGGAACAACGATGTTACTGTACAACTCGAAAGAGAATTTTGGCTTGTCGAATGCATGTTTCCCAATTTTTTTTAGGTAATTGACCATAAATTCCCTTATATTTTGAGAAATATTTTCACACAATCAATGTTACAAATGGTAAATTTTATGAACGTTAATAATTATTGGCATTGTACATTTAATATTGTCCACCAACTATAGGTTATTCAAAGATAAGGTTCTTCCAAGTGATAATGTTTTGCCCGGTAGCTGCAAAAAGGCAAAGAAATTGTTGAAAATGTTTGGTGTTGAGTACATATCATATCATACATGTCCAAATGATTGTATTTTATATAGAGGAGAATATCCAGACAAAGAGATATGTCTGAAAGTGGGCATGAGAGGTACGATAAATAAAAAAAGAAGGGTAAATCACATGGTCATCCTTTTAATATATTGAGGCACATGCCTATAATCCAAAGGATTCAAAGGTTATTTCGTTGCAAAGAATTAGCTATGTTGCAAGGATGTCATGCCTCACACAGAAGTGAGTTGGGAGTTATATGAATCCCAATGGATTCAATAGCCATGAAGCATATAGATGATACATGGCCCAAAAAATTCAAGGATGAAGTACGAAGTCTACGACTTAGCATAACCATGGATGGCGTCAACCGATATTCCCTCCAGAACACCAACTATTTTGTTTGTCCTGTAGTAGTGATCAATAACAATATAACCCCATGGTTGTCCATGAAAAATGAACATCTTATGTTGGCTCTCATAGTCCCTGGTAGAATATAAGTGAAGAATATGGATGTCTACTTACAACCACTAGTAGATGAATTGAAGGAATTATGGGATGGGATAAATGTATACAATGTATCAAGACCCATCACAAGAGAGAGGAGTTTTACGTTGTATGGCATATGTGATTACACGACACACGATTATCCAGGCTTAGTAGTTTTCTTTGGTAAGTTACATGTTTATTGATTTGTTTATATATGTAACAATATTCTTTTGCATATTAATTTAATTTGTTGTAAATTTTATGATCTTCATGATATTCTTTAACGTGCCATACATATTGTATACAATAATTTCATAGGTCTTGTACCAAAAGGGTATTATGGATGTAAATTTTGTTGACCTTCTCTAAAAGCTAGGTAGTCCAATGACCTATGAAAGCTAGTGTATGACTGCTCTAAGGGAAAATTTTAAGGATGGAAAATTACCCTGAAATTTAAAAACTTGGCAAATCTCACTAGTCGCTAATATGCAAATTATAAAATGTCTAGTGATATGTTTGTAAAATTATTCAATATTACATTGATTTTATGTATATTCTATGTATAATGTTGGCGATTTTTAAGGTAAAATAATTTTATATTGTAAAATTTGGGCGAATCATTTTTAGAAAAAACAGAAATTAGCAAATTTTTTTTTGGAAAAATCATTGAAAATTAGCCCACCTACGAATATTAGCCCCTAAAATTTTCTATGCTCTAGGGTATTCATCCCATAATAAAACGCTTACAGAAGAGCAACATTTGCTTTCAATGGTAAATGAGAGAAAACCCAAAGGCCTCCAATAACAACACCAGCTGAATGGCTTTGAGCATATGAGAGAGAGAAGGAGAAGGAGTTCATAGAAATGTTCAATTCAAATGGGGAGCCTATGCTTGATGATCCACAATTCTTCGACACCTATGTTGAGAAATTTCCCATTGGGATGAAAAGGAAATCCATCTTTTAAAACCTCCCATATTAGGAGAATCTTAATATTACCCACTTATTATATCCAATGCATATATTTAAAAATGTTTCATCTTCTTTATGGATGTGCATATCATCGAAACAAAGTGACACATTGATTTTTAGGAAATATCTTATTACTTTAAGAACTAGCAACAAACATTGGCCAAGATAGTTAGAAAGTACAGGACGGGCTGATCCCTCTAATTGGTATTTCAAAGAAGGTGATGTCCCATGGATTTTAAAAAAATATATATGATCTTTCTTTGGCAAAGGAAGTTATAATGGGTGTGAGAGAGCCATCTTCATATGGGTCTTCACTATGGTGCTGCTTCACCTTGGAAGAACATTCATCGAGATTGAAATCGCATGACCATTTGCATCTTCTAATAGTATGTATAACATCAAAAGCATGATTTTATTATTTTTTATATTAATAGTTTTTATCCCATGGTATCATAAAACATAATTAATTTTGTATGCATGTGTTTATAACTTTGCAGTGTCATTATCCTTTGTTCATGCGTGGGTGTGTGAAACTTGACTTCCCCCAAGACCTAGGACATGCCATATCTAAATTATGTGCATTTGTACATTAGATCGCGTTAAATGAGATTCATGTGGCGCCTATCATTCCATGGTGACGTCAAGAGATAGTTGAGATTGTTTGTATGTTTGACAAGGAAATTCCGATGAGTTTCATAGACTTGCAAGTTCACCTTCTAATCCACCTAGTAGATGAGGTTTAATTAGCTGGGGTGGTTTCTTCTCTTTAGATTTTCTTCTTAGAGAAGTACATGAAGAAATTGAAAGGTTATGTTCGACAAAGGGAGAAAATCGAGGGATATATGGTAGAGGGGTACATATCATATGAGTCTTTCTATTGTGCCAGTGAGTACATCAAGTAGATCGACAACACACCAAGTGTGGTGATTTGGGATGATGAAAGGGATGAAGACAAAAGAGAAAGGGAGCTTCTCCAAATGAATGGAAAAAGGCACTTGATAAAGAGTAAGTGACTTATAATTTGTCAAATTTACATAAAGTAAAAATTCACCTTGAAATTCGATATAATGTATATTTTGATCTCATATGTACTATATGTCGGTTTCATTTCAACAGTGAATGCAGAAGTTGAAGCAATCAATAAATTTGTTCTTTATAATTCCAAAATGACACAATCATGGGTTGCATTATACAAACAAAAGAGGATGAAATGGGATAGTGGCAGGAAATAATTCAGACGGTTGAATGGTAGAAGCGTGCCTTATCCTGATCATTTAAAAGAAAATATGCCAATTATATGCCCCATCTGTTGGGTTGGTGACCAAGTCAGAGAGAAATATGGTGCAACCGGTCATTACCTACGTGCTGAAGAGGACGTGCTAAACATAGGGATTGGGTGCAGCAACTCAGTAATAATATATTTAAGTAAATTTTAAACTTAGTAATGCACATTTGAAATGTAACATATATATTTTTTATATTTTAACAGTTGGGTTATTCAACACATGACACTGTGATTTTTTAACTTTTTTTTATAGTTACATTTGTTCCTATCTATGTGGGAATATGGACACCATTTTCGCACAACAGATGTCAATGATGGACACATGACACAAGACTTTGGATTGGAAGTCGATTTCGATCAATCTATTCGAGCTAGCCACCATGATCAAAACCTAGTACGAGGGATGTTAGCTTACATCGGAAAGATACAAGAGATCAATGAAGTGGAATTATCTTCTTTCCAATGTGTTATTTTTAGGTGCAAGTGGTGGGACACCTTTGCTTGTAATAATGTAAAGGAATATCACGATAGTAGGATGATATGTCTCAACTTTAGAAAAATGTGGGATGAAGCTAAGGAGCCTCATGTTTTCTCAAAACAATACAACCAAGTGTTTTTTTACCTAGATGTGTTGGATAGGGATTGGTGGTTCGTATTGAGACATGACCCTAGATAAAAGCATATTTTTTAGAATAATAATGTTATCATGCCAAGTGAGTTGGAAGATAATGAGGGTGATGATAATAGAGAGTGATATGGTACATGTGTTATTTCATCATTTATACTATTTAAGATGGGTTTTTATAAAGAAGAGGACTTAAACTTATAACCAAGACTCTTTTTTTCCAAACATTATAATATTTATTTTGAATTTTTCATTGTGTTAATGTTAACATCATTTCACTTGATAATTTGCAATTATGTTGATCTCGAAAGCAATGCACTGTATCAAGTTCTTTTTTTATGTCAATTCCTAAAATAATACTACTACTTGATTGCTTTAAATGGTTTTTCACTATATCATTACTTAAATAAATACACCCTATATATATATATATATATATATATATATATATATATATGAATGATGTTTACAAAATTTAAAAAAATGTATTAATGTATACTGTTATTTTGGTATGTAAGATCATAATAAAATAATGATAATTCTAGACATGAATTTATTTGCATTATTTTATAAACTTTATTATCTTACAAAAATTCATATTATTCTAGATTTATTATTTTACAATTACTTATATTCTTAAAAATTTACAAATTTACAATTATGGTAATCTACAATATGTACGGTATACATTTTACAATTTTACGATTATTCAATTTTACGGTAGTTATGGTTCAAATTTGACAATTAATTTACAATTTTGCAATTTTGCAAATTTATAAATTTACAAAATTTACAATTTTAATAGAATTGAATCATGACAATACATACAATTACAATTTTACAATTTCACGATACAATTACAATTTCAATTTCAATTTTACAATTTTACATACATTTACAATCAAATGTTAGTCTCTTTCTCATAAAAAATTATAAATCCAAAATAAATTAAATTAATTAAATATTGAAAATTAGGATTTTATGCCTAATTTTCTAGATTATGTTAGTTCCTCCTAATTAGGAGTTAGTTTAGGAAGCTCCTAGATTAGTCTGTGTGGTTGAGAGAATATCTCAACCAAGTTGTCCAATATAGATGCACTATCTTGAGACAAATTCCTCATCTATTTAATTGTATTATTACATTCTTTTAATAATGAATAATATGTGAGGAATTCCATAAGGCTCTCAAGCCTTTTCCGCCATTTATGTGTCTCTGGTTTTTTTTATGTGTTTTATGTGCTGATTTTATTTCTTACATGTGTTATCAGCGAAGAGTTTTTCTCTTTGGGATTGAGAGACCATTGTTTGCATCGTGACATGGTGACCTCAAGACCCCAGAATTTAGGAAGATATGTGTGGACCTACATAGACCTACATGAGATGATATGTGCCATGATGTGTAGAGACCTATGTGCAGAACCAGTGACACGTGTATGGAGGCCTAAGTCGAACAACCCTACAAATTGCATAATTATGTTGTGTGGAGGAAACACTGTTGTGTGGTAGTATTTGCATAGATACATCCATTGGTGTTATCATATGGCATTGATGCCATGTTTCAGCGTAAAATATTGGAACAATCAAAGATACAATACGTTGCTTGTCTATTTTTTTTAGGAATCTTATATAAACGAGTACTATATGCATTCCTGTTGCATTCACTTTGTGCACAGAAGAGAGCACATGTGTGCGATTTTTGAAATGGAATCCCTACTAGCATGGAGCTGAGTGGAGAATGACAAGTCAATTTGTATATAGCAGATGCAGAGTTGTGGAATGACTTGCATATTGTAGAGCATAATTGTATCTGTTGAAGCTCTATTTTGAACTCACGGTGCATGTCTAGCTAGAATTTCCATAATGCCTATTAATACATAGCCTATGGGGGTTTATTCATCCTATGTTGTCTCAAACATCAAATTTTTTCTTTTATGTTTGTAATTTCCGCCTCTAATGATTCCTGAAACCATGCGTAAAGCGGAGTTCCATCTTTGCAGCGAAACTGATATTCTAAGCTTATTTGAGGCATATATTCATAGACAATGCAGTTCGCCATAAACATCACCAAATGAGTGTGATTCATGCTTCTCACTTGATCCATCTGTCATATATTCACTCGATCCATCTCACGGTGAAATTGGGATCTTCCCTGAAACCAATTGAGTTTAAAGATTTTAATCGCTACTGGAGTAACATGAAGTTGGCCTCTATATACTTTTTCATAGCACCCTTCCCCAATTACTGCATCCTCTGAGAAATTTTCTGTTGAAACCTTGAGTTCTTGGATGGTGTAGCGCATGAATTTTTGTCTCGACGACACTCTCCTCTTGAGCTTCTCCCTGGCTTCATCCCATTATTTAATGGATTTTTTTTTTTAATGTCATCTCTGGTATCATTCTAGAGTTGTTGTATGGATTTTTCTTTTTCCTTGATTTATGTCGTGAGTTTTCCACAGACAATGTTGAACTCTTCAAGAAGAATCACAGAAAGAGGCCATGTCTGAGTGCATTGGCATGAGCTGAAATTTGCGTGGAGTATGAATTTAAGAGGATTTAAATTCTGATGTGAGTCTATTAAAATTCCAATCTGAGTTTTTCTGCAATTCTAATTTACGTGGAGTGTAATTTTCTTGTGGTGGTTGTCTAATTCAACATGCATAAAGACATGTTTGGAGAAGAGCGAATATTTTTATGGTGCAGGGCATGCATTTGTGTTGGCCTTGGATGCATCATAATCCCTACATCGTAATCCTGTGAGGATCCAAATGGGATTGGATTGAATTGAATTGGATCAGATCCGAAGTGTGAGCTAAGCAGAGGAGTGTGCCTCGAAATCTACCTGTGCAACAAAAGTGTGGAGCCTTCCTATTCATGAATCTGTTCAACAGGAAGTTTGGTGAATTTTACCTGTGCGCCTATTAGCTTCCTATTGTGGATCGAAATTGGCATGATAAATCCAAATTCATTTGGAGTACTCTGTTCTACAAATAAATCCAAATCTTCACAAGAATTGTTATAATTGGTAAAGTCTCCTATAGTTGAAGTCACCGAGGTCGCTTCAAAATTCCTGTCTGTAGTTAATTCTGCTCCCTTATTTGAACCCATCTGATCAGTATTTCCCTTTTCATATATGCACTTGAATTTATAATCCATTCAGGCCTCCAAACCAATTTCATCTTCCAGAAAATTTAAATTACTGTTGAGCCTTGTCTTGCTCTCTCGATGAATCACTATGTGGGTTGCTTCAGGATTGTTGTTCTTAGCATCCATATTATCGACCTTCCCCACTACACAAGCCTACAACGCGAGGGCCGGTTTAAAAAGGAAGAACCAACTCTCATGTGGATTAATTGTGTATTCAGAGTTATTTTCTATGGTGGGTAATTATTCTCCAGTGGGTGTCTTCAAATTAAAAGCAATTACAATTTTACAATTTTACATACAATTACAATTACAATTAAAGTTACAATTACAATCAGGATACATACAATTACAATTACAATTTTACAATTTTACAGTTACCAATACATAATATTTAATAAATATCATGATTTAATATAAAAAATAAACATAGCGATCATGATAACCATCGTACAAACATCATAATCAAAAATACACATTCAAATTCGCTAACATAATCTAATCATCATGATCATGATCATCTAACAAAAAACAAGAATTTTATAACATCATCACAACACAAACATCAAATATACATCTCATGTCAAATAACTGCTACAACATACACATCTATCTGCAAGCACATTAAATGAACATATCTAACATGGCCTAATAATATACACATAATGATTAAAACCAACATGTAAATTAAGTACATAAACATGAACATAAAATATGTGAACCATATATATATATATATATATATATATATATATATATATATATATAAATAACTGTACAATGTCAAAAATATATAACCTTAATAAAATTGCATATAAATGTCAAATATTTGGTGGTACATCAATACTATAACTAGTTGAGGCATGCTCAGTAGATGGTGCCTGCTCAAATGGATGTGCCTAATTAGATGGTCTCTACTCAGGATGTGCCTTCTCAGATGGTTCCTGCTCAGAAGATGCCTCCTAGGGACTAGATGTTGGTTACTCATCTCTGCGAGGTGAAGGAGGAGGAGGTGGGGTACTAGAATGACCACTCCCCTCATGATCATCATCATCCATGATGTTGTGTCACACATCTCCATGGCGCCTATCCCTTCAAGTTTCCAAGGAAGCTCCGACGATATGACGTATAGGGCTCATCCTATCGCGGGGCGTGTCCCTCCAGAGATTTGTGAGCGTACGATCAACCTAGATGTCTCTGATTGTCCTTAGGAGGACTCCCTCATCAACCAGGAGTCTACATAGTCAGTTGCCCAACTCCATCCTCAATTGATTGTACACCCTACACCACATGTCCATGGGTATCTACACTCAAGGGGGTCTCTCAGCCTTTGCAGCCTACGCCATCTCCTCGTCATCTACAGGATCATCCGGTGGGGCTGAAGGAATGTCCTTGAGGAACGTGCCAATATCTAAAAAATATATGGTACACAACAATAATTAGAAATTTTCATTAAAAATGTTAATAAAACAAGTTAAAGAACGTGTTAGAATAAATTTTTTTCTAATTAATTAAGACAATAAAATGAAACTATATTAATTTAAAGAAAAAAATAATATTACCTATATCATCTGGTGGCTCATCTTGTGTGAAGAGGATGTTGGTACACCCTGGCCATTCCAAACCTGCATAAGGACACGACACCATCACCAACATGTGATCATTGACACTAGCTAGCTGCTCTAGCGCATAACTAGAAATCCTGGCTGGGTACTGAGATAGGCCCCTCTTGGGCATCATCTCACCCCACATGTACATATGTACCTCTATCATTAGCTTATGAGGCTGATGCACAAAATTAGGCCTTGTCTCTAGAAACCTCTCAAAAATAAACAAAAAAACTCCGAAGCAAAAGGGAAGGTCAACCTCCCACGTGCCTAAGAATGACATCTATCTAAGGCTATACAAAACTATCGAAAAAAATGGCATACCATATAAGAAGTCGTGGCCTCTAAAATAAAGAATCAGTATAAAATAAAAGAGGGCAACTAATGCGCTTCCTGTCACTGGTATAATGTGAAATGATGGTTAGTAATAGTTAGAGGCACCTAACCTCCTCTGGACCAAAATAAACAATATGTAGCTATCCACTAGACACCTGCAAATTTACTAGAGAAAGTATATCATCCCTAATGTATCTCTGGGAGTACACCAAATGAATCCCTATTGCATAACCGACAGGGACATAAGGGAACTGGGAAAAATCCTCCCCTCTCCTAGATAGGCCATTAATAAAATAAATTTCCTCCTTAGTGGGTTGGTACCACTGGTCAGGATCGACATAGAATGTTTGTCGATGGGAATCCCACTTGTAGATCAACTATCTTAATAACCCACTGTGCCTCTCCAGGGATGTAGCCTCCTCATAGAACTTAAGGATGCCTACCTCCCTTAAGAGATACCGGGTGGGTGGCCTAATAGAGCGAGGGTACAAAAGTCTCTCCCTCTCCCTTGCCTCCTAGTATTGTATCATATTATAAATGTCATCCCTTTGCGCTTGTTGTTGTCTTTCCTCTTTCTGTTGACGTTGTTGAATTATTCAAATATTCAATACATCAACCTCCCCCATACATAAAACCTAGTTTTTTTTATTAAATGAAAAATGTGTTTACAAATATATAAATATAACTTTAATCGAGAAATAAATATATTTCGGTGCGCCACAAAAAAAAGTCACACACCGCCAATGGTGTGTACATGTATATCATGCATTTTCCATGGTGGTATTGACAAACTTCATGCACTGCAACAACAAAAAAATATTTCTTAAATAAATATTAAAGGCAGTGCGTTGAAAAAACATATCCACTCCAGGGCGTTTTTTTTACCACAAAGCACTGCCAGTTTGCAATATTTTACCACTGGTGGTGCAATACAAAACACACACTTCCTAGGTGTGGTATGTTGGACCGATGCACTGCCATAAATGAAATACCGCAGCGCGTCCCTGTAAACTAAATCACCACTATAAACTAATTTTTAATTAAAAAAATTTAAATTGTTAGTGCGGCTGGAAACCAACAAGCACCTTAGTATTTTATTGTTATTGTGGTGTGCTTTTTCTCGGTACTGCATCAGGCTGTGAGATTAACCACTCAATGCAGTTTCCATTAGCACCATTGATGACGCGACCTGTAAATTTACAGGGAGCACTGGGAATGGTGCGAGTCAAATGGCTCGAACACACAACGTAGAATTGTTTTTTTCTTCAAAAAACCAATGAATTTTAACTCAATTTTAAAAATTAATCCGCTAAAATCTTAAGTTGGTGAGAAAAAACTATATTACCTACACATTTACGCGTCAAGGAGGCATCTTTTCAACATAATACTAAAAACCAAATTTTCCCACCTTTTTCCAAAATTCAAAGTCCACACATTGAGCAATGGATAGAAACAATGTGGGCAATTGGAGCACCAATGGCAAGGCACCTCAAAGAAGTAAAAGTCACACTGGTGCTTGAGATCTCTACAACACTGTAACAAGTCAAAATGAATTTTTACGATCGGTAATTTTTTTATATCAACCTAATGGGAGAGAGATCTAGTTGGTGGACGAGTAATCGGGACATCCTGGAAAGGTAAGGATTTATTTGATTCAAATTCCATAGTGAATCGAATATAAGGAGAATATTATTGAGATGATAATGAATGGAATCCAGCACGGGCCAACCGTGTTTGCATATGACAAATGTGTCATCAACAAATCATAACCAACACTTAGGTTTGAGATGCCAAGAGTTCAAAGCCTTAGCTTGAAAGTGTTCCATAAATATGTTAGCAAATAGCGGAGAAAGAGGGGAGCCCATAGTTTCACCCTTTTTTTTCTAACAGATGGTACCTTTAAAGGAGAAAAAAAAGTGAAGTGGGGAAGATTTATATAAGGTTTATGGCTTCAACATATAATAATTGAGAGATCAAGTTTAAGGCTTCAGAAACTTAAATTTTAGTGAAAAGAGAAATGATGTCAAATCTTACCAACAAGTCATTTTAATCAATCTGGATGTTTTTTGTTTTTATTTATTACACAGTTCTCCTATGGAAATCTCTAACAACAAGATGAAAGTTTTAGACTCAATTCTAGCACTTGTTTGAGTGCCTAAGAGGAATTTTGATAAAAATGAGGAAAGGAGCATGGAATAAATTTGTATGAATTTTGTTGAAGGTGAGGATATAATGTTCATTTAGCCATCGGTGTTTAATGAAGGTTGAAACCTATCTTCTATATATTATTCATTTGTAATGAAAAAATGCACATCTAAATCCTCATTTGGTAGTTGGTACTTCAATTGAAGGATAGTTCTCCACGTATTTGAAAGCTTGGCTTTCATGCTTGCAAATATTGGAGAGTTCACAAAATTTGGGGACACACACATATATAGTGAACTATTTTAATCTTAATCTTGATAGCTAGTAGTGAAGCTTATATTTCTCATCTTTCTCACATGTATGTTTGGTCATTCGAAGTCTGTTTATTTGTCGTGAGCTGCATTAGTCTTCGAAGATGTCGGTATCTAGCATTAACAAAATTGAATAAATATTTTCATAACATCGGTGCCATCGAACAATTTTTACTTTTAAGGAAATAAGTTTATGATTTTGAATTCCATTTTAAACATGTGTGTTTTCAATTGAAGCCAATACCCTTTATTTGGAGATTTTTATTTGCTAAAAAATTAGCTCAAATTGATGGTATCTAGTCATTATATTTATTGAACAATCTAATAGTCTCTATCATTAATGGTATAGTCAAAATTGGTAAATCCACTCTCTCCAATATTTAAGCCTTTTTACAAGATACATGGACAAGATTAAGTTTATTCATCTTGAATCAAAACTCCAACAAGATGAAATACATTAGAGGAATAAAAATTATGAGTCAGGCCACTTTAGGATCATATTTGTATGAAAATGCATAGGTTTTTCTTGCACTTCCCAATCCCATCATCAGACCTTGGAAAGAATTTATCAACAATAAGCACAAAAATGATCTTGGATATGAAAATAAAGTTTCCTTACACATTCTAGACTATTCTAAACCAATAAAAAATTTAGTGTTGGGTTTCTTCAAGACAATTCATCTTTACTTGCTCCACATCTCTCTCGATAGACAATTCAGATTGTCAAATTCGAAAATTGTGATTAGGTTGGCCATGTGAAAGATAAATGTTTTGATATTCACCCTTGTGAGCATTATGTACAACATATCCATCATTTATATAGATTTCCCAAACATAATACTCTTGTAAGAGAAAAAAATCATTTTGGATGGATTGCTTCTTGGCAATGGAGTTAAACTACAAAGAGGATATATTGGTCATACCTCATATTTCAATCTCAAGTATTGATACATGTTGCAGTAAATATATATTCATATTCTCACACTATGTCTGATAAAAGGGAAATTTATTATACCTACTATATTCAATGATATATCAGGTGATCTTGACCCAAAACCTGAACTAGACCTCATTGCCAGAGCCTAGATCTAATGTCAACCAGTGAGACAGTCATATTTGTAGCCAAATACATGCTCATTTTTCATGAGCACGATTTCATTGATGGCTAAACTTAAACCATCATATGTAGAATAATTCGGTTTTCATGACCCACTTTAAAATTTGTTGTGATATTTAAACCATCATTAGGGAACAATTCCACTTTGTGGAAGACTTAAACTTCTAGATATATTCAAAATTTCTCTAGGTACTACTTCAAGCCTAGTTCTAGAATTTGCGGCCAGCCTTAAACCACCACCATCATAACACTTTGGCTTATACTACCTCATTTGGTTTGTTGTCTTCTATAAACCACCATTTCAAAGAGAACATATAGCCTTTGGTTTCCATGTACTTTTGTATTTCAGATCTCTTCTTGGACACATATACACCCATTCAGATTAACTGGCATAATATTGTAAGCATAATCCACTTGAGTTATGAAAATTTTTCTTATTCACATGAGAAGAAGGAAAATAACCTCAAGTGACTGCCAACGGTTATGGGAAACCCATAAGACCTCTTGAAAGATGAAAACCAATGTTAAAAAAATTGGGTATTGATATGTATATCTTCTAAATAAAATGAAACACACAATTTATGTTTCTTGGTCTACTACTTGGTTTGTGTGTTTAAGAATAACTATTATTCTTCTTGATTTACCATCAAATTCTTATAGTGTTTCAGATTCTCTACATTTACCATTATGTAAATGCACATGTATGAGGGTATGTTAAGTTTATAGGAATTATATCCCACCTTTTTTAGTATCTTGAAGGGACCATATTGCAGAGCCTTGATTTTGTTACCAAGCCCCTATATCCTCCCCTTTTTCCACTGTAGCCATACTTTATCTTCCACTCTAAATGACTTCTTTGTTTTTTTCTAATCATGCTTGGTCTTGTAATTTCCTTACAACTTCTACAGTTTCTCCTATATCTATATATGGATATGATTGATATTCTCTACAATTTTTTCTATGCCTATTGAATCCCCTCTAAGATCCTCCTTTGTTCCTCCTTACTTTGCATATGAAATATCCAAAGGTGAAGGTGGAAAATATCCTTAAAAAAAAATTCTAAGAATTAAATTATTTAATATTTTTTGATTTCACAGTTTAATTTAGGAACACGAATAATCATAATCATTGATGACAATAATAGTACAAGAATAATTTTTTGACAAAATTTCTGGCCTTGTAGAAGCTGATGCTTTACTCAACAAAAAAAGCATTGACTTGTCTTTAATATTTAAGATATATTATTTTAAGAGGTTGTCTAAGATGCATATGATTAAGTCTTAATTTATTTGTATTTAATGATTTTCCATTTAGTTTAAAACATGCATATAATTCCAACAATATCATACTGTAATCAATCCTAAAACACAGGAAAAATAGAATTATAAAAACAACTAAAAGGAAATTAATTTATTAGACAATAAAAACACCCCTTCAAATAAATAAACATAAAACATGAAAACAATAGTATAAGTCTCTCTAATCTTTTTTCAAAAATTAAGGGGAGTTATTGAGGGCTCAATAAAAGTGTGGAGTATGGAGTAAGGTAAAAAATGGTTGACTATAGGTTAACTATTATTGATCAGGTTGACCATGGATGACCACGGTTAATCATAGTTAACCATATAGACCATTATTAAACAAAGGTTTGACCATATCTTACCTTGGTTGACCATGGTTGGTCATCTTGGTCATGGTTTACTATGTTGTCTATTATCACAAAATTGGACCTGATAGGCTGCTTGATTAGTCAACTTCATGTAACTATTTAAAACTTAATCTTTTGATTGAGGCTTAGCCTCCTCAGCCTGAGAGGGCTCTCTCAAGTGTTAATGATTTGGATAAAAATATAGATGGCTAACTCTATTTATGTAATAAAAAAATAAATGATACATGTAGGTTGAGAATCACATTAGCATGTACACATTGAGCTTATGGATTCAAAGCTATTCAGTAATTCAAAAAATCTACTTAACATGGAAGTTGAGGCATATCAGAGTTTTAGTCAATAGATAAACACATATGGAACTGTAAAAATATAGTCAGTTCATTTATATAGGAAGTCAGAGCATCTAAAGATGATTTTTGAGTAATATAGATAAACACTACTGCAATAGGATAATAAAGAGATGCAAATAGAATAGGAACACACTAAAAATCCTTCTGAATCTCAAGTTGGTTAAGCAGAAAATTTCCGTATTAGTTGAAAACCAGTCAATTACAATAAGCACAATTTTTCCAAAAATGTCCAACCCTTTACTAATTCTACTTCTTGGCCTTTAATAGACCTCTTACGACATGATATGATATACCTCTAGGCTAGATACATCAAATTTCTAACTACTGACACATTGCATAACCATAATACATGGAATTTATTACAAAAAGACACCTAATCTACTTAACAATCCTATTACAAATAGGACTCAAACTCCTTATCATTATCTATAACAACCTTATATAATTTAAATTACATCATTTTCCAAGTGTATCATCACATGGTCAACTTTGGATGATGGGATTTAGCTCTTCATGACCACTTTGTTTGACCTCCACAAAAGCAGGAAACAATACCCTATTTTTTAGGCATAAAATCCTTTGCATTCTTTGAACATTTTGATCATCAATTAAACTTAATTTCATGTTCCTTAGATGTTGGATATTATATTAACATGTCTCATAACTTATCCCTAGCCTCCAGTTGCCCGAAACCACTTCCAAAATTGTTCGAAAGAGCTGTAATATACTGCGCTATGAAAACACAGCAGTTTCATAGCACCTTTGTAACACTGCCATTTAAGTCTTAATTCTCTAAAAATTGAATCCTTTCCACTTGCATCATCTCACTTACCCTTAAATACATCTCCAATATCAGTTACAAATCTTGACTTACTCTTCAACCTTTCAAAAACTGACTGAAATGAGCAACAAAAGCAGCTACAACAGTTTCATAGCGCTTTTCTTCTTTTTTACACTGACTACACTATGAAACTATTGAGTATGCAGTTTTGTCAAAAAAGTTCGAAAATGAAAACTGTAGCTATGCAAAAAACTTAAAATATATCTATCTGCATCATTTAAAAATCATATCAACTGTAAAAACATAGTCATTCCAGCTTTCTTGAGGTCCCTTCTTCTTTTTCAAATGATTTAGCTATTGGCTCTTCTATGGTTGTAACTTTAATTCCTCTGCTCTTTAACTCATCATGAATCAACTTCAGCTACAACTCTAAGTCCTCCACTTGATCTTTAAGTATTTTGTTAGTAGCTCTCAAATGGGTATTTATTACTCTGAAAAACTTGGCTTCCTTTATTGTTGGAACTGTCCACTTGAAAAATTTCTCAGCACTACTTTGAGTTTTAGAAATAGAATCAGTTTTCCCTTCCCACAGTGCCTTCATCCTTTTAAAATGTGCTTCCTCAACACTGTGCTTTCTATCCCTCTTTCTTATGACAGCAATTTCCTAGTTTGCCAACCTCAAATTTTCCTCAAGATGCTGAAACTCTGTTTTTTCTGTCATTTCTTATTTTCCCCTATTTGTTCTACTGATTGTATGCTTCACTATAGGTGATGAAATATCAACAACTTATTTAGGAGCTTTAGTTGTCTCAGTGGGTTTTTGAACTTTCTTGTTTCCTTCCTTCAATATCCTAGCCTGCCTAGTCATAGGAGTTCTTGCTTGAAAGATGAAAGCTGCATCTTCCCTCTCAAACTCTAGGTTCTTTGCATACTTGGCCTTCTTCAATTTAGGCTCATCCTCCCCAATGAACTCAGCTTGGACAATGGGTGTCTCTTCTATGTCAATGGCATGAATAATGTCCTCCAGATTCCCCTTTGTTACTCAGCTTTCCTCAGTAGCAACTGTCTTTCCTTTTAATGCCATTTCTTGGCTTGTCGTTACTCTTTTGGTCTCCCCACTGACAATCTATTTCTTTTCTGCTTCTTTTACAACCTTTGACCTCTATTTTGTAGGTGGGAGAGTTGGAGCATCAAGTATTTGCACATGCTTTTCCCTTTTTTAGTTTGTTTTCTTGGCTCCACTTTTGCAATTATTTTTGTTTTTGCAGCTACAAGTTGACTTGGTTCTGCTGGTGGTGGTGATGGAACTCCTTTAGATTTAGTGTTTCTTGCAGGGGTTATTGTTTCCAACTCAAATCCATTTATAAACAAGAGAGATGACCAATATCTACCTATCTTCTGAAGCTCATCTAAAATAAATAACTTCTTTAAACCATGATGAAATAAGGATGTTTCACTCCCTTCAGATTTTTCTTGCACCTTATCAGCCATCTTTACAAGACTCCTATATAGGTAAAAAGGAAAATCAAGTGAAATCTTACCAGTGAAATGCAGAAGCAACTTGAAATGATATGAGTAAACCTTGTGATATCTTCTTTCACATGTAAAATACTTCTGAATGTTGAGCAATAACTTTGAATAAGTGTATTTGATGCAGCCTCTACAGATAACATTGTTAAGGTCCATGTCTGCATACTTAGGATTCATGAATTATTTTCATTGCTCCATATCAAATTTGAAACTTTTGAACTAGGTTTCTTGTCCTCTTGGTATCTTTGTAACAGTAGAAATGACCTTTGGTGTAATAGACACACTTAGCATACCGACCTTTGTGGCTGTTCCATTGAAGTTCATGGAAAATTCCTTGGATACATGTGTGTGACAGCACTACAACTTTTCACAAAACCGAAGGCAACCTACTCTTCTAAACATTTCCATCACTGCTGGGTCTTCAATTATTGCCTTCATGTCTTTAGGTTCATGCATTAAGCAATGTCATCCTTTTTGAATTTTCTTATCCTCTGCCATGTTTTTAAACAAATATTTCAACCTCTCTTAAAAAAAAAGTAATAGCAGCCTTGCTTGAATAATTGTAATAGTAGCCTCACTTGATATGGATGTAGTAACCCTTTATATGAATGTCATAGGTTTAGTTTGACACTCAGAGTTCAAACATTTCATATGGAGGCAGAAGTAAACGAGAATGACCAATTAGGAAAGATTTTGAAATTTAAAATTTCATCTCATAACTGAATGATGCCTCATTCATAACCTATCATGACAATGACGACTGCAAACGTGGGTGTGTACATTGAATTACATCATTACATGACTCGACATGCCACTAACCTACCCTTTCCCAACGGTTTCTGACATCTGCCAACTCAACTGATAAGATAGTTATAAATTTGCGCTTTTGTAGCACTTGGAGAGTAATTTTTCATGTTTGCGCTATGAAACTATCAGCGTTTTCGTAGTGCAAAACAACTTTTTTCAATGGGTGGCACTACGAAAAATAGGGTTTTTTGGCGAATTAAACAATTTTGACCTAAAACTTTAGGAAATAACCCACAAATGAAAATGATGAATATTTTCCATGAAAAGAATTTAGAGAATACTTTATTTCAACCTAAGGATGAGCTTTAAATTATAAAAATATAAAACCTACCCTTGATAAAACCAAAATTTACTCCAATACCCCAAATTTGATCCATGAAATTTTGTAACCTTGTCACAATGATGTGCTAAAATGTTTGGGTGATAACAGTGGCTCCACTTGGGATAGTGTGCCCCTGTGGTACGCTAAGAACCAGTAGTTCCAGTGCTGCTATCCATTTTCTTTCAAAAATAGAAAAAACTTTGAAATTTCCAAGCTTTCTCCTCAAGCTCTAATGGCCTTCACCTCGGGCTGAAGCTTGCTGATTTAGCTTTTCATTATTAGTAGAAAAACTCATAAAATGGAATATGTACAATGACATGAATGGTCAATAGATATTTAGGAACAGTAATTCTTTAAAAACCTGCCATTAATAGGTCCTCCAGAATATGATTTTCCATCTATCTCCTGCAATATGTAAGTATTGTTTCCATGGAAAGTAGCTACCTTAAAAGGACCTTTCCACAAGTTCTCAAACTTACCATGTTTTCCTTTTTCTTCAATTCCGGCCTCCCATTTCAACACTTCATCCTGAATTTGAAAAATTTCTCCCTTGATCTTCTTATCAAATGTCCTCTTGACTCTGTTTTGAGACTATTGATTGATGTTATAAACTTCATCCCTCTTCTTTTCCAGAGCTACTAACTGATCGATTCTTCTCTGAACTGCATTAGGTTCCTCTTCTAATACTTGAATCAGCTTCATAACAGGTAGCCCTAATGATGTAGGAAAAATGGCTTCAACTCCATATACCAGTTCATATGGTGAAGTTCAATTGGCCTTTTTGTGCATATCCTATCAGCCCATAAGGCATACTTTAGCTTCGAGTTCCAAGCCTTCTTATTTTCCTGCAACACCTTTTTAATGATCCTCACAATTCTCTTGTTAGAAGATTCAGCAAGACCATTCCCTTGCGGATAATATGCAGTGGAATGCCCAAGAGTAATATGAAATTGATGACATAAATTGATCAGCTTCTTAGACTTAACTTCCTATGCATTATCAGTTATGATCTTCATGGGGAAACCAAACCTAGACAAGATATTATTTTCCAAAAAGGAAATAATAACAAAATCATTTTCTTTCCTAGTCGGGATTGCTTCAACCATTTGGTGAATTAATCAGTCCTTGTGAGAATCCATCGATGCTAACCTGATGACGATGGATGAATCTCTCTAATAAAATATAGCCCCCATTGTTGAAATTGCGCTTCCACATAGATAGGCATTAAAGGTAAAGGTACAAGCTTCTTCTTACCATCAAAAATTTGGCATTCATGGCAGGCAGCAATATTTCTATAAACATCCTTAAACATTGTAGGCCAATAATACTCTACTCTAAGAATGTTGTTCATTGTGGCCCTCTAATAATGGTTATCTCCACAATCCATTTTTCCCTCTTACCATCAAGATCGGCTTGAGTGAGGATGTCTTTCACAACAGTATTAGGAACAAAAGCCACAATATGAGAATGCAGAATACAAATTCTGAAATATTTGATAGCCTTCACCAAGGAATAGGCTTTCTTCTCTAAGATATTATACTTCAGCTCAAAGGTAGCTAATGTCCTACTAAGTAAGGAAATAGGCTACTCAATACCTTGTTGTCCCTTTTGTAGCAGAACCACAGCAATAGTATTTTCTGATGCGAAAGTAAAAACCAGAAATTCTTTTGAGAAATATGGACTGATTAATATCAGTGCTTGTGTGAGTGCCCTTTTTATCTCCTCAAATGAGTGCTTTTCTTCTTCTGTCCACTTAATGTCAACTCCCTTCTTCAGCATCCTTGTTATATCCTTCACAATCTCAAAAAAATTAGGAATAGATCGCCTTACAAAATTTACCTTTCCAAGGTTCTCCTTCCTGCTTCTTGGAAAATCCACCTTCTAAATTGCATTGATCCTATTTGGATCAATCTTAATCCCATATTTAGAAATGATGTGTCCAAGTAATTTACCTGAATTTAAAACAAAAATAATTTTGGTGGGATTTAGAGAGATGCCAAACCTTCTACACTTCAGTAGAAATATTTCTAGGTGTTTCAAGTGATCTTCCAACTTTGAAAATCCTATTTTATCATCAAGATAAAAAACCACGATCCTGTCCTTCTCTTCAAAAAAAGCAATGTCCATTGCCCTCTGAAAGGTAGCTCCTACATTCATGAGACCAAATGGCATCTTGGCATACATGAAAGTGCACCATGGTGTAGTAAAGGCTATTTTTTCCTGAGCATCTGGATGCACAAGGATCTGATTGTAACCTAAAAAACCATCAAGCATAGAAATCCTTTGGGAACCAACAATACTTTGAAAAATTTCATCCATATTTGGGAGACGATAATTGTCCTAGAAGCTTTATTCAAGTTTCTGAAGTCAATGCATATTCTGATTTATCATTTCTTTTTCCTAACCGGAACCAAGTTTGCAAGCCAATTTGAGAATCTAATTAGGACAATGATTTTGGTATAAAAAAATTTCTTGACTTCCTTTTTAGTCAATGGCATGAGAAGTGGGTTAATCCTCCTCAACTTCTACTTGAAAGGCCTTTCATTTCCTTTAATGGGAATAGTATGTTGAATAATGGTGGGGTCATATTCTTTCAAATCAGCATAATTCCAAGCAAAAACATCTATTAATCTCTTCATCATCTCGATATACTTGTACTTCATATCAACTAAAAGAAATTTTGAAAGTTTAATCATTTTGAGCATAGATGTTGTACCAAGATTACAATTCTCAACCTCTTCATCATCATCTTGTATCTTAGGAGATTTAAAAATATCATTCTAATCAAAAAAAAATTCAAGAGGTATGAGACCCTTTGGTATGGAATTATTCTTTAGCTACAAAACTTTAGGATTTCCTTTAGATTCATCAAGCATATTTTGCTGATCTACTTGTATATTTTCAAACTCTTCTTTCAGCTCAATAAAGTTCTTCACTTGTTGGTCATCCTCAAAAAATTGCCAGTGAGTAATATTATCAGGGATAGCTGGTCTATGGCGAATTTCAACCTCATATTTTTCTGTGGAATGTATAGGAATAATGAAAATACTCGCAGAGATAGCAATAGAATCAGCAATGGAGTTTTGGCCTATATTTTTGACAATGAATGAATAAGCTTGGAAGTTTTCCAACATGTCCAAAACTAAGTTTCTATATGCCCTCATCCTTATATCCTTTGTTTGATAAGCACCTTCAACTTATTTAATGACTAATTCTGAATCTCCAAAAATATAAATCTTTTGAGCATTCATTCTTTTCAAGACTTCTAAACCCAAAATCAAGGATTCATACTTAGCCATGTTATTTGTGCAATCAAAGTTCAATTTGCAAGAAAGAAACTTAATTTCATCACTTGGACTTGTGATCCAAATCCTTGCTCCTGCCCCATCTTTTCCTGTTGATCCATCAAAATTTAATGACCTCCAACCTTCCTCCTTCTTCTCACTAACTTCTTGTTCCTCTGTTTGTTGATTTTCAGACTGTTGAATTTCAGATTGCTGATTTTCTTCTTTCCTCTCATCCTCTACTTCATTAGTCAACTCGTTGAAAAGAATAGCAGATCCAAGTTCAGTATCAAGAGCATAAATTGGAAAATTCTGAGGTTTTTCTTTACTACTCACCAGATACGCCCCTCTTGTTCTTCCAACTGTTTTACATGACCTCCCTAGAAAATATGCTGCTAGAATCAAAACTTGGGGAAGTGATCAAGAGATTATATAAGAGGAACATGTAGACCAATTTAATGATTTTATAGACAGGGAGGACATTGATCATGAAGATGTAAGGTTGAGATTGTTTGCTCAGAGTTTTACTGGTGAATTTAGGAAGTGGTTCAAAGCCCTTACTCCTGGAAGTATTCATAATTAGAATGAGTTCGAAGATTCCTTTTTGAGAAAATGGGGAAATAGAACTAATCCAGTACAAGCCCTCACTGAGTATAATAGTTTAAGAAGATTTGTTGATGAATATTTTTAAAAACATTCAAAAAGGTTTAATAAGGTTTAGAATCTATTCCTGCCCATTTAAAACCTCCACAAGCCTTAGCTCAGATGAGATATGCCGAAGCTTTTGATTATGACTTTTCTATACTGCTGAGAGAGAGATAATCCCCTACACTTGCTAAAATGAAAAATTATGCAGTGAAGGTGGAGTTTCATATGATAGCAACCAAAAAGTCAAAAATGGGCAAGAATAAGTTAAAAGAAGAAGACAAACCTTCCTCCTCTACCTCTGATGATAAATTTGATTCAATGATGAAAACAATGGAAAATTTGATGGATAGACTAGACCTTGGGAATACCTCTACTCCTCTTGCACAACATGAACCTCAATTTATAAACCCTCAATTCAGGAGATCTCATAATCAGCAGGGACCAAGAGAAAATAGAAATTAGTAGCCTGATCCTCCAGTGAGATCTCCTTTCCAGCAAAACTTAGTTGATGAAGAAGATGATCCTGAAATTTCTGAAGAGTCTATTCACTGTTCTTGGATTCACTTTTGCAGTTGTCTTTTTTTTTGCAGCTACAGGTTTAATTGGTTCTACTTCTGGTGGTGATGGAACCCCTTTAAATTTAGGGTTTCGTGCAGGGGTTAGGGTTTCCAGCTCAAATCCATTTATAAACAAGAAAGATGACCAATCTCTGCCTATCTTCTGAAGCTCATATAAAATCAATAACTTCATTAAACCATGATGAAATAAGGATGTTTCACTCCCTTCAAATTTGTATTGCACCTTATTAGCCATATTTGTAAGACTCCTATGTAGATAAAAAGGAAAACCAAGTGAAATCTTACCAGTGAAGTGCTGAAGCAACTTGAAATGATATGAGTAAACCTTGTGATATCTTCCTTTACATGTAAAATACTTTTGAATGTTGAGTAGTAGCTTTGAATAAGTGTCTTTGATGCAGCCTTTTGGGATAGCATTGTTAAGTTCCATGTCTATGTACTCAGGCTTCATGAACTCTTTGCATTGCTCCATATCAAATTTGAAACTTTTGAACCAGGTTTCTTGTCCTCTTGGTATCTCTATAACAGTAGCAATGTCCTCTTGAACTATAGTTTCTTGTCCTCTTGGTATCCCTGTAATAGCCTAATCTACTTCGTTAACCACGTAGACCATTATTGAACAAATTTTTGACCATATCTTACCTCGGTTGACCATGGTTTACCATGTTGTCTATGGTTGAATATATTTGAGTATGGATAACCATGAATGACCATGGTCATGAATATGGTCAATCTTGGTTTACTATCTATTTATCTATATATATATATATATATGAACATGAGTGAGGTTAGTAGATTCATATATGCAATTAAAAATGTGGTTCAAAATAATTTATTTCCATATTGTTTATTTTGTACAAATAATTATCCAATTAGTTTGAATGTGAATGTGTTATATTGCACTACCAAATTATGGACACTTACTTTATGAAACAGAACTCACATAGGAGTTTTGGGGGTACTTAGAGTGGATAGTTTGTATATTTTCAGGCCCATTTCATAAGAAACATTCACATGTGATACCGACCTTGTATATTTTCATACATGGAAAATTTATGGATGCACATGGATATTATTTTAGTTTATGGATTTGTATTAATCTTATTTATGGGTGTTCATTAATTTTTTAAGTTCATGGATATGTTAAAATTATTTCACTAGTTTTAAAAAAAAAATCTATATACTATAACTTTTATTGAAAAATATAACAATTTTTATTTCTAGTTTGATTGACTAAGAAAGTAAGTGCAATCTTAAGTTATGATGCCATTCACTTTGATACTTAAAATGAATTGAAATATATGATGGTTGAATTAAAAAATAGAAATGGGATTGAAATAGGTTATAAATTTAATTTTAAAAGATGTTTGGTAAACAAAAAATATGTTTGATTCAATTTTATTTATTTGGAGATCATCTCCAAGAGCTTAGTCATAACATGATATTGAAGTCATATGTATTGGAATTTAATATAGCAAAAAACAATTAATGATATATGTTCCTATAATTTTATAAATAATTAAATATGAACTTTCCTAAATTTTCTTCGTTATCTCAAGGTTAAATTAAAAAACACAAATGAAATTGAAATAATTTTCATTCAATTTTAAAAGATGTATTATAAAAAACAAATAAGTTTTATTCAATTTTATTTCTTTTGAGGCCATCTACAGGAGCTTAGTCATAATATGATATAAGGACAATATTACTATGATGCAGGTCACTTTGATAGTTAAAATTAACTAAAATAAATCATGTATCAATTTAAGATTTAGCATGAAAAGAATTACAATCATTTTTTGATATTGGCTTGTAGAGAGTTTCTTTTAGTGCAATCAATATGTATGTTATTATATAATTCAATTTTAAAAATAAACTATTTGAATTCTAAAGTCATCCATATTATAATAAAAATATATATATGTGAATTTTTTTGTGACCCACCCATATACCATTGCATGATCAACTTTTTTAAGTATTTCAATAAATTTCTTAAATTTCAAGGTTCAATTAGAAAACACAAATAAGATTGAACTCGGTTTTATTCAATTTTAAAAGATGTAATGTAAACAACAAATAAGTTTTATTCAGAATTATTTCTTTTGAGATTATCTAAAGAGCTTAGTCATAACATGATAAGAGTGAATCATATTGGAATTTAATATAGGTCAAAACAAATATATATGATAAAATTTCTGTAATTTTATACAATGTTATAAACTTTCCTGAATTTACTTAGCTGTCCAAGTATTACAATCAATTCCTTATGATTGAAATAAAATTTATTCAATTCAAAAAACTCAAATATTCAATTTGAAATGATGTGGATATATAAAAGGTACAAGTAAGTTTTATTCAATTTTATTTCGTTTGAGGTTATCTACAAGCGCTTATTCATAAAATTTTGTGTGTGTGTGTGTGTGTGGTACTTTTTACAATCCAATATGAAGCATGGAAAATGAGAATAATAAGAATGTAGTTTATTACAAATAGTTTACAGTTTGAAGAATCAAACATTTCATTTAAATGAACATTTTATTCGAGATGAAAATTCAAGTATTGTATTTATGGTTGAATTAATATAACATAAAAATCAATGCATGTCGTTAATAATGTTTTTTTATTACATTGAAATTAATGCACAATGTTAATCTAATTACCTTCAAATTAATATACACCATACATCTAGTTAAATCAAATAAAAAATCAATAACTTCACTGAAATCAATGCATATAATGCAAGAAATAAAATAGGATCAGAAATCAACACCTACACTTAAATTAATGCATCTAATACAAACAATCAAATAGGATTAGAAATAAACATATACACTGAAATCAATGCTTCTAACACAACCAATCAAATAGGACTAGGAATCAACATCTACACTGAAATCAGTGCATCTAGTGCTAGCAATGAAATAGGATTAGGAATCAACATTTACACTGAAATAAATGCATCTAATGAAAATAATCAAATATAATTAGATTCAACATCTACACAAAAATCAATGCATCTAATGCAAGAAATCAAATAGTATTAGAAATAAACTTCTACATTAAAGTCAATGCATGAGGTGCTAGCAATGAAATAGTATTAGGAATCAAAATATACACTAAAATAAATGCATCTAATGCAATCAATCAAACAATATTATAAATTAACATCTAATTTAATGAAATTAATGCATCTAATCCAAGCAATCAAATAGAATTATAAATCAACATGTACACAGAAATCAATGCATATAATGCAATAAATCAAATAGGATTATAAATCAACATCTACACTAAAATCAGTTCATCTACTGCTAGTAATGAAATATGATTAGGAATCAACATCTACACTCAAATCAATGTATATAATGCAAGAATTCAAACAAGATTAGATATTAACATCTAAGTTTTGATTAGACGCTAGATAGCTTATGATCAACTTGAAAATAATTGTAAGTTCGAAAATATTTGGGAATGGATTTTAAAAAAAATTCTTTTTAAGCCTCTCATCACCCATTTTAATCTATATAGATGTGAGGTTTCCTAGTTGCAGCATATCTAAAGAGTCATGGAGGAATATTGAGCTACTCCAAAATTGTCAGACGAGGAGGTAACTCCACAAATTGAACTGTGAATTTGATAGAGCATGCTCATGAATATATACATGGAGGTGAGACTGTTGGGATTCATTTCCCAATGTCTCTTAGACTTCCTTATTTCCTATTTTACACTAATATAAAATTTCTTCCAATCCCTTTGGATTAGGTGTCAAAATTCCCCCCCTTAATCTAAAGGGATGTTGGTGAGTCCAAGCATCATTATGAATTTTTCAAAATTTTCTCTTACAAGCGCTTTGGTGAAGATGTCTGAAGTCTACTCATTTTTGGAGAAATGATGTAGATGGTTATATTTGGCCTCAACATGATGTCGAATCAAATGGTATTTTGTATTGATGTGCTCCATTCGATCATGGAACTTTGGGTTCTTGGTAAATTTTATTGCAGAAGTATTGTCGATCATGAGTGGAGTTGAATGAATTTGTTTCATCTGCAAATATTCTAGGATTTTTCTTAGCCACAAAATTTCCTTTTTCGCTTCAGGTGTTGCAACATATTCAGCCTCAATTGTGGAATATGCTAGAACTAACTGTTTCTGTGATATCCAGGAGATAGCTCTTGATATAAGACTCATAGTATAACCTGAAGTAGATACCCCAATTTCTTTGTCTCCATCAAAGTCTGAATCAGAGTATCCGATCAAGCTGAAGCCACCCACTTGTGTGTATTTGATTCCAAAGTATTGAGTCCCTTTCAAGTAATTTAGAAATCCTTTTGCAGCAGACGAATGTCCTTCACAAGGTTTTTGCATAAACTAGGAAAGGATTCCAACAACAAATCATATGTTTGGCCTAGTAGTAGTCGAGTAGATGAGACTTCCTACAAGCTTTCTATACTTTGTTGAATCCTTAATTTCCTTCCCTTAAATGGATGTGAGCTTCAATTTTTGTTCCATTGGAGTGGTCAAAGGATTGCATTTAGCCATGTCAAAATTGTTCAATAGATCTCCAATGTACTTATTTTGAGAAAGGAATATAAATTTAGGATTTTGAGTTACTTCAATACCAAGATAGTAGTGAACATAGCTCAAATCATTCATTTCAAAACGTTTCTTCAATTCCTTCTTTATGGATGCAATAACTCTCATTTTTCCCTGTCATCATAAGATCATCTACATACACCACAAGATATACAACTATTTTTCCAACTTTCTAAACAAACAAATTTGCATAATTAAGATCAAAATGTTTGAAGTTAAGTTTCAGAAATTGCTCAGTTAATTTGTCATACCAGGCTCATGGTGCTTTCTTGAGGCCATACAAGAATTTTGTAAGCTTGAATACTTTATGTTCTTGAACATTCACAAAAAATCCTTCTAGTTGGGACATAAAAACCTTCTCCTTTAGATCTATGTTATAGGTCAATTTGTGCATAATTCCCAATGACCTAGTAAAACTGGACATCATCCCCAGGACCAATGAAATAGGGTCTATCATCCCCTATCATTTCAGTTGCTACATGCCCTAAGAGAAGAACAAACTATTCATGACTTCTATTGCAAGGTTTCCAAGGTTTTAAGTATATGTTATATCACTTATGAGCTCACCAATGTAGCCTCTCAAGGGACCAACTATGTTTCATATGCAGTTACATCCATTCAAGGGTGCTTTCAAAAGCACTTCCTGACATTTAAGAGTGCATTGGTCAAATGGGGGCGAAATTATCATTGTTCCAGAATCTCCACATGGCTAGTGCCTTCTAGAAGAGTCCATATGTGTCAAAATTTGAATCCATGTGTCCATCTAAAACCTCTGAGCTTGGGAACATGTCTTGTCTATTATTAGAAAGTGATTGATTGAGAAACTACCATCAGTTGCCCTATAAATTGAGCACAGATCCTAGTGCTAGGGAAGGAAGAAATTTGGTAAAGAAATGATGTTGGATTCTCAGTTGAGAGAGTGATAAGAGTGATATGATGCTGGTGTGATGTTGATTGTGATGAGGTTGGGATGAAGCTGGAGCTGGTGACATCAAATAGATCATTGGTTGTAACCTCCCCCTTCTACTCATTAATAAATATTTTTGTTCATTTTCCCATATATGTATCTGTTTATGTATCTATTTCTCATGCAATGGATTCTTAATTGATATATATGTTTCATGTTCAATTGATTTAACTGATTAAGATAAATAGGCATATGTATATTGCAATATCTTTATTGTTTAGTGTTTAGACTTGCAGGAACTAGTCTGGAAATCTAAGTTGGATTGGAAGCTACAAAAAAAGTGACAGAAGGAGAATAGGAAGTGCTTGGATCACAAGTAGGTTGATATTTATTTCTGTGTGTCTATTTACTCTTAGAGAAAGTGTCCGCAAAGTCTTTGATATGTTGTTCTAAATGCATAGCCCCACATTTAGGGAATTTGATTTATCCGTAATTCATATTTCTGCATATCTAATTGCGACTCCACTAGGGAAGTTTCCTTATCATTCCTGGTGTTTTTTCTCTACTTATCCACCTAGTAGCATTTACTGTCAATTATTAGACATTTGAATCAGAGAATTGCATTAGAAATGTGTTTTTTAGCCTGAATTTTGAATCTCTGCTGCGCCCAATGCACTGTTGGTCAACACACAGTGCTTTGCAAAGCATTTTCTCCCACTCAGGGGTTCTTTGCAATGCACTGTCTCATTTTAGAGTCTGTTTTCCCCCCTACGACAACCAAATTCCCTTTGAATTTATCATTGCCATCATATTCATCCTTTTGTTTGTTATCTTTTCAATTGTCTGATACCTCATAGAGACCACTGAATTTTCTTGATTCTTCCTCATTTGAAAAGTAAGTTTGTTAAATGTCTCTCTAAGTGTTTTTCCTTTTCATTGACAAATCAAATTCAAAGTATTTTATTTCTGCATTAGATCCATTTTCTTCCGTAAATGGAATTGTTGTTAAATTCTTCGTTTCCTATAGGAAAAATTGTAGTTCCATTCTTTGTTTTTCCTAAAAGAGAAAATGTTGTTAAATTCATCATTTCTCAAAGAAGAAAACATTTGTTTTTTTTTATTTGATGCATATAGTTTCCTTTTAGCATTCACATTAAGGGGACTGAAAATAAAAACCTGCATTTGCATATAGTGATTTGTGTGTTTTGCGTAGGAAAAAGTTAGGAAAGCTACATATTAGTTTGTGTTGTTTGGTGTTTGCTCTCAAAACTGATTGTTGTTTCCCTTTAGTAGCTAGGATTTTCATTGAAAAACTAAAATTGAAACTTTTGCTTATTATTTTAGTTTTCATTTTTAGGAATTTCCATTACATCACGCGGTGAACCTTGAAAGGCAAATTGATAAACAAGATCAACTTAAAATTTCTATAAATTTACCTAAAAAATAATTGGAACCATAACTATAACATTTAGAAGGTCTAGGCTAGAGACGTGTTTCGACGTTATTAAACATAGTAGCTATTGTTAATTATTTGCGATACAATCCAAGTGTGATACCTCACTCCATGTACGTAAGTATATTGTAGCTCTTTCATTTACCTTCAAGTATATTAGACAGTGTTATAGTACGAAAAGTATAAAGGAGTGCTCTTAGTGTGCGGTTTCACATTAGACAGCACTAATATGGACTTCGGCTTCCTCATATCTTCAGGTATATTTGGGAGGAAAAATTTAGGTTGCTATCTATCCATAGTGAACCAAGTCATCCGCCTTGTAAATTTTGATACACCAAACACAACATTTGGGGAGATTTCCTGCTGATACTTCTTGGTTCACTAGGAGGTATTCTGCAGTTCATAGCTTCTTGGTAAACATTTTGCCTAGAATTACCATTTTATTTTGTCTATTTTTTTTTGGTCTTAAAATAAATTAGTCATCATGGAAGAATATAAACTTTTCCCCATCGTTTGCGTAGAGTTGCATTGAAACCATCTTTTCCACTGGAACCCACTTTTGGATGGAAAAAGCGACATCGCTCTATCGAAACCAGTACTATCACTACCTCTAGTGAACCATCATATTCACATATACCAGAGTTGGCACAATTTGTTTCTACAAATCCTCATTCATCTAATTTTATCGAGACGAAGTCCTTACAACTACCCACGGTCACGATCCATCCAATCAGTGAGACCATAGCTCCCAAACCCCACGTTTTTCAACTGGAAGTTGATCTAGATCTTGTATCTTCTTTTCCAGAACATCTAAATCCCGAAGTCAAACGACCAGATTTTTTTCCTCTATCGATCACCCCACAATAAATTGTAGCCATTGATTCTCCCATATCGCACAGTAAACCTCCTGAAATATACATTGGTCCTAACAACCAAATCCTTCCACCTGGTTAATTTTGATTGAAGAAATCTCACAAGACGAAACACCTTTAACTCCAACTCATTTTGGGGTGGAAATTTACCTACATGAGTCTTTTCCTCAATCACCTGCCTCTGATTTTGTTGATCTTGTGCCTATTCGAGTTCCCATCGATCCAGTAGGGTATACATATGGTCAAGTAACTATGCCTAAACCAACATATTCAGCTGGAAAATCTGTTCCAATTGTGATAGCACCTGCTCTCGCTACCCTGTCGATGTTCATAACTTCACCAGAGTCATATTTACATGGTGGCCCCTTGCTCCCATCAGGTTATAAATCTTTATCTAGAATTTTCTCTTATGTATCCTCAAACCCATGGACTTCACCAATGTCATCATCTGGTATTATAACTGGTAAACCTATAGTGAGTATTGACAGGATTGATCCTTTATATCGATCATCAGGGCAATATAAAGCTGGTCCATCTAGGTATATTCCTCCTAGTTCAATCTCAAATGGACTCCTTCAATTTGGAGAACAATATTTTCCATATTATTACACTCCTCATGTTGGGGGGAAACCTATGGTCTCCCACTTTGACAGTACTCCATAATTTTTTGGTCATCTTAATGTCGAAATGAATGTTTGTCAATGGCAGCCCACTCTCCCTATCCAAACACAAAAGATTGTACACTCGTATCAATCAGTTCAACCTGTTGCACGCACATCAAATCCACTTGTTAATACATATTTACACCTGTTACAAACTCAAACTATTGTACCTCAACCATTTCACATGGGTCCTTCAACCCAATACCCTCAAGTTTTGGGCACTCAGACTCCAACTCCTTTGACTAGTTTACAACAACCATATGTATCCGAAATCATTTATTCACAAGCTGGATTACCATATTATGGGATGTCACAGCCACAACTAGGTTATAACTATCCTCAACTAAATCCAAGTTATACTAATTAGGGTTATAACATTGTTGGACATACCACTTGGCAGCCACAGGTGTAAATGCCACAACCTTCATTTCAACAAGTAGTGTACCTAGGTTTTGGTCAATAGAATCCTCAAGAATTTTCTTAGAAAAAAAACCCCTATTTGGGTTACCAATAATAGATTCCTTATGCTGGTTCTCAAAGAGCTATTTCCCAAGAAATTCCATCATACCCTAGCTATGCTCAACCTGATCTCAATCAACAATTTCCCTTTGTTGCAACTTTAGAGTTACTAGACTTAAACCACATCACCAATGACCCAATCAACTATGCTCCTTGGTGGCTGATGATACCTCATAAATTACCCTCGGATATTCTTAAGTTCAATGGAAACACTAGGGAAGACCCATCGAATCATGTTATGACTTATCATTTATGGTGTTCATCTAACTCCCTGAATGATGACTCTGTTCGAATACGTCTTTTCCAGCGTATGCTCACTAGTCAAGTTACAAAATGATACATTGAGTTACCAAGAGCTTCTTTTGATAATTTCACTACCCTAGATACTTTTTTTTTGGCCCACTTCCAGTTACCCATATGATATGAAACTAGAACATAACTCTTGAATAATTTTAATCACACTAATTTTACTCACATTTCTGATCATATTCATGAGTGGCGTCGTCATCATAGAATGGTTAACACATTTGTTCCTGATCAGATCCTTGCTGAGTGATTCATTAAATCCCTGTTACCATCTATAACTAAGGATGTGGCTAAGGGTAGTATCATCACTGAATATCAGGTCATTGCTCATGCCCAATATTTAGACTTCATTTATACTCAGTCTGGCACGCTCTATGAGAAAATTCCCAATGCACCGCGACCTAATTTTACGGTTCCTACTTCATCAAAGGACTCTCATGGTAGGGACAGTATGATCAATACTGCAAGCACACATTACACTACTACATATGATCCTACACCTTCTTCTGAAATCCATGCCATGTCATCTGACAAGGGAAAAAGTGATAAGCAACCCAGAAGTAAGAAAAAGGGGAAATCTAAGAAAAATAAAACTTCTACTCTGCAGGATAGATCATATGATCAATATTCTGGAAATAAGAAACCTTGCTATCCTTGCATAATATGTAATGAGGAACACTTTTTTAGGGATTTTCCTCATTGCACCGAAGTCTAAAAAATGGTTAAGACCTCACATGCATCAACTGTGTTGACAAATCCATTTCTAAATCTAGGCACAAATTTGGTTGCCACAGATCTAGCTTCTAGTTCTCAAGTTCTTATGTCTTCTATCACGAAGCCATAAGAAAATGTTTTTCTATCAACATGTAATAAATATTACAATAGTAAGGCTACTAATCAAGTTACTATCTCGACCATGAATCCATCCACAAAATCAGTACTGCCTACTACCATTCCTGAATTAACAATAAAGCAACCAAAGGAAGTTGTTCATAAATCAACATATAATCCTCAAGCTTGAGCTGCTCAAAATTATAATATAGTTGAATATTTGGCTCAATCCCTTTCAGCTATGTCAGTTCTTGAGGTGCTACAAAACTTTCCCTCCCAAAAACAAGCTTTTTTGTCGGCAATTGGTGGAATTGATTTGACATATTTGAATCTCTTTTTCTTTAATCATACGGTATATGTGCCGCAATTACCAGCAAAATTGGCACTCCCCATACAAGTAAATTTTCTCAATCACCTTATAAATCATACTATTATTGATGAGGGAGCATCTACCGGCATTATTTCTCTAAAATGTTGGAAATCACTTGCCTCACCATGCTTGTATGAATCATCAACGACATTGAAAGCTTTTGACGGACATACATATAAGCCTTGCAGTAATATTAATAACCTGCATGTTGAGCTAGGGGTAAAAAAAGTGAATGTAGAAGTGGAGGTTGTTGACGGACTGCTTGGCTACAATATTCTACTCGGAAAGTCATGGGTATATGCTATGACTGCCATTGTTTCTACATACTTTAGAATGATCGCTTTTCCACATAAAGCTGCTATCACAGTCATCAATCAACTATCCTTCTTTTCCTCCACCTCCTAGGTAACTGGAAGTGTTCCATTAGTTCATGCACCCCAAATCACACTTCAGAACATTGGTGTAGGACTCTTAAATGATTCCACTCTCATGGGAACCTTTACATTACGGCCACCTGCGATGTCGGCATAAATTTCAAGCATAGAGACCTACTACATGATCTCTTCCACTCCATCTGGCTTAAGTGAGATTATGGGTGATTCTGAAGTTGTTACGCTGGATGAGTTTTTTCCGCCCTCCCCCATTGAGCTGGCATAGCAATAAATCTATATGGCTTGGGCGGCGAATCCAAAATCATCATCATCGGCCGTTTGGGTAGATCGTTCATTAGATTATGGCACTCCATATGATCCTTTTCCCCAACTTTCTTGACAGATGAAAATATTTTGGAAATAATGATGTTAGAAGGAGAACCATGGGAATATCATCATCATCGTTCCCATCTATTTGATTATGAAGAATATAATCTTAGTAAACTATATCACCCATCGATCAAAAATTTCTTTTCGAAATATTTTACTATTAATGCAATCAATTCTGAGCGAAATTTATCAAATATTAAAGAAACCATTTCTATCAATATTTTTACCAAACCTGGCGTGGTAGAAAATATTCATGTTGGCGTGTCCTGTTCTCCATCAAAACTTGAAACATATTGCTCTCTCTTTCATGAATTCTAAGATATCTTTTCCTATTATTATGAGGAGATTCCATGTATTGACACTAGTATCATTGAACATACTAGTAATATGTACCCTGATGTCAAATCGGTATGTCAACGCCTTCATCTTGTTCATCTGAAGAAAGCTTCTTCCATTAAAGTAGAAGTTGAAAAACTTTTGCGTGTTCGTTTCATTTACCCTGTTTCGCTAACTAGGTGGGTTTCCAACATCATTCCTGTTATGAAAAAACAAGGAACCATCAGAGTTTGTGTCGATTATCAGGATGTCAATCTTACTTGTCCAAAAGACAACTATCCAAGTCCCTTTATCGACCAGATTATTGACGATTGTGCTGGATGCGAAATCTTTTCATTCATGGATGGATTTTTTGGCTGCAATCAAATCAATATCCACCTAGAGTACCAATATAAGACATCATTCATCTATCCCTGGGGCACATTCGCTTATCGAAAACTCCCGTTTGGTTTAAAGAATGTTGGGGAAACTTTTTAGAGAGCAATGGATTATGATTTCAATGACATTAAGCACAATGTTCAACCTTATCTAGATGATTTACTCGCACATTCACAAAATCAAATTGATCACCTGATGCATTTGAGACCTATATTTTTACGCTGCTGACACTACAAAATATGCCTAAATCCACATAAATGTGTGTTTTGTGTTGGTTCTATTTAGTTTCTTGGTTTCATTGTCTCAAAATAAGGAATTCAAATAAGCCCACTGAAGGTCTAGGCCATTATTGATTTTCTTCCGCCCTCAAATTTTCTTCACTTACAGAAACTTCACGGAAAGGCTAACTTCCTAAAAAGGTTCATACCCAACTACACCGAAATGGATAAAGGATTTACTTGGCTCTTAAAAAAGGGGATTCCCTTCCATTGGGACCAAGTTGCACAAGATTCTTTTGATTTTGTCAAGGATACTCTTGTCCGGGCGTCATTAATGTATCCCCTCAATTATCATAGTGATTATTTCTTATATATCGTCGCGGTTAATACGGCCATTGCTATGTTATTGGTCCAAGTATAAAATGGGATAGAAAATTCTATATATTATTTTAGTATAATCTCAATGATACAGAAGTGAAGTATTCTTACGTAGAAAATCTTGCCTTGGTGGTTGTTCAAGTTTTCCAAAGATTTCGCCACTATATCATATTCTGGAAGACCATTGTCATTTCAGATTGCAACACCATGACTTACATATTATCACATCAATTTTTGGGGGACAAATATTCAAAATGGATTGTCATTTTACAAGAATTTGATTTTGAATTCATTAAATCCAAGTCAAAGAAGTCTTTAGTTTTGGCTGAGATTCTCTTTGACCTTCCCTCTTATAGTACTGCTACTATGTCAGAACCATCTATTCCTGACGAGTATTTGTTTCTGATTGGATCATCTGATACTTGGTATGGGGATTTCATCATTTATCTCCAGACCCGGACTTTTTAGCCTGATACCTCTCACTCTAACTAGCAACAAATTCTATACCAAGCTAAATATTATCTGATCGTCGATGATACACTTTATCGTCGTGGTGTAGATACAATTTTAAGAAGGTTCCTCACTCATGAGGAGGCCGAAAATATTTTAAATTATTTTCATGATGGGGCATGTGGTGGGCACTTGTCTGGATACGCTACCGCATAGAAGATACTCCACACTGGTTAATTTTGGCCTACCATATTTTGCAACTACATCCTTGCTGTTAGAAGTTGTCATGCATGTCAGATATTTGATCGTAAAATCCACAAACCACCAGCGAAAATGCATCTTGTTGTCTCTATGGGAACATTTTTTAAATGGGGTATTGACTTCATGACCTATAACCCTCATTCATCTGGGGGGAATGGTTATATTATTGTCACAATAGACTACTTTACCAAGTGGGCTGAAGCGATGCCTACATTGAACAACATAGGACAAAAAACTACATTTTTTTCTTTAATCATGTCATTGCATGGTTTGGGGTCCCACAATCTATAGTCATAGATCAGGGTAAGAATTTTCGCAAATATAAGATGACTGAATTGATTTCCAATTTAGGATTGTCACATGATAATTCTACTCCTTATTATCCACAATCAAATGGAATGTTGAGGCTATCAACAAGATTCTTAAACGTATGCTTCAATGACTGATAGGAGTTTGTCAATGAAACTGGCATTTAATCATGTACTCGGTTTTGTGGGCATACTGAACCTCAGTGAGAAACGCAACTATATTTACGACCTTTCAATTGGTGTATGGTATGGAACCTATCTTACCAATCCAATGTCAAATATTGTCTCTAAAACTCGCAATTTAATTGTTACCTAACACCTCAGATGAAGAAGCATGTCTTTTTCACCTCATCCATCTTGATGAAACACATCCTAAATCCTGATTGGCCAACGAAGTGCATAAGAGACGTATAAAGACACAATACGACAAGCATGTCCAGCCTCGCATTTTCTTAGAGGGTGACTTGGTCCTTATTTATGATCAAGAAGTTGATGTAATAGGTATAGGGAAATTTGAGACATTATGGCATGGCCCCTATATTTTCAAAAGAATTCTTGCTAAAGGTGCCTACGAGTTGGTATATTATGACGGAATTCCCTTTGCGCAGCCCCGAAATCGGTTGTATCTGAAACGTTACTATGATTAATCATGAGCATAGTAATTTTTTTTATTATATTGTATATATATGTTGTTAATTTGCATTCACTGTCTTATTTTGTTTTTTATAGTTTTCTTGATGTTAGTAATCTGATTTACATTTCATCGTAGATGTCTGAATCTTTGAAACCATTTGTTGGGTATGATGATGGTGCTAGTCGTAGTACGCAGAATCTATCCTCTGTGGCGTGGGCCATTTTCACTCCAAATGGAAAGTTAGTGAGTTTTCAAGGTGTTAGCCATCAGTAAAAATTTTCATAAGCAAATGATGGCTAAAAACAGGTCTTGAACCTTCAAAAGATTATTTTCATAAGAAAATTACTCATTCTTGAAGCTTTTTGTTCCCTAACAGTGTTGTTCCCTAACAATGTTTTTCCCTAAAAATGTTGTTCCTTAAGTGCTGTTCTTTTCGACATATTGTTGTTTCCTTAGAAGAAATACACCAAGTTAAGCCTGATGTTCCCTTTGAAAACTATTTCCTAAACAGCCCCATTTTCATAATTTCATTCACTAATTTTTTCCCTTATTCATCCTCCATTTTTTCCCTGAAAATCCCCTTTCCTCCTTCTAAATTTCCCTTCATTCTCCTCAAAAAGCCTTCAAAATCCCTTTTTAACCATAAAACCTTTTATTATGGTTTAAGAACTTTTCCCTTGTAACTATCGGGACTTCAAAAAATGCATAAAAATCCTTAAAAAGCTTCTTCCAACCCTTTTTAAGGCCTTAAGCCCCCAAGGGCTTAAGTTTCTCCAGCCCCTATCCATCATGTGCCCAAGCCTCGCAACCGAGCACTTAAAATTTTTTCTCTTGGCCCCCCTTCCCTCGGCCCCCAGGTCTTTCTCCGCCACATACCTAAGTACCTGCGACCTAGCACTATGTCCTTAACCTCCTAGCCCTACTTTCCTCCGCCCCTGGTTCTCTACCACTCCACAGGACCGCGCCCCTACCTAATACCATGCCCCTTCCCTTTTTTTCTTTTCTCATCCTCCTGACGATAGATCCCCCACCATCGATTCCAAAGATCTAACGGCGGTAGTCCACCCCACCATCTTTTATTTCCTTCCCCTTCTTCCTCCTTTCCCCCACCTTATCACTCCATCATATGACCTCCGCCATCAATTTATTGAAATCCGACAATCCTCACTCATCCCGTCACCCAACTCCCCTCCGGACCCACATTCCACTACCCAGTCCTCTCCTCCAACCATTGTATGACACATGTACCCCACTACAACGCCCTCCGTGCAAATTTCTATTGCGCCTTGTTCCACACCGTCTGATCTATTCCTCCTCATCCAACGGTTGACATTGCATATCGCGCAATTTAGCTGTCCTAAGTTTAACGTTCCAAAATCATGCAATACCGATGATATTGAAAAGGCCATGTGGCGCGATACAATTGGATCGCGTTCCCTCCGGGTAAAACCACTTACCACCCAAGGGTCACATGAAAACCACCGGTGATTTTCCAGAAACCGTCAAGCCAAATTCGCGCCAGAATCCATTTTGAACCGCATTCTCGCCAATTTTCCTCAATAAAACTCCTTTTCTTGCATAATCACCCCCTCCGCACTGCTCCGCCAGCCTCCTAAGAAATCAAACCCTTCCATCGCAGGTTTTTATAATGCTTTTTTTTTTTTTTGCAGGTTTTTATCATGGTTTTCTGGAGTGTAAACTCTATCCATGGCACACAAAAGGACAGAACCAAAGTTTTCTATCTCTAGGGCTAAAACACAAAGGAGAAGGCTGCTAGTCTTCATCAAATGATTTGATCAGTGTTTTTTAATCGCTGGTCATGCCATAAAAACCCTTCAATGCACTAAAAACCTCCTATCCATAGTAATAAAAGAAAATACAGTAAAGGCTAAATATTAAAAGATCAAAGAAGTTCTGGTGCGAAAAATCGAAGGTTGAGAGGTTCAAATCCTATGATTTTAGGGTTAAAACATGTTTAAAGGTAAAAGCAATAAGAAAAGGGCCAAAGACTACTTAAGCATATAGATAAAGGGATTAAATCACAAATCAAAAACTAGAAGGGTATAACCCTACAGTTATAGGTAAAGCATGATTAAAAAGGTTAAAAGAACAAGCTTAAGGTACTAAGGCCGAATTCATTTCAAAAGAAAAAAACACAGTGATGATTAAGGATAAAGGTTAAAGCCCAAAAGACCAAGAATCAAAAGACTTAACCAATGATTTATGAAGATAAGGACACAGTGAAAAAGCAAAAAGTGTTTAAAAAGTGAAAGCAATCAGCATATAAGCTTTAAAGACTCTGAAAGTGATTATAAGGCACAAAAGCAATATTAAAGGACTTATTCAAGTTCAAAAGTGCCAGATTAGTACTAATCAGTAAAGGAGCCTCCAAATGCCACATCATAAGAGGCTATAACTTCTCAAAATACCACCTGCCAGCTGATTTCATCTAAAAGAGTGCATATTAATTGCACAGTCGGGGATATTTTTAAAGACAGCTCAAAATTAACTACCAACCTACCAAAAATCCTCAAAGTCAACAAAAGTGACTAAAGGTGATGAAATTTAATGTAAAATTGATTAAAACAGAGATGAGCATAAGAAATATTCTCCTTTAGGCCTCCCAAAGTTCAATAAACCAATACTCTGTATTTATTGAACAAATGAACCCTTCTTACACTCCACCTCCTCATTTTTCTATAAATACTTCTATAGAAGACAGTATAGGGTTTGGTATTTGGATACTCTTTAATTGTAAATAGCTTTTGAGGCTACTGAAGCTCTGTATTGTAATAGAAGAAAGATAGGCTGAGATGAGAAGTTTGAAGTTGTAAAGACCCACTGGACTTGAAGATTGTAACTGGTTTGAACATCAAATACAAGCTGATTTATGGGATCCTGGTCTATGTCAATGGTGATGTGTTTCTCACTGTAATTGTTATTTTCTTTATGTTTTCATTATTTCCACTTTTCTCTAATAAAGAACAACAAATATAGATTAGGATTTACTGTTAAGTACCCTAAATGTCACTGAATAATATTTATATTTATGTTTTTTCTAATTGTGTGTTTGAGGATAATTCAATAGAGTGTGATCAGTCAACGAATGTTGGTGAGCCCATGTTTTGCTGAGTGTAGCTGGAAATATTGTCTTTAAATTTCTTGAAGAGTTTGCTAAGTAAAGTTGAATTAGGGAAGTTATGGTTTTCCCTGTCCTCTGATTTCTTCTCCAAAAGTTACTCTGAAAAGTTCCCTTAGGGGTATGTTGAAAGCAGGCTAGTTTAAAAGTACTTACCTAATCTTAGACTACTTTTTATGTTCATCATAAATGTTTTCCTTTGATAATATGCTGAAAGCAGGCTAGTTTAAAAGTACTTACCTGATCTTAGGTTACCTTTTTTCTTTCTATTAAGTGCATGCCAAAAGCAGGCTAGTTTAAAAGTACTTACCTGATCTTAGGTTACTTCATGTCTTTCTATTAAATGCATGCCAAAAGCAGGCTAGTTTAGAAGTACTTACCTGATCTTAGGCTGTCCTTTGTTTTTCTTGTGTGTTTGCTTCTCTCACAACACTTTTTTATGTTTCCACCTCATCAAATCAATCTAAAGAATCCTTTGACATAGATGACTTGCCCCATGGACAACCTTTGAAACTTGTTGTGCAATTAAATCCTTTATGACTCAGTAGCCCAATGGGTTGAAGTTGTTTCTTGCTTATCTTATTAGCTGAACCATTTTCAACCTACTTACATATTTACCCCTCATAAGACTTCCTTCATTTTGATGAGGTTCATCCCAACGAAAACAAATAAAACCCTTTCTCTTCATAACTAGCCTAATATCATATCATAAACCTTAAAGATCATATCTTTTAAAACATTCATATAGAGATATCCCTCTTTGAATCTAGGATGGCTAGATCCTTAGATTCCAAAGTGGTTTTGATTTAGGCTCTGCAGCGTTTGTACTTTCCAATCTTGCAAACTACGAAGTCCCAACATACTGGCGACCATACTGGGGACTTCTGAGTAAAATCCTTAAAACAAAATACTAAGCATTCACTTAAGTAAAATCGGCTTTCTTCAAGAACTACCAAGCATATTGTTGTTTATGATAGGACTTGTCTAAATCAGAGGCAATCTAAGTACTTCTTAGGATTCTAACAGACCCTTATAAAACCTTGGAGAAATAAGCTAAGTAAGCCACAGAGTAAACTCTGTTTGTCTCATCACCGTAGCTAAGTGTTGAAATAGATATAGGACACTCTCATAACCCACAAGACTATAAAAAACTCAGAAAACCAAAAAAAAATTTCATATTGGTATTCAGACAAATTAGTGGTGGTGGACCATGCAACATTTTACCTCCCAAAGCTAAAAAAATTTTCCACCTGGCGACTCCACATTTCTAAATTGACCTAAAAACTCCACTGGGAAACCCATTTCTATCTAACATCATACAAACTCAGTTAAGGAAACCTTGAGGATAAATTTTTCTTGTTAAAGATCAGTTAGCCTATTAAATATTTCATACTTGGCTGAAATTTTCTTATTATTGGGTTTGAAAACACAACATAGTGGCTTCTAGAAGAATTTATACTAGAGCCTATCCTAACCCAAATCCTCCTGAGACCGTTGATAATCCAGACAGTTTACTTAGGAAATCTCCTAGGTCTAAGACTTCAACTATTGTTAGACCAATTCATAGAGTTGATTCTACCCCTGAAAAACTTACAGCTCAACAAGATACACAAGATGAATTAGGAAATCCATCCAGAACTAAGTCATTTAGTGATATAGATCAGATAGACTTTGAGTCTCCACACTCACCCCAACATAGTGGTGAACATCCTGGTAGTAGAGAAACCACTCCACCTGACCTTCATTTCATTCATAACTTTGGTTTTTCTCACCCTAGATCTGCTCAATAGTCTTTTGTTGGTCCAAATACTACTATTACCCATACACCCACTGTTCAAACCACTCCATTCCATCAACCCCCTCCTATCGTACATCCTCCACCTGTGCACCCCCCATTTTTTACATAACCTCCTATCATGGCAACATGGTATGCTCCCCTAGTCCTTATTTTTCCTTTAGTCAATCTACCACAGGGCTATCACTCCAAAATTCCATTATATGATGCCAATGGTGCTACTACTACTTCACAACATGTGGACAAGATGAATGACTATTTTGATAGAAATGAGATAGATGATAAAATTGTCAAACACATATTGTTTGCTCAAATTTTAGGGGGAGAGGCAAGAAAATGGCTTAAAAGCTTAACCCCTAACATCATTAATGACCTCCAAGCTCTCCATCAATCATTCCTAAATAAATGGGAAGTCAGAAAAAACCCTCTCCAAATACTATTAGATTACAAAAACCTCAAAAGAAACATTGGGGAAAGTGTTCAAAATTATTGCACTAGGTTCAATAGTGTTTATAATGCCCTACTCCCGGAATTGAAACCTCCACAAGGCTCAGCATTGGCCAAATTTCCCGAAGTATTTGATCCTGAAATGGTATATCAGCTAAGAGAAAGAGATCCTTTAACTTTGGAAGACATGCAGAAGGGAGCTCTAGTTGTGGAAGTTAATCTGATTAAGAAAAGAGCTAGGATGAGGAATTAAAAGAAATTATATTTTAGAGAGGAAACTGCACCTTCCACATCTAGCTCAAAAATGGAGAGAATGATGGAAGAAATGATGAAGAAGATGAGCATACTTGAGAGAGCACAATCTAGAGAAAATCAATCAGCTCCACAAAATAGGAATCAGTCTCAAAATCAGAACCAAAACTTTAGGAGAAATCAACCTCAAAACAGACAAAGAGAGGATGATCAATATATCAAACCTCCTTTTCAAGAAAATTATGTGAATGAGGATGAAGAAACCAATGAACAAACAGATTATGACAACCTGAATATGCTGGAGGTAAGCAACGAGTATTCTGATTTTCTCCATGCAATAAAACAAGGTCTATATACACCTTATGATGACAGAAGAACTAAAATTGATTATTATGAACAAGAATCTGAAAATGCCATCATAGGATCACCTAAACAATATGACCTAAGAATTAAAAAGGATCAAAATACTCCCAGGAACAAAACCTCTAATAAATCTGCCAAATCAGCTTTGAAAATATTTCCAAAAAGACAGCGGAAATTCATAAAACAGTGGCTGAAAATTCTGATTCAAACAAAGGGAAAAACACCCAATCCAATGAAAAATAGAGTGTTAACCCCAGCAGCACTATCACCTCAGCTAATGCTCCTGAAAAAACTATTCTAACTGTTGTAAATATAAAAAATCAGCAAGCTGATTTTGTTGAACAAGGAGTGACTAACAAGGCTGAATTAAACATTTTGAAAAACCAAATTCCTTTTAGCCTAGAAAATGAAATTTCTAAAATCAAAATCTCTGTCCCACTCACTAAATTAGTCTCAAAATGTATACAGAGTTCAGATTTTGAAAGCTTTGAACATAGAAGATGTTCATGACACAATTAACTTAAATGATGATACCCAAGAGCTCATATTTGGACCAAAAATTGAAGGAAAATTTCAAGAAGGAACCACCTCTCCCTTTTACATCAGTTTAAACATCCATGATAACATTTTGCACAATGCCATGCTTAATTCAGGAGCATCACACAACCTCATGCCCAAGGTTATAATGGAAAGATTAGGCTTAGAGGTAACCAGGCCCTACAAAGACTTATATTCCTTTGATTCTAGTAGGGTGAGATTCCTACGCTTAATTAAAGATCCGTGTGTTAACTTAGTCCAAATTCTAGCCAAGAGCTTAGTGATGGACATTGTAGTGGCTGATATATCCCCCAAATATGGCATGCTCCTTTGAAGATCATGGGGGGCTAAGTTACAAGGTACTATGCAGATGGATATGACTTATGCCACCATCCCTATCTGCAGTCAACCTAGAAAACTCTATAGGGAAACTCACATGAAATACATGGTGAGTAGCCAAGAAAGACCACAAAATTCTCCTCTTTATTCCATACACACTGACCTTGACTCTTTCATCCTCTACAATGATGATATTCCTAAAGAGCAAGAGTTAGTCAATGAAAAATCAGCAAATATAGTGGTCACTACAAACCCAAACATAGTGGCAGAAAATGATGAAGAGGAATTTAGGGAGAAAAATAAAAGGAATTTTTCTGATTTAGAAATTTACAGTAAACAGATTAAGGGTCTTGAAGATCAAAACAGTCATAAGCATAACATAGATCATGAAAAACAAAAAGTAAAACCTCAAAACATCGGAAACCTTGAGGAACAAAACACAAAAAAACACAGTGCAGACCCTTGTATAGAACAGAAATATGAAAAAGACAAAGAGAACAATAATAAAACAAATCATAAAACTAAAATCAGTCCTCTTTGGAACATGAATTTTGATGGGTCTTGCACAAAAAATGATGCAGGAGCAGGCATATGGATACAAAACACTGAGAACAATCATGCTGAGGGGCATTCCTTTAGATTAAAATTTCAATGTACCAATAACATAGCAGAGTATGAGGCTCTCATTTTAGGCCTGCATTTATTGAAGAAATTAGGGGCCAAAAGGATAAAATTTCATGGGGATTCTGAGTTGATTATTAGGCAAGTAAATGGGGAGTACAGTGTTAAACATTCCAGACTTAGAGCCTATATAAATGATGCCATGGATTTGTTAAAAATATTTGATGAATTCCAACTTATCTTTGTCCCAAGAAACCAAAATGTTCTTGCCAACGGTTTAGCCTTTGCTCCTAGAACTTGTCTTACACCTTATGAAACCAAGAAATGCACCACCCAAGTCAAATTTAGACCAGATGTCCCAAATAATGAAAAATATTGGCAAGTTTTTTATGGAAATAAACAAATAGAAGACTTCTTACAATCCAAAAATGAATTTGAAACACCAAACCTAGATTCAGTTATGATAAAGACTGTCCTAATGAAGAAAACCCACTTACTGAAGAAGAAAATTATCCACAGATGGCTGAAATAAATCTATTAACTAATGAGCCCAAAAATATGACAGAAATTAGCACAGATTTAGAAGATGAAGACTTAGAAGTGCTACAACATAAAGATCGCAGCTTGCCAAGAGAACTGGTCCCGTTAGAGGAATTATTTGACTTGAATGATGCTACCAAAAAGCCAAAACTGGAACCTATTGAAACTAAAGTGGAAGAATGCAATATAGGCAGTAAGGAAAAGCCCAAAATGATTAAATTGTCCAAAACACTACCAACTCACATTAAACTAAAATACATTGAGATTTTTAAAGAATTTTCTGATGTGTTTTCATGGAGTTATGAAGATCTTAAATCATATGATACAGAAATAATCCAGCACAAGATACCCCTCAAAGAAAAACAGAAACCTTTTAAACAAAAATTGGGCAGAATTAAACCTGTGCAGTTACCTGTGGTAGAGAAAGAAATTAAAAAAATGTATGATGCTAGAATTATTGTCCCTGTTAGATACTCAGAGTGGGTATCTAATCTTGTATCAGTTAGGAAGAAAACATGAGAGATAAGGCTTTGCACTGATTTTAGAAATGTAAACAAAGCCTCCTTAAAGGACAATTATCCCTTGCCTAAAATGGATCATATCCTATAAAGGGTAGTTGGTTCTAGAAGAATTTCTTTGCTAGATGGCTTCTCAGGTTACAATCAAATATTGATACATCCTGATGATCAACTTAACACAACATTTACTACACCTTGGAGTACTTTCATGTATTTAAAAATTCCCTTTGGTTTAATGAATGCTAGTACCACATTTTAGAGTGTCATGGATATTTCATTTTCAGAAGAAATAGGTTACTTCATAGTGACTTACTTAGATGAAATCATCATCTATTCTAAAACAGCCGAAGAACACCTAATACACTTGAGAAAAGTCTTTCAAAAAAGCAGAAAATTTGGACTGTCCTTGAATCCAAAGAAAACTTTGTTTGGTCTCCAAGAAGGAAAAATTCTTGGGCATATCATATCAGAAGAAGGAATAAGGATATACCCAAAGAGGATTTATGGTATATTGCAAATCAATCATCCTAGAAACATCAAGGAACTTAAATATTTCATTGGAAAGATAAATTTATTGAGAAGGTTCATACCCAATCTAGCTGAACTCCTTAGAAATATGACAAACATGCTTAAAAAAGAAGAAGGAGTTAAATGGATCTTAGAAGAAAAAAAATCATTTGAGATGGTAAAAAAAGAACTTACCAAAACACCAGTTTTCATCTGTCCTGATTTTACAAAGGATTTCTTCATTTTTTCATTTGCATCAGAACACACAGTAGTTGTTGTCTTATTACAGAAAAACATGAATGGAAAAGAGCAGCCAATTTCATTTTTCAGCAAGGCATTGAGATATGCACCTCTGAAATATAACATAATGGAAAAACAAGCCTTTGACTTAGTCAAAGCCTTAAAGGACTTCAAAGTTTACATTTTACACTCTCACATAATAGCATTTGTGCCTCATTTAGTTGTAAAAGACATATTGACCCAAGATCCAGATGGCAAGAGAGGAAAGTGGATTGATGTAATTTTAGAGTATGACTTAGAAATCAATCCCACTAAACTCATAAAGGGTCAAGGACTAGAAAAACTTATGGCTGAATCCAACTTTCAAGCTCTTGATATAAACATGTTTAATGCATTAGATGAACAAGAGGAGTTTTCAAATCCAATTGTTGAAGATCATTTTCTGAATTCATCTTGGTATACTGACATTTTGTATGTTTTGCTCAATCTTAATGTTCCTCCTGGTTGTCTAAAACAAAGGCAAGATTCTTAAAATTGAAAGTTGTAAATTACTACATTTTGAATAAATGTTTATATTGGAAAAATGCTAGTGGATTATTGCTTAAATGTTTTCCTGAGAATGATGCAGATAAGATCAAGCATGAGTTTCATGAAGGAGAATGCAGAGGCCACCTCTACTGGAAATCAATTGCCAACAAAATCATTAGAGTTGGTTATTACTGGCCCACCCTCTTTCAAGATGTTCATAAAATGATTATTTCCTGTCACAAGTGCCAAATTTTTTAAGGCAAAAGAAAAATGCTTCATTTACCTCTGCAACCAATCACTGTTGAAGCTCCTTTTCAACAGTGGGGTGTAGACTTCATTGGGGAAATCCATCCTCCCTCATTTGCCCAACATAGATGGATCCTCACAGCAACTGACTATTTTAACAAGTGGATAGAAGCCATCCCCTCTAGGAATGTCATAGACTCTATTATCATTTCATTCCTTGAAAACCATATATTGTCCAGATTTGGCTATCCTACAAAGATCATAACTGACAATGCTGTTGCATTTGGATCTAAAAAGATGGTAGAATTCTATCATAAATATCAGATCATATTGGGTCATTCTACAGCTTATTACCCTCAAGGTAATGGCTTGGCAGAATCATCAAATAAAATTTTGGTAAACATTATCAAGAAGTTGCTAGAAGATAACAAGAAATCATGGCACAATAAGCTAGTACATGCATTATGGGCGGACAGATTGACAGTTAAAAAGTCAATTGGGATGTCTCCTTACCAGTTAGCTTATGGAACAGATGCAATATTTCCAACCAGTTTAGAAGTGCCAGTAATGAAGCTGATCTAGGAAGTACAGTCTGAAGATGATGATGTAACAAGAAGAATAAACCAGACTATACATCTACAATAAACCAGGGAGGAAGTATACATCATAGCACATCAATTACAAGAAAACATCAAGAAGTTGTTTGAAAAAAGAACCAAGGCAAGTGATTTCAAGATTGGGGATAAAGTTTTGAAATGAGATTCAAGAAGAGAATATAAGGGCAAACATGGAAAATTTGATAACTTATGGCAAGACCCTTATCTTATCCAATCTGCTATTGGAAACAATACATTTTTTCTGCAAGAGTTGGATGGAGTTGAATACTTTGGAGGTCCTATCAATGGCAGGGTTCTCAAGCATTATTTTTGTTAACTGATATTTTTAGTTTCAAAGCTTTGTTCATTGTATATAACACTACTTTTGAATATGAAAAAAAGAAAAATACAAAAAAAAATAAAAAGAGAAAAAGAAGGCAGACATAAAAAAGAAAGGTACAGCCCCATACCCAAAAAAAGAAATTTTGAAAGTGTGCAAGCTTAAATGCCACTACCAAAAACAACACTTCTATTTTAGTCATACAGCCTAATCATGACTAAGACAGATTTAAATTTTCTACTGATAGATTAGTGAAGAAGATTTGCCAAACTGTTCAATCTTGGCTTATCAGTGGAACAGATAGGGATAGAAAAACAATGGTTCAAACAAACTGAAAACCTGAACCTTTTAGGTTGATGAAGAATTGGTTCTAATATGCTCAAAATCTGAACCAGGAAAAGAAGAAGATGACTCTAATAGTTCAAATCCAAGGCTGAAAGAAATAATGAAGGACGTCTTTTATTTTTCATATCTTAAGCCTTCATAGTTTTGTTTTAAATTTCTGCAAATAAAATCTATGAGCAGCTTGTACATATAGCCATAGACACCACAACAAATCAGACAGTTTAATCCCGATTTCACTACGTTTTAAATTTCTGTTTTAGAAAATAGAGAATAAAACCTGCCAGACAATTTAATCCTGGTAGATAGTAGCTTAGGTAGAGAATTTATGAGTTGAACAGTCTAATCTGAACTCATGGAAGAAATAAGGGTAGATTTAGAATAGTTTTTCCTGCTTTCAAAAGAACAAAATGTTGATGTTTAAGGTTTGCAAGTCCAAATTCACCTTCTAAAGAAAAAATGTTAGGAAGTAGGCGGTGTAGGTAGAAAGATTGGGAGAAATGTATTTGTTGATATGAAATACTGATCATCTTTTCTAAAAGTAGCATGGTCAGAGAAGAAAGTTTTCAATGGATCAAGGCACAGGTCTCCATCCCAGAGATCAAATTCTGAAATTCTTGACACCTCCAAGGAGCCGCCATCCCCAAGTGGAGCCACTGTTAGCCATTAGTAAATTTTGTCATAAGCAAATGATGACTAAAAATAGGTCTTGAGCCTTCAAAAGATTATTTTCATAAGAAAATTACTCATTCTTGAAGTCTATTGTTCCCTAACAGTGTTGTTCCCTAACAATGTTCTTCCCTAAAAATGTTGTTCCTTAAGTGTTGTTCTCTTCGAAATATTGTTGTTTCCTTAGAAGAAATCCACCAAGTTAAGCCTATTGTTCCCTTTGAAAACTATTTCCTAAATAGCCCCATTTTCATCATTTCATTCACTTATTTTTTCCCTTATTCATCCTCCATTTTTTCCCTGAAAATCCCCTTTCCTCCTAACTTTCCCTTCATTCTCCTCAAAAAACCTTCAAAATCCCTTTTTAACAATAAAACCTTTTTATTATGGTTTAAGATATTTTCCCTTATAACTATCTGGACTTAAAAAAATGCATAAAAATTCTTAAAAAGCTTCTTCCATCCCTTTTTAAGGCCTTAAGCCCCCGAGGGCTTAAGATTCTCCAGCCCCCTATCCATCATGTGCCCAAGCCCCGTAACCGGGCGCTTAAAACTCTTTCTCTCGGCCCCCCTTCCCTCAACCCCCCAGGTCTTTCTCCGCCACATACCTAAGTACCTACGACCTGGTGCTAAGTCCTTAACCCCCTAGCCCTACTTTCCTCTGCCCTCGGTTCTCTACCACTCCACAGGACCGCGCCCCTACCTAATCCATAGCCCCTTCCCTTTTTGTCTTTTCTCATCCTCCCGAAGAAAAATCCCCCACCTTCAATCCGAGAGATCTAATGGCGGTATTTCACCCCGCCATCCTTTATTTCCTTCCCCTTCTTCCTCATTTCCCATGCCTTATCACTCCATCATATGATCTTCGTCGTCAATTTATTTAAATCCGACAGTCCTAGCTCATCCTGTCACCCAACTCCCCTCCAAACCCACATTCCACTACCCGTCCCTCTCCTCCAACTATTTCATGACACCTGTACCCCACTACATTTCCCGCTGTGCAACTTTTTATCGCGCCTCGATTTGCACCGTCTGATCTATTCCTCCTCATCCGAGGGTTGACTTCGCATATCACGCGATTTTGTTGTCCTGAGTTTAACGTTCCAAAATCACGCGATACTGGCAGTATTAAAAAGACCACACAGCGTGATACAATTGGATCACATTCCCTCTGGGAAAAACCACTTACTTCCCGAGGGTCGCGCGAAAACCACCAGTGGTTTTCCAGAAACTGCCAAGCCAAATTCATGCTAGAATCCATTTTGAATCGCATTCTCGCCAATTTTCCTCAATAAAACTCCTCCGCCTGCATAATCACCCCCTCTGCACCGCTCCTCCACTCTGCCAGCCTCCTAAGCAATCAAACCCTTCCATCGCAGGTTTTTATAACATTTTTGTTTGTTGCAGGTTTTTATCATGGTTTTCTAGAGGGTAAACTATGTCCATGGCTCAGAAAGTGAAAAAACCAAAGTTTTCTATCTCGAGGGCTAAAACACGAAGGAGAAGGCTGCCAGTCTTTGTCATATGATTTTATCAGTGCTGTGTAAGCACTGGTCATGCCATAAAAACCCTTCAATGCACTAAAAACCTCCTATCCATAGTAATAAAGGAAAAGATAGTAAAGGCTAAAGATTAAAAGATTAAAGAAGTTCTGGTGTGAAAGATCGAAGGTTGGGAGGTTCAAATCCTATGGTTTTAAGGTTAAAACATGTTTAAAGGTAAAAAAAATTAGCAAACGGCTAAAGACTACTTAAGCATACAGATAAAGGGATTAAAGCAGAAATCAAAAATCAGAAGGGTTTAACCCTATAGTTATAGGTAAAGCATGATTAAAAAGGTTAAAAGAATAGGCTTAAGCTACTAAGGCTGAATTCAATTCAAAAGAAAAAAACACAGTGATGATTAAGGATAAACGTTAAAGCCTAAAATACCAAGAATCAAAAGACTTAACCAATGATTTGTGAAGATAAGGACACAGTGAAAAAGTAGAAAGTGTTTAAAAAGTGAAAACTGTTAGCATATAAGGTTTAAAGACTCTGAAAGTGATTATAAGGCACAAAAGCAATATTAAAGGACTTATTGAAGCTCAAAAGTGCCAGATTAGCACAAATCATTAAAGGAGCCTCCAAATGCCACATCATAAGAGGCTATAACTCCTCAAAATACCATCTGCCAGCTGATTTCATCTAAAAGAGTGCATATTAATTGCACAGTTAGGGATATTCTCAAAGACAGCTCAAAATTAACTACCAACCTACCAAAAATCCTCAAAGTCAACAAAAGTGACTAAAGGTGATGAAATTTAATGTAAAATTGATTAAAACAGAAATTTGAAATCTTCTCCCTTAGGCCTCCAAAAGGTCAATAAACCATTACTCTCTATTTATTGAACAAATGAACCCTTCTTACACTCCACCTCCTCATTCTTCTATAAATACTTCTGTAGAAGACAGTATAGGGGTTGGTCTTTGAATACTCTTTAATTTTGAATAGATTTTGAGGCTGTTGAAGCTCTGTATTTTAATATAAGAAAGATAGGTTGAGGTGAGAAGTTTGAATTTGTAAAGACCCATTGGACTTGAATATTGTAACTGGTTTGAACATCAAATACAAGATGATTTATGGGATCCTGTTCTACGTCAATGGTGATGTGTTTCTCACTGTAATTGTTATTTTCTTTATGTTTTCATTATGTCCACTTTTCTCTGATAAAGAACAGCAAATATAGATTAGGATTTATTGTTAAGTACCCTAAATCTCACTGAATAATCTTTATCTTTATGTTTTCTTCTAATTGTGTGTTTGAGGATAATTCAATAGAGTTTGATCAGTCAAGGAATTTTGGTGAGCCCATGTTTTGCTGAGTGTAGCTAGAAATATTGTATTTAAAGTTCTTGAAGAGTTTGCTAAGTAAAGTTGAATTAGGGAAGTCTATCGTTAGCCATGTCCTCTGATTTCTTCTCCAAAAGTTACTCTGAAAAGTTCCCTTAGGAGTTTTTTGAAAGCAGGCTAGTTTAAAAGTACTTACCTGATCTTAGACTACTGTTTATGTTCATCATAAATGTTTTCCTTTGAGAATATGTTGAAAGTAGGCTAGTTTAAAAGTACTTACCTGATCTTAGGTTACTTCATGTCTTTCTATTAAGTGCATGCCAGTAGCAGGCTAGTTTAAAAGTACTTACCTGATCTTAGGTTACTTCATGTCTTTCTATTAAATGCATGCCAAAAGTAGACTAGTTTAGAAGTACTTACCTGATATTAGGCTATCCTTTGTTTTCTTGTGCGGTTGATTCTCTCACAACACTTTTTATGTTTCCATCTCATCAAATCAATCTAAATAATCCTTTCACATAGATGACTTGCCCCATGGACCACCTTTGAAAATAGTTGTGAAATTAAATCCTTTATGACTCCATAGCCCAATGGATTGAAGTTGTTTCTTGCTTATATTATCACTTGAACTATTTTCAACCCACTTACATCTTTATCCCTCATAAGACTTCCTTCATTTTGATGAGGTTCATCCCAACAAAAACAAACAAAACCCTTGTTCTTCATAACTAGCCTAATATCATATCATAAACCTTAAAGATCATATCTTTGAAAACATTCAAATAGAGAGATCCCTCTCTGAATCTAGGATGGCTAGATCCTTAGATTCCAAAGTGGTTTTGATGTAGGCTCTCCAGCGTTTGTACTAGCCAATCTTGCAAACTACGAAGTCCCAACACAAAGGATTTTTATTTTTCAATCGACAAACAATATTGTTGAGTATAGCGCATTTATCGAACATCTCTCAGATGCCATTTAATTTGGCATTAACTGTATAATTATAAGGTTAGACTCACAATTTTTGGTACCGCAACTTACTAGTGTTTATACTGTTAGAAATCCAATGTTGCATCGTATGTTCCTAAGAGTTTGAATTTTGGAAAGACACTTTGATTTTATTCAATATACACACATTTCCAAAAACTTGAACACATTAACTGATTCTTTGGTGAATTATGTTATACATAGACATTTGAAACACATGTAAAGAAACATTCATATAATTGAATAGGATTGCGCAATAAACATATGAAAACACTAAAATCAAATATATAGATAGTTATAGGTTTTTTACAAAAAAAATTGGCCGAAACATATTGGTCATCTGACCTCAAAATGTATGAAACATGTCGAAAGTAAACTAATTATTCTCATGGTAACATGTTATCGATCTAGCTATACTATGCAGTAACTGCATCTAGCCGTTAGGAACGCCAATTTTGTGGCGCTGCAGTCACATGGGTAACTCTTTGATCCGAAAATCTAGAATCCCAAAGGTCAACCCCTCTATGTTCTTTCAAAGCTCAGCAAGAGTATCAGCCATGTATAAATCCTGAAGGACTACTCTCCCGATAACCCTCTCTGCTGGCTCATTTGCTCCATGCTCTGGTTCCTCCATTGGTTGAACTCGACCCACATCTGTATTGCATTAAAAATTTAGTTTAGTATTGGGAAAGCATAAAAATAAAAAAACATGTATAAACTTTAGAAAAATAAAAAAACATCGTCAAAACATTCTTACCGATTGCACCCCACTTAGCGCCTTCTAGTAAAGCTAAGTTTGTATCTCCTCGGAAATCGACACCTGCATATGCATACTCATTGATGGCGATAAATGCAGTCAAGAACACGATGGATGATTGGCATGAATGCTTATCCATCAGTTCTACCCATCTCTGCATCCTTGGATCTCTAGGGTTAGATACACCCAGTGTGAAATGTTGAGGATGCATCAATAGAATCTTCTCTAAGGAAAAAGAAATGAGGATCGAACCATAACTGAAGTTTTTCTTCCTTCCTCCCTTTTCCTTGCTTGGTTGTTCTTTTATTTGAGAGAGTAAAACTTCATACTAGTTGAAAATTATTCGTTCCATGCACTCTAGGGCATAATTCATATAATATTTTTTCACTACATGTAGTGTAACAGTACCAATAAGCTTTGTGATCGTGAATATAATGGTTCTCAAAGGAAAATCATGAACGTCATAGATGTTTATTTTCCCATCATTCCTTAGCACTGCCCCTAGATAGCAATACTAAAAAATATATTTTCTCACCATCTCTCCTCCGAGATCAGACCCTAAGAGAAATGGGAAATCCTCTCCTCGACAAGGCTGTCAGAAAATATATGTCCTCCATTGTAATAGGAACCACTTTTTTCCTAATGTGAAATGCCTCAATTTTCGGATCCCATGCACGAACAAGGAATTCCAAAAGTTCTATTTGTTGCCTCATACCTGATAAGCAGAAGTATTTTAATAACCCACAATCTCTTAAGGCTCTTACAGTAACTATATCATTAAGGGAAATCATATTTTGTTCTTCATGCTCTCTTTCTCTCCAAGTAATTGTCATTCTAGTCTGATGAATCCCTAAAACATAACCATAAGACTCATTAAACTCATTTTCATGCAAAATATTAGGAAAATTTTGGGTACAATGCAACAATAAAAAATGTGAATCGTTCCCAACGTAGTCTTGGTCAATAGACAGTATGTTGCATATGCACCTACGCCTCATTTTGAGTGCATTCCAATGCAGTTTTCAATGCCTAAGGGTACGTTGCCATATTTTGAAAAGGAATTTACCCTAAGGGACCCAAATCCCTAAAAAATTGCAATAAAATGAAATGAAATTACTACTGAAAGAAAGAGGGGGTGTATGGCACCAACCTAGATCAAACGGCAATGAAAACCGTCCACACAATCAATCACAATCAACAGTTGAAGTTTGCGGGAAAAAACGGGTTGAGAGCTCCAAAATGAAAATGGTAGCTTTCAAATGGTAAAAATGAATAGTAAAACTCTTTTAATTATTCATTTGATTATTTTAAAATCATATTTATTGTTGTGATTATGGTTTTATTCAATTTTTATCATGAAAAAGGTATTTTTAATCCATTTGCTGTTGTTCTAAAGAGGTTTGCAACTGATGAGCAGATCAGTGGTGCACATTTATTTCAAGAATAATTTGACCACAAAGCATGCTTTTATCCTTATTTTTCTAGCTTTGATAAAAAAATAAAAAGGACTTGAAGCGCACTTTTATCACTTTTTTGAGCTTCGATAACAACAAAAAATGAACCACTGGAGTCTTCTTTTAGCTCTTTTTAGACTCTCATCATGTGAAAATATTGTCAATCACTTGTCTTTTCGAGCTCGTAAAAGTAAATGAATTTATATCTACTCCGTATAATTTTAACCATTTTCCAGAATGAGATAGATTATTTATGAAAAAGGAATGTGTTAGTCAATCATGGGTAGGAGGTTCTCTCAGATATCATTTTACACTTTCCTGGGTCTGAGCGACAAATTTATGAAAAAGTACCTATGGAGTTTTCTTTTTTCCTCTTTTTAGAACTCTCTAAATATGAAAAAGGATCGGGTTGTCACTGTCGTTAGGATCATTAAAGCATAAAATAACAACGGGCTTGTCGATAGTGGCAAGAAGCGAGTTTCATTCATCGCTAGACTCGTTAAATTATTAAATAATGATACATTATTTTCCCAAAGGGTTGAATTATAGAGAAATAATATGTTACCCTCCTCAATCTTGTTAAAGAATAAAGAGGTACTGGTTGACAAATAACCGGGGAAAATTTGGGAAAGTGAACAAAACTTTTTACGGAAGCAGGTCACTCTTGAACATGACACTTCACTTCATTATCGTGACTATTTTGGTTGGGTAATGTTCTTGACGATTCATTCATACCTATGGTTCATCATACCTTCACTTCGGTTTTGGGTAAATGATGTCAACTCATCTCAGTGTCTCCGATATGTTCAAGAGAAGTCATCCAGTGAATACTCATCCTTCTGCAATACTCATAAAAATTCATTCTCATGACAGTAACCCCTGAACATTTCTATATCAAGTCACATTTTGTCTAAAAAATCAGTAACTCACATTTCACAATAAAGTGGCTTCCTGTCGACATCAAATCATAATCCAAGAAGTTTAGTTAGAAACATCATCTTTCAATACCATGAGGCTTGTCACAACATTGACAAGATCCTCGCTTGCAGACTTTTAACCGAAAGATTTTGTTTGCCGTTTGACATCAAATCATATATTCACACCTTAAGAAATGTATTGTAGTACCTTGAGAGCTATTAACATCAATTGTGGTTCTCTCGCGTTTGTTAACAACTCACATCATTGGCTGGTAATCAAACGATGTCTTACCATGTTCGACTACAAATCATATATTCGCATGGCTAGACTTGTACCCAAACGATCGAGTGAATGAGATAAGAAGACCCCGGATCTAGTTTCATCCATTCAAGTTGTGATTTTAGGATTTTTGTACACATCATCTGTATGATGAGCTTACATACAGATCGTCATCCGAACATGGGCCTATATCTCTAGGCATGTCTATAATGGGCAACATTCAAATGTAGACAACTTTCTACACTATGTACATGTTATTAGATAGTTTATGTGATAATTATGGGAATGCCTCCCTCAAAAATTCATGATCAAGAGGATATATTATGATTTAATGTACTGTAAGATTGATGTAGGTCACCACTCTGCTTCAGTTGCAGCCCATCACTTCGTAAAGCATCTCACTCAAAAAATATTGTTATTATTTTGACTTCATGATTTAGGGGGTAGCTGTTATATTTCAATTTGGGCATCGTTCCCAATGACCTGGTCAAACTATGCATCATCCCTACGACCAATGAAATAGGGTCTATCATCCCCTATCATTTCAGTTGCTACATTCCCTAAGAGAAGAAGATATTATTCATGACTTCTATTGCAAGGTTTCCAAGGTTTGAAGCATATGTTATATCACTTATGAGCTCACTAATGTAGCCTCTCAAGGGGATAACTGTGTTTAATATTTATTTACCTCCATTAAAGGGTGCTTTTCAAAGAACTTCCCGACATTCAATAGTACGTTGGTCAAATGGGAGTGGAATTCTCATTGTTCCAGAATCTCTACATGGCTAGTGCCTTCTAGAAGAGTCCATATGTGTCAAAGTTCAAATCCATGTGTCCATATAACACCTTTGAGCTTCAGAACATGTCTTCCCTATTATTATAAAGTCACTGATTTAGAAACTACCATCAGTTTCCCATTAAATTGAGCACAGATCCTAATGATAGGGAAGAAAGAAATTTGGTAAAGAAATGTTGTTGGATTCTCAATTGAGAGAGTGATAGGAGTGATATGATGTTGGTGTGATGTTAATTGTGATGAGTTTGGGATGAAGCTAGAGGCAATGACATCGTTCATTGGTTGTAACCTCCCCCTTCTACTCATTAATAAAGATTGTTGTTCATTTTCCCATATCTGTATCTTTTTATGTATCTATTTCTCATGCAATGGATTCTTAATTGATATATATATATATATATATATATATATATATATATATCTGTGTGTGTTTCATGTTCAATCGATTTAACTAATTAAGATAAACAGAAATATTTATATTGCACTATCTTTGTTTTTTAGTGTTTATACTTGCACGAACTAGTCTGGCGATCTAAGTTGGATTGGAAGCTACAACAAAAGTGACAGAAGGAGAATAGGAAGCGCTTGGATCACAAGTAGGTTCCTCTAACTTTATCTGTGTCTATTTACTCTTAGAGAAAGTGTCTACAAAGTATTTGATTTGTTTTTCTAAATGCATAACACCACATTTAGGGAATTTTATTTATCTGTAATTCATAATTCCGCATAACAATATCCATTCAAAAATGTAGTTTTACATCCATTTGGTGGAATTTCCAACCCTTGAGAGCTGGTTAATGCAAAGAGTGTCCGAATGGTGGCCCACTTTGTTGTGGGGGAAAAAAATTCCTCATAATCGACCCCTTCTTTCTGTGCAAAACCTTTTTCCCAAGCCTAGATTTGTGCTTGTCAAGTGAGCCATCCACTTTTTACTTGTTCTTGTAGACCCACTTGCAGCCAATTGGTTTGGCTCCCAACGGAGGATCAACCAGCGTCAAAGTTCCATTATTTATCAAGGCATCATACTCCCTTTTCATCTATTCATTCTATTCATCATGATAAGTGAATTATTTTAAGGAAGTTGGTTCAAGATCTGTAGAAAAATTCAATTCACAATTATAAACAATGTCCATATCAATAGGTGAATTAGAATCATCTACGTCACCTCCATTTTTCCTAGTGGAACTTCCTGTTCCTGTCTCTCCAACCTCATCAGAACGAACATTTTCTAGTGTCTTTTTCAGCCATTTTGGGGGACCTTTCTAATATGGCCCATGTTTCTAATTTGACTGAGTTGAGATTGAATCAAGATTCAGTCTCCCAATTCTGTCAATCACATCATTCAAGGAGTCATCTGTGGTTGGTTCTTCATGTGGGGAAGAGTGTTAAGTCCCTATATTACTAGTGTAGTCCCTTATTGTTTTTAGCGTAGCCCCATTATTTTTATTTTTGTACGCCATAACCCCAATATTTTTATTATTGTGCCCTTACATTATTATTTTTAGGTCGGCTAGGATTATATTGTGACCCCATGGACTCCTAGATATAGAAGGAGGTTTTTTCATTTGTGTCATCCAAGAATGTTTCATTTATGTAATGTAAAGGAGGTTTCCCCCTCGAATTGGTTTATTTCTAAGGTTTTGATCTCTCTTTTGTTCTATTTTTGGAGATGGTTTCATAACATTTGGTATCAGAGCTTTGGATTATAGGGTTTTGCTGCTCCAAATAGGTCATCGTGACATTTTCGCTATAACGTTTTTTATACGAAGGTTCAGTATTTGAAGATTTTATTATGCTAAGATGAAATCCTGACGAACTCCATGTAAAAATTTCAGATCTTGGTTCGCTATATTTTCATATATATGATTTGTGGAAGGTAGGTTTTTTTTAGGCTCTCGAATATCATCTCAAATAGGTGGCCATGGGAAAATTTTCATAATTCTCTCTCTGAGCATCGGATTGGAATTTTGTAATATTTGGCCACAAGTAAATGGACTTTAGTTTCGTGTGTATTAATTTCATTGTCGAAGCATGCAACGATGACATGTGGCACATCGTACAAGTTAACTCTACTGAACTAGTCCATAATTAGGTCATTGTGGGAGATAGGGAATAACTTTGGCTTGAAGAATCCAAATAAGGTCAGACCTATGGAATTTGAAAGAAGATTTAGAGGGATACTATAGGAACAAATTTCATATATTGAATATCCTAAATCACAGAGATAATTCGATTTCAATATCGAGCTCCTCAAAAGCAAGAAAAAGGTGTGTATTTTTTTTCGACTTGCATAAGTCTTGTTTGAAGAATCAGTTGGAATTGATTCCAAGGGAATATTGTAGAATATATACCATTATTTGGTTCTAAAATCCCCCTAAAAAGAATTCAACACCCATTAAGCCTTCAAAATGCTCTACTATGAGTCATGAAGATGAAGAAATGCAACATGACATATCAAAATTACAAGAGCAAGTGCACCAAATTTCTCTCTCGCAAAGAGCAACAAAAAATGAAATGGAAGTTTGGAAGAAAGGATTGGAAGCTAAGATGGATGGTTTGAAGAAAGGCATGGAATCTAATATGGATGGTTTGAATAATAGCATGGATGGCATGGAAGCTGGCATGGAAGCTAATATGGATGACATTGAAGCTAAGATCGATGAAAAAATGGAAAACATGGAAGGTTTGGAAAAGTTGATATAAGAAATGTTTCCGAATGGTGAAAAGATAGTAGAGGAAACTCATGATGAGAAAAGAATACATGTTAATCATGATTTCATAAACTCTAATTTTGGATGGAAGACCCACCATATTCCAAAGATTGATATGAGGAAGTTTGATGTCAAGGATCCCGTAACATGGATACTATAGATGGAAAAATATTTTGATCTCAATAATGTGAAAAACACATAAAAGGTATGCATTGAAACTTTATACTGAGAACAAAATAAATTTGTATGGTATCGATGGATTTTCTCCTATAAAAAAAAATTCACATGGTAAATTTTTATGGAGGAAATGATAGCACATGATGAGGATACAAAGAGAAACACCTTTTTTATCCAATTGATAAATCTCAAACAAAAGGGTTTAGTGGTGGAGCACATTGAGGACTTCCAAAAATTGAATATAAGGGTAGTTGATATTTCAGAGGAACACATGATTGATCTCTTCATAGGGACTTTAAAGGATAACATCCAACATGAGGTTCAAGTTTGGGAACCTGATTCATTCGAGAAGGCATTAAGTTTAGCAAGAAAAATTGAATGTAAAATTATGGCGACAAGGAAGCCTACCACTCACATCTATAAATATGGAAGTGTTTCTACTCCTATACTTCCACAACTTACAAGGTTGACACCACAACAATTGGAAGAGAAAAGAGCAAAATGGCTTTGCTATAGTTGAGATAGAAAATAAACTAAAGGTCATAAGTGTGCTAACAAGAAATTGTTTTGCATAGATTGTGAAGAGGAGGAATAAAATGAACAAGAAACTTCTAAATAAGAGGATATACACTAGGAACCAACCCTAGAAGAAGAGGAAATGAGTCTAACCATATCGTGTAATGCATTGGCAAGAATTACCACTCCTCAAAATCTCAAGATAGAAGGACATATCAAGAAGAAAAAGGTAATAGTATTGATTAATTCAGGTAGTACCCATAATTTTATTCATTGTAAGGTAGCCAAGGAATTGAATTGTTTCCTATTTCCAACACCAGAACATCAAGCAATTGTTGAAAATGGAGGAAATATAAATTTCTCTAGAAAATTCCCTAATATCAAGATAACCATGGGAGAATATGTATTGAATAGTCCAATGCTTTCCATTCCAATGGGAGGTGTTGATGTTATACTAGGAGTACAATGGTTACAATCTTTGGGGATGGAAGCTTTTAATTTTCAAGAAATCTTCTTGAATTCTTTTTCGGAAGGAAAGGAAGTCGAATTACAGGGTATCACACGGAAGCCGGGAAATATAATAAGCTCTAATTTCATGACAAAGCTTCTGAAGGAAGAACAACGAGGCGTAATTTCACAATTATGCTCACTCAAAATTCCAACATCAAAATCATCTAATTCTCTAGATCTCCAAAAAGTATTGGACAATAATTTGAAGGTGTTTGAAACTCCCAAAGGACTGCCACCTATTCGTGATCATGATCATGCTATTAATTTGATTCTAGGAAGTGTTCCTCCAAACAGCGAGCCTTATAGATATCCTTATGTCCAAAAGAGATAAATTGAACGTAAAATTACAGAAATGTTAGAGGCGAGTATAATTCAACCTAGTCAAAGTTATTTGTCTGCTCCAGTAGTATTGGTGCACAAGAAGGATGGATCATGGCGCATGTGTCTGTATTATAGGGAGATGAATAAGCTCACTATTAAAGATAAATTTACCATTCCCATGATTGATTAATTATTGGATGAATTACAGGAAGCAATATATTTCATCAAGTTGGATCTTCATTCAGGATATCATCAAATTAGAATGAGGACTGAAGATATTTTGAAAACAACATTTCGAACGCATGAGGGTCATGATGAATTTTTGGTCATGCCTTTTGGCCTTACCAATGCACCTTCTACATTTCAAGGGTTGATGAATTCCATTTTGAAACCCTTCCTTATAAAATTTGTGCTAGTACTTTTTTATGATATACTAATATACAACACGTCTTGGAAGGATCATGTTCAACATGTTGACGGGGTGCTCAAACTATTGGAGGAGAAAAAATTATATGCAAAAGCATCTAATTTTTTCTTTGGAGTACAACAGGTGGAATATCTAGGCTATATTGTATCTCACAAGGGTGTTAAGGTACACCCTAACAAAATTAAAGCCATTAAGGAATGGAAATTCCACACAACCATAAAGCAGTTGCGAGGATTTATCAAGTTAACAGGGTATTATCGCAAGTTTGTTAGGAATTATGGGAGGATAGAGGCACCTCTAACAACATTATTGAAGAAAGATGCATTTTCATGGACTCCTAAAGAAACTAATGCCTTTGAACATCTTAAAAAGGCAATGTGCCTAGCACCGGTCTTAGCTACACCAGACTTCATAAAAACCTTTATTGTGGAATGTGATGCCTCAGGAAATGGAATTGGTTTTGTTTTAATGCAAGAAGGAAGACCCATTTCTTTTGAAATTTTGTCCAATCAAAGGAAAGTATTTACAAAAATCTATTTATGAGAAGGAAATGTTAGCAATACTACACACACTAAAGAACTGGTGACCTTACATAATGGGAAGACACTTCAAGGTAAAAATTGAAAGTGATAGGCTTAAACACTTTTTGGAACAAAGACTATCTTTAGAAGAGAAGAGAAAATGGGTCACAAATACTTTGGGTTATGACTTTGAAATCATCTACAAAAAACGGAAGCTAAATGTTGTTGCAGATGCACTCTCAAGAAATAATGAATAGGTGGAAGCATTTCTTTATGCCATTTCTATTATCCACCCAGATTGGATAACCAAAGCAAGGGATTAATGGAAGAAGGAAGAAGAAGTGTGGAAACTCATTCAAAAGTTGTAGTAAGATCCTAGTACATATGATACATTGAGCTAGAAAAATGATTCCTTATGGTACGAATATCGCTTATATCTTTGTAAGAATTCCCAACTAAAACAAAATATCCTCTTGGAATTGCACACTTCTCCTTTAGGAGGACACTCAGGATTTTTAAAAAATTACCACAGGGTGAAGAAAGAATTTTTTTGGGATGTCCTTAAATCTGATATTCAAAAGTTTGTGACGGAATTTTTAGTTTTCCAAAAAAATAAAGTTGAGACAATTAAGACCCTGGGTCTTCTAAAACCTTTATCCATTCCAAGTAAAAGTTGGGAGGAGATTTCAATGGATTTTATCACAGGTTTTACCTAAGTCTGAAGGAAAGAGTGTCATCATGGTGGTAGTTGATAAACTTACCAAGTATGCACACTTTTGTGCATTATCTCATCCATTTAAAGAAAGTACAGTTTCTACTACAGTTATAGAAACAATTCAAAAGCTACATGGAAACCCAAAGATTATTTTAAGCGATAGAGATCCCATTTTTACTGGAAATTTTTGGATGAAATTATTTTCTTTTTTGGGTACTCAACTATCTCATAGCTCATCTTATCATCCTCAATCCGATGGTCAAACTAAGATAGTGAATAAATGTTTGGAAGGATATCTTAGTTGTTTTGTATCTGATAAGAAAACACAATGTGTCAAGTGGTTACCTCTCGCTGAATGGTTGTATAACACTTCCTTCCATACTGCAGAAAAAATGATCCCATTTATGGCACTTTATGGATGTCATCCACCATCAATCACATCATATTTAAGATAAAATTCTAAGGTTCAAGTAGTCTAAGATCACATCGATTATCAACAAGAAGTTCTCCAAATCTTAAAGGATAACCTAAATTTCGCACAAAATCGAATGAAACAACAAGGAGATCAACATCGCAGCGAGAGAATTTTTGATGTAGGAGACAGGGTATTTTTACGACTACAACCATACAAACAAATTTCCCTCAAGCAAGCTAAGAAGGACAATAAATTATCACCAAAGTACTATGGTCCTTACAAGGTGTTGCAAAATATTGGTACTATGGCATACAAATTGTAGCTTCCTGCTTATTCGCGAGTGCATCCAGTTTTCCATGTTTAATGCATAAAGAAGGTTATATGTGAAAAAAATCCAGTTCAAACAATATTGCAAGAACTTGAGGAGGAAGGAAAAATCATATTAGAACCTGAAGCAGTCATGGAAATAAGAACTCGACAAATATGAAATCGATCAATTTCAGAGTATCTCTTCAAGTGGAATAACTTACCCACTAAAGATTCTACATGGGAGGATGAGAATTTTATACAGAAGCACCCAGAGATACTCAAGCATTGAGGAAAACACATTTTTGAAGGGGAGGGGCATGTTAGGTCCCTATATTACTAGTGTAGTCCCTTATTTTTGTTAGTGTATCCACATTATTGTTATCGTTGTACCCCTGTAACCCAAATGTTGTTATTATTGTGACCCTACATTATTATTGTTAGCTCTTATAGGATTATATTGTGACCCCATGGAATCTTATTTATAGAAAGAGGTTTTTTCATTTGTATCATCCAATAATTGTTCATTTATGTAATGTAAAGGAGGTTTCCCCCTCGAAGTGGATTATTTCTAAGGCATTGATATCTCTTTTCTTCTATTTTGGGAGTTTGTTTCATAACAGAGAGAGTGCTTCGGAGGATTATTCCACCGATTGATTTAGTATATGAATCCCCCCTTCAAGATGTAGAATTTGATTATCAAATTCTTGAAATTACTTTGCATTTATGAATCTATCCAAGTGATCAAATTGCCACTCAAAAACATCATTAGTCTTGGAAGATTCCATGAATATGATATCTCTAGATACTAAAAATTTCTTATTGACTTCATCATAGAGACAATATCCTTTGAGGGTATTGGAATACCCCAAGAAGATACATTTTTGACTTCTAGTACCAAGTTTATTTCTTTGTACCTTAGGTATCAAAGCATAAGAGGTAGAACCAAAGACCCTGAAATGCTTTTACCGAACGAATATGGCCATGCCACATTTCATAAGGATTTTTATTTATGAATGTATTAGAAGGACACCTACTCTTTATGAACACAACACATAGGACTGAATCAGCCTTAAACATCAACTTTACATTCTTGGAAAACATCATGGAGCGAACCATATTTAAAATTGTCTTATTCATTCTTTCAGCTACACCATTCTGGTTGGGATTATAGGACATAATTTTTTGATGTTTGATCCTATGTTGGTGAATATAGTTTCCAAATTCATTTGAATTGTATTCTTTTCCATTATCAGTGCGCAAAGAGCCAATATTATTTTGTGCATCATTTTCAATCCATGCATGAAAATTCTTGAATGTTTGAAAAAAAATAGATTTGTTCTTCAATATGTAAACCTGACACATTCTGATGTAATCATAAATAAATGTCATCATATATTTATTTCCATTTGTAGAAGCAACAGGCATGGGGCCACATAAATATGAAATAATAAGATCAATTTTTCTATGTGCTCTGGAATGTGAATCATGAAAGGACTATTTGCTATGATTTCCTAGAATACAAGCATCACATTGCTTAAGTTTCCTAGGAATTTTAGGCAATCCAGTAGCACCATTTTTCTACAACAATCGAAGGCTGTCATAGTTTAAGTGTCAAAATCTAGCATGCCATAAAAGACTTGATGGGAATGTACCTTCATTATGATGAGAACTGAATACAAAGTTTTGTGCATGAGCAGAGGTACCTTGCATCTTTAGGAGTCTTCCCTCATTTATTCTTCTCATGAAAAGTGAGTGATCTGATGCTTTTATGACCTCAACATTTCCATCAAACATGTGAATGGAGTTTCCTTGACAGTGGATGTGGACCAAGGAAAACAAGTTTCTCTCAACTCAGGGAGCTATAGAACCTCATGTAGAAGATGGTTTGGAAGACCAGGCAACTTAATCCTAATTGTGACAAGCCCTGATGGCTTGAGTTTATATTTCTCTGCAAAGTATACTGCTCCATCAACCTTGTCAGCAAATTCTTCAAAAAAAAAAATCTAAAAACCAAACCAATAATTTCTCCAAGAATTAAGTGAAGCATCAAACAAGTCTTCAATTACTCCAATATTACAATGTGCTACAACATAATGAGTAGATTCAGCTGCTTTACCTTTGTCTCCATCATGAGTTTCACCTTTTTGTAGATTTATTTTATGCTCAATTATGTGCCAAGGCAGCGTACATGAGGATGCATCATGCCAATATTTATTGCATCATATGTAATGAAGATCAAATTTTTAAATTTGAGCTTGTCTTCCCCCCTTCCTTTGAAATTTCTTCTTCCTCTTCCTCTTTGTCCACCTCTTCCTCTTGAAGAATCTTGAGCATGATTCTTCTCTCTATGTGTAAAACATACAACTTCTTTAGAAGACAAATGGGTTGTCTTCTTTTCAAAAGGCTTCTCTCTTTATGCAAACTTTTCTGAAAGGAATCAAAGGTGATCTTCATGAGGTTCAAAATTGCTTGCAATGACTCAAGGTAATGTGAGTAAGTGGAATAAAATTCCTTAACGTAATCTATGAGAGGTATGTCAACTTCTACACTAGTATTTTTAATGTCATGCATGATATATCCTAATTTTGATGCTAAAGAAAGAGGGTCATTGTTTTTCAATTCAAAGTTGAAAAACATAATCATTGATTGAACAAATTCAAGTTCTGAATGTGAGTCTGTTGACGGGAAAATCTATCTGGCCAACAGCAGGGGATATCCCCGGTGAAAATTCCCAATTAGAGCTTGAACCGTTTGGAATAGGGATCCTGTCTGGGGTGTGGGTCCGACTACCACTGATTTCTCCTTTCTTTGTGTTTCGCTTAAACTCTATGAACCTGTGGATACACACTTAATCGGATGATACAAGACATACGATTGATGCATTAAACGTACATATAACACTATGCATAGCAAGATGAAATAATAAATAATAAGCATCGAAGGAAATGTTGTTAACAACACATCATTAGGGTCATGCTTGTAAGTTTTTTCAACCACGGAAGAAACAATTCTTTATGGCGGAAACACATTTCACTTCCTAAATATATATATAAGCAATATTACGAATGCTAGTAAACAAAGTCATTAACATTCATTAAGAAAGCGAAATGAACTCAACAACCATTCACATATATTCAGCAAATTGTCATGCAAATGTGATATGAATTAAAGATACAGTTCCATTAATCTAAAGATGTTTAGAAACTGAAAAATATAATACTCATAGTGCTCATACATATATCAACATTAGATCCACAAAGGGATTTTGCAAAATTCTTGTATTCATACTCCTAATTGTATAATCCTGGTAATACAATGTTCTCAACTCAAGTCCCTAACAAAAGGTCCATTACAAGTTCCCGAAGAAAGTACTTTTAGAGCAAAGCTCGCCCTTTGGGCTCCCTGACTATTCACATTCCCGACTGTTGGGTCGCCTTGCGACCCAGTCTATTCTGTGACCTGCGACCTGAGCCACTGTTGCGACCGGCAACTTAACTGAAGTTTGCGACTTGTGACCCTCAGCAATCCGCAACCTGCGACCTGAAGAAATCTGCGACTTGTGACCTGAGGAAATTTGCGACCTGCGACCTTTGACCTGAGGAAATTTGCGACTTGCGGCCTTCCTTTTAGTGATCTTTGGATTTCATAGCAATACTCCTTATCCCACATCCTTTTCATTAAAAAGGACCCTCTTGCTTGTTGGGAAAACTTTGGCTCATCGTGCGGACCAACAGCTTCCACCTGTAGTCACATAGCTTAGGTTACATGTCTGCATTGATTGAATAATAATGTTAGGGGCATATTTAATTAATTGTACAAGAGAGAATGATAACTTTAGACCCCTGTGTGGTCAAATGTTGTGTCATTAATTCATCAAAGAGAACAGCTTGTGTAGGCTCTCCCTATGCCTCTTTAATCACTATACTTTATCCCCAACATTTTCCTCAAACTCTATCCAGTTGAAGCTATGCTTGGCATGAGGAAGCGCTTCGCTCTTCCCATGCTCAGCTGCGTCTAGTTCACTTAACTATTAGAGCATACTAGTAGATAAGGAGTCGCAAACCATGTAAATTTAGAAATGGTCTTGAACGGTACTCTTTTGAACAAAGGCACATGCTCATCTTCAGACACCTAGTATCTCTTTGATGGTGCAGGAGAAACAAAAGACTCCTCTCCAAAGACTGATTACCGAGCAAATTCTATATTTCCATGTAGGAAAAGTAGCACCATTTTCAACTATGGTCTTAAAACCATTGTAATTCTACCATAAATAAACTTTGCTACCATATATTTAAACCCACCATTATGAAATGAAACCCATTGCACTAACATATGTTGTTTGACTTACCATAGGCTCCATGTAAATTAATGAAGTTTTCATGTGAATGTGCAACACCATTTAAATTGGTTTGGAAGACGGTGGATATCGTTCTTCATTTGTGTAAAATAGCCTGTTTCCACAACTTGGTGACCTGGTCGCATGGTCGAGAGGTTGCACCTTGGATGACATTGCATGCTTTGCGACCTGGCGACTTGGTCGCACAGTCGCATGGCCGAAGGATCGCCTTTTGGATGACTTTGCAATTTTCTGCGACCTGGTGACCTGGTCACACAGTCGCATAGTCGGGGGGTCGCATAATTTGTAGACTGCCTCGGTGAGCTGTTTCGCGACCTTGCGACTTGGTGGAGGTTGCATGATCAGGAGATCAGATAATTTGTTGACTGCCTTAGTGAGCTGTTTCGTGACCTTGCGACTGGGTAGAGGTCGCGTAGTCACAAAGGGATTGGGTCGCAGCCTTTGATGGATGGCAACATGGCTCCATAAGGTTGCAGAGCCGCAACTCCCCACTTCTTTCCTTTGGTTGAAAACAGAGTTGCAACCAGTCGCACCCTTCTGTCAGCCAGCTACAACTGGTGTTCCTCGGGCTGCACTAGCTCTTCTGGCCATGTCCTGGTGTAATATTGGTTGTAGGTGTGTTGGGTAGTGAATATCGTGTTGGATTCAACTCCTAGCACTGAGGTATGCACCAGGCATCCACGGGAAGGCTGTGAGACCACTGAACACCACACTCATAGCTGTGCTTTCCTTCAATGTGTTTAAATTCCCCGCACAAGAATGAACTGCATGCAATCATGATTTCTTGATGTGAAACCTTACTGTTGCCACTTTTATGGTTCCTGGAATTCATTGAAATCTATTGTTCTGTGAAAATGGCCTACGCTCCTATGTTTCTAATTTTTACACCTCTACCCTCGAATACGTATCTAATGACCGATATTTGTGCATGTTTATTTAGGTTTCTTCGACCTCCATTGTGTTTTAGGATCTTGCAATCGCAACTCTCGTCCATCTCTAGGATGCGATATTTGTTTAGTTTATCTTATTCCTATACTTTCGGCTCCTCATGGATGTAAAGAAATATTTGAGCATTTTTTTTTAACTTTCCTTAGTTAACTCCTTACAGCAAATGTGTGCCCTTCAATGGATTGAGACGTGGTGCTAGTTGTTAGTGAGAGGGGAGTGTTCCCTTTATCTCCGGAACCTAGATTTTTGTTGTAACTAAAATGAAAGCATTCCGATATAAGCGTACACATGAGGCAAACCAATGCAGAGGATATAACTTTTCAATCAGTCGAATTTCACCAGACTATCTCTTCGTCCAGTGATATGTTATAGTCGCAACACAATTTCTTTCACCCTTTACTACACGCAGACATATACATCGACTTGCTACTTTTACTGTGCTTTGTCCTGGTGGAATGCTCGATCTACCTTAAAAACCGGCACATGCATACTAATCACATGGAAACTTTTAAAGAAAGCATGACACAACCACCATAATTTGCTCTCTTCTTGCAAAATAGATGCTTCATATTAGGAATTTTAATCCTTTTGAGGTGTGTCTGTCTCTATGGCGGCCGCCATGATGGATGACGAGTTTTCTGCGAGCGTTGTGATAATTTTCACTCTGAATACATTTACCTCTTTCCCCTCTCAAAATCCTGCCATACCATACATTAAACATTGGCCATGCATTGAAAAACAGAATATGCGTTGCACTCAAAACTTCTTTAGAAGATTTGTAAAGTCAAACGGACAATTTACACCTTCATGTAATAGCGACATATGCGCATTTTCAACACGTGATTTTTTGTTATTTACATTCTCACTACTTCCCTCCAACTATGCTAGCCGCCAATGGTCCTCACTGGGCAAATATAGAACCACGTGGATGCAAAACACCTTGGATTTTCCATACGTGGAGGCCAAGCCTGAAACGGCGCCTTTTGGAGAATTCTGATTATTTTGGTGGCCCTTACGGAATAGATAGAGCCTGAACTATCAATAATCGGACATATGCCTCTCTTCCTCATGATGTTATAAAAAAAACGTCAAGACATTAATATCGACATCGAAAGAATATCGTCGAGCTGCACCATTAATCTCTCAGGCATTTCAAGTTTTTTTTAAATCTATTTATAGACCATCTTTTGTCCCTTATCTTGGATGGGAGACCAAAATATACCACAAAATCAGTCTCACTGAGAATTTTCAGTTGTTGGCTCTTGATTGGTTTGAGATTTTTTATCATTAATCAGTTCACTATCATCTTTCCGCCTGGTAATGATCAATGAGTTCCACGATCAAAATCTGTTGGATAGAATATGTTTGTGTCTCCTCTAGCTTCAGGTTAGGAAAAAATCTTTAGTGCAACCTCTTTTCTTGCTTGAAACTAAGGGGCCTTTCCACCATAGAATTTTACAACTGGTATATAGCTAAAATCTGGTGTAAAATTCTTGCGAAACCTCTAACAGTTGCAGACAATTTGAAGGAATCCAAAATCCTTCGTGAAAATGGAGCAATCCTTGGACAATTGTTTAAAAATGCTCTAGTGCCCCAGCCAGCATCAGCATGCTCCCCTTTGTTAATGCTTATACACCCTTCCATTAGCGGATCTTGCAAAGGTCTGCATATCTTCGAGATGGAAGACTCACGTTGCCTTCAAGTAGGATATCCACCCAAGGAGAACTTTTGTTTTCACTATGGGTAAGGTCATGTGGAAAGTTGTCAAGGCCCTCAAGCATTATAAACCAACATGGCTGAACTTTCATGTTGCCCCATCCACTTTTCTCAGTTGCATCCTGACATTCTACATGAAAGCATTTTAAATGAATGAATTTTCCTTTTTTTTTACTTCATCGACAGGCTCAACTTGTTTTCTTGCCAAAGCTGGATTAATTTCCACAGATCCTTGTCCTCTGATTTAACAAGGTTTTCAACTGTAGCATTAATCCTCCTTCCTATATGGACAAGGTATGGAAGTTCCATGTTCTACAACTGCTCCTTTGTTGTTCTCAATTCAGCTTCCTGAATTAATAATATCGATTAGTTCAGGTTACTTTTCAGAGAAAGATCCCCCCTACATCATTTACATGTGACTATGAACTTAAGTGTAGTACCCAAACCAAAACGCTTCAAATCCATGGTGAAATGGTTCCTAATGCACATACTTAATACACAAAAAAATTCTCATTCGAGTGTATGCAGAACGATTCCCCCCACACATGGTGTGGCTGCAGAAATAACATCTCTTGTCATTAGGGTGAGAAAGTTCACGATGGGTTTGGAATAGGCCACGTGAATGTCGCTGACCACAAGCCGGTTCAAAACCCTAATGGCTAGGCAAGTAGAGGGGGAACCAAAATTTTGAATATACCCAAAATTTTGGGTGTTGTTGTAGCGGCTACAACAAATGGAAAACCACTGGTAGAATCTAGCATCTCTTTCAACATCACAACAATAGCCCTAGTCTAGATAGTGATGCAAGGGAATATCAAACAATTTTTGAGGGTACCCTTGTATTATTTTGACCTTTTCAGATATGCCCAATCCTTGTGCCTCGGCTAGGTCTCGTTAATCACAAAGCATCAAAGTGGAAGTTCACGGATGCCAATGGTTGTTGATAATGTGAAGAGCGAGGTAGTGGGTTTATCATTTTCAGTAATTTTAAAGTAAGTTTCCGATGTTTCTCCACTGCCAGCAGGCCTGGACAGTACCCTGGCAGAGTCACTTCAATAAATCACAAGTGTTGCTCTGCTGCCAGCGAGCCTGGTCAGTACCCCGGCGGAGTCGTTGCATCACCTCTCTACGCAGGAATACTTTCTCGATCCTTTACCCTTATTTGTTTCATGTGCTTGTAGCACTTATTTTCATGTGCTCGTGGCACTTATTTTTCATGGGCAGATGAGGGATCCCAACTTATTTTACGAGCAAGAGAGGTTGTTTATTGTTTTACAGAAACTGAAAGATATCATGAATTGGGTTTGCCCTTGTGCCAAACCTTCACATCCCATCCACTTCAATAGGCAAAGCGTGAAAAATAGATCATTAAGATGTCCAAGACTATGCTGGGCATAAGGCTTAGGCTACGGGTATTGGGCCATTCAAACTCATTAGGTCTCCCACAAACAGTCGGCTCGTATCTCCCTGGTTAATAAGTTTAGACTCATAGGAATCTTGTTGAAAATGCAACTTCGATGACCTGTCTTGAGAGAAATTTTCCTCTTGAGATAGCCACCGCAGCCTCACGTAAACAATGGGGTTACTGTTTCAGCAATCGGGGCGAAACAAGTCTGCAAGGTGGTAGTGTTTCAATGAGGGCTCATGCAGTGATAGGCGATATGTCGAAAATTTTCAAAGCTATATCAACAACCTGCGGAAATGATGTGAGGAATAAAGTGTATGACACAATGTAATAAATGAGACTCAAGATGTAATGCAACGCCATGTGTGGGAACGATCAACCAGTTTTAAGTGGAAAAGGGGGATAATACAAGCAATGATTATTTATGCAGCAACAAGAAACTGAAAAAGAAATGAATGGAAAATAATTGTAACATGATGATGCCTAAGATATTAATCGTAAAAAAAAAGAGCAAACACGCTTTTAAATTATAAATTAAAAATTTAGCAAGTAAACCTAATTAAAAACTTTGAACTAACAAATTTTTATTAACAGGTCCTAGCTAGCCTACACCTAAAACCCTAGCTTAATCAATGAGGTATTCAGGTTATGTGAAATCATCTTTCCAGTGCAGCCACCGCATTAGTTCCTGACCTGCAAGAACAACAATGTTCACAATCAAATCCAGCATACAAAACCGTGCGCCAACAGCAAGACTTACCTATAGAGCATGTGCAATAGAAAGAAAGTCATGGAAACTTACTAGAGAATGTGCCAGAGTGGATTGTGCAAGCTGAATTTCACTCTTATCCTGATACACAACAATATATTCTTGAAGCTTAAAACTATTTATAAATGACACAAATCCATTCATGCACAATCCTAGGTTTGATGCGTGATGGGTAAGCCATTTCCTATTTGCAGGCACATTCACTGGATAGGGTTGGTTGAACAAACCAACAACCTCATTATGGTGGTGAGGGTGATCAATTTTATGGGATGGAAACAATAAGCATGGGCCAGGAAAATTATAGATGCTTGCGCATCCGAGTGCAGAAACCCTAATTTTGAAAATCCCTGATCCAGGGTAAAATCTTGAAACCCTTAACCAAGACCTTTTAATTCGGCTGATAAATAGAATTGCATTTACTTAAGACGTTAAAGAACTGAAATGAACAATTGTAGCTGTAAATAAGAGGAACATAAATGAACAAGATCAACAATCATAAGAACACGTCGTTTGATGACGGAGTTCGTCCAGGAGGGACTACATCTCCGAGCCTCGGTGTCAAGATGGTGTAGGCCGCTGCATTATGTGTTGTTTGAAAAAGATGTACATGGATGTGCTTTCCTATGACATACAAGGAAAAATCGCCCTCACGCAGGAGTGGCTTGACTTCTTTAAGAGATGTTCCACTGCAGAACTCTCATACATAAAGAAAGACTCCTATCAGTATGACCATAGCTGACATGTAGCAAATAAGAGTATCCCGCCAATCCTGGAAAACAAGGGATATCAACAATACACATAGCAAATAAGAGCATCCTGCCAATGTGGCATAAAAGGGGCTCATACATGACACAAATCCATAGCTGAAAGTACATCAAAAAAAACACAAAGCAAGATCCCACAACTCATGTATCAACTGGGATCTGCAAGACATAATGCACCTCAAAGAGAAATAATTGAAGAAGTACATGGAATCCACATCATATACCTCATGCTGCCATTTGCTGAAGGCTGAGCAACTCTACGGCTGAATCTGAAAACACCATCAATCTTGTAGCGTCGAAAAAGGTGAAAACGACTACTCACACGTGGAAATCTGACACTGACATAACCCACTCCCAAAAGTGGCTGAAAAATCGAAAACTCAGATGCAGAAACTAAGCATGCAATCAGACTTGTGGCATAGAGTAGTGCTGAAATGACATAAAATTTGTCCCATTTGGACAAAGTCAAAATTTCGCCCTCTTGAAAATTGGCCTCAATGAGGGTTCCGCCTGCCTCTTTTTTGGCTCATGGTTCCACATGCACCTGCAATAAAAAAAATATTAAATCTGGAAATTCGTGCATCTCCTCGGATTCCGTGTCCATGCTTGGCTGCAACATAGCATTAATACTCAGAAAATTTGTGCTCCATCTTCGTCCTCCTTGGCCTTTGGCGCACTGTGCAAATTTGAGTTTAAATAATACAAGGTGGGCGGAGTTAACCACAAGTCGCCATTTGGTGTAATGGTAAAAATAAGAAATCGTTGAGGAGAGGTCGGGGGGTCAAATCCCGCCCCTCCCAACTTAGCACGAACGTTCTCTTAAAAAAACTGCATTAATATTTTGGAGCGGCTTGTTTTGAAACCGTTTGCATTTAAATTAAATTTTGGGTTTGTTGTTTGGGTCGGGCCCGCCCCACTATCTCCTTGTCGACTCTTTGAGTGTGGTGTCAAGAGTGGGTTGGGGCGGCGGAGTTGATAGCCCCGCCCCATCGTTATATGCATATATTGTGTCGTGGCCATTGGTTGTATTTGTTATGTGTTGGTTGGGCCGCCCGTGGATCAAGCCGGCCCACGTGGCCGGGCAGGTTCGATTCCCGCCAGCCCATTTATGTATATGGTGCCATAATATGTGGAGTGTTCGGACCACATTTGGTGGTCAGGTGGCGGGATTGGTGGCCCCGCCACCTCTTTTTTTAAATAATTTTTTGTTATTATAAAACAACCTGGCCATATTTAAAAATATGGTTTTGGACCGTAGGGGTCATTTTAACCAGGCCACAATTTTGCCCGGAATCTGGCCTGAGCTTGCCGGAATCCGGTGGCCGGAAAAGGTCCAATTTTCGTCCTCTTTAAGGCTGCCTAGTCACCAAGTCAACCTGGAACTTTGACCGCTTATAACTTCTTCATACGGACTCGGAATTGAGTGCCGTCTGCGCCATTGGATTCAGAAAGACGAGATCTACAACATGAACTTGGTTTGAGAATCTTTCAAACACTTTGATTTTTGAGCCTTTTACTCAGGCCACTTTTACCTGTACCGATTATTCCACCTGGATCAATCCTCCCCACTGAGGAGCTTTTGGTCCTCCAAAAGCATCAAGCTTTACTTATCATCAATTGTCTGCAACTGTCGTTGAAAGGCGCATCCCCACATGACTCCTTCACCTGGCGTACTTCGGAATCAAGATGCAAAGCCATCATGTACAACTGCTACAATGTGATGTTTGAAAAGGCACATCCCTTGAAGACTCCTTACGTACTTCAGAATCAAGATGCAAAGCCAACGCCTGCAATTGCTGAAATGCAAATGTCTGAAAAGGCACATCCCATGAAGACTCCTTCACCTCGCGTACTTTGGAATCGAGATGCAAAGCCCACACTTGCAACTGTAGAAATGCAAATGTCTGAAAAGGCACATCTCATGAACACTCCTTCACCTTATGTACTTCAGAATCAAGATGCAAAGCCAACACCTGTAACTGCGGAAATGCAAATTTCTGAAAATGCACATCCCTTGAAGATTCCTTCACCTCACGTTCTTTGGAATCGAGATGCAAAGCCAACACCTACAACTGTAGAAATGCAAATTTCTGAAAAGGCACATCCCTTGAAGACTCCTTCACTTCTGTCTTTCGGAATTGGAATGCCAACACCTGCCTAAAGCTGCAATGAACATTACATTCTCAATGTGACCAATAATGACCCAGATATTTCCATACTTGGCACGAGTTTATAACATGCACTCGGTGGTCAAGTTTACAGCAAAATGGAAATCATACCTCAACAAAATTACAAGACCAGACCTCATCGTCGCATTTCGAAGTGATGGAAAAACTCCTCATCAATTTTACATGAAAGAAATGCATCAGACGACTCATACAACATGACCAAAACATAATCGTCGCATCTCAAAGTGATGGCAACATATCATCACTTTTACATGAAAGAGATCTAACACACGACTCATAAAACAAGTCCAAAAAGAAATGTCATGGTCGCTTAAACGAGTGACGGAAACACATCATCACTTTCATAATAAAAATGCGACAAATGACTTACAAGCATGGCCATGACAAGCTCAACATCTCTAGAAAAAAAACAATCTAGAAGAACCACTTCTCATTTATTATAACAAGTGGATCATTTCCCTGTGGCGAACTCGCTTGTCGATCAGCTCTTTTGACTTGTGTATGCACGGGTGCTTTGTCTTTACGGCGCTGCTCTGGATGAAGTTTCCAGCCTGTGGCTCTTTGGTGGCCACTTCGGTTGCAATGGGTGCAAAATTTCTTTTTCCTCCAAACCTGCTTAACTGATTTCTTTTCCTATTGGGAAGAAGGCTTTTCGTGCCTCTTCCTTCTTTGTGCTGCCATCCTCTTCCAGCACTTAGAAATCACATGGTTATTTAAACCACAAAAATAACAAGTTTTACGATGCCATATTTTACGACCATGGTTATCGACATTCTTGTAATCAAAATGCACTATGGAATAATGAGACTTAGTATACCTTCTGGGGTGGTCTCTGGTGCCATCATGATGATGGGAGCTCGCCTCGGTTCCTTCACTGCAACGTGCACTGCCGTGGAACGATGGCGAAGTGTCCCTATCATTCCTCTTCCTTGGAGAGTTCATCATTATCTGTTTGCCTTTGATGTCCTTCGAACATCCTTCGTCAATGTACCCCAAACCTGCATAACGAGGTCGTTGCACAACCTCCAATGGTTCGGTGATGCCTTGGCCACGAATTCCAAGTCCTCCTCCTCTGTACCGAATTTTAGTGAGGAGCCTCATGCCGATACCTGTGATTGGTATCTCCACACTTCCAACTGAAATAACATCATGTGAAGAAACTGAAGAAAAATCAACACTATTTACCTTAGGTGTTGTTTGCGAAACAGATGAAGAAAGCTGTTGTAAGCCTTCATCGCGCTTCACTTCCGTCATTTCCTCTGACATGGCTTGTAGTTGAAGCTGCATCTGCTGCATCTCCTCCTTCTCTTTCTATAGGAATGCTTTTAAGGCATCATGATCTCTCTGAAGAGTTTCGTTGTTGCATTTCAAATCTTCCCACGCCTCTGTCGTGGCTTGCAACTGAAGCTGCAACTGTTGCTTCTCCTCCTTCTCTTCATGTAGGAATGCCTTCAAGGCATCATGATCTACTTGTAGAATTTCATTATTTCACTTCCAATCTTCCCACGCTTCTATTGTGGCTTGCAACTGAAGCTGCAACTGTTGTTTGTCCTCCTTCTCTTTGTGTAGGAGGATCTTCAATTCTTCGTTTTCTGCTGCTTGTTTTTCGTAAGCCTCGTATAACATGTCTACTTTCTTGGACACCCTGAGCATGGTTTCATACATGTCCTTGACACTTTCCATGGCTCAAATTAGCAAACGTTCAATGTTCACGCCTGCAATCCAATCAGCAAGAATAACTGCTCTGATACCACTTGATCCAGGGTAAAATATTGAAACCCTTAACCAAGACCTTTTAATTCGACTGATAAATAGAATTTCATTTACTTAAGACGTTAAAGAACTGAAATGAAAAATTCTAGTTGTAAATAAGAGGAACATAAATGAACAAGATCAGCAATCATAAGAACACGTCGTTTGATGACAGAGTTTGTCTAGGCGGGACTACATCTCCGGGCCTCGGTGTCAAGATGGTGTAGGCTGCTGCATTATGTGTTGTAAGAAGAGATGTACATGGATGTGTTTTCCTATGACATACAAGGAAAAATCGCCCTCACGCAGGAGTGGCTTGACTTCTTTAAGAGATGTTCCACTGCAGAACTCTCATACATAAATAAAGACTCCTATCAGTATGACCATAGCTGACATGTAGCAAATAAGAGTATCCCGCCAATCCTGGCAAACAAGGGATCTCAACAATACACATATGAAAAAGAGCATCCCGCCAATCTGGCATAAAAGGGACTCATACATGACACAAATCCATAGCTGAAAGTACATCAAAAACAACACAAATCAAGATCCCACAACTCATGTATCAACTGGGATCTGCAAGACATAATGCATCTCAAAGAGAAATAAATGAAGAATTACATGGAATCCACATCATATACCTCATGCTTCCATTTTCTAAAGGCTGAGAAACTCTACGACTGAATCTGAAAACACCATCAATCTTGTAGCGTCGAGAAAGGTGAAAACGACTGCTCACACGTGCAAATCTAACACCGGCATAGTCCACTTCCAAAAGTGGCTGGAAAATCGAAAAATCAGATGCAGAAACTGAGCATGCCATCAGACTCGTGGCACTGAGTAGTGCTAAAACGACATAAAATTTGTCCCATTTGGACAAAGTCAAAATTTCGCCCTCCTGAAATTTGGCCTCAATCAGGGTTCCGCCTGCCTCTTTTCTGGCTCATGGTTCCACATGCACCTGCAATAAAAAAATAATAAATCTGGAAATCTGTGCGCACTGTTCCATTCCCTGAGTGCACTGGTCTGCAATTAAAAAAATATTAAACTCGAATTCCGTGCGCGCTGCTCCATTGCCTGGGCGCATTGTCTGCAATTAAAAAAAATATTAAACTCAAACCACCTCCATGCTCCGCTCCTCCATGGCTTGGGCGCACAGTAAAAATCTGAGTTTATATAAGTTTTCGTGGGCGGACTTTACAAGTCACACCGTTGCCGCATTGGTAAAGTTTAGAAAACGTTGAGGAGAGGTCGGGGGCTCAAATCCCGCCCCTCCCAACATAGCACGCGTTTTTTTTTCTGTTTAAAAAAAATGGGCACGTTTTTTTTTTTTTTAAACAATATAATATTGTTTTTTGGGGGGCCGGACCCACATTGGGCAGCCCGCCCCAACCACCTCCGCCATTTAAAATTCATTGGAACGTAGTAACATATATATATATATATATATATATATATATATATGTGTGTGTGTGTGTGTTTAAATATGTTTTAACCAATACGTGCCATATTGGTGGGGAGCTCCGTGGGGTCCGGCGGGGGTCATGGCCTGCCGGCCCATACATATATATATATTTTTTAATATGTTTGACATGCGGTTGGGTTCCGACGGGGGTGGCGGGGATCACGGCCCGCCACTCCTTTTTTTTTTAAATAATTTTTGTTTTAATAAACCAATTATGCATTTTTTTAAATTCGGTTTTGGACTGAAGGAGTGCAATTAAATAGGCCACAATTTCACCCGGAATCTGCCTGAGCTTGCCGGAAACCGGTGGCCGGAAAAAATTCCAATTTGTGTCCTCTTTAAGGCTGCCCAGTCACCAAGTCAACCTAGAACTTTGACCGCTTATAACTTCTTCATACGGACTCAGAATTGAGTGCCTTCTGCGCCGTTGGATTCAAAATTACGAGATCTACAACTTAAACTTGATTCAAGAGATTTTTGAACACTTTGATTTTTGAGCCTTGTACTCAAGCCATTTGTACCTGTACCTGATTAATCCACCTGGATCAATCCCAGTGCGGATTTTCTCCTGGAATTTGTTAAGGATATGAGGATCTGAATCTATATTTAGTGGGACCTAAAATTCCTCACCGTCTTCAACAAAATCTGGACCTTCAGGCGGGGGGCTTCCCAACTTTGATTGTTTGACAAGATCAATAGGCAAACTATTGTGATCGTGAATTGTAGTGATTGGAAAGATGTCAGTGGGCTCTATATCAGTTCGGCCAAATGTTTGCGCACTGGCAGATTGATGATCCAATGTATCAGATTCTTTATATTTGCCAGGATGGGGTGAATTTACCGAAATTTTTTCGGGTAGTTGGGGGATTTTCCCAAAATCACATGTTTGTGCTTGATTGTAACTGGTACGGCTGGGCAACAACTGGAAAGATTAGAGACAATGGCTGGTGTTTTTTTACCAGTGAATAAATTGGGGTATATAGGCTATTTCACACCAGCTATTAGGGGACAGGAATATGTGCTCAGGGAAACCTTACTAGAATGAAAAATCTGCCCTGATGAAATGATATCCGATGTGGTTATGTTGGGAGGATCATGGTACTTGGGAATCGTTATTTAGAAACCCTAAGCTGAGAAACCCTAGTTGGAGTTGTTTGAGGGGTCTCATCAGGATCAGAAGGACTAGGGGTAACCAACAGGAAGAAGCGAAAGTTATTTGATTCCCTGATAGGTACTTGGATCTTCATAAAGCGGATTATAGTTGGTAGAGAGATATGAGTGACAGTCCTCAGCGGTATGAGTGAACATGTTTTCAGATAAGTAGTGATCGCTGGAACCATCGATTTGATCAAGTTGGGTACCTGGCATGTTAGGCTTCCTGGGAGTTACTAACCGAGATGGATCAATAAAGAGGACATCTTGAGGTTGCCCAGACAATAAATTGCTCCTATGATTGTCTAAAGATTCCAAGTGAGAAAGATTAGATCTAAAATATTCATCAATTTTGAACTGTGGTTGTGAAACACCATCTGTGTGCTTATGATTGTTGCCAATACCAGTATAAGGAAATTTTGAATGTCTCGAAGAAATTACTACTGTGGTAGACTCGTGAAATAAATATGGGAATCATGAATGAAAAGACTGAGTCACAGGGGTATTAACCGTACAAGGTTTTTCAATACGCACATCCGTCTCATTCAGAGAAAACAATGATCTGGAAGGCCTTGTAAGGGAATAAACTTCATCCGGGATAAGAGTCGATTCATAATCAGTATGCGAATCAGATTTAGGATTGTGTCCAGGGGGACATCGAGTGGGCTTGAGGTAGATTTCATGAACCTGAAGGGATGTTGGGCCCATCTGGTTTTCAAGATTCGATTCGACAAGGTGTGTGAAAGATTCAAAGGTAGTACAATAGGCTTTATCCTCTTTCAAGTGTCTATCCTTGCTCAGAACTTTCGAGGCCACAACTCCACTACCTAGCAACTCAGGAGGAGGAGCAGGAATATCAAAAATAGCAATACTCTCCTTGGAGACCTGAATGTGGTCTGGACTCGGGGAGATGGATAAGGAAGCAATAGGGACGCAGTTTGAAGAGCTGGAAACTTGTGGGTCATCATAGGGAACATTAGGATCAGGCTGGGTTGCTACTTGAAATTGTTCAAGGGAAATGAGGATCACATACCTGAACTGTTCACTTAAAAATTTCCAATCAACATCCTTTCCAAGGAACTCAAAACAATAATGGACAAATCTAATAGAGAATTCATCTAGAGGTTCCTGAGGTTCCATTCTAATGTCACTTAGCTTTATTAATACATTTTGAAAATCATACCTGTGAAAAGCTTGTTGTAATTCACTGGCAAGTTGTTCAAATGAATGGATGGAAGCTTCCGGCAATGTGTGGCACCATTGCTTAGCGCGACCTTCGAGAGTGAGGGAGAAAAGAAAACAAATCAAACCTTCATTGTCCATTTCGTACCACCCACCAAATTCATAGAAATATAAAAGGTGTTTGGTTACGGACACTCCGTTTTCACCATCGAATTTTAGCTGGGAAAAGTGATACATAATTTCATCACGGATGAGGCATCGAGGCTCATAAAACTCCGACAAACATCTCGAGAGAATGATTTGGGAATGAGCCATTAAAAATATGAGATTAATTGCAGGCTCTAAGGGCTCAGCTTGTCATCTGGCCCTCCTTCTAGCGCTAATTCTATTGACGGGAAAATATGTCTGGCAAACAACAGGGGATCTCCCCAGTAAAAAGCCGCAATTAGACCTTGAACCATTTGGAATAGGGATCTCGTCCGGGGTGTGGGTCTAGCTATCGCTGATTTCTCCTTTATTTGGGTCTCGCTTAAGAACCTATGGATACACACTTAATCGGATGACACAAGACATATGATTGATGCATTAAACATACATATAACACTATATGTAGCAAGATGAAATAATAAAGCATAAGCACCGAAGGAAATGTTGTTAACAACACATCATTAGGGTCATGCTCGTAAGCTGTTTCAACCATGGAAGAAACAATTCTTTATGACGGAAACACCTTTCACTTCCTAAATATATTTAAGCAATAGTACGAATGCTAGTAAACAAAGGCATTAACATTCATTAAGAAAGCGAAATGAACTCAACCACCATTCACATATATTCAGCAAACTGTCATTCAAATGTGATATGAATTAAAGATACAATTCCATTAATCTAAAGATGTTTAGAAACTGAAAAATATAATACTCATAGTTCTCATACATATATCAACATCAGATCCACAAAGGAATTTTTCAAAATTCTTGTATTCATACTCCTAATTGTATAATCCTAGTAATACAATGTTCTCAACTCTAGTCCCCAACAAAAGGTCCATTACAAGTTCCCGAAGGAAGTACTTATAGAGCAAAGCTCGCCCTTTGGGCTCCCTGACTATTCACATTCCCGATTGTTGGGCTACCTTGCGACCCAATCTATTCTACGACCTGTGACTTGAACCACTATTGCGACCTGCAACTTGACTGAATTTTGCGACTTGTGACCCTCAGCAATCCGTGACCTGTGACTTGAGGAAATCTACAACTTGCAACTTGAGGAAATTTGCGACCTGTGACCTTCGACCTGAGGAAATTTGCGACTTGCGGCCTTCCTTTTTGTGATTTTTGGATTTCATAGCAATATTCCTTATTCCGAATCCTTTTCTTTGAAAAGGGCCCTCTTGCTTGTTGGGAAAACTTTGGCTCATCGTGTGGACCAGCAGCTTCCACCTGCAGTCACATAGCTTAGGTTACATGTCTTCATTGATCGAATAATAATGTTAGGGGCATATTTAATTAATTGTACAAGAGAAAATGATAACTTTAGACCCATGTGTGGTCAAATGTTGTTTCATTAAGTCATCAAAGAGAACGGCTTGTGTAGGCTCTCCCTATGCCTCTTTAATCACTGTAATTTATCCCCAACATTTTTCTTAGACTCTACCCAGCTGAAGCTATGCTTGGCATGAGGAAGTACTTCGCTCTTCCCATGCTCAGCTGCATCTAGTTCGCTTAACTCTTAGAGCACACTAGTAGATAAGGAGTTGCAAACCATGTAAATTTATCAATGGTCTTGAATGGAACTCTTTTGAACAAAGGCACATGCTCATCTTCAGAAACCTAGTATCTCTTTGATGGTGTAGCAGAAACAAAAGACTCCTCTCCAGGGATTAATTACCGAGCAAATTCTATATTGCCAAGTAGGCAAAGTAGCACCATTTTCAATTATGGTCTTAAAACCATTGTAATGTTTCCATAAATAAACTTTTCTACCGTATATTTAAACCCACCATTATGAAATGAAGCCCATCGCACTAACATATTCCGTTTAACTGGCCATAGGCTCCACGTGAATTAATGAAGGCTTCATGTGAATGTGCAACACCATTTAAACTAGTTTGGAAGATGGTTGATATCGTTCTTCATTTGTGTAAACTAGCCTGTTTCCGTGACCTGGCGACCTGGTCGCATGGTCGGGAGGTTGCACCTTGGATGACTTTGCATGCTTTGCGGCCTGGTGACTTGGTCGCATAGACGCATTGTTGGAGGATCGCCTTTTGGATGAATTTTCATTTTTCTGTGACCTGGCGACCTGGTCGCATAGTCGAATGGTCAGGGGGTCGCATAATTTGTAGACTGCTTCGGTGATCTGTTTTGCGACCTTGCGACTTGGTGGAGGTCGGATGATCGGGAGATCGGATAATTTGTTGACTGCCTTGGTGAGCTGTTTCGCGACCTTGCAACTGGGTAGAGGTCGCGTAGTCACAAAGGGATTGGGTCGTAGCCTTTGATGGATGGAAAAATGGCCCCATAAGGTCATAGAGCCACAACTCCCCACTTCTGCCCTTTGGTTGAAAACAGAGTTGCGACCAGTCGCACCCTTCTCTCGGCCAGCTTCAACTGGTGTTCCTCGGGCTGCACTAGCTCTTCTAGACATGGCCTAGTGTAATATTAGCTGTAGGTGCATTGGGTAGTGAATATCGTGTTCGACGCAACTCCTAGAATTGAGGTATGCACCAAGCGTCCACTGGAAGGCTGTGAGACCACTGAACACCACACTCGTAGCCGCGTTTTCCTTCAATGTTTTTAAATGCCCCGCACAAGAATGAACCACATGAAATCGTGATTTCTTGATGTGAAACCTTGTTGTTGCCACTTTTGTGGTTCCTGGAATTCATTGCAATCTGTTGTTCTGTGAAAATGGCCTGCGCTCCCATGTTTCTAATTTTTACACCTCTACCCTCGAATACATATGTAACGACCGATATTCGTGCACGCTTATTTAGGTTGCTTTGACCTCCATTGTTTTTTAAGATCTTGCAATCGCAACTCTCATCCATCTCTGGGACGTGATCTTTGTTTAGTTTATCTTATTCCTCTACTTTCGGCTCCTCATGGATGTAAAGAAAGAATTGAGCGTTTCCGTTTAAACTTTCCTTAGCTAACTCCTTACAGCAAATGCGCACCCTTCAATGGATTGAGATGTGGTGCTAGTTGTTAGTGAGAGGGGAGCATTCCCTTTATCTCTGGAACCTAGATTTGTACTGCAACTGAAATGAAAGCATTCCCATATAAGTGTACACTTGAGGCAAACCAGCGCAAAGGATACAACCTTTCAATCAGCTGAATTGCACTAGACTATCTCCTTGTCCAACGATATGTTATAGTCGCAACACAATTTCTTTCACCCTTTACTACACGCAGACATATGCATCGAATTGCTACTTTTACTGTGCTTTGTCCTGGTACAACGCTCGATCTACCTTAAAAACTGGCACATGCATACTAATCGCATGGAAACTTTTAAGGAAAGCATGACACAGCCACCATACTTTGCTCTCTTCTTTCCAAATAGATGCTTCATATTCGACAATTTATTCCATTTGAGGTGTGTCTGTCTTTATGGCGGCCACCATCATGGATGACAAGTTTTCTGCGAGTGCTGTGATAATTTTCACTCTGAATGAATTTACCTCTTTCCCCTCTTGAAATCCTACCATACCATACATTAAACATTGGCCATGCATTGAAAAATGGAATATGCGTTTCACTCAAAACTTCTTTATAAGATTTGTAAAGTCAAACAGACAATTTACACCTTCATGTAATAGATACATATCCCAATGTGTAATGGTTATGGTGCCTCTGCGCATTTTCAACACGTGATTTTTTGTTATTTACATTCTCACTCCTTCCTTCCAAGTGCACTGGCCAGCAATAGTCCTTACTGGGCAAATATAGAACCACGTGGATGCAAAACACCTTGGATTTTCCATACGTGGAAACGAAGCTTTAAATGGTTCCTTTTGGAGAATTCTGATTATTTTGGTGGCCCTTGCAGAATAGATAGAGCCTAAACTATCACTAATCAGAAATATGCCTCTCTTCCTCGTGATGTTATAAAAAAAACGTCAAGACATTAATATGGATAGCGAAAGAATGTTGTCGAGCTGCACCATTAACCTCTCAGGCATTTCTCGTTTTTTTAAAATCTGTTTACAGGCCATATTTTTTTCCTTATCTTGGATGGGAGACCAAACTCTATCACAAAATCAGTCTCACCAAGAATTTTCAGTCATTTCTTCTTGATTGGTTTGAGAGTTTTATCATTAATCAGTTCACTATCATCTTTTTTCCTGGTGATGATCAATGAGTTCCACGATCAAAATTTGTTCGATAGAATATGTTTGTGTTTCCTTTAGCTTCAGGTTAGGAAAAAATATTTAGTGCAACCTCTTTTCTTGCTTGAAACTAAGGGGCCTTTCCACGATAGAATTTTACATCTGGTATATAGTTGAAATCTAGTGTAATTAAAAAACATATTTGGTATCGCTCCATGCGAAGCCTCTAACAATTGTAGAAAATTTGAAGGAATCCAAAACCCTTCGTGAAAATGGAGCAATCCTTGGACACCTGTTTAAAAATGCTCTAGCGCCCCAGCCAGCATCAGCATGCTCCCCTTTGTTAATGTTTTTACACCCTTCCATTAGCAAATCTTGCAAGGGCCTGCATATCTTCGAGATGGAAGACTCACGTTGCCTTCAAGTAGGAAATCCACCCAATGAGAACTTTTGTTTTCGCTATGGGTAAGGTCATGTAGAAATTTATCAAGGCCCTCAAGCATTATAACCCAACATGGCTACACTTTCACGTTGTCCCATCCACTTCTGTCAGTTGCATCCTGACATTCTACATGAAAGCATTTTAAATGAATTTTTTTTTTTTTACTTCATCAACAGGCTCAACTTGTTTTCTTGCCAAAGCTAGATTAATTTCCACAGATCCTTGTCCTCTGCTTTAACAAGGTTTTCAACTATAGCATTAATCCTCCTTCCTATATGGACAAGGTATGGAAATTCCATGTTCTACAACTACGCCTTTGTTGTTCTCAATTCAACTTCCTGCATTAATAATATTGATTAGTTCAGGTTACTTTTCAGAGAAATATCCCCCCTACATCATTTACATGCGACTATGAACTTAAGTGTAGTACCCAAACCAAAACGCTTCAAGATCCATGGTGAAAGGGTTCCTAATGCACATACTTAATACACAGAAAAATTCTCGTTTGATTGTATGCAGAACGATTCCCCCCACACATGGTGTAGTTGTGGCAATAGAATCTCGTCATGAGGGTGAGAAATTTCATGATGGGTTTGGAATAGGCCTTGTGAACATCGCTGACCACAAGCCGGTTCAAAACCCTAATGGCTAGGCGAGTAGAGGGGGACCCAAAATTTTGAATATACCCAAAATTTTGGGTGTTGTTGTAGCGGCTACAACAAAGTCATAGAGTTCTTTTAATTTCTTCAAGGCTTCATAGGAATTTGAAAATGATGTAATATGTTGACTCACCTCTTAATTTACAAAAGCTACAATCAAGACTGAAGCCTTACAATTATTGTTTTCCCAAATGGCGATCTCCTTGTCGGAGGTGGCCTTTGTCGGTGGATTGTCTCCTTCTCCTTCATAAATTCCTCTCCACAACTCATTTAAATTGAGAGTGTGCTTGATTTTCTGAGACCACTCAGGATAGTTCTCCTTACTATAGAGAACAACTCCCACAATGGATATGAGAGAGTGCATTGTGAATATGTACTTTTTAAAAAAAGTAGTCTGCTGGAACAAGACTCAATTCTAGTGTAAAAAATGTATTCTGCTGCAAAAACTCAATTTTGGTGTAAAAAAATGTACTCTTTTAGGAAAAAAGCTCAATTTTTGTGTGAAAAATACACTATTTTTTTAAAAACACAATTTTGGTAATAAATATGTACTCTGTTGTAAAAACTCAATTCTGGAAAAAAAAAATTTGTAGAGGGGAGGTCAAACCCAGGGGAGGTCAACTTGGGGGAGGTGGGACCTGAGGGAGGTCAGACCTTGGGAAGGTTGGGATTTGGGAGGTCAGAACTTGGGAGGTGGAAAATAAGGATATGAGGACGGAGGGACCAGGGCGGAGGAGGGAGAGGGGGAGTGTGGACAGGATTGTGGAGGAGCAGAGCGAGGAGCCCGTGGAGTGGAGAGGGAGCAACAGTGGAGGGTTGTGCTTGGAAAGGGTGGAGGAAGGGATTGGGGAGTGGGGAGGGGAGGGTGGAGGAGGGAGTGGGGAGCCCACAAAGGGGTGCAGAGGAAGCAGCATCAACAACTACGGATTGTGCTGATGGAGGGTGTATGAAGGGAGCAGGAAGCGGGGAGGGGAGGGTGGAAGAAGGGAGTGGGGAGCCCTCAGAGGGGTGCAGGATATGTAGCAGCTATGGAATGTGCTACTCGAGGGTAGAGGAAGGTGATATATGATGCATCAGTGAGAGATGTTGTGGACGGGAGAGCGGATAAGGATCACACAACGTTGTTCTTTGCACAGTTGCAGCTCGAGAAGCCTCGCAATGATATGAAGGCTAAAAAAAAATTGATGCCAAGGATCCTAGGAATGAGCTGAAGGCACAAAAAAAAAAAAAATCTAGAATTCTAGGAGCAGGAGGGAGATTTCTTCCAAGAGCAGACAGAGAGACAAGTCTACCAGGAGTAGGAGGGAGTTACAGGGGTAGGAATGCCAAAAAAATAACTGGCTCTGATACCATGTCAGACCAAGAGGTAACTCCACAAATTGAACCATGAATTTGATAGAGGGTGTTCATGAATATATATATGGAGGTGAGATTGTTGGGATTCATTTCCAAATGTCTCTTAGACTTCCTTATTTCATATTTTACACTAATATACAATTTCTCCCAATCCCTTAGGATTAGGTGCCAAAAAAAATCAAGTTATAAGCTACAACCTCAAGATTAAAGGAAATACTCCCTACCCTTTATCTTTATTCAAGATGTCATTTCCACATTTAAATCATGGTTGGGATTAGTTATCTCATGTATAAGAAGAAGCTATATAGCATTGAAACAAAGAGGTCACCTAAAACTTCTTCCTACTCAAGTGAAAACCCCCACCTCCGGCTTAAGTGAGGATGACATAAGAAAGCATAGTCTTGGCTAAACCATTGGGGGGTAAAGGAGGAAACAATATTGAAGAATAAGTATAATATTAAAAATATTATTATTTCTAAATTTAAGTATAAGTTTTTGGATGATAACGACTTAGAGGGGAAAAAGGAAGCTAAGGTATTATAAGGAGACGATCAACCCCAATATCGAAAAATAAATTATATATATATATATGTCTTGACCAGTTCTAAGAAGAAAATGAGAATTTCCAAAAAAATAACTAATTCTCATGAGCTACAAAGTGAGACCAAGAATTGATCTATTCCAAAAACACCTTAGGAAGAAATAGTTTGTCACCTTTTAGATACTAAGAGGATCGAATATGAAAATAAATTTCTATTGGACTCCCCAACTCTTATTTACATCCATTCTAATTTTCAAAATATTTCCACACTACCAACCTTGGACTTGTTAAGTCAGCAAAACTATGGTGATCTATTAACGTTCTCTCCCTTATTTTTTATAATAGAAATAAAATGTTAAAGAATCGTAATTAATCTCTTACTTTTTTAAGGTCTGATAAAACATATTGGTCTTATTGGTTGTTAATCATCATCATCATCATCAACATTAATGTATTAATGTTATTATAATATAATAATGTTATTATTGATTTTATTATCTAAATTTTATTACTAATATAAATATTATTAATAGGATTTAACTAATAACATTAATATTAACAACAACAACAACAACATAATAATAATAATAATAATAATAATAATATTTTATTAACTTGAATATCATTAATAATATTACCAGCCTAGATCCATATTAACTTTGTATCTACCAATCGCCGAGAGGGATCAAATATCTTGAGGTGCAAACCATTTTGGAGTGAAAAGACATTTGATCCCTCACAACATTTGGTAGATCCGGAGTTAAGATAGATCTAGAATGGTATTATATAAATTTGACATCTTTATATATAAAAGTATTCTCATTTTCAATTTTATCAAAACCTTGATTTAGTCTCTATGGAATTTCCATGAAACATTTTTGTAGTAGTGAGGGTGGAGGGTTTATATATATCTCAAAGGTATAAATTTTTTTCTTTGAGATTTAATTAAAAAATTATAAAATTAAGTTAAAATAAAATATTTATAAAATATTTACATTGTGAAATGAGTTATGGTTTTTGGGCATGTGGTATTGATGAGCCATGGTATTGGCTCATGGTATTGTAACAAAGCCTATTTAAAAGTTAATAATATCCATGGTAAACTGGGGGTGAATATCTATGGTTAAGAATCATGTTATATTATAAATTTCTTGTAAGTATTAATTTTTTATGTGGTTATTAATTAAATTTAAATATGATTACCAAATCATTATTAATCCCTGCCAAGGCAGGACTCTAGAAATTGATTTACACCATTATTAGTTTAGGATTGATCAATATTATAACATATTTACCATAAATCACTTCCAACCATAATTTAAGGAAGTCCTTGCATAAAAAATGGATAGAAATAATATGTAAAAATATGTAAATAAATAGAATTATCACGAATCACTTCCAACAATTACTTATATTTTCCTCAACAATTCTATAGGAGAAAAACCTTAAATGTGTGGACTTACTAGTGGTTAATACCCACCAAAATTTGTGCAAGGCATTGGGCCTAAAAAATGAATTAATTTATCCACTTTACATCTCAATTTATTAGCTCCTTCCAAATCAATACTATAAATTCAACAATTGTTTTGATTTATATGGTAAAATGGATCTTAATTTATAGCCACTATTTATATTTTATATTCTTGGACACCTAATATGCTAAGGGTTATAGTGTGGAATATGAAGAGTCATTAGAGTCCATCAGACCACTTGGAATATGAAAACCATGGGCCATTAGACAATGTATATAAATGTATATCATTGTGAATAAGAAGCATTTAATCTAAATTATATCTATCATTCCATGTGTTTTTTTACATGGTATAGGAGATGACGAATTCCTGCCCTACTTAAATTTTTAGCCATTGGTTTTTTGTGGCCTCCCTCTACTTGTTTGTGCCTATAAATGAGAAATTTCCAAACTATTTCAAATATACACCTCTCAGACCTGTCCTCCCGAAGTCCTTCATGCACTCATCCTTCTCGGACATTATTTATCTAAAGTGCTAAAATTATCTGCATAATACCTATCTCAACGGATCCAGAAACTAATATAAGAGTATTTTTTCTATATTTTTAAATATACAAGTCTTAACTTATCATTTTTATACCCTTGTAACGCTAGTGCCTCCAATCACCAAAATGTACTCATTGAAGCCTTGAGCCTGTGTTGAATCCAAGGTTGATTTCTAGAGAAATTATTCTTTGTGTGTAGAAGTAGTCGGTCAGTTTCTCTATGCATTGAAATAGTTTAACATATGACACACACACACACACACAAACACACACTAATATGTGTGTGTGTGTGTGTGTGTGTGTGTGTGTGTGTGTGTGTGTGTGTGAGCGCACACGTGATTGCATGCGTGCGTGGCCAGGGTTTTTGTATTGAACATCGTAAAGGTTTCCATTGAAGTTTGAATTAAATCATAATGTGTGTTGGTTTCATTGAAGTTTATATGTGCATACATTATTGTAATATGCATGGACTAACCTATGTCTATTCATTGATTATGTTTTCAAATGCATTGGTTAAATGTTGAATGTACATTGGTGAGTTGTTACAACCGAGTTCATGCTGTGTGTGTGTGTGTGTGTGTGTGTGTGTGTTGCATTGGTTCATGATTAGCTCATGTTGGTTCAAATATATTAACTTTTTTTCATATATACATTGGTAGTTGAGTGTTAGTGTAGTGGTGTTATGGTTCAATATGCCTCTACATTGATTATAATTATTTTTTATGTATTATATGCACTAGTATTTGATATGAATGGTTTCATATGCATGCGTTGAACGAAGAATTTTCCACCCACGAAGGGAAAGGAGTTGAAGGTTTCATTTTCTTCGAAGAAGGTGAAGGGAAGGAGCTTAAGAATTCAACCTCTAGAGAACACAAATACTAGAGGAATTTTAGACGACTCACTTCCAACCTAAGCACTAGTTCATGGACTTTTTCTATCGAAAAAAATTTCTCATTGTCACATGACATGGCATAATAGTCAACTTTGTAAATGATAACACCATCTATTACATGTTACGTTTCTAAGAGATCTCCAAGATTGTAGCTTCATCAACATTTAATTTTTAAAATTTACCAACAAATATTATTCATTTTCTGGGTGTTTCTTTCAAATTTTTATTCATGTAAGTAGGAAAAAATGAAGCGATGAGAAATGGTGATTTTGGCCATGGTAAATGCCTAACTATGGGGTTGTAACTCACTTTTTTTTAATGGTTCATGAACTTTGAGTGTGCGAAAGAACATTTCTCAAATTTACAAGCTTAAAGCAATGTTTCCTCTATTGTTTTGATCATCTGAGCAGGTATCAGGTAGTTGTCTAATTTTTTTGGAGGTGAATGAAAAGAAACAATAGTTCTGATTGTGGCCTAGTTTTGGAGGGACTCTGTATTTTTTAGAAAATTAATTAATGGAGCAATTGAACACATAAAATATTGTGGAAATAAAAACACATAAACATATAAAACAAGAGAGACATAAATATACGTGGTTCACCCAACTTGGGCTACGTCCATGGAGAAACAACCAGTCCTTCCTTTTGTATTATCTAGAAAAATGAAGAGATACAACTTGTTATCACTCATAATTTTTGAAAAATAATTTGACAAAGTCTTAGAGATGTGTCAAAGGTAGGGTCATAGAATTCATTTTTCATTACTTGGTGAAGGAAATTTTTAAATTTTTCTTATTTAGCCTATCCTAAGGTCTAAACTCACCCTCATTCAAATCCTTTTAGGTCACATCAGTCATGATTTTTTGACATATTTGATTTCCCAAGTTTATAACACCGAAAAATTAATTTTAGCCAAGAATCCACACTTTTGTGGCGAAATACACAGAGAAAATGCATTTTTCGCTACGAAACTGCTAATACTTTCGTAGCAAAAATGCCCATAATTACACTAAGCACGCTACGAAAGTAAGGATTCCTATCTGTCTTGTCAAAAAAGCTACTAGGTGTTAGTTCATTATTGGAGGAGATAGGGTGGAGATTATTAAAGTATTATATGGTTAATTCAAAGGTACATAACCATGTATGAGGTCATCATTGCCCTTTTGGCATGCGTGTGTCATGATTTAAGCATGATCTGTCATTTAAAACACAAAAAATTATCCTAAGATACTATTTGTAACTCAAAATTAATTCTTTCATGTGAAACATCTCAATGTCACTTTTTGAGACATGCTTCATCACACCAAGCAGCTTGCTATCCAATTTGGCTTTCCAAGTGTCACCTTTTTAAGAGGGAAAATTAGTTATAAAAGGAGATGGTCATGTACAAGGAAGCACACAAAGGAGGCTCTGTGGATAATATAGAAGCTCATGGACATTAAGCTATTAGTGGAGGATCATATTTTTGCTGAAGCATGCATTAGTTCAAGTTGTTTGAATTTCTGTTGGAGCTAACAAGGAAATTGTTGTGTTTTTGGATTGTTTGAGAAGTAGGCTTAAAGAGAATATTGTGGGTGAAAAAATATGAATTTGGAAATAATAAGAGACATTATTGTCAAGAACAGGATAAGGAAAAATAACCTCTCTAACTTTTCTCACAGGTGCTATTAGTTGGGAGATATAAGGATTTCTTTGAGCCCTATTTTCAGAAAACAGAGTTTTCCTGTTTTACACATGTTATTCAAATTCAGGTTCTGGACAACTGGAGATTGTTTTCGAAAAACCAAGAGAATTTTTTCTTTAGAACATTCTTATTGACAAAAACCTCCTCCCATTTGGAAAAATACATCATGTATTCGAAGATATAAGCTCTATTCTAAGACCTATTGTTCAGAAAAAATAGGGAAAATATGCAAAGTGGTTTTAAATATGAAAGGTGAGATGGATTTTGTTCCTCAATAGTTTGATGAAGTCCATAACATGAAGAGGGGTTCATGTCATTTTGAAGACCAATTCAAAGACCTCCAAGTGCTATTATAATTGATTCATGAGGATCTGGGGAAGAAAGGTCTAAAAATGAAAGTAGTTGTGGAGCCAATAGCTCAACTTATCATGAATGAGGAAGAAACACCTCAAGAGTCCTAGTTGGAGCTTGTTTATGTTTTGAAAGCTAAATGCAATGTTGAAAACCAAATTAGCACAACTGGAAAGTTCATTTTTGAAGCTAGGTAAAAATATGGAATTTACACTGTTTTCAGCAGTTTCGTAGCGTTTCCTAGGCTTGAACCCAGGAAAACACTACGAAACCACATGTAGCTTTCTTTTTTCATTTAAAACCATTTTTGGAAGCTTCCAAGGGGCGTAAATGATATGCAGGATGTGCCAAGGAATAATGAACACAATGAATAATGAAAGAATCAGAAAATTTGATGGCAAAGGGAATTTCTGTATGCTACGAAAGTACGCTACGAAACTATCATACTTTTGTAGCGTGTTGTTTCGAAGCTTAATGAGAAGGTTTTTGGGAAGTTTTGGATAGGTGGATACCTTAAAACGGTTAAAGTAATATGCCACCAGTCATCCAAGACTTGAAGACCATGAGATGAAGACAACTCATCATCCAAACCATTTGTTGAAGATAAGAACCAGTTTTCCTTAAAAATAGGGTTTGCTTCCAAATTTGGAGGAGGCTAATTAAGATGTCATGTAGTGATGAGTTCTATCACAAGCTATTCGAACATGTGAAGGATTAGTTTTTAAAGATGTAATTTTTTTAGGAGATAGGTTAGTTGATGTAATAAGTAGCAGTTTGAGTCCTATTAGGAAAAGGACTATTTCATACTGTGGCTGTCATTTTATCATTAAAGCACATATTTTCTTGTGAAGAAAGGTGTCATTAGGAACAGTTCGATGAATCTAGCCAAGAGGCAGATCATATCTCATGTAACAAGGCTATGAAAGGGTAGATATTCGAATTTGTAAAGGGTTGGAGACTTTTTGGAAAAACTCCAGTTTTATGTAATTAACTGTTTTCAGTAATACAGAGACTTGTTTCTTGACCAACCCGAGTTTCTGATCACGTTTTTAGTGTGTATCTGATCTATATCTTCTATGTGTACCATTTTCAGTGGTTTTCATCTTTAATACTCATAATTCGTTCATGTAATGCTCTGACTTCCTTTATAGATGAATTGACTGTGTTATTTCCTATTTCATGTGTGTTTGCCTTTGCTAAAAAATCTTACTTGCCTCAACTTCCATGTTGAGTGAACTATCTACTGAATTATTTCTTTGTTGACTCCATAAGCCCAATGTTTGCATACTGATGTTTGTTTCAACCTACACTTATCACAAACAAGTCAGTTTCCAAGTATAGTTAGCCATCTAGTTTATCATTATCAAATATCATTAACCCTTTTTGAGAGAGTCGTCTCAGACTAAAGAGGTTAAGCTTCAGTCACAAGTTGGTTTGAAACAGTTACATAAATTTTGTCTGGTTAGCAACCAATCAGATGCAATTTTGTGATAACATTTTGGTGCATTTGCTGGGAGTCTGAAGATATACATCTCTCAAAAATTTTGAAGCTGAACTCTTGAAGGTAGCAGGAGCTTAGAATCTATTCGAGGCTACAATTACCTTGGAGACTCCATTGTTGAAGAATTCAAAATTTCATAGATTCATGGTGATTCAACTAGACATCTGAAGAACTTAGATGTTGCCATCCTTGTTGCAATGTATGCATATATATATATATTTCAAAAATTTATGGCTTACCAAATCCTTTTCCCAAAGATGCATATTTTTAAGGAATGGTCCAAAATTCAATGGGAAAGATTTGAGTTTGACCTTGAAGTATATATCATATTTCCATGACTTTAGTGAGATTTTTAGAGTCAGACATGAAGATATTTTCATCATATTGTTCTACCATTCCTTTCAAGGGAAACGTAAACAGTGGATTGAAAGCTTTCCTATCAGATATATTAACTCATTTGCTGAGTTTTGGCTTATTTTTGTGGAAACATGGATGGAAAGAACAGAGTTAGTGGTAGAATCTCCTTCCATTCAAGGTTTTAAACAATGGAATGATAATCACACTAATGAGGACGTGGATGAAAATTTTTCTTTGTCTTTGTCTTATATAAATTCATTTGAGTGCAAGTCAGAAGATAAGATTCACTTTTTGGATGAAGTTGCTAAGAACATTGAGAAAGACATTGAAGTTTTAGAAGATTGTTGTGTAACCAGCTCCAAAAATAGAAGAAAAGAGATATCAACGCCTTATAAATAAGCCACTTTGAGGGGGAAACCTCCAATACATTATATAAATAAACAATTCTTGGATGATACAATTTACAAAACCTCCTTTCTATATATAGGAGTCCATGGGGCCATAATGTAATCCTAGTGGGCCACAATGTAATCCTAGCCGACCTAACAATAATAATTCAAGGGCACAATAATAAAAAAATGGGGGTTACAAGGGTGCAATAATAACCATAAGGGGGTTACACTAACAACAATAAGGGACTATACTAGTGATATAGGGACCTAACATGCCCCTCTCCTTCAAAAAAGTGTTGTCTTCAACGCTTGAGTAGCTCTGGGTGCTTCTGCATAAAATTATCATCCTCCCATGTAGAATCTTTAGCGGGTAAGTTCTTCCACTTGATGAGATACTCTGAAATTGATCGATTTTGTAGTTGTCGAGTTCTTGTTTCCATGACCGCTTCAGGTTCCGATATGATTTTTCCTTCCTCATCAAGTTCTGGAAATATTGTTTGAACTGGAATATTTTCACATATAACCTTTTTTAAGCATAAAACATGGAAAACTGGATGTACTCGCGAAGAAGAAGGAAGCTCCAATTTGTATGCCATAGTACCAATCTTTTCCAACACCTTGTAAGGACCATAGTACTTTGGTGATAATTTATTATCTTTCTTAGCTTGCTTGAGGGAAATTTGTTTGTATGGTTGTAGCAGTAAAAATACCCAATCTCCTACATCAGAAATTCTCTCGCTGCGATGTTGATTTTCCTGTTGTTTCATTCGATTTTGTGCCAAATTCAGGTTATCCTTTAAGAGTTGGAGAACTTCTTGCTGATGCTCGATGTGATCTTCCACAGCTTGAACCTTCGAATTTTCCCTTAAATATGATGTGATGGATGGTGGATGATATCCATAAAGTGCCATAAATGGGGTCATTTTTGCTGCAGTATGGAAGGAAGTGTTATACCACAATTCAGAGAGAGGTAACCACTTGACCCATTGTGTTTGTTTATTAGATACAAAACAACGAAGATATCCTTCCAAATATTTATTTACTATCTCATTCTGACCATCAGATTAAGGACGATAAGATGAGCTATGAGCTAATTGAGTACCCAAACAAGAAAATAACTCCATCCAAAAATTTCCAGTAAAAATGGGATCTCTGTCACTCACAATAACCCTTGGGCTTCCATGTAGCCTTTGAATTTTGTCCATAAATGTAGTAGCAACTGTACTTGCTTTAAATGGATGAGATAATGCACAAAATTGTGCATACTTGGTAATTATATCAACTACCACCATGATGACACTCTTTCCTTCGGACTTAGGTAAACCTGTGATAAAATCCATTGAAATCTCCTCCCAACTTTATTATGTTGGCAAACCAAACATTCCGTCACAAACTTTTGAATATTAGATTTAAGTGTTGGGAAAAATACTGAGAGGGGGGGGTGAATTAGTATTTACTGCATAATCAAATCTTTTTACTTTTTTCATTCCTTAAAACCCATATGCTACTTTCCTTCAGTAAACTAGCGTATATACGCGGATCCCCTTTTGTATATTTCATTGCGCATACGCGCTTTCACTTCTGATAAGCCGCGTATATACGCGCTTCCTCCGCGGCGAAGTAGCGTATAGATCTTCAATCTTTACAGATCATCATACTTCTTCAGATCAGATATTCAGTTCAGATTTACCCTTTCACTTCAGACAGATGTTCGCCTAGATGTTCGCCTCATCATAGATCTAGGCCTTCCATAAGCAGATCTAGTAGATACATTTGAGATCTAGATCCCTTTCTTCATCATTGGTGCATCATCCAATCAGATTTATCTTCAAGTGTAACCCTTTCCATTCAGATGTACTTCACAAAGAAGTATTCATTCAAGCTCAGACCTCTTGCACCCACACTCATGATTTGCACAATCAATTTCTTCTCCTTATATAGGTTTACCCTTTTTCAATACCATGAGCCCCTTTTTCAATACCATGAGTCAAACCAATACCATGAGCCCAAAAATACATTAGACAGGGTCAATTAGGCGGATCATTGCCCAATACAATGGGTCAATACCATGGTGATTACCCCTGGTTTTGCACTTTTAGAGCGCTTTAGCCCATACGCGACTTGGAACGTTCTTTTCTGCGTGCATACGCGACTTCCCTTAGACAGATCCGCGTATACCTTGAGACATACTCTTTCACCATAGATTTAGCACAATCTGAATTTCTTTCTTCATTGCCTTCTGTACTCACTATAGATACATCAGAATTAGTTCATCAAACCATATTTTATCAAGCACAACTTCATCAAGTAAGTTGCCATCATCTTCATCAAGTGAGTTGCCTTTCAAGGACAACACTCAGCATCATATTGTTAACAAACATCATATCACATCCGATTTACATCATTTACCAAGTCCATCAGGTTAAGTATTACTTCATCAGGTAGTTTTCCATCAAGGACAACACATGTCAACAGTCGCATGTCTTCATCTTCATTTAGTGGGTTGCCATCAAGGACAACACTCTGCATCATATTTCCAACAATCTCCCCCTTTGGACTTGATGGCAACCACGATGGTGTTTGGTCACCACAACAGATAGGTACATTAAGAATACAATGACACCATGTCACTCTCCCCATTTTTACCATGTCACTCTTTTTCTTCATTCAAACACCATGTCATTCTCCCCCTTTGACATCAAGGGAAAAGGGCGGATCAAAAACCAACATACTCTCCCCCTTTTTCTCCGCATGTGGAAGAAACGTTCTGCAGATATGATATGTGCTGAAGTGGCCAAGCTCCCCCTGAGTTCATGCTGAAACTTCAAACATATTTTTCAATGAAGTACATGACTCTATGAACTTCTTATCACCAAAGACTCATACTTACATCAATATCTATCCAAGTGGATTTACATATGAGACTCAACTACCCAACCAAGTGGGTTTACACATTTGAATCAGCAACTCAACCAAGTGAGTTTACAAAAATGACAAGTCCTTACATGACTAAATATTACAATTTACATCATGGGTCTCAACAAGACCTTTTCAACAAATTACAAAAATGACCATTTAAGACCAACACACAAAGTCCTCAAGAAATAGAACATATTGAGAACCACCATAATTTTTCATGATACATTGTACTCTCAATAATGTCAACATACCTAGTCTGTGCAAACCTAACTTCTTTTCATATGACTAAGGCTCCCCCTTAGTTTGTGCATCCTGAACACTTTCACCAACAAATCATCAAGGCATCTTCATCAAAACATGAGAAAAAGAATTATGAGAACTGGAACACCACCAGAGATACCAAACAGTATCAGATATACCAAAAAGCATTGCAGCTATGCTGAAAAGAGCTGACTCCAAGCAAAAATTGTCAGCAATCAGACATACGCGGTTTTCTGTGCATGAACTCGCGTACATACGCGACTGTGTTTCAGGAAACCCGCGTATCCCAAGCCATATTCTAAATTTCAACCATATCTGAATCTCTGTGAGGAAAAGACAGTGTTCAGCTTCTTTCTGAGATATTTGACTGCTCCCCTGGACTACAGATAGATAGAACAGTGTAGTTGTGTCTTCAAGTGTCATCCAACCGTTGTAGCATCAGCACAATAGTAACCAATCCTTCAGATTCTTTACAGCATCAATACATTCTTTCCATACCAGAACAACATCTTCACATAAGTGTCAAGCAATCATCCATGTGGTCCAACATCACCATGATCTTTAAGATTTAAAATGAAGTAACATATGTAGGCAAAAGATCTCAACCATAGTAACAAGCTCTGCATGAACTATTCTTATCTCTGAATCATAAGACTTCCAAATTTTATCCAACAGATAAACTTCAGCAAGTAGTAAACACAGCTCATTCAATGTCTCATCATCATAAACCATGTACCAAGCCATCATCATTTGAGCATGAGTATCACAATAACCAAAGAATAAGCAGTGATATTGCCAACAATGCAATCATTAGTATTCAACCTGCTGCTCCCCCTAAACCAGTGCTCTTCCTTAACTTGTGCCACCTTCAACAGTAAGTTATTAGCAAAAATCTCTGCATGATCTGTCCTCATTTCTGAATTATAAGACTTTCATCTCAACAACAAATGCTCTTCATCATAAAGCAACCAGGCTTCATCCATAATCTTCAACACAAGAACCCATGTATCATTTCATTATCATGAGTATAACCAGAATAATGCTAACAGTCCAATCATCAGTAGTTAGACTAATGCTCCCCCTGGACCTCTGCTCCAGATCTTCAGCTATCAGATAAATTTTCTCATCATCAATGTGTACGCGGCTGTGTCAGCTAGAACTCACGTGTATACGTGACTTTGTTTCATAGAACCCGCGTATGTAAAGTGAAATATAGAAAATTTCACACCTTCATCTCCTTCTGCAAATTTACCTTCTGTTCCTGTCTTTTCTTCACACCAGATGCTCTGTCAGAAATACATATAACCAGAATAATCTATTCAACCATGAGAGACATCATACATTGCTCCCCTTGTGACAATACATTACTAGATCTCATAATGTATCTCACATCGTACCTGCAGTCAATCAGAGAAGTAAGCTTCAGAAGCGGATGACTGCAGCAAGGTCATAATTCCCTACGTTTCTAATCGGTCCTTGAATTGAGTGTTTTCTTCAAGAAAATCATTGTCTTCTAGAGCATCCACAAAAGTATCCTTTTCTTCTCTAGATTGATTCTTATTCCATCCCTCCATCTTTTTCCAGACTTGTTTAAACTTTTTATTTGTGTGCTGGAAGTTATCCAATTTCTCATATCTGTTCAGCCTGCATTCCTTTTCTACATGTCCATACTTGTTACAAGAATAACATCTCATGTGTCCAGAGTAATAAGAATTATAATGAGTATTTCTGATCTTCCTTATTTTACAATCAGCTGCTTTATGTCCATACTTGTTACATGAGAAACAATATCCCTTGAAGCTACCAGAGTACCTGTTTATTTGTGGCTGAATTGTTCTGCTTCTGCAATTTGCTGCAACATGCCCATAGTTATGACATTTAAAACATTCAACGTTCTTGAATGAATTCCTTTGAGAATTCATGATTTTTGGTTGATCTTTTGTTTCTTTCAACACATCAGGTTTTGCATTGACATCTTCTGAATTTTTGGCACTTCCTTGTGAGCTAGATTCTCCTTTAACAGTTTCATGGAAACCAAGACCATGTTTGATAGTAGGATACCTTTGATTACTCAGAATATTGTCCAAAATATTAGTACTATCATGAAACCTCAAAAGTTTAACCTTTTCTTCTAATTTACCTTTGAGAATGTTTACCTCAGCCTCCAAGGCTTGACATTGCTTTGTCATGCTTTCTTCTTTTCTTCTTCCATCTTCAACTTGATCCTTCAGATTTAGAATCTCTTCTTTCAACCAATCTTCATTTCCTTCACATGTTTGTTGCGGCTCTTCATTCTTCTTATTTGATTTTTCCAGATCTTCTTTGAGAGAGATGATTTCTGCTTCAAGGCCTTCCTTTTCAAATGACAGAGGTTCTTCATTCTTCTTATTTGATGCTTCAAGATCTGTTTGTAGAAAGATGATTGCAGCTTCAAGTCCTTCATTTTTCTTGCTTGATTTTTCGAGATCTGCATTTAGATTGTTGATTTCTGTTTCTAGTTCTTTAATACTATTTTGATACTTGTTCACCTGACCATTCAACATTTCTATTTGTTCTTTCATTTGAGAGATCATCTCTTTGTTGATAGAATCTTTCTTATCAATTGCTCTTTGTTGTTCTTCATCTTTGATCTTGAGAGCTTTCTCTATTTCCAAAACACTACTTTCACAAACTTCATTATTGGTTGTACCACCAAGATCATGCAAAGGATGACCCCAATCACTATCTGATTCATCTTCTTCTATTTTCTGAGATATTTCCTTGCTTCGAGTAGCCTTCTTCTTTTTCTTCTTTGCCATGAGCACTTGTAGAGCTTCGTCAGAATCTGTTTCATCTTCTTCAATTTTTGCTATACATGATTTCTGAGGTATCTCCTTTCCTTGAGTAACCTTCTTCTTTTGCTTCTTAGCCATGAGCACTTTCAGATCTTGGTCAGAATCTTCTTCATCTTCAATGGACACTTCATCATCATCTTCTTTTGCATAATAACTCTTTCTCTTTTCAAATTGTTTCCCTTTACCATGCTTTTCTCTATAAGGACATTTAGCAGCATAATGACCAACGTTTCCACACTCAAAACATTTGAAGGGAAGCTTACCTTTGAATCTTCCAGTGCCTAGTTGGAGCTTTCTCACGAAATTCGCTTCTTCTTCATCGGATATATAGCTGGATTCTTTGACAACTTCCTTTTCCTTTCCTTTTGTAGATGCCTTAAAAGCAGCTTCTCTGATTTGGGAAGGACCTCCTTGTCTCATTTCAAAAGCAGTTAGAATACCATGCAATTGAACAATAGAAAGAGTTTGCAGATCTTGCCTTTCTTCAATAGCCGAAACTTTAGAGTCAAATTTAGAAGTCAAGGATCTTAGGACCTTTTCCACCAGAGTAGTATCAGTTATGGTTTCACCCAAATTTCTCATTCGATTTACAATATCATCCAGATGAAGAAAGAAACTAGCAACACTCTCATCACTATGCATCTTCAAATTTTCATATTCAATTCTGAGAGTTTGGAGTTTTGCACTTTTTACCTTTGTATCTCCTTCATAGCTCAGAATGATTTTGTCCCATATTTCTTTTGCTGAATGTAGCTGCATCACTTTAGCAAATTCTGATTCAGACATGCTTCCTAATAAGACATTCATTGCTTTGGCATTGATTTCATACTTCTTCCTTTCTGCTGCATCAGTAGGAATACTTGCCGGGTATTGATAACCTTCTTCCACGATTGCCCATACATCTGCACCAAGACTTTGCAGATATGCTTTTGTTCGTACCTTCCAGAATATCAGATTGCTTCCATTGAATAGAGGTGGCTTTATAGACATCACTCCTTCTTGACTTCCCATGGCGACGGATCTTCTTCAGGCGATCAAGCTTCTGCAGAAGAACCTGCTCTGATACCAATTGTTGGGAAAAATACTGAGAGGGGGGGGGGGGGCGGTGAATCAGTATTTACTGCATAATCAAATCTTTTTACTTTTTCATTCCTTAAAACCCATACGCTACTTTCCTTCAGTAAACTAAGCTGTATCGCGGAATCCTTGTGTATATTTCATTGCACATATGCGCTTTCACTTCTGATAAGCCGCGTATATACGTGCTTCCTCCACGACGAAGTAGCGTATAGATCTTCAATCATTACAGAGCAGCATACTTCATCAGATCAGATATTCAGTTCAGATCTACCCTTTTGCTTCAGACATATGTTCGCCTAGATGCTCGCCTCATCACAGATCTAAGCCTTCCATAATCAGATCTAGCAAATACAAGAGCAATTCAGATCTAGATCCACTTCTTCATCATTGGTGCATCATACATTCAGATTTATCATTCAAGTGTAACCCTTTCCATTTAGATATACTTCAGAGAGAAGTATTCATTCAAGCTCAGACATCTTGCACCCACACTCATGATTTGCACAATGAATTTCTTCTCCTTATATAGGTTTACCCTTTTCAATACCATGAGCCCCTTTTTCAATACCATGAGCCCAAAACCACATTACTTCCGATGGTATTCCTGGACGGGGTCAATTAGGCGGAACATTACCCAATACAATGGGTCAATACCATGGTGATTACCCCTGGTTTTGCACTTTTAGAGCGCTTTTGCCCATACGCGACTTGGAACGTTCTTTTCCGCGTGCATACGCGACTTCCCTTAGACAGATCCGCATATACCTAGAGACATACTCTTTTTCATCAAGATTGGGCACATGCTGACTTCTTTTATTTACTGCCTTCTGTTCTTACTGTAGATACATCAGAATTAGTTCATCAAACCATATTATATTAAGCACAACTTCATCAAGTAAGTTGCCATCATCTTCATCAAGTGAGTTGCCTTTCAAGGACAACACTCAGCATCATATTGTCAACAAACATCATATCACATCCGATTTACATCATTTACCAAGTCCATCAGGTTAAGTATTACTTCATCAGGTAGTTTGCCATCAAGGACAACACATGTCAACAGTCGCATGTCTTCATCTTCATTAAGTGGGTTGCCATCAAGGACAACACTCTGCATCATATTTCCAACAATCTCCCCCTTTGGACTTGATGGCAACCACGATGGTGTTTGGTTACCACAACAGATAAGTATAATGACACCATGTCACTCTCCCAATTATTTGACACCATTCTTCATTCAAACACCATGTCACTCTCCCCCTTTGACATCAAGGGCAAAGGGCGGATCAAAATCAACACACTCTCCCCCTTTTCTCCTCATGTGGAAGAAACGTTCTGCAGATCTAATATATACTAAAGTGACCAAGCTCCCCCTGAGTTCATGCTGAATCTTCAAACAAATTTTCAATGAAGTACATGACTCTATGAACTTCCTATCACCAAAGACTCATACTTACATCAAAGATCCAACCAAGTGGATTTACATAAGAGACTCAACTACCCAACCAAGTGGGTTTACACATTGCAACTCAGCTACCCAACCAAGTGGGTTTACAAAAATGACAAGTCCTTACATGACTGAATATTACAATTTTACATCATGGGTCTCAACATGACCTTTTCAACAAATTACAAAAATGACCATTTAAGACCAAAACCTGAAAGTCCTCAAGAAAGAGAACATATTTCAGAACCACCATAATGCCAACAATGCATTGTACTCAGCAATGTCACTGCTCCCCCTGAATCTGTGCATCCAAGCATTCTTTTCATATGACTAAGGCTCCCCCTTAGTTTGTGCATCCTGAACACTTTCACCAACAAATCATCAAGGCATCTTCATCAAAACATGAGAAAAAGAATTATGAGAACTGGAAAACCACCAGAGATACCAAACAGTATCAGATATACCAAACAGCACTGCAACTATGCTGAAAAGAGCTGACTCCAAGCAAAAATTGTCAGCAATCAGACATACGCGGTTTTCTGTGCATGAACTCGCGTACATACGCGACTGTGTTTCAGGAAACCCGCGTATCCCAAGCCATCTTCTAAATTTCAACCTGCTTGTGAATCTACGCGAGGAAAAGATGGAAGTGTTGACTTCTTTACGAGATATTGTTTTTCCCTACAGACTACGGTAGATTAGAAACGGTGTAGTTTGTGTGTTTCAAGTGTCATCCAGCGGGTGTAACATCGGCCTGATAGTAACCAATCCTTGATTCTTCTGACATCGATACATTCTTTCCATGCAGAACAACATCTTCACATAAGTGTCAAGCAATCATCCATGTGGTCCAACATCACCATGATCTTTAAGATTTAACATGAAGTAACATATGTAGGCAAAAGATCTCAACCATAGTAACAAGCTCTGCATGAACTATTCTTATCTCTGAATAATAAGACTTCCAAATTTTATCCAACAGATAAACTTCAGCAAGTAGTAAACACAGCTCATTCAACGTCTCATCATCATAAACCATGTACCAAGCCATCATAATTTGAGCATGAGTATCACAATAACCAAAGAATAAGCAGTGATATTGCCAACAATGCAATTATTAGTATTCAACCTGCTGCTCCCCCTAAACCAGTGCTCTTCCTTAACTTGTGCCACCTTCAACAGTAAGTTATTAGCAAAAATCTCTGCATGATCTGTCCTCATTTCTGAATTAGAAGACTTTCATCTCAACAACAAATGCTCTTCATCATAAAGCAACCAGGCTTCATCCATAATCTTCAACACAAGAACCCATGTATCATTTCATTATCATGAGTATAACCAGAATAATGCTAACAGTGCAATCATCAGTAGTTAGACTAATGCTCCCCCTGGACCTCTGCTCCAGATCTTCAGCTATCAGATAAATTTTCTCATCATCAATGCGTACGCGACTGTGTCAGCTAGAACTCACGTGTATACGTGACTTTGTTTCATAGAACCCGCGTATGTAAAGTGAAATATAGAAAATTTCACACCTTCATCTCCTTCTGCAAATTTACCTTCTGTTCCTGTCTTTTCTTCACACCAGATGCTCTGTCAGAAATACATATAACCAGAATAATCTATTCAACCATGAGAGACATCATACATTGCTCCCCTTGTGACGATACATTGCTCCCCTTGTGACGATACATTACTAGCAAGGCATTCACTGCTTTGGCATTGATTTCATATTTCTTCCTTTCTGCTGCATCGGTAGGAATATTTGCTGGGTATTGATAACCTTCTTCCACGATTGCCCATACATCTGCACCAAGACTTTGCAGATATTCTTTTGTTCGTACCTTCCAGAATATCAGATTGCTTCCATTGAATAGAGGTGGCTTTGTGAGCATCACTTCTTCTTCGGCATCTTCGGCTTCCCATGTGACCGATCTTTCTTTGTGATCGAAGCATGTTGAGAAAGAACTTGCTCTGAAACCAATTGTTGGGAAAAATACTGAGAGGTGGGGTGAATCAGTATTTACTGCATAATCAAATCTTTTTACTTTTTCATTCCTTAAAACCCATACGCTACTTTCCTTCAGTAAACTAGCGTATATACGCGGATCCCCTTGTGTATATTTCATTGCACATATGCGCTTTCACTTCTGATAAGCCGCGTATATACGCGCTTCCTCCGCAGCGAAGTAGCGTATAGATCTTCAATCTTTACAGATCATCATACTTCTTCAGATCAGATATTCAGTTCAGATTTACCCTTTCACTTCAGACAGATGTTTGCCTAGATGTTCGCCTCATCACAGATCTAGACCTTCCATAAGCAGATCTAGTAGATACAAGTGCATTTCAGATCTAGATCCCCTTCTTCATCATTGGTGCATCATACATTCAGATTTATCTTCAAGTGTAACCCTTTCCATTCAGATCTACTTCAGAGAGAAGTATTCATTCAAGCTCAGACCTCTTGCACCCACACTCATGATATGCACAATGAAATTCTTCTCCTTATATAGGTTATCCCTTTTCCAATACCATGAGCCCCTTTTTCAATACCATGAGCCAAACCAATACCATGAGCCCAAAACTACATTAGACGGGGTCAATTAGGCGGATCATTACCCAATACAATGGGTCAATACCATGGTGATTACCCCTGGTTTTGCACTTTTAGAGCACTTTAGCCCATACGCGACTTGGCACGTTCTTTTCCGCGTGCATACGCGACTTCCCTTAGACAGATCCGCGTATACGTTGAGACATACTCTTTCACCATAGATTTAGTACAATCTGAATTTCTTTCTTCATTGCCTTCTGTACTTACTGTAGATACATCAGAATTAGTTCATCAAACCATATTCTATCAAGCACAACTTCATCAAGTAATTTGTCATCATCTTCATCAAGTGAGTTGCCTTTCAAGGACAACACTCAGCATCATATTGTCAACAAACATCATATCACATCCGATTTACATCATTTACCAAGTCCATCAGGTTAAGTATTACTTCATCAGGTAGTTTGCCATCAAGGACAACACATGTCAATAGTCGCATGTCTTCATCTTCATTAAGTGGGTTGCCATCAAGGACAACACTCTGCATCATATTTCCAACATTAAGGCCATCACAAAAAATTCTTTCTTCACCCTGTGGTAAGTTTTTAAAAATCCCAAGTGTCCTACTAAAGGAGAAGTGTGCAATTCCAGAAGAATCTTTTGTTTTAGTTGGGAATTATTACAAATATATAAGCGATCTTTGTACCATAAGGAATCATTTTTCCAAATAAACGTATCAGTTGTACTAGAATATTTCTGCAACTTTTGAATGAGTGTCCATACATCTTTGCCTTTCTTCCATTCATCTCTTACTTCGGCTATCCAGTCTGGTTCGATAATAGAAATGGCACAAAGCAATGCTTCCACCTCTTCATTCTTTCTTGAGAGTGCATCTGCAACAACATTAAGCTTCCCCTTTTTGTAGATTATTTCAAAGTCATAACCCAACATCTTTGTGACCCATTTTTGCTGTTCTTCTAAAGATAGTATTTGTTCCAAAAAGTGTTTAAGACTATCATGATCAGTTTTTACCTTGAAGTGTCTTCCCATTAGGTAAGTTTGCCATTTCTTTAGTGCATGCAGTATTGCTAACATTTCCTTCTCATAAATAGGTTTTTGTAAATAATTTCCTTTGATTGGACGACTTTCAAAAGAAATGGGTCTTCCTTCCTGCATTAAAACATCACCAATTCCATTTCCTGAGGCATCACATTCCACAATAAAGGTTTTTGTGAAGTCTGGCGTAGCTAAGACCAGTGCTAGGCACATTGCCTGTTTAAGATGTTCAAAGGCCTTAGTTGCCTCAGAAGTCAATGAAAATGCATATTTCTTCAATAATGTTGTTATAGGTGCTGCTATTCTCCCACAATTCTTAACAAACTTGCGATAATACCCTGTTAACCCAAAAAATCCTCGCATTTTATTTATGGTTTTGGGGACTTTCCATTCCTTAATGGCTTTAATTTTGTTATAACACCCTCGTGAGATACAATATGACCCAGATATTCCACCTCTTGTACTCCAAAGAGACATTTGGATGTTTTTGCATATAATTGTTTCTCCTGCAATAGTTTGAGCACCCTGTCAACATGTTGAACATGATCCTTCCAAGACCTGCTGTAGATTAGTATATCATCAAAAAATACTAGCACAAATTTTCTAAGGAAGGGTTTGAAAATGGAATTCATCAATCCTTGAAATGTATAAGGTGCATTGGTAAGGCCAAAGGCATGACCAAAAATTCATAATGACCCTCATGAGTTCGAAATGTTGTTTTCGGAATATCTTCAGTCTTCATTCTAATTTGATGATATCTTGAATGAAGATCCAACTTGGTAAAATAAATTGCTCCATGTAATTCATCCAATAATTCATCAATCACAGTAATGGGAAATTTATCTTTAATGGTGAGCTTATTGAGCTCCCTATAATCCAGACACATTCACCATGATCCATCCTTCTTGTGTACCAATACTACAGGAGCAGAGAAATAACTTTGACTAAGTTGAATTATACCCGCCTCTAACATTTCTGCAATCATACGTTCAATTTCGCTCTTTTGGACGTAATGATATCTATAAGGCCTGATGTTTGGAGGAACACTTCCTGGAATCAAATGAATAGTATGATCATGATCACGAATAGATGGGAGTCCTTTGGGAGTTTCAAACACCTTGGAATGATTGTTCAAAACTTGTTGGAGATCTGCAGAAATAGATGATTTTGATGTTGGAGCTTTTAGTGAGCATAATTGTACAATTACGCCTCGTTGTTCTTCCTTTAGAATCTTTGTCATGACATTAGAGCTTATTATCCTTCCTGGCTTCCCTGCAATACCTCGTAATTCAACTTCCTTTCCTTCTGAAAAAAAAATCAAGAAAAGTTCTTGAAAATTAAAAGCTACCATCCCCAAAGATTGTAATCATTGTACTCCTAGTACAACATCAGCACCTCCCATAGGAATGGAAAGCATTGGACTAGTCAATACATATTCTCCCATGGTTAGCTTGATATTATGGAATTTTCCAGAGAAATTTATAGTTCCTCCATTTGCAGCCATCACTTGACATTCTGGTGCTGGGTATAGGAAACAATTTAATTCTTTGGTTACCTTACAATGAATAAAATTATGGGTGCTACCTCAATCAATAAACACTATTACCTTTTTCTTCTTGATATGTCCTTCTATCTTGAGAGTTTGAGGAGTGGTAATTCCTGCCAGTGCATTACACGATATGGTCGGATTCATTTATTCCTCTTCTAGGGTTGGTTCCTGGTGTATATCCTCTTCTTGTTCATTTTCTTCTTCTTCTTCACAATCTATGTAAAATAATTTCTTCTCAGCACACTTAGGACCTTTATTGTATTTGCTATCACAACTGTAGCAAAGCCCTTTTGCTCTTTTTTCTTCCAATTGTTGTGGTGTCAACCTTGTAGGTTGTGGAAATCTAGGCGTAGCAACACTTCCTTCTTTATAGAATTGAGTGGTAGGCTTCCTTGTCGCCATAATTTTACATTCAACTTTTCTTTCCAACCTAAATGCCTTCTCCAATGAATTAGGTTCCAAAACGCGAACTTCATGTTGGATGTTATCCTTTAAAGTGCCTATGAAGAGATCAATCCCGTGTTCCTCTGGAATATCAGTTACCCTTATATTCAATTTTTGGAAGTCCTCAATGTGCTACCCCACTAAATCCTTTTGTTTGAGATTTATCAATTGGCTAAAGAAGGTGTTGCTCTTTGTATCCTCATAATGTGCTATCATTTCCTTCGTAAAAATTGACCACGTGACAATTTTTTTACGGGAGCAAAGCCATCGATACCATACAAATGTATTTTGTTCTAAATTTAAAGTTGCAATGCGTACATTTTGTGTGTTTTGCACATTATGGAGATCAAAATATTTCTCCATCTACAGTATCCATGTTACAGTATCCTTTCCATCAAACTTCCTCATATCCATTTTTGGAATATGGTGGTTCTTCCTGCCAACATTAGAGTTTATGAAATCACGATTAACATTTATTTTGTTCTCATCATGAAGTTCTTCTACTATCTTTTCACCATTAGGAAACATTTCTTGTATCAACTTTTTCAAAACTTCCATGTCTGCTTTTAGAACATTCTTCATGTTTTCCATTTTCTCATCGATCTTATCTTCCATGTCATCCATCTTAGATTCCATGCCAGCCTCCATGCCATCTCTCTTAGATTCCATGCCATCTATCTTAGATTCCACGCCTTTCTTCAACCATCCATCTTAGTTTCCACGCCTTTCTTCAAAACTTCCATGTCATTTTTTGTTGCTCTTTGCGAGAGCGAAAATTGTTGCACTTGCTCTTATAATTTTGATATGTCATGTTGTCATTCTTCGTCTTCATGAGTCATAGTAGAGCTTTCCAAAGGCTTAATGGGTGTTGAATTATTTTTAGGGGCCATTTTAGAATCCAATAGTAATATATATTCTACATTATGCCCTTGCAATCAATTCATCTTGATTCTTCAAACAAGACTTATGCAATTAGGAAAAAAAATACACACCTTTTACTTGCTTTTGAGGAGCTCGATATTCAAATTGAATTATCTCTATAATTGCAAAACCTAAATATCTGAAATTCAGCCCTGTAGTAGCCCTCTAAAGCTTCTTTCTAATTCCATAGGTCTGATATGATTTTGATTCTTCAAGACAAAGTTATGTCCAATCTCCCACAATGACCCAATTTTTGAACTAGTTCAGTACAGCGAAATTGTACGACTTGCCGCGTGTCACTGTTTCATCCTTTGGCTTTGAAATTGATAGAAAATAAACTACAGTCTGTGTACTTGTGACCACTATTTACAGCACTCCAATCTGATGCTTAGAGAGAGAGTTATGAATATTTCCCCACGATCACCTCTTTGAGATGAAATTCAGGAGCTTGAAAAAGCACTACATTCCACAGATCATATCTCCTAAAATATTGTGCACCAAGCTCTGAAATTTTTTGACGATGTTCCTTAGGATTTCGGCTTTGCACCATAAAAATTTCAGCTTCTGAAACTTCTTATAAATAACGTTATAGCGCAAATTCCAGGATGACCTGTTTAGGAGCCTAAAAAAATACCTAACTTCCACAGATCATATCTCCACAAATATTGCGCACCAAGCTCTGAAATTTTTTGAAGATGTTCCTCAGGATTTCGGCTTCACACCCTAACAATTTTAGCTTCTGAAACTTCGTATAAAAAAATTTATAATGAAAATTCCATGATGACTTGTTCGTAGCAGCGAAACCCTAGAATCCAAAGCTCTGATACCAAATGTTGTGTAACCAGCTCCAAAAATAGAAGAAAAGAGATATCAATGCCTTATAAATAAGCCACTTCGCAGGGGAAACCTCGAATACATTACATAAATAAACAATTCTTAGATGATACAAATTACGAAACCTCCTTTCTATATATAGGAGTCCATGGGGCCATAATGTAATCCTAGTGTGCCACAATGTAATCCTAGCCGACCTAAAAATAATAATTTAAGGGCACAATAATAAAAAAATGGGGGTTACAAGGGTACAATAATAACCATAAGGGGGTTACACTAACAACAATAAGGGACTATACTAGTGATATAGGGACCTAACAAATACCAAATTCAATCCTATAGTTTTCATGATCAAGATCAGTCTTTTCAAAAGTTTTTAATGCCAAAACACAAAGAAAGGGTGTTGCTACCTTTCTCTTTTGAGATTGGAGAAGAATACCCTGTTTTTGAAAATCAGTTTGATAGCACGCAGCTGAAATCTTGTGTTGTTGAGAAAATCATATATGAGTTGTCCAAAGCTGCAGAATGTCTTGAAAATCATCAAACAGATTATGTCTTCTATGATCCTATAGTTGTCTACATTGAAGAGTTCTACAGTTCAAATATCCAGCTATGTTTTCATTATGAATATCAGATACATCTTATGTTGCCTTGGTCATTTCAGTATTATATTTACTTTTGGTTCAAGCATAATCAAGAGGTTCAAGTGTCAGATCAAATCAATGACTGGCTTCATTGGAAGTTTCGTGTTGCTTGAATCAAACATGAAGATTGTAGTTGTTAGGGTAGGTAGGAGCATGTGTGAATAAGCTCAAGTAGACTCAGCATATTTTCAGTATGTATAGATTTTCTTTTTCAGTAGTAATCATCAAGCTTGAGCCCGAGGAGAAGGCCATAAGAGCTTGGTGAAGTATTTATAAATTTCAGAGTTTTAATTTCCAAGAATATGGATGGAAGTGGAGCTACAGGTTATTTGGTGTACCATAGGGGCACACCATCCCAAGTGGAGCCACGATTATCACTTATAATTTTTGAAAAATCATTTGACAAAGTCCTGGAGGTTAATGTGTTAAAGGTAGGGTCATATAATTCATTTTTCATTACTTGGTCAAGGAAATTTTTAAGGTCTAAACCCAACCTCATTCAAATCCTTTTATGTCACATCAGTCATGATTTTCTGACATATTTGATTTCCCAAGTTTATAACACTGGAAATTTCATTTTAGCCAAGAATCCACACTTTCGTAGAAAAATACATAGAGAAAATGCATTTTTCACTATGAAATTGCTAATACGTTCGTAGCGAAAATGCCCAGAATTACACTAAGAATGCTATGAAAGTAAGTATTCCTGTCAGTCTTGTCAAAATAGCTACTAGGTGTCATTTCATTATTAGAGGAGATAGGGTGGAGATTATTCAAGTCTTTTATGGTTAATTCAAAGGTACATAACCATGTATGAGGTCATCATTACCCTTTTGGCATGTGTGTGTCATTGATTTAAGCATGAGATGTCATTTAAAACACAAAACCTTATCCTAAGCTGGTATTTATCACTCAACATTCATTCTTGCATGTGAAGCATCTCAATGTCACTTTTTGAGAGCTGCTTCATCACACCAAGCAGCTTGTTGTCCAATTTGGCTTTCCAAGTGTCACCTTTTTAAGAGGGAAGCTTGGTTATAAAAGGAGATGGTCATGTACAAGAAAGCACAAAAAGGATGCTTTGTGGATAATATAGAAGCTCATGGACCTTAAGCTATTTGTGGAGGACCCTAGCTTTTCTAAAGCATACATTAGTTCAAGTTGTTTGAATTTCTACTGGAGCTAACAAGGAAATTGTTATGATTTTGGATTGTTTGAGAAGTAAGTTTAATGAGAAGATTGTGAATGAACAGAGATGAATTTTGCAATACTGATAGATTTTATTATCAAGACCAGAACAAGAAAAAATAACCTCTCTCACTTTTCTCACAGGTGCTATCAGTAGGGAGATACAAGGATTTATTTGAGCCCTATTTTTAGAAAATAGAGTTTTCTTGTTTTACACAACGTTTTTCAAATGCATATTCTGGACAGCTGGAGATGGTTTTAAAAAAAATAAGAGAGTTTTTTCTTCATAACATTATTAGTGACAAAAACCTCCTCAAGTTTTGTAAAATAAATCACGGATTCGGAGATATAAGCTCTGTTCTAAGACCTATTTTTCAGAAAAAACAGGACAAATCTGCAAAGTGGTTTTAAATATGAAAGGTGAGATGGATTGTGTTACTCATTAGTTTGATGACATCCATAACATGCAGAGGGGTTAATGGAATTTATAAGACCAATTAAAATACCTACAAGATCTGTTATAATTGATTCACGAGGAGCTGGAAAGGAAAGGTCTAAAAAATAGAGTAGTTGAGGAGCCAATAGCTCAACTCATCATCAATGAGGAAGAAACACCTCAAGAATCCTAGTTAGAGCTGGTTTATGTTTTGAAAGGTAAATGGCATGTTGAAACCGAAATTAGCACAACTGGAAGGTTCATTTTTGAAGCTAGGTAAAAATCTGGAATTTACACTAGTTTCAGAAGTTTCATAGCGTTTCCTAGGCTTGAAGCTAAGAAAACGCAACAAAACCACCTGTAGCTTTCTTTTTGAATTTAAAACATTTTTGGGAAGCTTCCAAGGGGTGTAAATGATATGGAGGATGTGTCAAGGCACAATGAACACACTGCAAAAGGAAAGAATTAGAAAATTTGATGGCAAAGGGCATTTTTGTATGCTATGAAACTGTCATACTTTCGTAGCGTGTTGTTTTGAAGGTTAATGAGCAGGTTTTTGGGTATTTTTGGACAGGTGGATACCTTCAAAGGGTTAAAGGACTATGCCTGCAGTAATCCATGACTTGGAGACCATGAGATGAAGACAACTCATCAGCCAAACCATTCGTTGGAGATAAGGACCAGGTTTCCTTAAAGATAGGGTTTGTTTCTAGATTTGGAGGAGGCTAATTAAGATATCATCTAGTGATGAGTTCTATCACAGCCTATTCGAAAATGTGAAGGATTAGTTGTCAAAGATGTATCTGTTTTTATGAGATAGGGTAGATGATGTAATAAGTAGTAGTTTGATTCCTATTAGGAAAAGGATTGTTTCAAACTATAGTTGTCATTTTATTATTAAAGCACATGTTTTCTTGTTATGCAAGGTGTCAATAGGAATAGTTCGATGAATCTAGCCAAGAGGAAGATCATCTCTAATTTAACAAGGCTATTAAAGGGCATATATTCAAACTTGTAAAGGGTTGGAGACTTTTTGGCAAAACTGCAACTTTATGTAATTAACTGTTTTCAGTAATACAAAGACTTGTTTCTTGACCAACCTGAGATTCTGATTGAGTTTTTATTGTGTATCTGATATATATTTTCTATGTGTACCATTTGCAGTGTTTTTCATCTTTAATAATCAAAATTCATTCATGTAATGCTCTCACTTCCTTTATAGATGAATTGACTGTGTTATTTCCTATTTCATGTGTGTTTTCCTTTGCTAAAAACTCTTACCTACCTCAGCTTCCATGTCAAGTGAAATATCTATTGAATTATTGCTTTGTTGACTCCATAAGCCCGATGTTTGCATACTGATTTTCTTTTAAACCTACACTTATCACAAACAAGTCATTTTCCAAGTAAAATTAGCCATCTAGTTTATCATTATCAAATATCATTAACCCTTTTTGAGAGATCCCTCTCAGATTGAAGAGGCTAAGCTTCAATCACAAATTGGTTTGAAACAGTTACATAAATTTTGTCTGGTTAGTAGCCAATCAGATGCAATTTTGTGATAACACAACCTACAATGGATCTGGTGTAATTTCCTCTTCTTTCTCACACAATATCCTCTCTCTTTCTCGCTCAGAATAAAAATTCACAGTCGTAATACAATTCCCTCATATGAATAGAGGGTTTCCTTCTAGGGGAAAAACCTTAAATTAACAAATATTTTACCACCAGATCATCCACCTAATGAATGGCCTATATTGACTATAAAATTATAATATTTTAAAAGGAAATATTTCATCTATTTTTAGCTTCGGGGGCACTACCCCCGAACCCTTTTTTGGGGCCCTTTATCCCCTAGAACCCCAATTCAATGGGATAGGCCCTCCTTGGACCCCCACGGGGGGACAAGTCCCTCCCACACCCCCCAATGTGGAGGGGTCTACAATATTCCCGGGGTATACACCCAGCTAAAATAACACCTTTGAACCAAGAAGATAATCAGGCTCCACACCCAACAATATTGAATTTCTTTATAAAAGTTTACTTCATGAGTAGCTAATATTTTAGGTTGTTTAAGCCTTGTCGCCCTCATTGCAAAAATTATTTTCTTTGTGTACCCTATATCGAAATTCAAGAGGAAGATATGAAGAAATGAGAAATTCATAATTGATTCAAATTATAGTCTGGTGGTGTGCAACTATCATGATTTGACATAGAAGATAAGCTGAAAAAACAAGATTTCTCTCTTGATATGATTGGGTTATTATTTGCAAATCTTGTAACTATCTAGTTATCTATCATTTTGTAAGCTCATTGGTGCATTTTTGGTAGATGCCAACACCTTTCATTTGCTAAGCTTGACTTGTTAATAAAATGGCCAGAATTAATAAGCTATTAGAGTTGCTAAATACTTTAATACACTCCATTTTTCATAGCACAATACAAACCAGTAAAGACACTCTTTGTAACATTCAAACCTGTCTGCAAAATTCACAAGACAAAATTTATTTTTTGTAGCTTGAATATAAGTACAACAAGAGGAGCTACAACAAAATAGTCATCATTCTAAACTTATTTTTTTTATAACAATCCTTTTTTTTTGTTTGAATTTAACTCCCACCAACAACCAAAACTAATCAAATTAGTGGAGTTGAGGTTGATTCATTGCCTAGTGAAAGAGTAGATTTTCATGCAGATGCAGAAATTTATCGTTGCACTTCCTAAGTTGATCATCAGATCTTTGGAAGAGATTGTAAACAACAGGAAATTTTTTTATCTTGGATATGACAAGGATGTGCACTTTCATACTCTATACTACTCTAATTGATTTAGTTTTAAAGTTTTGGGTTTCTTCAAGACAACTAAATTTCACCTGTGCTCCTCTTCCACACCACCCACAAATTGTTAAATTCCAACACTATGATTGAGTTGCCCATGTGAAAGATTATTTTTTTAATCTTCACCCATGTGAGCACTATTATAAAAACACCCATCATTCAAACATATGCTTTAAAAACAATACTCTTGCAAGAACAAAGATTCAACTTTGATGGATTACTTCTATGAAATGGGCTTCAACAATCAAGAAGACATTTCGCTCATACCACATAATTTGTTCTTGAGTTTTGAAATATCTTGCAATTGATATTTCTTCATCTTCTCACCTTTTATCCCACTATGGTGAATTTGTGTTCATATATAAGCTTCAAATATAAATCGAGTGAGATTGTGTCATAGCCTGAGCCCTCTACTTGAGCCTAGAGCTAGACTCAACCATGCATGCCCATATTCAAATTTGTAGCCATAGAAGCCCATGAGCATGCACTTCAGTTTCTGGCCTTCCTTAAACCACCGTAAGTTAAGACCTCAATGGTCTCCCTTTTCAAGACTATTAGGGAGAAGTTCCACCAGCAGGAGCCTTCAGCTTCTAGCTAGATTCAGAATTTTTATAGAGTTGGTTGAGACCTCAATGGTCTCCCCACCTCTTTTGGGTTTGTGGTATTCCTTAAAAACCACCTTTCAAATTATTAAGGAGCACCTCCTCTAGCAGAAGAATTCAGCTTCTAGCCATATTTTTAACTGTTCCAGGAACTGCACTAAAACATTGTTACCTGATCAAATGGTAACTATTACTTGAAAACAAGAACTCTAGCCCAAAAAAACTAAAAAAACGTGAAAAAAAAAACCAAAAAATGAAAAGTGTGTTTTCCAGAACGCACTTTTTTTTTAGGGTCAAATTTCAACAATTTCTTAAATTATTCTAAAAACCATTTTTTTTTCTTGAAAAGAGGATTGAAAAAACACCCTCGAAATAAAAAGTGTTTATGGTAGAATAACAACGCCAATATTTTGTGTGCAAAAAAACAACTTGAAAATAAAAAGTGTTGATGTTGGCATAATGTCACCAATTTTTTGTGTGCAAAAAGCAGCCTGAAAACGAAAAGTGTTGTTTCTAGAATAACGTCGTCAAATTTTATATGCAAAAAATGCCTTGAAAATGAAAAGTGTTAATGTTGGAATAACATCTTTTTCTTTTCGGGGTAATTTGTTAAAAAAAATTAATAATTCCATAAAGATAAAATATCATGACTCTAAGAAACCTTAAAATTTCAACAATAAACATGAAATTAAAGAAAAAATATCAAAAGTCTTAAAATTGCTACAATGTTTGTGCATGGTATTAATGATAATGTATTAGCATGTCTCTGAAAAGTCTTGAAAATCCAAGGATGACATTCAAGGTAAAGTATCACCTTTATGAAAATAAAAATCAAATGATTTTTAGGCATGGTATTAAACATAAAATATCACTTGTAAAAGAAAAACAAACATAAAATTCAAAGGAAAATAAAAAGCGAAAATTAAAAAAAAAAAAATGCACAATTTAAAAAAAAAAATTCAAAATTAAAAAAAACGAAAACAATTTTTTTTCTTTTTAAAGTTATAAGAAAAATAATAAAAAAAAACCATAAAATAAAATAATTAAAACAAAAAATTTAAAACAGGTTAAAATTAAAAAATAATAATAAAATAAAAAATAATTTAATTTAGAAATTTTAATTTATAAAAAAATTAAAATTAAAATTTTAAAATAATAAAACTTTAAATTAAAAAAAAAAATTATTAACAATAATTTAAATTAAAAAAAAATGCATATAAATATATGAAAAATACATTTTTAAATAAAAAATAACTAACAAAATTCATTTAATTTAAAAAATAATAATTAAATTAAAAATTAAAAAAAAATTCAATTTAAAACTAAAAATTAAAAAAAAAACGAATAAATAAAAAAATAAAAAATATAAATTAATTAAAAAATAAATAAAAATTAAAAAAGTTAAAAAATAAAAATATAAGAATTAAACAAATAAAATAAAAAATTATAAATAAATAAATAAAAATCATTGTCGCCACCCTGGCGGCCGTGGGGCTCAGCCGAGGGGCAATGGAGAGCTGCCAACTCTCCACTGCCCATCGTCCGAGCCCCAGGGCCCCTACGGCGGCAATGGTGATTCCTAAATTCGACCTAGGGCGGTGATGATTCTCATAATCAACCTATGGCAATGGTGATTCCCGGAATCGACCCAGGGCCACGGCGATTCCTTGAATAGACCCAGGGCGGCAGTGATTCGCGGAATCAACCCACGGCGACGATGATACTCGGAATTAACCCACGACGATGGTGATTCATGGAATTGACCCCTGCCACCCTAGGGGCCGTAGGGCTTGGCCGATGGGCAGTAGGGAGCTGCCATCTCTCCGCTACCTGTCGGCCGAGCCCTGAGGCCCAGGGCGGCGGCAGTGGGTGACCACGGTGATTTTTATTTATTAATTTATTTTTGGATTAATTTTTTATATTTTTTTTAAATCTACATTTTGTTTTTTATTTATTTATTGTTTTATTAATTTTTTATGATTATTAATTTTTTTTAATTCATTTTTTAGTGTGTGTATATATATATATATATATATGAATTTTATTTATTTTTAATTTTGATTATTTGAGATTTTTTTTTTATTTTTAATTAATTTTAAATTTCATTTTTTTAATTTCTTAATTTTATCATTTTCCTTAATTATGTTGTTTCTTTTTAAAAAAAAATAAAAAATTGTCTTTAAATTATGATTTTTTTTGAGTTTTTTCCTTTTTTTTATATTTATTTTTTTCTTTTTTTTGTTTTATTTATTTATTTATTGTTTATTTTTTTTTGTTTAAAGTTTTTATTTTTACAAGTTATGATTCTTATTGGTTTTTTTTTCATATTTTCTTTATATTTTTTATAATTGATTTTTTTGTGATGTTTTCTTATTTTATTTTTATGTCTTATTACAAGATGAAAATCACCACTCTAAACAAAAAGGATTGATGTTGCATCAACACTTTTCAAAATTAGCGTGAAAATCATTAATATTTCAAAACAAATGTTCATACTTGATAAATAAAAAAAATTAAAGTGCTAAAAAAATGACCATTTTTCTAAATCGACATGATATTAAAAAAAAAAAACAAAGAAAATTTAAAGTTCCAAAAATGTGCTAAAAAAAACAGGTTATTCTACATCGTCGCTTTTCAAAATTGACCTTAAAATCATGAAATTTAAAAAAAAATCATAAGAAAATTTAAAGTGTCAAAACTATGCCCCAAAAAAAAGGGTGATTCTACATCAGCACTTTTCAAAATCCGATGTTTTTTTTTGTACCTCAAAAAAATGGGTACCAGGTAATTTTCTCGTTTGATTGATAACTATGTTCTCAGTGTTCAAGTGTTTGTGGTCATCCTTAAACCATTTCGAGTTGAGACCTCGAATTCTCCCATCGATACCATTATTTTCATGTTTTTTATTAAAGCTCTCTTCTTAGACTCCTATATACCCTTTTAGATTAAGGGAGGAAATGTTGGACACATAATGTGCTAAGGGTTATGTTGTGGAATATGAAGTCAATACAGTGGGGGAGACCACTTGGAATATGAAACCAAGGGTCATTAGACAATGTTTATAAATGTATATCAATCTAACTAATAAGAATTCAGCAATTATCAAAATTTTGTCTATCATTCCATGTGTGTGTTTAACATATATATTTTAACGTGATATGAATATGATGATTTTATTTTATCTAAAAGAATGTTCTTAATTTTATTATTTTGATTACTTATTTTTTTGTCGAGTGATATGTGTTTATCCAGGCTTTACCCGTGGCTTGATAAAGCGTGACCTAAGGGCATCTAAGTTGTCAAAATCACCCTAGTATTGCACCTGTCTTGGGTCACACCAGCCCCAAGATGACTGGATTTTAGCGTGTCTCCTCCCCCTATCCTGAGTGCAATATCCTTCATGAGGTTTGATCTTGGGTCGCCTTAGTAACGAAGCCTATCCTCAACAGGTTGTGCTAGTAGGACTTGAAAAATACTTTTAACTTTTTATTATTAATTGAGCTCACATTTAAATGTTTACATTAATTTATGGAAACATAACATATCTCCTATACTGGGCTCTATATTACTTTTAACCATTTTTTTTAATTGAGCCAACTAGTAAATGTTAAATGTTTATGAACACTTACACCACTACAACATCACCCCATACTGGCCAACACACACACACAGATATACATTCCCAACATTTAAAAAATGTTGACATACTTACATTACGTGTACACATATCCCCTATATTGGGTTGTACAACATCTCTCAATTAAATAGAAAGCATAAAATTAAAATTAGTTCTAACAAAATTCATCTTAATAATAATATTATTAGAAACAACATTAACATTGTTACATTGTTAACAAGAATACATTAATTCTAATATAAATACACTATTAATATTATATTGTTATCTGTAATAAATCATCTTACTATAACATAATAATATTATTACCATAATGTTTTTATTTATATTAATGTATTAATGTTATTATTAACATTAATGTTATTATCAATATAAATGTTATTAGTAATATTTATATAATAATGATGACATTGACATTAACAACAATTCATAATAATTTGATATTGCAAGCGCCGAAAATTTCCTGATGTTCCAATGTCACTGGCCTCATTCGATATTAGTTTATTGCAAACATATCTTAATGTCACAATGTGAAAAACATAATCCACCATTATAATATGCTCTATAGACCCATATCTGACAACATTATTAACCATATGAAACATGTTTGAACAAGGCCAACCATGGTTAAACATGTTTGTGTGAAAAACCATTATCAACCAAAGTCAACTTCATATAACATGGTCAACCATGATCAAGAGGTCAACCATGGTTAACTGTGGATTATTCAAAAACCATCGTCAAATATTTTCAAAAGGTGAACCTTGGTCACCATGGACATCATGGTTGACCACAATCATCTATAAGTGAACAATGACAAATAATAGTCAACCATAGTAAACATGGGCATCATGTTTAGCCATATTCAACCATAAGCATCATGTTCAACATATCCATAGTGAGCAAGGGCATAAACATTTATATACTCATTAAAGTTAATAAATTTATACATTAAATTTAATATTTATATTTAATAGAATTTTAATTTTAATATTATCTGATATGTAAGTGTTTCAATACGTAATTTTTAATATAAAAATTATAATTGTATTACAATATAGGTTTAATATCACTTTAAATTTATGATGTTTGAAAAACAAATTTAATAAATTAACATTTTATTTGTAATGAGATGAAAAAAAATGACGTTGCCATGTGTTGAAGAACAAAGGACCTCATAATGTGAAGAACAAAAAATGACATTGCAATGTAATGAACAACAAACACCATTACAATGTGATGAACAACAAATTTCATGGCGATTATGACGAATAATATTTGTCATTGAAATGTGATGAATAATAAACAATCTCACATGTGACAAACAATTTCATATTGTGATGAATAATAAACATTTTTTCTATGTGTATAATAACAAATTGTTGGAAATACCGAGAAGGGGGTGAATCATTATTTCTTTTCAATTGTTAATTTTACCAGTTAGATCACTTATATTTAGAACAAAAAATTAACAATGATGGAATATATACTTTTATCAATTTCTTCTTTACAATAAGTAAAGTACAATAATGATATAGGGCTCCAACCCTAGATGAAGACTCCAATCTTCCAGGCTCCAACCTGTATTGTGCCAAGCACCGACTTCGTCTTTCCAAGGCTCTAACCTTGTCAATTTGAGGCACCAACCCCTAGGGCTCCAATCCTATCTTTGGTATAGGCTCCAACCTGCTTTCTTGAGGACTCCAATCCTCTAGGGCTCCAACCATATCTTCACTTCATAAAAATATGTTTGTTTATTCTTCACGACTCCCAAAGTCTTCTTCAACGAGCCCTGTCACACTTAGTCTCCATGTCACATCATCAATGACAACCTTTTGTTCTTAGAAGGTGTCACCACTTCTATTCATTGTACCCAAGAAATTTCTCCAAGTTACCTCATGATGGCTTCATTGCATCTAGTCTAGATGATGTCCTTCTTCAAGGATTGTAATAGATCTGACAAGAAAATATATAGAAATAGAAAATATGCCCAATAAATCATAGAAGACAAAACTTTAGATCTTCATTAATATCAAAACCCTTAAGGTAGGGCAACACCATACATTCACTCCTTAAGGAAGGAGATCACTCCACAAGCCATATGCTTGCCCATACAATAATCCTTGACATCTCTCAATGGAGAGACTCTAGACTCTATATAGGTTTCATACATGCAATACCATGGGTCGTTACCATGGGTATCTCAATACCGTACATCCAATACAATGGGCTTATCACTTTATTCCCTAGCTACATGTGGTCCCTTACATAATGTGGGTTAACCACTTTATTTATTAACCATGGCCCAATTATTTATCATTATTATATTATTACATCATATTATTCCCTTGGGTACCTCCCTCTCTACCCTATATTATCCCCCTTAGGTATACTACATTACACCCCCCTTAAACATGTTTTGTCCCTGAAACATAAGAAGAACACAAATAATAAGATCTACCCAAAATATTATTCCACTGGTACCATTCACATGCATCCAGCCATCCCAGATAATGGTGAACACTCAATCTAGTCGATGTCTCACTCGCTTGAGATGGAAGTGGGTTCTGGTGGTTCTTCTGTGTTGATGTGTTGTGGATGGATCGTCGCACCTCTCTATGTGTCATGCAGGGGTTTTTTTCCTTGTTGCTAATTCGTTGCCACCTTCCTGGTTGTTGTCTTGCTGGGTGATGTGGGTGGTGATATGTTGAAGCTTTAATTGATGGAATATCTTTCATTAATTCCTCAATTATTGGTGATGGAGTGGTGTCAGGTTCTTTTGTTGGTACTTGCTTTGATGTCTTTGTTTGGTTGTCTACCATCAAAGGCTCATCATCTGATGTGTCTGTGTTGTTAGAGATTTGTGCTTCTTCCTCTGTAGTCTCTGCATGGTTCCTAATGCAAATATCGTGCAATGTAATTTTCTTCTTTTTATACCAGAGCTTCATGAATTTCTTTTGCACATTAAAATTGACAGTACCAATGGATTCCATCCAAGGGTGTCCTAAAACAACATCCACAATAGCCATATCTGAAGCATAAAAATCATAGTGCAACACATACTTATCCATAGAGATATTCAAATATTTATAAATTTGAACATCTTCATTATCAACCTGTGTGTTTTCAATATGTTTCGCTGGAACTTGGAATTTTTTAGCCAAATTAACATTGATACAATTATGCTTGCAACTAGGAATGATAGACACAATGATGTTCTCTTTCTGAATACTTCCATTAACCTATAATATGGAAATGTTAGTAGAAAATAATTCTTTATGTCTCTTAGTGTCCTTTCCGGCTTTAGACCACTTGTCCAAAATGATTTTTTCAAGTTTTTTCTCGGGAAGTTTCCTCACTGCATTGTCAAGTGAGGTCCACCATTTATTTGCCTCATCTTTCAGATGAAGTCCTATGGAGCATATCCAAAAATTTTGGTATTGAGCCTTGAGATATTGTAAAATATCTTCAATAGTAGGGCCATCATCTTTTCCTGTAAACTTCATCTTGTGAGAATCCATAAAATAAAGTAAGAGTTTTGAAGAAAATCACTTACTTTGGAAAAAATTTAAAATGGACATTACTTGGTCAATATAACTCAAAATCCTTTATATAACCCATTTTTTAAAATGAAATAGCCATTCTGCATCTAACCATATGACTGAAATTCAAATCTAGGCACTCTGGAAACACAGATTTGTGCTGCAACTGTCCCGCCGTCACAAAATTTCTGAAAAAATGGTTGATTTTAAATCAGTGATAACTCCCTCATCCGAACTCCGATTTGACCGATTTTTTTTTTTTAATCTGGTGACTTTTCAAGGGGAGCTCAGAACTGTCATTGGTTGTCTAAAATTGTGCACCATAATCTACTTAAAATGTCAAGAGATTCATCGTACACAAATTGTCGTCAGAAACATTTCTGCAACACAACTGAATTTAAATCAGCGATATCACCCTCATCCGGACTCCGATTCGACTGATTTTTTTTTTGAATTTGGGTATTTTTCCATAAGGAATTGAGATCTGATATTTATTTCTGAAAATTTTTCGCCAAATTTTTCAGATCTGCTCTACAAACTCGCCGCCCAAAAATTTCCTACAAAAAATGAAAAAACAAATCTCCACTCTCTGCCCAAGAAAGTGCTCTGATACCACTTGTAATAGATCTGACAAGAAAATATATAGAAATAGAAAATATTCCCGATAAATAATAGTATAAAAAACTTCAGATCTTCATTAATATCAAAACCCTTAAGGTAGGGCAACACGATACATTTACTCCTTAAGGAAGGAGATCACTCCACAAGCCATATGCTTGCCCATACAATAATCCTTAACATCTCTCAATGGAGAGACTCTAGCCTCTATATAGGTTTAATACATGCAATACCATGGGTAGTTACCATGGGTATCTCAATACCATACATCCAATACAATGGCTTATCAATTTATTCCCTAGCTACATGTGGGCCCTTACATAATGTGGGTTAACCACTTTATTTATTAACTATGGCCTAATTATTTATCATTCTTATATTATTACATCATATTATTCCCTTGGGTACCTCCCTCTCTACGCTATATTATCCCCCTTAGCTATACTACAAGGATTCTTTAATGACTTCTCCTCAAGTATCTTTAAGTTTACTTCAACAACTCTACAATGGTGCTCCAATTATACTTCTTTTTGTAGCTTCAATACTATTAAAAGGTTTGGTATGAGGTCTTCTAAGCCTCCAACAATTTCTACAAGAGATATTCATTAATATATTTCAATAAGACATCTTAGGGTTTCTTCAATCAGATCTTCTACTATATGTTTCAACAAGATAAACTGTCTCCAACACTATTCTTCAAGAATGCTTTTGTGGTTTGCTTAAGAAGTTTTCAACTCCAAAAATATAAATTTTGCAAGAACACCAATCCTTGTGCTTCCAAGGCCTTTAAGTATATGATGTTAACAATTATGTCCTTCAAAAAATGTTCTAATACTACTACAAATTCCCAAACAAGGTATGCATCCAATGACTTTGGGAGTGCTATAAAAATATTCGAATCTGGTGTCTATTTGTTTTAGTTTGTGCTAACTGGTTAGGGAAAGATGACTGTCCACATCAGCATACTTAAAATCCTCCAAACTGCCTCCTAACTGCTGCAACTATCTTCCACTTTAGTGTTGCTCCAATGTGCTTAAGTTCTAGATTGTTTTTAGTCCTTCAAACATACATGTGCCTCCTCACAAATGTGACTAGGATTATAGCCCTCCTCAAAATGTATGCTCAGTGGATAACTAGCAAACCATCTGGCCACACTTTCTTGTCACATATTTGGAACAAAAGTTGTATTACCACAGTTACAGTAGTTTTCTTCAAGTCCGAGATTGGGTTTTAGAAGAAAATTATGTTTCTTCATGTGGTGAGAATCATTATGTTTTAGTGCAAGAAAACTGAGCTTTTACACTAGGTTTGAGTCACAAAAGGAATGCACTAGGTCTGAGCCACTGTGCCTAAGTATTCCACTGGGATTTCAGTGTGAATTTAAGCCCAAACAATATTTCTGAATAGTTCCTTCTTTCATCCTTAATTTTCTCCCCTCGCTCTTGTATTACTTCTCCGCACTCTGAAATTTCAGAGGTAGATATCCAAAAAAAATTACTGTGAAATGATTAAGCGTAGATTTATATATGTAGTTGGTTGTCCCCATGAAGAGACACATCACTCTAGAGGTAGGCCTACAAGAATTCCAAGGTGTATGTCGGCTCAATAATTAGATATAATTTTTTTAAATTAAAAATTCAATATCTCATCAACCACTGGGAGTTTCGGGGCAAGTGAGGGCTCATTAGAAAGAGGAAAAAGTCTTGTTTCATATGGTATAGAACTTATTGTGGAAATATGCCTTCAAGTTGTCGAAAATAATTTTTCGTTGTGACTGCTCTTGAAATTTTTAATGTAGAAGGTGATTAGGAAAACAAGATCATTAGGGATTCGTCATTGTTATGACTCCAAGTTCTTCATCATAGTGTGTCATAAATATCATCCATGTCATCCAGATAGTGCAGTGATATGTCATTAACCATATGCAACATTCATCGATTTGTTAGAACAAGGGCTAGATCATCAAAAGGAGATATTCTTCATCAATATTCACTATGAGCATCAATAAGAAGGACTCCTTCATCAAGAGTAAGGACATCATCATTTCTAGGGCTTCTTCATCAAGAGAAAGGATACATGAGGTTATGGTGTCTTCATCATTATGGTCAATAGTCATATAGGAAAGTACTTTTTTTTAGTGGCTTGATATCATAACGACATCATTAATAACTTGAAATATTAATTAATGGCATAGTTATCAAACAAGAGGGACTTGCCATTATGAGTAAGGCCATCATCATAATACACATGAGATTATTGTTAGTATGAATCCTTTGTCGAAGTGTATGAAAAAGGACCACTTTAGCTATGCATAACTAATAGCTCTAACAACAAAAGTGGCTGCCAATATCTTCAGATTTGTGGTTAGTTAGACAAGAAAAGAGTTGCAAAATACCAGATCTATGTATGGAAGGACATTAAGCAGTAAAAATAAGGGTTTGCTCCATATACCAATAGACAAGACAAGAAAAATTTTTGAAAGAATTTTTGTATTAATGGGGCACCTATGAGGAAAACCAGAAGGAGTATCCAATTCCCCTCAGTGGGATGGGTTCTTGGAAGCCCTCAGCACTTCAGATCTAAGATTCTTCTCTCTAGTTGATGTAGAAAACCCAATGCAAAGAATAGAGCTCAAAGGGAGCAAAATGGCAGAAAATGGTGACCAAGTGTATAGATCCAGAGTGATCTAATAGGCAAAAAAAGGTGAAGAATGGTAGGGAAAACCTTCCTATTTATAACAAAATATTGGGTCATTCTAGATCTTGGTGCATGGGTTAACCAGATCTAGATCCACTTTTTATGGAATATTTTATTATATTTGTTGGAGGGAAAAGGTATTTGACTTGGGTCAAATCCCTTAATTTGTCAAAAATAAATAAATAAATGATTTATTTATCTTTTTAAGGAAGGGGTTAGAAGATAATCAAATAAATAATGATTTATTTAATTATTTAAGGAAGTGGTTGAAAGATAATTAAATAAATAGTGATTTATTTAATTATTTATGGGTGATTTGGTCATATTTAACAAGGAATATCATTTAAATAAGGTTTAAATGATTATTCTTAGAAAATAATAAGATAAATAAAGGTTTATCTAATTAATTTCTTTGATTTTGGGTTAAACATGTCTGGGAATAATAATTAAATTATGGTTTAATTAATTATTCCATGAGGAAAATCAAACAAATATGGGTTTGTTTAATATTTCCTTTTGGGGTTTCCTGTTTTAACATAGTGAAAGCTGTTTTACTTAGGGTAAAACTGGTCTTACATGGTGTACTTGGGTCCATCTAATGATAATAAGTTAGATGACCAAAAAATGGTGTAACAGATTGCCCCCCAGCGTGCGAGTGTCAGGAGAAAATCGTATGACCGAAGTATGTTGTAAGAACACAATCACTAGACAACAAAAGGGGTGTCAGAGAGAGAAATGTGAGGTAGATAGTTTGCTGAAAGACTAGACCCTTAGGAGACAAGACTCGCAGGTGCAACAAGTCTCTTTTTATGAGAGGGTACCTGTGCTGAAGGTGGCGGGGGAGGCATACCTATGCCCGCCGAGACAAAGTACAAAAGAATAGTGTGTCCAGTAAACAAGGGACCGAACCATAAAATACAGCTGGCATAACCATGAGGCAGATAAAAATACAATGAGGAATACCACATACATGCTGTGCCTGGGATAACAGCCAGGACTTGTACAATAATATCCGAGTACATGAGATACAAATACAACCAAAATGCCCCCTGCACATGGGGAAGGGCTCACAAAATCTGACTGATACATGCAAATCGAAGAGGCGCTGCAAGTGGCTATGGCCAACATCATCAAATATCTAGAGCTGCATCGAAGGCTGCATAGAAGAGGTCATCCGGGCATGTGGGGGGCTACCTGCAGGGCCACCCCCTCATGAGGGTTGAAACATCTCACACACACCCGGGAATCATCAAGAGCTGCTGCTGGATCACTGGACCATCAAGTATACGAATCTCGATCATGCTGAAGGAGCTAGAGAAACAATCAAGCCAAAGGGAAAGGAGATATCCCTTTGCCTGATCCTAGGCACCGAACAAGAGTGGAAGCTGGAACCAAGGTACACCGCCCTCTAGACCTGGCTTCTGGAATAAATGAGCTGATGTCGACAGAAGGAGGTTCGCCATAGTTGAGGCAATGAGAGACCCTCAACCAAGGCACGAGAGAAAAGAGTCGAGCGACGGATAGACTGACACTAATGATGATAGTGAAGTGGAAAGGACTGAGTAGCTAATGGACGACTTCCCTTGCTAGAGCATAAAGGGCATGAATGACATGGCAGTGACTGACACAACATCATCAGGGATGGGGGACAGTGGAACTGAAGGTCATAATGTGTGACACAAGAGAGAGACCAATCAATGACGGATGGAGGGCTATAGTGGGGTACAAAGGGACTCGGTATAGACTCCATGGAGGGAATGATGACTCAACTTGGATGCTCTAAACAAGGGCGACTCGATGGTGCTGCCACATAGTAAAGGCCCCAATGGGGGAACCGTGGAAACATGAGTACATGATGGGAACTCATGACGAAAATCGACACGAACAAGGACAAGTAAGGGGGCAAGATGGTGCCCCAAGTACAAGTGTCGTAAGTGAGGAAATTCGATTTTTAGGAGGGGTGAAGTGACCCTTCTTGGACAAAATGTGTCCTGGTGGAGTGTCAGATCTCAAAAAAATAATAGATACCCATTTGAGGGCTCGGTGAGAGCTTTCCAACGGTGCAGACGGTTCGTCAAACGGGGCTACGGTGTGGTCACAACAGTCGAAAGAAGAAACAGGGGTTCTCTTTTAATAAGGCAGTTTTCCCTCCAAAATCACTCATTTGCTATTGTTGTTGTGGTGAATGTAGAGAGGAGAGAAGGCCCTAAATCTTGCGGCGAACGTAGCGGACAAACCGACCGTTGGAATCGCGATCCGTCAGTTGCAGGTAAGAGGTCTAACTTTTCTCTTGCATTTTGATGGATTACATTTTTAGTTTAGGGCCCAGAAATCCAGGAACAACCCCTCCTTCATCTCTACGGCCGGGTCGCACTTTTTGGGGCAAAAAGTGCGACCTAGGAAGCAGGTATCAAGGCAAAAAGTGCGACCTGGTCCAGAAAAGAGCATAAAACTGTGACCTGGGAGATGAGGGGGTTTTGGTGCTGTTTTATGGCTGGAAGTTGGGTTTTGGTGTTTGGTTATGGTTTTCTCGATCTGTACGCTGACAAAAATGATGTGTTTGTGCAGGTATGGCAGAGTTACGGGTCAACTGGAGAGAGAGAGATCTGGGGACACTACGGACAGAGATCCAGGCGGATCAGGGCGTCCGCCATGTTTTGGCCAGATTTGGGGTTCTCAAGTTTTTGGAGAACCCGTTGATGAGAGCAGGGGAACCGTTACTGGCCCGGATTATCAGTTATTGGGATCCAGATCAGGAGATCTTTGTAGTGCAGGGGCACAGGATCGAACTGACGGTCCAGGACGTGTACTTCCTGACCGGCCTCCCACCAGTGGGGATGGTGGGAAACACACAGCCAGTGCTGCCGCGGGGGCGGCATATCATGGAGTTCGTGGAACGCCATTGTCGACCGGGTCTCCAAGTCGAGGGGACGCGAATACCGATCGGGGATCTAGAGAGGCTAGAAACCCGTGCAGTGGCCGCAGCTGTGCTGCGAATCCTGGGCATCCAGGCGTTCCATCACATCACTGGGGGGTAGATGATGATAGTGGAAAGTGTGTTGGGTGGGACCTACTATGGGTGGGCCCAGATTTTATTGGTGTCGCTAAAGTGACAGTTGTCACTATGCAGGCGGAAGGTGAACCATGACTGCTCATATGGGACTTTGTTGTGCGCCTTCTTCTTTGAGAAGATCCCGACCATGAGGCCTCGTGTACAGCTTCCAGATGGGGGCCCGAGGGAGCCCAGGATGCGCCGTTGGGGATGGCTGCTATGCAGAGGAGGAGGAGGGGTGGTCGGGCGGGTGTTTCAACCGGATTTTTTTTCCCATTAGGATCAGATGCCGTTGTACATAGACGACTATCCTTATAGTGGGATGAGCTACTGTGGAGATCCAGATTTGCCACTTCCGCCTGGTCGAGTCTGGGGGCCCGATGGTAAGTGACAAATGGCTATTCTTGTGTGGGCATGTTAAATTTTTTGAATAGTAATTGATGATACTGATTCATGTACTTTTGGTATGCAGATATAGCACCGGTAAAACCGGCCGGATATACGGGACGACCGACAGCGTCTGGAGCTACAGGTCCAAGTGGGTCGAGAGCGGTGCAGAATGAGGGTGCAGTCGCTCTGCTGGAGGACATCTGCCGTAGATGCGAAAGGTTTTTGACCGGAGTATCAGAGCGCGGGTGGCAGGACTTAGACGACCAGCTCATAGAGCCATGTGTTGGTCTACCCTCGGAGTGGCGAGGTGTCATGCGGCGCATGGCGATGTCCGGTCAGGCTATGCGTGATCTACATGCTGTAGGGGCAGAGCCATTGGCCCGAGAGCCTCCAGATAGTGATTAGGGGTAGGGGCATGTGGTGCCCCGTATGATGTATGTAGGGGCAGGTGGTGCCCCCAGTTTTGGGTTTTTGTTTGTAACATGCTATGGGCATGTCGTATGTATCAGAGTAGATGGACTCTAAACACATGTTTTGCGACACATATTATGGATATGCATCATTTTTTGATGGCTGATTTAATGTTATTGTCTTGTATGAAAGGTGTGTGATAAATGCCAATCTAGAACATGGTTTGCAATACTATCTACATAGTGATTCTGTTCTCGAGGTACATGGTTGAAAGTTATGGTTTCAAACGCACGTATTAAGATTTTCACTCGTAAATAGCGTCTAAACAGCACAGGGTTATGCACATGATAAACACCATTTAGTTGCATTACAAGAAGCAGGGAATCCAAACGAACGTGCAGATGGAGGATGCGATGAAAGAGGGCATCAACTAACAGACCACGCACTGCATCATATTCGGTCTGATTGTTGGTGGCAGAACCAATGCATACCCCGTTATAAAGAACAAGGGCATGCAAAGGGGTGGAGATGGCCCAACCTGCCGAGGCTAGATTCCTGGAGTAGCGACTTGCACCATCGGCGTAACCGATAAGGGGTGTGGACGGGGGGTCCTGCAGAATGGTGTGACAAGACAATAAATGAGGGGATGAAAGGAAATGACGGCAGCGTGAGTGTACAGAAGTCATTGGGCGGCAACTGCAGGAGGGAGTGCAAAGGGCAGGATGACCAAGACTCAGATAGGGTGGTATATGAGGGCTATCGGAAGCATGGCGAGGACTCGGACTACGGAGGTCAACAGAGACACAAGTGGAGTGATCTCGGGTATGAGGAGGAACAGGATGATCAAGGGACATAACAGGGGAGGATGCAGATGGGCTAGGCTCCGAGTGTCTTGCAGAGGAAGATAGGTAAAGGATGGTTACAGTAGACTCTGTCATCTGAACATCAGGGCGGGGAATGTCGATGGGAGCGGGGGGATCCTCAGGTTGACCTGAAGCATACTGCACAAGGATAGGAGAAGCGGATTGATTTTGTTCAACCTCATACTCTCGGATTACCTCTAAAGAGGTGCGGTAGTGCGTTAGGTGAGGAAAATGGTGGGAGTAATGGCCATGAACGCCGCACAAAGCATAGGGCTTGTTGGTGCGAAGAGTCTTGGGGTTCTTGGTTACGGACATAGATGGAATGGGGGCTTCAGGGACCGTAGACTCGGGGAACGCGACTTTAACCATGGGCTGAATACGGGGCAACTCAAGACAAGCATGGGTGGAATGATCGGTGACATCACATAAAGCGCAAGGCTTTGCGGGTGGTGGAGGGTCCGGGTCAGTCGTGGTAGTCTTGTCTTTGGGTGCCCCCTTGCGGGCTTTGCCTTTCTTCCCAGGTGCCGTCATGACAAGAGAAGGGTCCTGTGGAGGTGCTGGGGGCACGGAGGCAACGAAGGAAGCTAGGGGGACCGGTTGAACCAGTGTCAAAGCCATATAGGGCTTGGGGTGACCAGGAGGGGTGGCGGCTGGGGGATCAAGGTACCAGACCGGTATGCCCAAGGTCAAGTTAGGGAGAGAGAGTGTGGCCATGACAGGGACAGAATATACTCCGGGAGGGGGAGTTAGGAAAGGGATCTGCCCAGCAGGGTAATGACCAAGAGGGACGACTTCGAGATGGTTAAGGCCAGGAGGAACTGATCTAGGAGGGTAAAGGGGTTCAGGGATACCAGCTGTAGGGGTAGGGCCAGAATGAGGAGGTCCGACTGGCTGAGATGAATGGCTAGGAGCGGGTTGCAGAGGGCGAGGAGGAGGTCGCTAACTAGATAAGGCAGGCCGCTTACGGGCAGCCTGAGACGATTGCATCATGCAAACATTCGATGAGCTGGGATCGGTGACAGGAGGGGGGGGAAGGTTAGGGAAAGTTCCAAGCAGGGAGGAATCTTTGTAAACGCCGGGGGAGACACTGGTCAAAGAATCAACGATTTGCTTGTTGGCTACGGAAGAGATAGTCGTCTCAGGAGAGGTCTGAGATTTTGGCTCATGATATGTCAACTGGTCAATGGTGACTATCTTTCCATTATGGGGGAAAGACATCTTGCGAAAGACCGCGGATGGGACAGCAGACATAGCATAGGTGTAGCTTCACCCCAATAGAATGTTGTAATCTAGCGAGGCGTCGATGACTTCGACGTCAACGCAAACAATCTTACCGACGAGGGTGATAGGACAATTACGAAATAGGCCAATGGGCTGGGAGGCATGACCATCCCATGCTCGAAGGGTGATTGTGGAAGGGGCCAGTTCAGGAGATCTGAGTTGCTTCCAAACCGAAGCGGACATCACGCATGTGGATGCCCCCTCATCAATGATACATCGGGACACGTTGGCGTTCCGGATTTTGACTGGGATTTGGAAGGAGACGGAAGGAGGGAGAGGAGGATGGTCTGATTGAGTGGCGTCAAAAACAATCATTTTGTCATCAGCAGGATCTACAATGCCCACGGCAGATAGTAGAGCCTTCTTTTGGGAAGGGCACGACTGGAGGAGCTCCAGTGTGGAAATGGCAGCAGGAGATTGCGCAAAATCATCTACTATGCTATACGAATGGGCAGCTCGACTAGGAGTAGCATTTCGATGTAGTGGGCCCTTAGGTATCTTGCTATGAACCTCAAATTTTGGTTAAGGGATATGTAAGGGGCCACTGGGTGACGAAAGAGGCTCTGGAGAACCTGAAGAAGGAGGCTCAGGAGCAGACTGAGCAGGAGGCTTGGGGTACTGGCGAGACCGAGTTTGAAGGTAAAGATCGACGGACGGGTTAGGATCGGAGTGCATCATAAGGATTTGGTAATCAGAGGAACCGGAAAGGGAAGGGGGGGTGGCTACCTAGCTATCGGGCAGTTGGGTAGCCACGAATCCTTGCTGAGGGAAAGGATCAGTAAACACAGCTGGCTGGGTAGTGGCCACATTAGGAGGAGCATGAGAGGAGGCGTGCTGGCCGCGCAATGTGGCTTGAGACTCCCACATCTTCCGCATCTGGGGTAATAGGGGACAATCGTGGGTGTAATGACCATAAACACCGCAACACGAACAAGGCTTGCTTGTGCGAAGCGGCCTGTCCGGCTTGGGCTGAGTGCCCTCTTGCTGGTTGGAAGTGCTAGGGTCCACACCAGGATTGGGTCCACGGGTACCAGGGGTAGATTGGTTTGGATTTCCTCTCTGCCTTCTTTGAGAAGAAGGGGGATTGGTCGCGCCCTGCTGTGCAAATACTTGCCCTGGAGGGGGCTGTAGGTGCTGGTGCTGGGGTTGAAAAGGCAAGGGAGGAGGAAGCGCATATGTTGGAGGAGCTGGTGCACCAGGCTGCGGATAAGGGTAATGAGTAGGTTGGGCAACATTGAGGTAAGCAGGAGGTTGGGCAAAAGGAGGAGGCATGCCGTATCCTGGATACATGCTACCGGGAGGGGGGAGAGTGCTGGAGGAGCTGGCCCCTCCCTGAGGGGGACCATAGCCCATAGGAGGTTGAGCGTATGGATGGGAAAGGGCTCCAATGATACCGTCGGCGGAATGAGATGCCCCCGGGGCGTTAGCGCCACCGGGCCTGGGGAGGTCAGGAAGAACAGTATAAACATAGCCAGATTGAGCATAGATTAGGTCATATTTCAAGGCTATTTGGAGGGAAGATTCTTCAGTTTGAGGAAAATTAGAGGCGTCATCTTTGTCGATGGGAGCGGGAAGGGTGCGAAGGAACTAGTCCATGTAAACCCGATATTCGAAGGGAGGGGCTTGACATAAGTTCTGTCTTCTTCGCCATTCCTGAACATGGGCAGAAAGGCGTGTTGAAGAGGATTGCTTGAAGGAAGTCAAGAGCTCCGTGCCAGTATCGTATCGGAGAGGGAGCTGGAAGTACGACAAAAAGGCTTGGGCAAGAGTCTCAAAGGTGGTATGGGTAGAGGTGGCTAGTTCGACATACCATTTAGAAGCTTCGTCGGTAAGCGTGCATTGGAACAAACGAAGATGGATGGAGTCATCGGTAATGGAATTGGAGGAACACCACATGTGGAAAGATCGGACATGATTGGTTGGATCTTCGCCATTAAGGCCCTCAAACTTAGAGATGTCGGAGGGGAGCTTGGTTGGCATAGCAGGCCAATTAGCATTGTGGTGAATGGGGTCATTGATCAACTGATGGAAATCGGGGAGGCTGAGGCCTGCAATGTATGGCAGCACAGGGGTGGTCGGGGTAGTTCCTGTGGCGGTTCCGCTAGTAGTAGGGCCAGCATTAGGGCCGGGAGAACCGCTAGCGTTAGGCCCTGGACCAGACATAGTGAAGGTGACAAGGGCAGAACCAGGAGGAGAAGGAGGACCCGATGAATCAGGAGAGGATTCGGAGGGCGAACTTAAAGGTGGACTGGCTCGACGACGGCGGGGCGGAGCAGGTCGATCGACCGGAAACTGAGGATGAAGGCCAAGAAGTCTCTGGGAAAGGTGCCTTGGGGGCGCAATGATGACAGGAAGAAGGAAACCGACAGGGGAAGAAAGGGACAAAATCGAATAAGGTCAAGGGCAGAAAAGGTGCAGTGACAATTGATTTTAGAGTCTTTGCCAGGCGGTGTTAACCAGGCGCTTCTTCGCTTAGGGTCAGTGTGTGGCATGCGTTAATTTTAATTTTTAAACCCTTTCCGTTTTGAGAGCAAGAAAAGAGTGTGCTGCGTAGCTGAAAATAAACCTACAGAGAACAGAATATAATGCTGAAATAACAGAAAAATAACAGCTACTTGTGCATCTATCTAACCCAAGAAGGTGGGTCTCTCAAAACTATTCTGAAAAGAAAGGGAAAAATATATGTAAAACACACGGAAAAGAGGCCAATAGATCTAAGGTCAAAAGGGACAAGGATCTAAAGGATAAAGCTGCTGAAAAGAGGTGCAGATCACAGCCAAGAGACAGAGGCAAGGTGGTTGGAAAAAGGAAGGAAATCAGCAAAAACCGGAGGGGCCAAGGTGGAGGCCTTCAAAGGAGGTCCAAAAGAAACGACAGGAGGTGATTTGAAAGGAAGAAAGGTTGATTTCAAATGATCTGAAAGGGAGGTAACAGATCTGGAAAAGGAGGCTGAAGCTCTGAAAAACAGACGGCTGAAACAGCTTAAAACGCTTCCACAAAAAGTGGAGGGTACTAAAGCCCTAAGGGGCTAGGTTCCCACTTATATGAGTAAAAACAGATCAAAAATTGGTCAAAACAGGCTGGGACAGAGGCTGGAGGACCCTGACAGTAGCTGCAGCAAAACCCAGAAAAATTGCAGAAAAATTGCTGAAAAAATGGCAGGTCGCAGTTTCTGACCTGATTTCAGTGTAGGTCGTAGGAAACAGGCTGAAAAGTGCAACCCGGAGGTCCAGGTCGAAGGTTTAGGGCCAAAAAGTGCGACTCCCTGTTCCGGCTGTCTCGGCGGCAGATTTTCAGAAAAGTTGTCGTCTCAGTTGCGGCTGGTGTCGCTTACCTGCACAATAGGGCCAGAAACACACAGAAGTTAGAAATTTTAATGTTTTAGGGTTTTATGTGAGAAAAACAACATAAAAATAGGAAAAATAAATAGCTGAAAAGAAGCCCTAGGGTCTGAAGTAGCTGGATATGCAGGAATATGAAAAACGACAGCGGTCGTAATTTAAAACCCGTGTGGAGTTGCCATTTGTTAGTATGAATTCTTTGTCGAAGTGTACGAAAAAGGATCACTTTAGCTATGCATAACTAATAGCCCTAACAACAAAAGTGGCTGCCAATATCTTCAGATTTGCGGTTAGTTAGACAAGAAAAGAGTTGCAAAATACCAGATCTATGTATGGAAGGACATTAAGCAGTAAAAATAAGGGTTTGCTCCATATACCAATAGACAAGACAAGAACAATTTTTGAAAGAATTTTTGTATTAATGGGGCACCTATGAGGAAAACCAGAAGGAGTATCCAATTCCCCTCAATGGGATGGGTTCTTGGAAGTCCTCAGCACTTCAGATCTAAGATTCTTCTCTCTAGTTGATGTAGAAAACCCAATGCAAAGAGTAGAGCTCAAAGGGAGAAAAATGGCAGAAAATGGTGACCAAGTGTATAGATCCAGAGTGATCTAATAGGCAACAAAAGGTGAAGAATGGTAGGAAAAACCCTCCTATTTATAACAAAATATTGGGTCATTCTAGATCTTGGTGCATGATTAAAATAATGTTAACCACATCTAGATCCACCTTTTATGGAATATTTTATTATATTTGTTGGAGGGAAAAGGTATTTGACTTGGGTCAAATCCCTTAATTTGTTAAAAATAAATAAATAAATGATTTATTTATCTTTTTAAGGAAGCTGTTAGAAGATAATCAAATAAATAATGATTTATTTAATTATTTAAGGAAGTGGTTGAAAGATAATTAAATAAATAATGATTTATTTAATTATTTGTGGGTGATTTGGTCATATTTAACAAGGAATATCATTTAAATAAGGTTTAAATGATTATTCCTAGAAAATAATAAGATAAATAAAGGTTTATCTAATAATTTTCTTTGATTTTGGGTTAAACATGACTGGGAATAATAATTAAATTATGGTTTAATTAATTATTCCATGAGGAAAATCAAACAAATATGGGTTTGTTTAATATTTCCTTTTGGGGTTTCCTGTTTTAACATAGTGAAAGCGGTTTTACTTAGGGTAAAACTGGTCTTACATGGTGTACTTGGGTCCATCTAATGATAATAAGTTAGATGACCAAAAAATGGTGTAACAATTATTACATCACAAGAATATTTTCCATCCTAATAATTCCATGTTGACATCAATCGAAACCTTGACTAAAAATCTCCCCCTTTTTTGTTGTGAAACCAACTCCAAAAATAGAAGAAAAGAGATATCAATGCCTTAGAAATAAGCCACTTCGAGGGGGAAACCTCCAATACATGACATGTGTTGAGCCCTGAAATTGTCTTCTATTTTTCCAAAATTTACTTCAATTCATCATTCCTTTATCATTTCATAAACCTAAAAATCAATGAGAATGATTAAGATTGCTTAAAGTTTGCATACAATGATTAACTTATTGTACTTTTGTGATTTTTGAGGTGTTAATGATTTTTGAACAGTTTAGCTACAGATTACAGTCATTATGTAGCCATTCAAGTGTTCCGTAGTTGTTTTGGTGTTTAAATATGTTACAGGTGTCAACTAAAGAAAATGAAAACATGGGTGGATTCCAAATCTTCCCTACATCATTCCTTCCCATCCACAAGGACTGAATCAATAGCTGGATGTGTCTAAGCATGTGGTCAAAGAAAAGGTCAAAGAAGCTGTTGTCTACAGGAATTAGGACTCCTGATTTTCTTTAAAGAAAATCACGAGTCCCAAAAGAGTTTTAATTTGATTTTAACTTCAAATCTACACCTGTACCTATTTTTGTTCAATGTTAGTTATGAATTTTCATATAAATTAAGCTCCGTAATACCGAGAAGGACAGTTGCTACATATTTTATCATTACAGTGATACTCTATTTTCAAGTCTCGTGTTAATAAAAAGGAGTTTTAGCCTTGATGATGTTCTGAATACAATCTTGAGGAGCTAAAGTATTAATGCTGAATTGATAGCAGAGGGCCCCTGCTATTCGAGGAGGTTTTACATGCTTTCTAGATAAGTCATTTTCAATTCCATTTTTTCATATTTCCCTACTTAGACTTCTTTCTGAAATCATAGCTTTTAGCATTATGTTTCATGTCATTTGCTTAGATAAATGATCCTTATGATATTGCAGTTAGTCTCTTTCTCAAGCTCTTCCAATATATCTCTATTAAATGAATGAGAATCAATTGTAATATTCTGAGTTATTAGCATTTCATTTTCTGTCATTTAGTTAAAAAGAAGATCCTCATTATACTACAGTTAGTCTCTTTCAAAATCTTTTCCAATAAAACTCTAATTCATGATTGAGACTTAGTTGTAATATTGTGAGGTATTGATTGTTTTTTTTCATAGAAGATCCTTATCACATTATGATTAATCTCTTCCAAAAGCTCTTCCAATAAACCTCTAACTCATGAATGATATTTAGTTGTAATGTTATAAGTTGTTTCAACATTTCATAGGAGATCCTTATTACATTATAGTAATCTTTTTCTCAAGCTCTTCTAATAAAGCTCTATCAAATGAATGAGATTTCACTGTAATTTTCTAAGTTACTATTTGTTTCAGTATTTCCTTTTTATGTTTTAGGAGATCCTCATTGCATTATAATTAATCTTTTTCACAAGCTCTTCCAACAAATATCTAACTAAATGAATTATATTAAGTTTTAGTGTTTTGAGTAACTTTTCATTTCATGAATGTTCATTTAGAAGTTGTAATATCCATGGATTAGGACTTTCTATTTTCATCATTTTCTAGTTAGGAACAGAACTTGCAAATAAACTCTGTTTTAATTCATTTATTAACGTTTCCTTTTCTCCCTCTTGAAATAGATTTAACTTCATATTTTTAGCGTAGATTAGCATACTAAGAATCAAACATAAAAACCCCAAAACATCAATAAAACACTAAAAACAACGAAGTAAGAAAAATGGATACTTTGGCACATATAATGCATTACACTTTATCAGTTTACTAGCCCTGGTCGATAATTTATGCTATCAATTTAGGAACACTAAATTGACCAAACATTTTGGCGTCATTGCCGGAGAAGTGTAACTAGGTAGCCTTATTTCTTGCATCTCAAAAACAATGACATGCATAGAGAAAGAGATTATAGGGGTAGATTTATAAGAGGCAGAAGCTTAATTCCCACAACTCCACTCACTCCACCAAGACCAAGAAGTAGCACACCTCCAACTCAAACCCATATTCCATACTATACTGGTCATAGGCTTCTAGAAGTTTCAAGATCAGATATCCAATTAGGAAGATCTCCCACTTCATCCACTGAAGCAATTCTAGAGGAAGAAGATCCAAGGACTCCTACAGAAGGGTTAACCTTTTTCATTTCCACAGGAGAGTATCTTCCAGCAGAAGAATTACAAATCCCTATTGAAGAGGAAGAAGAGGACTATTTATTCAATATACCCTTGATAGAAGAACCAGTAGAACAACTAGCTCTCCAAACTGAACCTTATATCAGTTCATAAGAATCTATCATGGTAGAAGAAGGGGAAGGAGAAGTATTTAATGGAGAACATACACTATTTGGAGGAGGTAGAGGTAGAGGAGGAGATAGAGCAGGAGATAGAGGAAGAGGTAGAGGTATAGAAGAAGGTAGAGGAAGAGGAAATGCAGAAGGAGGAAGAGGTAGAAGGGAAACTGGAAGCTCTTTTGGATTCCCTATAATAGATGAAGAGACCAACGCAACTATGAAAAATATCTCACCCTTTTTTCTTCCAAACTTTCATGGACTGAAAATTGAAGACCCTGAGACCTTCTTATTTGAATTTGAAATTCTATGTAGAACCTATGATTACCTACAAGATTCTTAGAAACTTAAACTGTTCCCTTCAACATTGAAAGGAGCAGCATTAAAATGGTTTATGAGTTTAATCACTAGGTCTATTAGGACATGGGATGATATGAGAAGAGAATTTCTAGAAAGATATTTGGATTACTATATACCAGTCAACCACAAGGAAGAAGTGTTCAAGATAATGCAAAAAGAGGATGAAAATATGGAATATTTAGCTGAGAGATTTAATTATAACATTAAAAGGGAAAAAATGCAAAATTTAGATCAAGACACCTTGAAAGCTCTTTTGTTGAAAAAAATTAGGGATGAATGGATAGATATCCTAAACATGATGGGGAAAGGAGATATATCTCAACATTCATTACCTGATATAGTAGAACTATGTATTAATATTTCAAGACAAAAATCTAAAATTCTAAAAGGACCAAGAGACTCTGCTCTTGCAAGGGCAAGCAAATCTGCAACTGGAGCAGTAAGTAGGGTAGAAATAAGGAATATGCTTGATGAATTCAAAATTGACATTCTAGGGAGTCTTAGTGAGAAAATAGACACCCTTAAGTTACAAAACAAGCAGAAATTCAAAACTGATGCCTTAGCAATATTTTGTCCCAAATGTAGGAAGAAGCATGCATTAAGAGAGTGTCCTTTGGATGCAAAAGTAATAGAGACTTGTGAAATTTGTTCAGAAAAACATGAGACCAAGAACTGTCCCTCAATCCCTAGCCTTAAAGATGTCTTTCAAGAAGAAACAACCACAAATTCCATAGAATCTCTTAATTTTTTCTCTAGAAGACCTTGACAGGGACCTCAAACACAAGGGTTTAGTAATCAAATGTATAATCACCCCCCACCTAATTGGAACTCTTGGCAGCAACCTTGGCCCCAATTTCAAAATCAATCTCAACCTTGGGCTCAAGGAGCACAAAATCCTTATGGAAGGTTCCCTCAGTATTATCAATATCCACCATCTTATCCATCATATCCATCATATCCAAACCTTCCTCCTCAAAAAAATCCTCAGAAGAATCCACAACATCAAAATAAAAATCAAAATCAAAATCCACCACTTCGATTACCATTTCCTCAAAAACAAAATCAGTTACCTACCCAGTCGATACCAAACCTGAACAATAAAAACCCTCATAATACATATATGATAGAAGTTCAAGCATTTCCAACCTATTTGATTACTCCTTTAGACCTTAATGATGTTCAACTTAGGTCTGGAACAATACTTGAAAGAAGGAAACCTTCTGTAGTTATACAAGAACAAAACAATTCTGAGGAATATTCTCTACAGGAAATAAAAGTTTTGAAGAAAACACATCTCTTCAAGACCAATAAATTGAAAAATAAAAACAGAAAGAACCAATAATTTCAACTCCTATGTTAGAGCAGCCATCAACATCTACTACTACACCTCCTTTTCCTGAAAGATTACAAATTGATAGAGGTGTAGAGAAACAAATTATGATGCCTAACTATGATTTCCTAGATGAGTTAAGAAATTTTTGTATTAAGATTCCATTATTATAGGCCATCAAGGAAATCGAAATTTTAGCAAAGACAATAAAAGAGTTGAGTATGAAAAAACCAGGAAGAAGAATAAAAGAGATAAAGAAAATAAAACTGGTAGGAAAAATAGTAGACATAATGATGGGAAAGATTGCCATTCCAAAATATCTAGATCCCGGAAATCTAGTTGTTAAGATACATATCAATGGAATTGAAATTCCAAACACACTTATTGATCTAGGAGCAGCAATCAATATCATGAGTAGGCAAATCATGGAAAAACTAAAACTTCCTAATCTTATTTTTTAACCCACACTACTACAATTAGCAGATAGATCTGTAATGAAACCAGATGGGGTATTAGAAGACATTCCAGTGTCCTTATATTATTGGGATTATCCTGTTGATTTCATGATCCTAACTCCTAAAAATGATCTAGGAGGACATCCTATTATATTAGGAAGACCTTGGTTAGCTACAGCTGATGCTTTCATTAGCTGTAGATCTGGTGATATGTACATCTCTAATGGTAGTTCAACCAAGAAATTTACATTGTATCCTCCAGCAAGAACAATCATATAATTAGATGATACTCACTGGATTGATGATGAAGAAGATATACAACCTCTCTTCACTATTTCGGAAATTAGTGAAGATAGTCAGATTTTGAATGCCTTAGAAAATCATGAATCTTCTTCAGAATACAAACATGAAAAATTCCAATAAGAATCCAATATTGAGTTTTTGTCATCAAGACAAATGTCTCTTTAATCCATGGAATAATTTGGGAGCTCTACAATTGAGATATTTCCAGCAAAAACCTTAAACATAAACAAAAACCTAGAAACATTTCAACAAGAAAAGCTAGTCAAAATATTACAAAGACATTCTTCTGCATATGCATGGGAGTACACTAATATGAAAGGGATAAACCCTAAGACTTGCACTCATAATATCTATATAGAGGAAAATTGTAAACCAATCAGACAGCCTCAGAGAAGGATGAATCCAAACCTTAGGGAGATTGTTAAAGAAGATTTGCAGAAATTGTTAAATGTCAACTTTATTTATCCCATTTCAGATAGTTAGTGGGTTTCTCCTTTGGTGATTGTACCCAAGAAAGATGGTAAATTGAGGGTATGCATTGACTACCAAGAATTAAACAAAGCTACTCTTAAATATCATTTTCCTTTACCCTTCATAGATCAGGTGTTAGATACATTAGCAGGCAAAAAGTACTTTTCATTTTTGGATGGTTTTAGTGGTTACAATCAAATTCAAGTTGCACTTGAGGATCAAGATAAAACCACATTTACCTGTCCTTGGGGTACCTATGCCTGCTGAGTATTTCCTTTTAGATTGTACAATGCACCTGCAACATTCCAAAGGGTAGTATTGGGAATGTTTTCAGACCTAATACATGACTGTGTAGAAGTATACATGGATGACTTCACATTCTATGGAGACACATTTGAAGAAGCCTTAGAAAACTTGGAAAAAGTTCTAAAAATATGTAAAGAAGCAAACCTTTCATTAAGTCATGAAAAATGTTTCATGATGTTCACTGAAGGAATTGTCTTAGGACATCATATTTCAGAAGATGGGATTATAGTTGATGAGTCAAAAGTTAAAGTCATCTCTATATTATTAGTTCCAAGTTGTCAGAAAGATGTTAGGAGTTTTCTAGGATTTGCAGGATATTATAGAATATTTATAGAAAACTTCACCAAGATAGCATCTCCACTTTTCAAACTACTCACCAAGGACTGTGAATTCAATTCAAATCCTGACTGCCAGTTAGCATTTGAAACCCTGAAAACAAAAATCTCTAAAGCACCTATTTTAGGGGGACCTAACTGGAAATTACCTTTTCACATCTCGACAAATGCCTCAGATACAGCTTTAGGAGCTATGGTAGGACAAAAATACCTGATTCCTTATGCCATCTACTATACAAGTAAAAATTTGACTCCTTCAGAGTTGAATTATACTGTAAATGAAAAAGATTTCTTAGTTGTTGTTCATGCCATAAATAAATTCAGACACTATATAATAGGCTATGAAACCTTTGTTCACACAGACCACTCTGCAATTAGGTATTTAATGAATAAATCAATTACTAATGGCAGAGTCACAAGATGATTATTTCTTTTACAAGAATTTAACATCACCATTCTAGATAGGCCTAGAAAACAAAATACAGTGGCTGATTTCCTATCTAGACTCCAAAACATTAAATACAATACTCCAGTTGAAGATAAATTCCCTGATGAATATCTCTTTGCAATTAATACTCGAACTCCCTGGTTGGCTGATATTGCCAATTACCTAGTTTCAGAAAAACTTCCTTCAATTATGAATTCAAGAGACAAAAGAAAAATCATTTATGACAGTGCAAGTTATTCATGTATTTCTAATGAGTTATACAAAATAGGTCCAAACTTTATTATCAGAAGATGTGTTCGAGAAGACAAGATGCCTGAGATTCTCAAGGCATGTCATGATGAACCTTGTGGTGGACACTTTGTTGATAAGAGGACAGCTTATAAGATCCTTCACCTAGGATATTATTGGCCATCCCTCTTTAGAGATGCTAAAGAGTATGTCAAGAGGTGTGATAGTTGCCAAAGGGTAGGGAAACCTTCCCCTTCAGGTGAGATGCCATTGCAACCTCAGGTACATATTGAACCTTTTGAGAAATGGGCTTTGGATTTTGTTGGACCTATTAATCCTCCATCAAAACAAAAGAAATATATATTAGTTTGCACTGATTATGTTACCAAATGGGCAGAGGCCAAGCCATTACTTTCTGCTACTGAAGCATCTGTAGTTAGTTTTCTTTTTGAGGATATTTTTACTCGTTTTGGTGTCCCAAGAGAAATTTTTACAGATCAAGGAGCTCAATTCACATAAAAAATGGTGGAGAAAATGGTAGAGAAGTACAAAATCAAACATAGGAAATCCACTCCCTACCATCCACAAGCAAATGGCCAATTAGAATCAACCAATAAGGTGATTGAAGGGATCCTAAAAAATACTGTTCATTTACATAGAAGAGATTGGGCAGAAAGGCTTCATGAAGCCTTATGGGCCTACAAAAATACATGGAGAAACACAACAGGACACACCCCTTATGAACTTGTTTATGGAAAACAAGTCCTATTTCCCATAGAGTTTTAGATCCAAACTTTCAAAATGGCAGTCCAGTTAGGACTTGATTTGATAGAAGCACGGAAGCACAGACTGGAGCAGATTAATGAATTGGATGAGATCAAATAAGATGGAGTCCAGAGAACAAGCATAGTCCAACAACAAAGGACTAGATGGCATGACAAGTATATCAAAGAAAATAAATTTAAAGAAGGTGACTAGGCACTCTTGTTTGATTCAAAGTTCAAGGATTTTCAAGGTAAATTTCAAACTCATTGGCTTGGGCCATATGAAATTGTTAAAATCTTTGAAAATGGAGCAATAAAAATCAGGACAATAAATGAATGAAAGGTAGCATTTCTTGTAAATGGACACAAACTGAAATTTTATCATAAGCCACTTTCAAGAGAATAATTTGTCAAGAAATTCCAAGATAACATTGATATGAATTTAGTAAAGAAGAACTCTTCTTCTTCACTAACTTAGTTGTATTTTTCTTAAATATTTCAAATATATATATATATATATATATATATATATATATATATATATATATATATATAAGAAATAAAAAAAAAGGTATAAATATGAAAACCAATCATTGATTGGCATGTTTATACAAAAAGTGTAGGGTGAAAATCAGAATTCTTCTGACACTTTATACTTTCAAATTTTTCTTGTTCTGCAACTAAATTTCATAAAATCACAAATTGCATATTCATTTTTACTCCATACTTCATTTCATTCATATTTCATTCCATCTCATGTTTCACTACATTCATTTTCCATTCCATTTCACACTCATAATCTATCTCATTCCATTCCATACTCATGATCAATTTCATTCCATATCCATATTTCATAATTTTTAACAGGTACATTCTGCAGTTGTCTATTTGGTAGCCAATCCTATTCTGCAACCAATTTGACCCTACAAGCCTACTTCAATACACAAAGGATTATATTCAAAGGAGATTATGGAGCTTAGAAGATCAACATTTTACAAAATGAAGAACAAATACAACAAGCAGCAAAATCAAAAGGGCTGAGGTAAATTGCGTGAAATTATTTTTATAGCAAAACATGAAATATATACTAAAGTTAAATCATATGTTTCCTAAAGTTAATCTATCATTCGAATTGATCCTTTCCTATCATAGAAACTCCTCAACCAAATCCCTTAACTTCCGCTCCATAAAGGTTTATCATTAATTGAATGATTAAACAGTCAAAAACTTAGATGTGACCTATTAGGTCACATCCTTAGATCGTATCATTTATTGATGATTTTCGAAAATCATCATAAAATCTCTTCACAGTATTTCATTTCATATTAAACTATTAACCCGATCATTTTCATCATTTACTGTTACCTTGTTCATTCATCCGTATCCACTCACTGCCATTACGTTCTGTAGCCAATTCATCTACAGAAACAAAGAAGTCATTTTAAAGGGTGAAACAACCTTCCACAGCTACTCTTTATTCAGGCACAGGATCAGAGATAGAGCAGTAGACCTAAGCAATGGTACCAAAGAGAAATGGGGCTAATTGTGAGAACAGAGCCAACTGGGATCAAATATTTAGAAGGATACCCTCAGGTTAAGGGGCTATTACAGCAGGTTGGGTGGTTGAACTTTGTGAATAAGTTCAATGGATTCCACAAAGAAATCACGAAATCATTTGCTAGGTCATTCGATGGATCAGAGGTAGAAATTGGGGATATAAAATTAACCATCACAGAATCATTCATAGTTGAAGCCACATAATTTCCAAGACAGGGAGAACACTGGTTTAAAAACAAGGAGTTCCATAATGAAACTTGGAAACAAATGCTAAAGAACCCAGGTGTTGGTATCATTTGTTTTGATAGATTGGCTAACCAAAAGACAAGGCAACATCAGAACCAATCTTTAGAGTTCCAAGATCTATTCCTCCTGTTCTTAGAGAGGGATCTCTCAAATTGTTTGCAAAGGTATGTCTTGTTTGCTTTTAAGTATTGATTTTAGACTAGTTATTAGGTGCAAGTGTTTGTTTGTTTGTTGGTTGAATTAGCACAATAGAGCATGAAAGGTCTAGGTAGTATAGATAGAAAGAAGAAATGTCAAACTCATTGGGAAATGGATTCAAGAAGAGGTTTATGACAAACTTATCAATGGATATGGGATATCAAAGGGAAAATCTAACTTGGCCATAGGATCCTTTAGTTTTTTTGAATGAGATGGACATTAATGATTTGAAAGAGAGTTTTAATTCTCAACAAAGGGAACTTAAAAACATAACTTGAACATAAAGAGGTATTTGATAGATAGGGCTAACCATGAATTCTACAAACCACACTTTAAGCAAATGATGACTTCAAGACAAATTTTCAAATGAAATCTAAGATTCGGGAGCACATCCTATTTCCTCAAATATTTTATTTCAAAGGACTTAGAAAAAATAAAAGATTCACTGATAATTGCAATCATAGAAGAGGGAAAACCTAACACATATATGATCACAACTATAAAGACCTTTAAAACAATTTTTCAAGCAGGGAAAAAGGGTATGATCAAAACAGACCTCCTTGGCTAACTGTAAACAATGGTACTTCAAAGGCAGACTTCAAAAAAAGTTTTCAAGTAGCAGCAGACAAGCAGGGAAAAAAATCAATCATGCTGAAACCAACTATTTGAACTATTAGAGAAATAAACAAGCATGAGGAATAAAAAGAAATATTAAAGACTCTAAAATACCTCAGCAGAAGAAAATATAAAATAGTGAAGGATAAACATGTCTAAGGTGCTTCCAGGAGTCATTTCTTAGCCTAAACTTTTCATCCTACTGTAGTAAGCATTTATGAAACATAATGAAAACAGGAAAAATAACGGACAGTTCAAAATACATCACCAACAACCAAGCTCAGGGATCCAATGATAGAGCCTTCTCAAGAACAAGCATGTCACAACATCATCAAGCTTCCAATACTTCAATTTCTTCTTCAACTTCAAAATAGGCTATGTATTATTTCAGAGAGTTTCAGTATTACAACTAGTGACAAACCAACAACTTCTCATCTTCTTCAGAATTATTTATAGAAGAAATGAGGAGGTGGAAGAGTTTTAGGATTGAAGTGTGATTAATTATACACTAAATGCAACTCCTAGCCTTGAAAACCATGCAAGTTATAAGGTAGGAAAGCATCAAATTACAACTCTGTTTCATTTACTCTGTTTCTGCTTTTTAAGGCTTAATGGGTAAAAAGATTGATTTTAAGGCCTATTTATCTTTTATAATAACTTTAGTGATAGTTTTAAATATATTCCTTTGTTTGGATTAACTTTTTAGTTGTCTTTAGGAAAATATCTTCTGAATAGGCAATAACTATGCCTTCTGTTGATTTATGGAAGCAGCAGGTGGCTCTTTGGGTAGCTGGGGATTCAATTAGCCCCTTTTATGAGGGTGTGAGGTGTCCTTTGGATGATATTCCTTTGTTTTACCTTAAAACATTGTTAATTTGCTCTTTATCTGTGTTTTAGGCTTAATTAGGCCTTGATCTTCATTTCCAGTCTTTAACATTTAACACTGTCTTTACCTCTGTGGATTAGGCTTTTGATTGTTGAATTTATGCCTTAATCCCTTAAAACTCTGTTTAAATCATTAATTCTTCATTTCTACTTTGATTTTATCCTTTGACACTGATAATCTTTATTTGATTGATGTCTTACTATGTTTTTGCTGTGTTGCAAGTGTGTAGAGGGTTTTATGACATCACCAATGCTCAAGAAGCACGAAAAAAATCATAATTAGAACCCTGCAAATTCCCTTTCTTCTTGGATAGTGGCATGTGGATCGTCATCCCTGGCCTTTTGTTTCATTTAAAAACTGTGGAAAAACCTTTATAACATGAAAAAAACACACAAAAGTTAACAAAATCCTGTGAAAAATAGGTTAAGACTGCTCTGGTCAGTTTGGGCACGAGGTTAAGTCGGAGCCGTCGATTTGGATTGATCAATGGCTATGATCTCCTGATGAAATCATTTGGGAGGATAGATGGTGGGGAAACATGAATGGTGATAAAATTAAGTCCGGGCCGTTGAATTAAAAGGACAAATGGTGGAGATCAAGCGATGAGATCTTTCGGAGAATAGATGGAGGATAAATGAATTGGAGATGAAGTGTAATGAGAGCCGTCGGATTAGAAGATCCGATGGTTGGGATCAATCGGTGGGATATTTTGGAAATAGAGGTGAGGGGCAATGGTTTAGGGTTTCAATGTAATATGAGCCGTCATATTAAAACAATCGATGGTCGAGATCAACTAATGGGGTCATTCGGGAGATTATATGGAGGCATATGAATTGGGATCAGGACATAACGTGAGCCATTGGATAAAAAAAATCGACGGTCGAGATCTAAAACCAACAAAAATCAGTACTGTGGAGATAAGTGGTAAGGTGGAAAACCAGAATGGTTTTCGCGCGGCGTTGGAGTGATTTTGAAATTTGGCCAAAAAAATGCAATACAATACATCGTTTGACACGCGTCCCCTTCAATACTGCCCATTTCGCATTTTTTTTCAGTGTTAAGTCATGAGCGCGGAAAAAAAGAAAAATTCGATTTGAGCCGTCGGATCAGAGGTTGGAGATCGGACGGTGTGGATCGCACGCGACAGGGAGAGCTACATAGCGGAGAAAGTAGTGGAGTCCACGATGATGTCAGGTTTTTTGTCGCGGAGCGGGTTGGTCTGAGTGAGATCAGGTTTAATCCCGATCATTAGATCTTCCGCAACGAACGGCTAGGATTAAAAGATTGAGCGGGGGAAGGAAAGGAAGAGAAGGCAAGGTATATGGTGAGGTGGAAATAGGGTTAAATCCTGACCGTCGGATTTGATGACTCGACAGTCGAGATTAAGGGAATGGGCGACTAATGTTAAAATGAGAAAAGGGACAAGAAACTGTCGGGCTTAATCTTGATCGTCGGAATTTTCTGACGGACGGTCAAGATTGTAAGGCAAAGGGAAAGGTAAGGTAGGGGATCGGGCAGCCCAAGGCCGTCGATCTGACATGATCAATGATCGATATTTGTTGAAAAATTGAACGGTCGAGTTTTATTAAAATACAAAGGAAAGTCAGGTTTTATGAAAATATAAAGAAAATTTAGGTTTGGGAAAGGGTTTTAAGCCCTTTCGCGCCCAGTTGCGGGGCTTAAGGTCTTATGAGGTAGAGGGTTACAGGATTTAAACCCTCGGGGGCTTAAGAAACCTTTATATGCAAAAAGGGTGTTTTTAGGCCTAAAATAGTGATTTTTAAGCTAATTTGAGGGTTCTGGTAGAGGAGATAGGGGTTTTTAAACCAAATGGAAGGGGATAAAATGGTTTTAAAAGGGTCTTGGAAGATTTCGAGGCCAAAATGAATGGTTTTTAGAGGATTTTTGTGGGGGGGGGGGGGGAATGGGTTAAAGGAGAAGTGAAAATGATGGAAAATAAGGGTTTTAAGCAGTTTTTTCTCTTTGAAAACAGCAGGCTTTTTAGGATAAAGAGGAAACAACAGTGAAGATTAACTCAAGGAATAATGATCATCATAAAAACTTTAAAAGATGATAAGTTTTCAAAGGAAATTATCTCTTGAAGTTTTGAAAAGACAAGTTTAGCCACTTCTTGGTATAACAAAATTTATAAGTGGCTAACAATGGCTCCACTTGGGGAGGACAGCTGGTCTTTTAGGTGTCCAGAACCTCAGTTGTAAATCTCTGGCTTTTCAGTAAACCAATGCCTTCATTCATTGGGCAGCAACTTTTCTTTTCTTTTGTTAATCTTCTTTTGATTTGATGATATCTGCAACAATTTGAAATAATGGAATTCTATCAAAACAACATGTCTACCTACCCGTTCCTACTGATCCTAACATTTTTTATTATTTCAGAGTGCATTTGGACTAGCAAACTCTTTTCAAAAACATTCTATTCTTTTGAAAAAACATAAAACTAATCTATTTCTACTCTTATTTCTCTATGAACTCAGTTTAAACAGTTGAGTTCATAAGCTTCTCTACCTAACTACTATCTGTTAGGATTAGACTCTCTGACAGATTTTTATTCTCTAAATTCTAAAACAGAAATTTAAAAGCAGCCAAGCTAGGATTAAATAGTCTAACTCGTTGTTGATCTATGGCATAAAAACAAGTTGCACATAGATTAAAATTTGCAGAAACTTTAAAACAAAATGGTGAAGGCTTAAGATCTGTAAATTAAAACTTCCTTCATTATCTCTTCAGCTCTATTTTTTATTTTGTTTGAGTTGTCTTCATTCTCATTTTGGATTAATTTTGTAGTATATTAGAACCAATTATCTTTCTATCTTCAAAGGTTCAGGATTTGAGCATGTTTGAACCTTCTTTCTTCTAACCTAATCTATCTTACTGATAAGCCGAGATTGAGTTGTTTAGCTGATCTAATTCACTAACCTATCAGCAGAAAATTAAAAGGCTAATTAGTCATGATTAGGCTGTATGACTAACTAGAAGTGTGTCTTTTAGGAGTGGCATTTGAGCTTGCACACTTTCAGATTTTGTCTCTTCCTTTTGGTATGGGGCTCTACCTTTCTTATTTTACAATCGGCCGTCTTTTATTTTCTATTGTTTTTGTATTTTTCTTTTTCTAACTTTGAATGCAATGTTCAGACTATGATATTTACAATGGAAAGTAAAAAAATTTGAAACTCATGACTCTTGGCAGAAGTAATGCTTGAGCATCCTGCCATTAACAGGACCTCCATATAGATCTTCTCCATTCAATTTTTTTAGGAAAAATTCATTGTGACCCCTTTCAACATGAATAACATAGGGTCCTTTCCACGAGTTCTCAAACTTGCCATGTTCTCCCTTCTCTTCCCTTCTAGAATCCCACTTAAGAACAACATTTCCAACTTGGAAATTATTTTCCTTAGTTCTTTTATCAAATATTTTCTTGATATTTTCTTGAACTAGTTGTGTTCTTTCATAGACTTCTTCTCTGGACTATTGTAAATGAATTGTTTGGTTGATTATTCTCTTCACATCATTTTCCTTAGCTTGCACTTCTTGGAGGAGTTTCATGACTGGAACTCCTAATGAGGTTGGGAAGACTGCATCCATGCCATAGACCAACTGATAGGGGGACATGTTTATTGACTTCTTTGTAGTTAATCAGTCAGCCCATAAGTCATGAACTAGCTTACTGTGCCATGATTTCTAATTTTGTTCCAACATCTTTTTGATGATATTAATAAGGCTTTTGTTGAAGGATTCAGCTAATCCATTTCCTTGGGGATGATAGGCAGTAGAATGGCCCAAGGTAATACCATTCTTTTAGACTTGAAGTCAGCAACATTATCTGTGATGATTTTTCTAGGACAACCAAATCTAGATAGGATGTTTGTTTCAATGAACTTGATAATGACAGAGTCAGTAGCATTCCTAGATGGTATGGCTTCTATCCACTTGGTAAAGTAGTCAGTGGCAGTGAGGATCCACTTATGTTGGGCTTTGAAGATGGGTGAATTTCCCCAATGAATTCCAAGCCCCATTGTTGAAAGGGTGCCTCAACACTGATGAGATCTAATGGTAAGGGAAGGAGCTTTCTTTTGCCATCAAAAATTTGACACTTACGGCAAGACACGACTAACTTTTGAGTATCTGGGAAAAGGCTAGGCCAATAGTGACCATATTTGAGGATTTTGTTTACTGTGGTCTTCCAGTAGAGGTGTCCTCCACATTCTCCTTCATGCAACTCATGCATGAGTTTTCCTACATCATCCTCAAGTAAACATTTAAGAAAAATTCCAACAACATTTTTCCAATATAATACCCCATCTAATATGCAATAATTCAAAGCCTTCTATTTCAAAAATCTAGCTTTAGTTTTAGACAAAGAAGGAGGGGAATTTAGATATAAAAGCACATAAATGATGTCAAAATACCAAGGAGAATTCAAAAATGTTTCTTCAATGAAAGGGGCAGTGAATTCTTCTATTTCTTCCAACACATCCACCATATTCATATCTAGTGCTTGGAAGTTTGATTCAGCCATGAGTTTTGCTAATCCCTTCCCTTTAATCAGTTTGGTGGCCCTGATTTCTAAGTCATATTCAAGAATAGTAGCAATCCATTTTCCCCTTTTACCATCAGGGTCTTGACTTAGAATATCCTTGACAATAGTATGTGGAACGAAATAAATTATGTGAGAGTGTAAAATGTAGACTCTAAATTCCTTTAAAGCTTTCACCAATGCCAAGGCTTGTGTCTCCATGATGTTATATTTGAGAGGAGCATCTCTTAAGGCCCTACTAAAAAAGGATATTGGTTGTTCTTACCCCAAGTCATTATTTTGAAGTAATACTGCAACTATTGTATGTTTAGATGCAAAAGAAAAGATATAAAAGTCTTTGGTGAAATATGGACTAATCAAAACTGATGTTTGAGTGAGAGCTTGTTTAACCAGTTCAAATGATTATTTAGCTTGTGTAGTCCATTTCACACCTACCTCTTTCTTAAACATGTTTGTAATGTCTCTTAATAGCTCAACAAGGTTGGGGATAAACCTCCTCAAAAAAATAATCTTTCCAATGAAAGATTGTAATTCTTTGAGGCTTCTTGGATGGCTAATTTTCAGTATGCCATCTATCCTTTTAGGGTCTACTTTGATTCCATCTTCTGAAATTATATGACCAAGAATTTTACCTTCTTGGAGACCAAAGAGTGTCTTCTTGGGGTTCAAAGATAAGCCAAATTTCCTACACTTCTCAAAAACTTTTCTCAAATGAATCAAGTGTTCTTCATCAGTCTTTGAGAAAATAGTTATGTCATCAAGGTAAATGATTATAAAATATCCAATATCTTTAGAGAAGGCTATTTCCATGGTCCTTTGGAAGGTGGCCCCTACATTCATCAAACCAAATGGCATTTTGGCATACATAAAGGTGCCCCAAGGTGTAGTAAAGGCAGTCTTGTGTTGATCACTTGGGAGCACTAACACCTGATTGTAACCTGAGAACCCATCCAACAGTGATATCCTTTTTTACCCAACTACCCTTTGAAGTATATGGTCCATATTGGGCAAGGGGTAGTTGTCTTTTAGAGAGGCTTTATTTAAATTTATAAAGTCAATGCAGAGCATGATTTCCCCTGTCTTCTTCCTAATAGAAACTAAGTTTGACACCCACTCTGAATATCTAATGGGTACTATAATCCCATCATCATACATATTTTCAATCTATTTCTTGACTAAAGGAAATAAAACAAGGTTTATCCTCCGTAGTTTTTTTTGAAAGGTTTTTTATTTTCCTTAAGAGGAATTTTGTGCTAAATAATGCTAGTGTCATAAGATTTCAAATCTCTGTATCCCCATGCAAACACATCTCTAAATTTTTTGAACATCTCTATGTATTGCAGTTTTATGTGAGCTGGGAGAGTGTTGGACAGTTTGATCATTTTGGGTTCTGCTAGGCTACCTATGTTATGTTCTTCTACATTTGCTTCCACAGGCTCTATTCTTGGTTCTTTGGCTACATCATTAAAATCAAAAATATGTTCTAAAGGTGTGAGGCCTCTTGGAAATGTATCATTCTTACATTGTAAAACTTCCAAGTCTTTGTGGTCTGCGTTGTCAATCAATTCTGCCTCAAAAAGATTTTCACAGTGATTTATATCAGCAGAATATGTTATTTATGTTTCTGGGATTTTTTCATTATCCAAACAGTTTTCTTCATGGCTGGTTTCTAATACTGGTATGGCAAAATAATTTTCTAATTTTAGGAAATCATATATGTGTTTTTCAGAGTCAAATACTTGCCAATGGTCCTCATTGTCAGGCACTGCATGCCTGTTTTTGACCTTTATGTTGAGATGTTCATTTATTTGAGGTACTTGGCAATTGCTGGCAGTGAAGGCAAGTTCATTTTCCAGATGATTTTTTGCTCTTGGAATAAAAATGAGTTCATATTTTTCAAAGGTTTTTAATAAATCAAGGGCAACATTTCAATATTCTCTAAGTCTTGGGTTTTTAGCTGAATATTCTCCTTTGATTTTTCTTATGATAAGTTCAGAATCTCCTAGGATTGATATTTTCTGGGTTTCTAGTTGTTTAAGCAACTGCAAGCTAAGAAGCAGGGCTTCATATTCAGCAATATTATTATTGCATGGAAAGTCTAATTATATGAATAACCTTGATTTGTATTTTGAATCCATACACCTACCCCTGCACTTGTTTGATTACAAGATCCATCAAAGTTTATTGTCCAAAGTATATCTGCCTTATTTTCATTTTCTTGTTGATGTTGATTGCCAATGTTTTGTATCTAGTTTGAGGGAAGTTCTGATTGTGTTGGTAAAATGATTTCCTCTTTGTTTTATTTTTCTTGTTGAGTGATTTGATCTTCATTGTATAAGATAAAGGAATATAAGCTTGACTGAATGGAATAGATTGGAGAGTTTTTTGGTTTATCTATGTTTCTCAACATGTATTTCATGTGGAATTCTTTGTATAATCTTCTGCTTTGGTTAAATACTGGGATGGTGGCATAAGACATGTCCATTTGAAGGCTTCCCTGAAGTTTGGCTCCCCATGATCTTGATAAAAGCATGCCATACTTTGGGGGAATGTCAGCGACTACTATGTCCATTACTAGACTCTTAGCAGGGATTTGAGAGAAGTTAACACATAAATCTTTTATTAAACCCAAGCATTTGACTCTAATTGAATCAAAGGAATACAAATTCTTGTATGGTTTAGTAATTTCAAAGCCTAAGATTTCCATTACTACTTTGGGCATAAGATTATGTGAAGCTCCAGAGTCTAACATGGCATTGTGCAATATCTTATCATGTATATTCAAACTAACATAGAAGGGAGGGACAGCTCCTTCTTGGTATTTTCCTTCAACTTCTAGACCAAACAACAACTCAGGTTTGTCATTTGTCAAGTTAAAGTGTCAGTATCACTTCCTCAGTTCAAAGCTTTCAAAACTTGGTTTTTGTACACTTCTTGGGTTACTATTTCAGCTAGAGGTATGGTAATTTTTATCTTTGCAATCTCTCCTTCAAGGCTGAAAGGAACTATGGATTTTATCACATTTACATCTGTTTTTTCAATTGAATTCCTTTCAGCAATTCTAATTTGCTGAACTTTGTTTGGACTGCTATTTGGGACAATTTTGTTAGGTCCACTTGCTAAAGTGCTAGGGATGCTTTGCTTAACATTTGGCTAGCTACTCTTCTCTTTGTTTAAATCTGTTTTCTTAGCCAAAATGTTGGGTTTCTCTGCTGTCTTCTTAGGCTAATTTTCTGCATTTTTCTTAACAACAATACTAGTTTTTTTATCTTTTGAATTATCTATGTTTCCTTTGCTCCTGAGATCATATTGTTTGTGCACCTCCATGATTTCATTTTCAAACCCCAATCTATAATCATCAGAATCCTCATACGTTTTTTTATTTTGATCTGAGGAGAAGAAACATTTTTCTTCTTCAGTGAGGAAAACATCATCCCCACTATCTGATCCAATCAAGTTTACATGATCTTCTCCCAACCTTTCAATCTCTCTTTCTTCCTCTTGATATACATAGTTTTGTTGGAAGGGAGGTCTAATTTGTTGTTCATTGTCTCTTTGCCTATATTGATTATTTTCTCTTCTGAAATTCTGATTTCTATTTTTGTTTTGGGTTTTTTTTTTATTTTCTCTTGGTGGCACTCTATCATTTAAGTTGATCTTTTCAATCATATTCTCCATTACTTTTACTAGGTTTTCAATTTTGGTGTCAGAAGATGAGGTTGAGGGTGCAATATCATATTTATAAGTTACCCTCTTCTCTGATCTTAACCTAGCTCTTTTTTGAATAATGTTTGCTTCTACACTCACAGCTCCCTTCTGCATTTCTTCTAGAGTTAAGTAATCTCTCTCTCTAAGTTGATAGGCCATTTCAGCATCAAAACCTTCAGGATATCTTACTAAGCCCATGCCCTGGGGAGGTTTCATGTGAGGTGGAAGAGCATTGTAAACACTGTTAAACCTAGTGGAGTAGTCATGAACACTCTCCCCTTGATTTCTTTTAAGACTGCTATACTCTGCTAATATTTGGAGAGGGTTCTTTTTTATTTCCCATCTGTTTATGAATGCTTGATGCAAAGAAGGAATATCATTGATGCTGTTAGGAATTAAGCTTTTAAACAATTTTTTTACTTCTCCTCCTAAACTTTGGGCAAATATTCTCATCTTAATGGTCTCTTCTTCTATCTCCATGTAATCAAAGGCATCATTCATCTTATCTACGTGTTTTTGGGTAGTAGTAGGTTCATTTCCAATGAAATGAGGAATTTTGGATTGGTAATCATTTGGTAAGGGAAGCATAGGTTGTGGTAACACTAATGGGGCATACCATGTTGCCATGGCTGGATGGAAAGGTGGATTTACAAGGGGTGGATTGACAAGAGGGAAAGTGGGTTGGAATGGAGTGTTTTGGACATTTGTTGTGTGAAGAACATCAGTTGATGCACCAACAAGAGATTGTTGAGCGGATCTAGGATGAGAGAAACCAAAATTATGAAGGAAATGTAAATCAGGTGGAATATTTTCTCTGCTACCAAGATGTTCAAATCTATCTAGGGATGAGGATGGAGACTCTAAATCTATCTAATCTATGTCATCAAGTGACCTAGTTCTAAATGGGTTTCTTAAGTCAACTTGTGAATCTTGTAGAGCTGTAAGGTTTTCAGGAACAAAATTAGCTCTTTGGACTAGTCTGACAATAGTTGAAGCTTGAGCCTTAGGAGACTTCCTAAGTATGCTTTCAGGATTATCAACTATCTTAGGAGGATTTGGGTCAAGATAGGCTCTATTATGAACCCTCCTAGAAGCCACAATGTTGTGTTTTAGACCCAACAACAAGAAAATTTTAACCAAATATGACAATCTTCAGTAGGCTAATTGATCTTTAGCAAGAAAAATTTAATCCTCAAGTCTTCTTAACTGAGTTTGTATGATGTTATGATAGTATGGGTTTCCTAGTGGAGTCTTTAGGTCTATTTAGGATTGTGGAGTCACGAGGTAGAAATTTTTTAGCTTTCTTGTGAAGGTAAAACGTTTTATGGTTCCACCACCATTATTATGAAGCCAATCTGAAATATTTTTGGATTTTGTATATTTTTATGGTTATGAGAGTGTCCTATGTCTGATCTTAACACTTAGCTAAGGTGCTCAAACAAACAGAGTTTACTCTATGGCTTACTAATTGATTTTCTTAGAGATTTGTAGGACTAAAGAGTTTATAATAGTTTGCTAATATATCATAGATTCAATAGGTCCCACCGTGATCGCCATTATGTTGGTATCTTGTATTTTGATAGATTGGCTAACCAAAAGACAAGGAAACATTAGAACCAATCCTTAAAGTTCCAAGATCTAGTACTCCTGTTCTCAGAGAGGGATCTCTCAAATTGTTTGCAAAGGTATGTCTTGTTTGCTTTTAAGTATTGATTTTAGACTAGTTATTAGGTGCAAGTGTTTCTTTGTTTTTTGGTTGAATTGGCACAATAGAGCATGAAAGGTCTACGTAGTATATATAGAAAGAAGAAATGTCAAATTCATTGGGAAATGGAGTCAAGAAGAGGTTTATGACAAACTTATCAATGGATATGGGATATCAAAGGGAAAATCTAACTTGGACATAGGATCCTTTAGCTTTTGTGAATGAGATGGACATTAATGATTTGAAAGAGAGTTTGAATTCTCAACAAAGGGAACTTAAAAACATAGCTTGAACATAAAGAGGTATTTGATAGACAAGGCTAACCATGAATTCTACAAACCACACTTTAAGAAAATGATGACTTCAAGACAACTTTTAAAATGAAATCTAAGATTCGGGAGCACATCCTATTTCCTCAAATATTTTATTTCAAAGGACTTAGAAAACATAAAATATTCACTGATAATTGTAGTCATAGAAGAGGGAACACCTAACACATCTATGATCACAACTATAAAGACCTTTAAAACAATTGTTCAAGCAGGGACAAATGGTATGATCAAATAGACCTCCTTGGCTAACTGTAAACAATGGGTACTTCAAAGGAAGACTTCAAAAACATTTTTCAAGTAGCAGTAGACAAGCAGGGAAACCCATAAATCATGCTGAAACCAACTATTTGAAGTATTAGAGAAATAAACAAGCATGAGGAATAAAGAGAAATATTAAAGACTCTAAAATACCTCAGCAGAAGAAAACATAAAACAGTGAAGGATAAACAGGTCTAAGGTGCTTCCAGGTGTCATTTCTTAGCCTAAAATTTTCATCCTACTATAGTAAGCATTTATGAAACATAATGAAAACAGGAAAAAAAATAGACAGTTTAGAATACATCACCAACAGCCAAGCTCAGGGATCCAATGATAGAGCCTTCTCAAGAACAAGCATGTCACAACATCATCAAGCTTCCAAGACTTCAATTTCTTCTTCAACTTCAAAACAGGATATGTATTATTTCAGAGAGTCTCAGTATTACAACTATTGACCAACCAACAAATTCTCATCTTCTTTAGAATTATTTATAGAAGAAATGAGGAGGTGGAAGAGTTTTAGGATTGAAGTGTGATTAATTCTACACTAAATGCAACTCCTAGCCTTGAAAACCATGCAAGGTATAAGGCAGGAAAGCATCGAATTAAAACTCTACTTCATTTACTTTGTTTCTATTTTTTAAGGCTTAATGGGTAAAAAGATTGATTTTAAGGCCTATTTATGTTTTATAATAACTTTACTAACAATTTGAAATATCTTCCTTTGTTTGAATTAATTGTTCAGCTGTCTTTAGGCAAACATCTTCTGAATAGGCAATAACTATGCCTTCTGTTGATTTATGGAAGCATCAGGTGGCTCTTTGGGTAGCTAGGGATTCAATTAGCCCCTTTTATGAGGCTCTGAGGTGTCCTTTGGTCGATATTCCTTTGGTTTACCTTAAAACACTGTTAATTTTCTCTTTGTCTATGTTTTAGGCTTAATTAGGCCTTGATCTTCATTTTTGGTCTTTATCCTTTAACACTATCTTTACCTCTGTGGAATAGGTGATCCGGATTTATGCAGGAACGCAACAGGATAAACATATAACCATAAATACAGAGATGCAGCGGAAATAACACTTCATTTCATTAATATCAAAGAACTGAAATTTTCTTACAGACAGAATGGAAATAAAACTAGCTAGGGCGCTGGTAGCTATCTCTGAGAAGAGATGTGGCGGCTTACGGGCCTCTGAACTGAGTTACAATGAGGCTCGAGGGCCTATTTATCATTTAGAAACAATGGGAAATCCTAAACAGCCAAAACCCTAACCCTAGGAGATGAAGCGCCAAAACTATGGGCCCCGTTTGGGTAAATTGGTGTTTCAACTTCCAGGGGCGTAACTTTGGCATACGATCTCCGTTTGACGCGTACCATACCTCGTTAGAAAGATCTATCCGAGGACTACAAATTTGGAATGGGAAACATCGGTCCATGGACCCATGTTGCCCTTCATTTTCCCAAAAAAACGTCGTTTAGGGCCTCAAAATGGCTCCGGAAGTTTAGGACCCGAAAAACTGTTAAAAATAGTAAACTGTGCCGAAACTGAAAAACTGAAATAGACAATGGTGGAGCCCCAAGTGGAATAGGCGGGCGACCACCAATATCCACCTGGATCATTCCTCCCCCCTTAGGAAGCAATGGTCCCCATTGCGTTAAGTTCCTCCATGAGATGAGGAAATTTCTGCTGAACTTGGTCCTTGGTGAACCACTTTCCTTGGTGCAGGAGTTGGCCGGCTTTGACAACCCGATATAGTTGGATCTTCTGCTGGCGAGTGTTCTTGATTTGCATGTCCATGATGCAATCTGTGGTGGCCTGTTCCATGCAGTCTGGATTTAACTCAGTTGGTGTGAGTTGTTCTGCAATGTCCGAGGTGTCCAGTAGAGGTGGGAAGTAAGGACGAAGACGATCCACATTGAAGACTGGGTGCAGACCAAGGAATGGTGGAATACTGAGCTCGAATGCATTGTTCCCTACAGCCTTGGTGATGGTGTACGGCCCGTATCGGAGCGGGCGAAGCTTGCGGTGGGGTCCAGTGAGGCGCTCCTTCTGCAAATGTAGCCATACTTTGTCACCCACATGGAAGTTGTGTGGCACCCGGTGTTGATCATGGCGTTGCTTGTACTTGGCATTGGCTCTGTCCAATATATCATGAACCTGTTGGCGGATGTGTTGAATGCGCTCGATGAAGCTACTTACTTTGTCAACTTCAGACTGGACATGAGCTGAATTGGCCTGAGCAGCTGCAAATGGCATGGCTACGTCGATGGGACATAGTGGCTGGAATCCCAAGCCCACCTGAAAGGGGCTATGGCCGATTGAACTGTGGAGAGCCCGATTATAACTATGTTGTACATAAGGGAGGCTCTCTTCCCATGTGCGTGGATGCTTTGAATTGTACATGCGCAGAATGTGTACAATCATTCTGTTGACGACCTCTGTCTGGCCATCTGTTTGGGGATGGAAAGCTGTGGACTTGGTGAGCTTGGTATCCAACATAGACCAGAGGCTGGACCAAAATGTGCTGAGGAACCTGCTATCCCGATCTGATATGATAGACTGTGGGATCCCAAAGTGCACCCACACTCGTTCAAAGAAGAGTTTAGCAGTGGCTTCTGCTGTGATATTCTTCTTGTAGGCCGCCATAATGGCCATCTTCGAGAATCTGTCGACGACCATGAAAACACAGTCATTTCCTTGCTTAGTAGAAGGCAGGCCCGACATGTAATCCATGGAGATGGATTCCCAAGGTCGACTAGGGGTAGGTAGAGGAGTATATAGGCCTTGCTTCTTGATGGTCGGTTTGGCAATGGCACAAGCAGTGCAGGATCTGATGTGCTTCTCGGCATCCTTTTGAAGGTTCGGCCAATAGAAATACTTCTGCAGGATTGCTACTGTTTTCTCGACCCCGAAATGCCCAACGACTCGACTGTAGTGTGCTTCCCATATCATCTTGGCACGCTCGCTTGAAGGAACACAAAGGTGTCCCATGTGACATAAAAGTGCATCTTGGAGGTGAAAATTTGGAACTTGCATACCCCCCAGGAGTGCCTTGTAAGTTTGGTCAAATTCTGGGTCACTCTCATAGAGAAGCAGCCAATCAGAAGTCTCATGCCCACAAGCATTGAATACAGTGGTGAGCGCCATGATCGGTGGTCGGCTGAGGCAATATGCAACATGATTGGTGCTACCCTTCTTATACTTGATGTTCAAATGAAACTGTTGTAGATATGTAGACCACTTCTGATGGCGATCATTCTGCAACTTCCCTTGTGTCTGTATGAACTGCAGGGGCCTGTGGTCTGTATGGATGATTGTTTCCTTCCCCAAAATGTAATGCTTCCATTGTCGACAAGCTTGCACAATGGAGTACATTTCTTTGTCATATGTGGGGTACTTACGAACTGTGTCAGACAATGTCTCATTGTGAAATGCCACTGGATGTCCCTGTTGAGTAAGAACTGCCCCAATAGCATAGTCAGAGGCATCTGTCTCGATCTCAAATGGCTGTTGCAAGTCTGGTAAAGTGAGCACTGGGGCAGAACAGAGGCGGTTTTTCAGTTCTGTGAACGCCTTCTGTTGAGGTTCCGACCAAAAAAAAATTTCTCTCGCTCCTCCCTTGGTGACTTGACTCAAGGGCCAAGTGATATGACAGAATCCCAACACGAACCTCCGATAGAAATTAGCAAGACCCAGAAAGCTGCGAAGCTCTGTTATAGTGGTTGGGGCTAGCCAATCCCGAATGACTTGGATCTTGGCTGGATCCACATGCACCCCCCTTTCATCAATAATGTATCCAGATATTGAACCTGGGTCATGCCAAAAGTGCACTTCTCCAAATTGGCACACAACTTGTGTTGCCGCAGTGTTTGGAGGACTTGTCGGATGTGGTGAAGGTGCTTTTCCCAAGTCTGGCTGAAGATCAGAATGTCATCCAAGTACACCACTACAAATGAGTTGGTGAATGGCCGCAAGATGTCATCCATCATCCTCATGAAGGTGGCGGGAGCATTCGTCGACCCGAAAGGCATGACCAGCCATTCGAAAAGGCCTTCCTTGGCTTTGAAGGCAGTCTTCCACACATCGGAGGGTTCAATTGGTACCTGGTGATACCCAGACTTCAGGTCGATCTTGTTGAAATATTTTGCACCTTTGAGTTGGTCCAGAAGGTCATCAATCCGTGGGATTGGGTACCTATTCCGGACAGTGATCTTGTTCAGCGCCCGATAGTCAATACAGAGTCTCCACGTCCCATCCTTCTTCCGTACCAACACGATCGGGCTCCCACAGGGCGATGAACTTGGTCTGATGTGACCTTTCTGCAACAGCTCCTGAATCTGCCTCTTGATTTCATCATTTTCCAGAACAGAGCGTCGATAGATCGGTCCATTGGGTAGTGGCGCACCTGGGGTCAGATCGATCGGGTGCTTGACCTGGCAGTGCATAGGAACCCCTGTGGGTGAGGTGAAGATGTCCTCGTACTCCTCCACGACCTTATCCATTTGTTGTTGTCGTGCAGAGGGGCCCTGTCTGGAGGTCGTGGCCACAGTCTTCTTCTTGCCCTGGGGGCGGATCATCAGGAAAACGAATTTCCTGTTTTGGGAAATGAGCTTACTGCATTGTTTTGCAGTAACCAAAGAGATAGTCGTAGGAGGTGGTACCTCTGGTATCCTGTACAACTTATTTCCCAAAGTAATAATAACAGCACGAGGTCGAGACTCATATACAGCATGACGCTTCCACAAGTATGGTTGTCCTAATAATACATCAGAAACATCAATAGGAGCAACGTCACATAATACCTCATCCGTGAAGGGCTTGATGCTATAGGGAAGGCGACACTGCCGGGTGACGCGGAGATCTCGTCCTTGGTGAAGCCACCCGATGGTGTATGGATGTGGGTGAGCTGTGGTCGGCAAGCCCAACCGCTTCACGGCGTCTGCTGAAATGAGGTTCTTTCGGCTCCCATTGTCGACAATGAACTGTACCGGGGAGCCCTTTACCCACATCTGGGAGTGGAAGAGACGTTCCTCCTCCTCTGGATCTTCCGGTTCCTCCTTTTGGATCTTTGCAGTGGCAACAGTGGCGTTGGGCTCCGCATCAATAATCTGTTTCCCTTTTTCATTCACCTTTTCAGGTTCTAATTCGGAGTCAGAGAATGCATCAGACTCAGAATCCCTCATCTCGGCCACTAGCGACTGCTTGGCCCGACACTCACTTGTGTTGTGAGTGGAGCTCTTATGGAACTCACACCACTTTCCCGTGTCCTTCTTTGGATTTGCGGTGCTGTTCTTTTCTTGTGGCTTCGATGAGTTGTCTTTAGCCCCCATTCCTTGGCTCGGTCCTTTGTTCTACGGTTTGGAAGCACCTTTCCCTTGCTTTTGATTCGCAGATCCAAAGTCTCGCTTCTTCTGCTTGAATTTCTGCTCAATCTTGGCAGCATACCGATATGCCGTACCAAGCGAGGAGATGTCAAGGAACTCCATTTCCTCCTGAATGTATTTGTGCAGACAGCTACGATACTTTAGCACCAGATGTTTCTCTGAATATTTGATACCCAACTTTGTGCGCAGGGTATGGAACAGATTCGTCAGCTCATGCACATCTTGATCCCTTTGTTGTCGCAGCGTGGTCCATTGTATTTACTTGTCCTCATAGCTCCCCACGGGATAGTATTGTTCCTTGACGGCGTCTCGGAAAGAATTCCAAGTTGGTACGGCCGAGAACAGAGAGGGTTCTGTCTGGTCCTTGTTCTCACAGTAGGTTTCCCACCAGTCCTTAACATGGGGGTAGCTTTGAGGAGTGCAAAAATAATCTTCTCCCGGTCTGAAAAGTCATGAACAGAGAAATATCCTTCTAATAGATTCAACCATCTATCTACGGCATCTGCGTCTATTTGACCCTCAAATATGGGAATGTGAAAATTTACTTGTACCTTAAAGGGAGTCGCAACTCCAGAGTGGCTACTGGATGCAGATGCGCCGCCGGTGGGCAGCCGTTGAAGGATCTGAGCAAAGTTATCCATCATTGCGTTCCTTTGTTTTTCAAGGGCCTCCTCGAGCAATATTTTGATAGGATCTCCTGCTCCCTCATCTTTCTTTTCGTCCCCCATGGGCGTCCGTCGAGGTTTGCGAGGCTGATCTTGCAAAGGTTCCACCAGATTGAGCCCTAGCTCCTTATACCCCGACCTCGTTGGGGACATGCAAGGAAGGATCGAGAAAAAGCAGACCGCTCTGATACCACTGATTCTGATTTATGTAGGAACGCAACAGAATAAACATATAAACATAAACACAGATATGCAGCGGAAATAACACTTCATTTCATTAATATCAACGAACTGAATTTTGCTTACAGACAGAATGGAAATAAAACTAGCTAGGGCGCTGGTAGCTATCTCTGAGAAGAGATGTGGCGGCTACAGGCCTCTGAACTGTGTTACAATGAGGCTCGAGGCCTATTTATCATTTAGAAACAATGGGAAATCCTAAACAGCCAAAACCCTAACCCTAGGAGATGAAGCGCCAAAACTATGGGCCTCGTTTGGGTAAATTGGTGTTTCAACTTCCCAGGGGCGTAACTTTGGCCTACGATCTCCGTTTGACGCGTACCATACCTTGTTAGAAAGATCTATCCGAGGACTACAAATTTGGAACGGGCAACATCGGTCAATGGACCCATGTTGCCCTCCGTTTTCCCAAAAAACGTCGTTTAGGGCCTCAAAACGGCTCTGGAAGTTAGGACCCGAAAAACTGCTAAAAATAGTAAACTGTGCCGAAACTGAAAAACTGAAATAGACAATGGTGGAGCCCCAAGTGGAATAGGAGGGTGACCACTAATATCCACCTGGATCAATAGGCTTTTGATTGTTGAATTTATGCCTTAATCCCTTAAAAATCTATTTAAACTCATTAATTCTTCATTTATGCTTTGATTTTATCCTTTGACACTGATAATCTTTGTTTGATTGATGTCTTACTATGTTTTTGCTATGTTGTAGGCACGCATAGGGTTTGATGACATCACCAATGCTCATGAAGCACAAAAAAAATCATAATTTGAACCCTGCAGATTCCCTTTTTTCTTGGATAGTGGCCTGTGGATCGTCATCCCTGGCCTTTCGTTTCATTTAAAAACTGTGGGAAAACCTTTCTAACCTGCAAAAAACACACAAAAGTTAAGAAAATCCCATGAAAAATAGGTTAAGACTGCTCTGGTCGGTTTGGGCGAGGTTAAGTTGGAGCCATCGATTTGGATTGATCAACGGCTATGATCTCCTGATGAAATCATTTGCGAGGTTAGATGGTGGGGAAACGCGAATGGTGATAAAATTAAGTTCGGGCCATCGGATTAAAAGGACGAACGGTGGAGATCAAGTGATGAAATATTTTGGAGAATAGATGGAGGATAAATGAATTGGAGATGATGTGTAATGAGAGCTGTAGGATAGAAGATCCGACAGTTGGGATCAATTAGTGGGATATTTTGGAAAATGAGGTGAGGGGAAATGGTTTGGGGTTTCAATGTAATATGGGTTGTCAAATTAAAACAATCAACAGTCAAGATCGACTAATGGGGTCATTTAGGAGATTATATGGAGGTAGACGAATTGGGATCGGGACATAACGTGTGCTGTCGGATCAAAACAATCGATGATCGAGATCTAAAACTAAAAAAATTAATACTGCAGAGATAAGTGGTAAGGTAAAAAACCAGAATGGTTTTCATGCGGTGTTGGAGTGATTTTGAAATTTGGCCAAAAGAAATGCAATACCATACATCGTTTGACACACATCCCCTTCAATACTACCCATTTTCCATTTTTTTTTCGATGTTAAGTCACGGGCGCAGAAAAAACACGAAACACGATTTGAGCCATCGGATCAGAGGTTGGAGATCTGACAATGCTGATCGCACGCGACGGGGAGAGCTCCACAGTGGAAAAAGTAGTGGGGTCCACGATGATGTCAGCTTTTTTGTCACGGAGCGGGTTGGTCTGGGTGAGATCGGGTTTAATCTCGATTGTTAGATCTTCCACAATGAACGGTCATGATTAAAAGATGGAGCAGGGGAAGGAAAAGAAGAGAAGGCAAGGTAGATGGTGAGGTGGAAATCGGGTTAAATCTTGACCGTTAGATTTTGATGATTGGACGGTCAAGATTAAAGGAATGGGCGGGTAATGTTAAAATGAGAAAAGGGACAAGACACTGTCGGGCTTAATCTTGATCGTCAGATTTTTCTGACGGACGGTAAAGATTGAAAGAGGGAGCAGGGTTATATGAGCAAAGGGAAAGGTAAGGCAGGGGATCAGGCGGCCCAGGGCCGTCAATCTGACATGATCAATGGTCGATATTCATTGAAAAATTGAACTGTTGGGTTTTATTAAAATACAAAGGAAAGTCAGGTTTTATGAAAATACAAAGGAAAGTCGGGTTTGGGAAAGGGTTTTAAGCCCTTTAGCGCCCGATTGTAGGGCTTAAGGTCTTATGAGGTGGAGGGTTATAGGAGTTAAATAATCAGAGGCTTAAGAAACCTTTATATGCAGAAAGGGTGTTTTTAGGCCTAAAATAGTGATTTTTAAGCCAATTTGAGGGTTCCGGTAGAGGAGATAGGGGTTTTTAAACCAAATGGAAGGGGATCAAATGGTTTTAAAAGGGTCTTGGAACATTTACATGCCAAAATGAAGGGTTTTTAGAGGAGTTTTGTGGGGGGGGGGGAATGGGTGAAAGGATAAGTGAAAATGATGGAAAATAAGGGTTTTAAGCAGCTTTTTCTCTTGGCAAAAAGCAGGCTTTTTAGGATAAAGAGGAAACAGCAGTGAAGATTAACTCAAGGAATAATAATCATCATAAAAACTTTAAAATATGATAAGTTTTCAAAGTGAGTTATCTCTTGAAGTTTTGAAAAGACAATTTTAGCCACTTTTTGGTATAAAAAAACTTATAAGTCGCTAACACTAGGTATGGACATTTCAGTGTTTAGAAAGGGTATTCCTAGTACAGCTCTAAAAAATAAATGGAGTAATATGTTGTTAATTTTACAAAAATTTATAACATGTGAGGGTAGATTCGACACCTTGTATGTCTATCATATCAGATTGATGATGAATTTCTTATATTATAAAATAAATCTACCTTTCTTCCTGCTTAATAGTTTGAAAAGGATGGCCTCTAATGTTCAGAAAAGACTCCAATTCCTAAAAACTACTCTGCACCATCATGGCCTAATTAAAATACTGATTGAGTTCCATTTGAAGAAAGTAGGAGGTAGCTGGGAATAATTTCTTCAAAGAAACCATTTTGAAGAACTAGAGGAAACACTATCTAGAAAAGAAACTGTAAGAAGAAGTAGGAGGGGAAAAATTGATAAATCTGTTGAAATCAAACCTGATACATCAACATGGGAATATAGTGAAGAATTAATCTCTAAAAAATTGACAAAGATCAAGAAAAAAATCAGGGTTAAAAGAAAAGAGAAATTAACAAGTTAATGTGCTGAGGAGAAAAATGAAAATCCGACTAAATTAAGGAGAAGCTCTAGGCTTAAAGGCATGGCGTAAAATACATGGATTAAAGAAACATGAGTAATAAAAATTGAAGAGGAAGAAACTCCAATCCAAACACTAGTTGATAGATCTCCTTTACACCAGTATGAAGAAGACCCTAATAGAGGAACCCCAGATATAGATCCAGCCCAACAACAGATTTATGACTATGTGGAATCACTAGAAAAAAGGGCCTCAAAAAATCAAGAAAGATCTCTTAGTCCACAAGAACCTCCAATAGAAATTTTGAGAAGAGACAATTATGAGTTGGAGCTACTGAATAAACATATCAAGAATGAAAATGAAATCTTAAGAGAGCAGGTCAAATTAAAGAATGGCATGAGCAACACTCTCTCTCAGCAAATAAAAACATTGTATAAAGAAAACAGGAAGCTAAAGAGGAGAAATAAGAAACTGAACAGGGCACTCATTGATCTTAGGTTCAAATTATTCATGAGGAAACCCAGAATGGTATTGACTACCAAAAGAAGCAGAAAAAGGAGGCTGGATGTTCTTGCAGAAGTTTCAGAGCACATGGAATAAAGTTTTGATGAAATTGCATGAGGACATGCAAGAGTTTTCTAGTGGGGGTATGTTGAGCCCTGAAATTGTCTTCTCTTTTGCCAAACTTCACTTTATTTCATCATTATTTTATCATTTCATAAACCTAAAAATCAATTAGAATGATTAAGATTGCTTAAAGGTTGCATACAATGATTAACTTATTGTACTTTTGTGATTTTCGTTTTCTTAATGATTTTTGAACAATTTAGCTATAGAATACAGTCATTCTATAGCCAGTCAAGCGTTCCATAGCTATTTTGGTGTTTAAGTATGTTATATGTGTCATCTGGAGAAAAGGCACACATGGGTGGATTCCAAATCTTCCCTATATCATTCCTTCCCATCCATGAGGATTGAATCAATAGCTGGAGGTGGCTAAGCACATGGTCAAAGCAAAGGTCAAAGAAGTTGTTGTCTACAGGAATTAGGACTCTTGATTTTCTTTACAGCAAATCACGAGTCCCAAAAGAGTTTTAATTTGATTTTAACTTCAAATCTACACCTGTAACTATTTTTGTTCAATGTTAGTTATGAATTTTCATATAAATAAAGCTCCATAATATCGAGAAGGACAGTTGATACATATTTTATCATTACAGTGATTCTCTGTTTTCAAGTCTTGTGTTAATAAAAAGGAATTTTAGCCTTGATGATGTTCTGAATAAAATCTTGAGGAGTTAAAGGATTAATGCCGAATTGATAGTAGAGGGCCCCTGCTATTCAAGGAGGTTTTACATGTTTTCTAGATAGGACATTTTCAATTATGTTTTGTCATATTTCCCTACTTAGACTGCTTTCTGATATCATAGCTTTTACCATTATGTTTCATGTCATTTGCTTAGATAAAGGATCCTCATGATATTGCAGTTAGTCTCTTTCTCAAAATCCTCCAATATAACTCTATTAAATGAATGGGATTCAATTGTTATAATCTGAGTTATTAGCATTTCATTTTCTGTCATTTAGTTAAAAATAATATCCTCATTATACTACAGTTTGTCTCTTTCAAAAGCTTTTCCAATAAACCTCTAATTCACGAATGAGACTTGGTTGTAATATTGTGAGTTATTGATTGTTTTGTTTCATAGAAAATCCTTATCACATTATAATTAATTTCTTTCAAAACCTCTTCCAATAAACCTCTAACTCGTGAATGAGATTTAGTTGTAATTTTATAAGTTGTTTCAGCATTTCATAGGAGATCCTTATTACATTATAGTAATCTTTTTCTCAAGCTCTTCCAATAAACCTCTATCAAATGAATGAGATTTCACTGTAATGTTCTAAGTTACTGTTTGTTTCAGTATTTCCTTTTATGTTTTAGGAGATCCTCATTGCATTAGAATTAATCTTTTTCACAAGCTCTTCCAACAAATATCTAACTAAATGAATTAGATTAAGTTGTAGTGTTTTGAGTTAATTTTCATTTCATGAATGTTCATTTAGAAGCTGTAATATCCATGGATTATGACTCTCTGTTTTCATCATTTTCTAGTTAGGAACAGAACTTGCAAATAAACTCTATTTTAATTCATTTATTAACATTTCCTTTTCTCCCTCTTGACATAGATTTAACTTCATATTTTTAGCATAGAGTAGCATACTAGGAATCAAACATAAAAACCCCAAAACATCAATAAAACACTAAAAACAAAGAAGTAAGAAAAAGGGATACTTAGGCACATATAGTGCATTACACTTCATCATTTTACTAGCCCTGGTCGATAATTTATTCTATCAATTTAGGAACACTAAATTGACCAAACAACATGAATTAACAATGCTTGGATGAGACAAATTACAAAACCTCCTTTCTATATATGGGAGTCCATGGGGCCACAATGTAATCCTAGCCGACCTAACAATAATAATTTAAGGGAAAAATAATAATAATATGGGGGTTACAGGGGTACAATCATAATAATAAGGGACTATACTAGTAATATAGGGACCTAGCATGCCCCGCTCCTTCAAAAAAGTGGTGTCCTCAATGCTTGAGTAGCTCTAGGTGCTTCTGTGTAAAATTCCCATCCTCCCATATAGAATCTTCAGTGGGTAAGTTCTTCCAGTTGATGAGATACTCTGAAATTGATCGATTTCATAGCTGTCGAGTTCTTGTTTCCGTGACCGTTTCATGTTCCAATATGATTTTTCCTTCCTCATCAAGTTCTAGCAATATTTTTTGAACTGGAATATTCTCACCTATAACCTTCTTTAAGCATGAAACATGGAAAACTAGATGCACTCGCGAAGAAGAAGGAAGCTCCAATTGATATGCCATAGTACCAATCTTTTGCAACACCTTGTAAGGACCATAGTACTTTGGCGATAATTTATTATCCTTCTTAGCTTGCTTGAGGGACATTTGTTTATATGGTTGTAGCCGTAAAAATACCCAATCTCCTACATCAAAACTTTTCTCGCTGCGATGTTGATCTGCCTGTTGTTTCATTCGATTTTGTGCCAAATTCAGGTTATCCTTTAAGAGTTGGAGAACTTCTTGCTGATGCTCGATGTGATCTTCCACTGCTTGAGCCTTCGAATTTTCTCTTAAAGATGATGTGATGGATGGTGGATGATATCCATAAAGTGCCATAAATGGGGTCATTTTTGCTGCAGTATGGAAGGAAGTGTTATACCACCATTCAGCAAGAGGTAACCACTTGACCCATTGTGTTTGTTTATCAGATACAAAACAACGTAGATATCCTTCCAAACATTTATTTACTATCTCAGTTTGACCATCAGATTGAGGATGATAAGATGAGCTATGAGCTAATTGAGTACCCAAACAAGAAAATAACTCCGTCCAAAAATTTCCAGTAAAAATGGGATCTCTGTCGCTCACAATAACCCTTGGGCTTCCATGTAGCTTTTGAATTATGTCCATAAATGTAGTAACAATTGTACTTGCTTTAAATGGATGAGATAATGCACAAAATTTCCCATACTTGGTAATTCTATCAACTACCACCATGATGACGCTCTTTCCTTTAGACTTAGGTAAACCAGTGATAAAGTCCATTGAAATCTCATCCCAATGTTGACTTGGAATTGATAAAGGTTGTAGAAGAGCAGGGGTCTTAATTGTCTCAACTTTATTCTGCTGGCAAACTATGGGGGAATATGTATTGAATACTTGTTACACTAAAATTTGTCACCATGACATTTATCTCTCTATATGGGTTCATCATTGCCTATTTATTTCTCCCTCGGAAGTATAAAAACATGAAGTTCCCCAAATCAAGTCTTGGAACTGGAAGAAGCTCTTAAAAAACCTAAAAAGCCTACTCTCGCACTTTTCCTAGTCATTCCCTGCGGTACCGCGGCTAATTTTTATAAAAATTGTAGTACATCCCACACATAAAGCTCATTAAAACTGCAGACCCCTGTAAAAGGTAAAATAAAGAGAAAAGTAAGTTCTAGAAGCCCAGCTGATCGAATATTCTCCCAGATGGGGCCTTCTAGAAGCGTTATTTGATCGAGCTTCATCCCTTCCATTCATGAACCTTCATCCCTTCATAAATGGAGCTATTCCTTGATTTTTAGAGCTAAAATCCCATAATGAGAGGGGTTTATCCTTCCTTTTTGGAGCTGAAACTACCTCTCTTCAGCTATAAATTGAGACCAAGTTTCAGTCTGAAGGGTACTTTTTGGATACTTAGTAGTTGATACTTACCTCTTAGCTTATAGAAGAGAATTGTTGAAGGAATTATACTCTCCACATTTGGCATTGTTGGCATGAGAGAGATTACATACTCATGGCCATAGTCTTATGGTGATATAGAGAGTTGGAGTCTTATCAAACTAAGGAAAACGATTGTTCGGGACCCCGGAAGAACCTATGCAAACATTAAGGCTTTAAGGTTGTAAGGTTTCTTCTTTTATTCAAAGTTAATACAAATGGATTCTATTTTCTCATTGAATTGTTCATCTATATTTTGAATGAATTAATTCTTAGACTCCTTGATCACTAAGATAGATTATTGCTTTTGAATTACCATATTTTGCAAATTCTTTTGATCTTGTTTTCCTGTCTTTGATTGCAGATCTTATATGCTGGACCGATAACTTTTGGAGCGACTGGATTGAAGACAAAAAAATCATTGGACTTTAGGTAGGAATTTCTATCCATATTTAATGAGAAATTCTTAAGAAAAATAATCTAGAGAAAATGGTCTACATCTGTCTGTTTGTTTCTAGATATCCTTAGGATACTAGGGAGATCGCTCTTGTCTCCAAGAGGGATTCATCTGTGCAGCAAAATGGCGACTCCAATAGGGATATTCTAAACTTATTTTTCTTCCATTTTCAGTTTGATTTTTGAAATTTATTTGATTGATATTAGCTCAAAACTTGATTGGGTAGAAACGCGATAGGATCCCTGATTGTAAATCTATACTTTTATTTTTTCTCTACTTTTCCTGCCTTCCACACTTTTTCCTTTAAAACAGAGCGGTAGACTCCGCAATATTTAGTAGAATAAAGTGTGGTACTGCACCTTGTTCTATTAAAAACTGCGGATCTCTGGAAAATTTTAGAAAAAGTAGAAATTCTATTTTCTGGCATTCCATTACTTGATTTTTTTTCTTTACCGAATTTGTCTTGGCTGTCAAAGACTTCTGTGAAAAATTTCTTTCAGTAATTTCTATGATTAAGTGATCTATTCAGTTAGTTTGCATATTATGAGTAAATAATTTGTCTAGTCCTCCCATTTCTCTGAATTAGAAACTTTTGTATACTTCAACTACTTGGTATTTCATTACTTTTCTATTGAGCCATTGAACTTGATGCAATTATTATTCTTATGAAAATTTGATTTTATTTTCATTTGAAAACTTATAAAACCTTTAGATTGATAAGGACCAAATTTCATTTTAAAACTACTTTTGGATGCTTTGATTTCTTGCTGGAATAAGTGGAAAATTCTTGGTTATATTACAAACCAGGCTTAAACATCCTCCAAATTTTAGATAGAGTTAAAGATTAGACATTTCTTTTAGTTTTGAATTTTATTATTTTAGTATTTTTTAGTTTTCTTTTGGAAGAAGTTTGTTTAGTTTCTGATCTAAATAATATAAGGAATTTCATTTTGACCAAAAGATATTTTTTGGAATTGGAATCTTTGAATTGTCTTATTTTCAAAGTTTCTCATATAGGAAAGAAAGAATTGATATTTTGAAAGTTTCTGAAAATATCTCAACTCTTTCCTCTTGTTATACTTCATTGAAAAGAAATGAGTTGTTTATCATATAGATGCATTGTAGCGAATTTTGAGTCGGGTCATTAAAACATCATCAAGTTTCATTTCCATACCTATTGTCCTAAGAAACTGCCAATTAAAAGTAACGCTTAATTAAAATCAATCTAGAAATTTTAAATTTTCTAGGGCTCTTTTCACCAACATAGCTTAGGCTAGTGTCTTGGAATAGGTTTTAGTTAACTCTCCAAGATAGTAAAAACAAACAAGTAGTCAATCTTGCGGTAGGAAAATCCAATTGTAGCATGTATGCTCTGGGAAGCTCCTCCTAAAGGATTCAAGCATGAGATCATATTCGAACCAGTGAGGTAACCATACCTATCTCATTGGGAATGATAGAAGGTCACGTATTAAAAACAGTAAACCTCTGATTGACCATCGTTGAGGAACCTGGGGTCACTTGTCAGTAAACCTTGGATTATGTCAAGGAGCCTTCAAGGGGATTGAGCTTGTTACTTTGCCCTTGCGTGTATATCGGATCGTAGAATATTCCCCCAGGTATATGTGTTCCTTTTGGTGACCTTAGTGATCATAAACTTTAGGATTCTTTCCCAAGGTGACGGTGGAGGGGAGATCCCACTATACCTAGAGCAGACGTCAGCTAGACTCACTTGGACTCTCCGGAGGGTTATCTTCACTCAAGATGGTTTAAGTGGAGAAACTTGCACCAATCTATTTCATTAAGGAGGTTGTTGGGGTAACTATTCCAACTGCCATTTCTGCATTAAAATTCTATGATGTTGGATTTCATCACCAACTAATGTTTTTAGTGCGGGAATCTACTATTTGTGTATGGATTGATCTCTTAGATTTTTATAGGCGTGTGATTCATTTTGATTGTTTCTTTAGTGACTTTAGGGTTTTTTTGAATTTTTCTTTTTTTTCACGTGTTAAAAGTTTTAATCGTGGCTGAATTACCGAGATGATCATGTAGAACTCAGGGGAAGCCCCCTGAGTACACACCAAGCCAACTAGAAGGACTTAAATCTCCGATACCAAATGTTATCGGTAGAACTGGATTAATGGAACAAGGAGAATCATCCATAATTATTAATCCTTATTCTGAAGTAAATCAACCACAAATAGTGGAACATACTCCACAAAAAGTTTCAATTTCTGAATTAACTGAAGTTGCTTCTACAACAAGTGAATTATCAGCTGAAGAACCTGAATTTTCTGAATCGGAAACTGAACCTGCTACATCAGAACCTACTTTAGAATTCGCTACTCCAAATTCCAACTATCCTAATTCACCCAGAGTAAAAAATAATATTACAGAAGATCTTCCTCCTGGTCTCATTGGTATTGAATAAATCACTGATATAGAGGAAGAAGTTGTTCTTCTGATAACTCGGGAAACTTTAGAACTTAGAGAACGTGAATCAATTTTTTACAGCCCTTTTAGAGAAGACACTTGGTATTCTTCATTAACATATTTTCTACAAAACATAGGTCTTCAGTACTCGCCACCCCGAATTACCTTTTTCCCTACACCAATAGGTTATAGACCTCAGCTAAACATGTCTAGTGAGTCATCTATGTTTACTGAATCGCCAAAACCATTTTTGTATGGTGGTCCATCTGTTATTGTAGGCTATCAGTCACTCTCTGGCACATTCTCAGGAGCATATCCTCTTCCTAACAAACCAATGTCTTCATCTAGTCCAAATGAATCAAAAATGAACAATGAGAAAGTTTATATGATGTATGGAAATATCCCAAACCCTGGTTCTCAAGGTAGTAATATATTGCCTGGGGGGAAATCTCAAAATAGTCAAATTCAGCCTGGGGGAAAACCTCAAGGATAGTACATACCTCAGGGTCAGTATCAACCTCAAGGAAATTACATACCCAAAGGTCAACCTCAGGGTCAGTATCAGCCTCAAGGATAATATATGCCTCAAGGCAAGTACATGCCTCAAGGTCAATATCAACCTCAAGGGTAGTACCCAGCTCAAGGATTGCAGCCTATTTTAGGAGAACAGTTCTATATAGAACAACAAATGGTACAAGGAGGTGGAAATTATCCAGTCCATTATTATCCATATGTTCAACCAAGTTATAGTCTGTCTTATGTACAACCTTCATTAGGACCTTCATATCCCGGAATGGTGTGGGATCCATCTCAAGTATAACAGAATTTACAACCAAATATGCAAGTACCTTATTATCAAGCTGGACAACCAGTTGGTTATAATCAACCCCAACAACCTGTCCAACCTGTCATTCAAACACCTGCATTTGGTCCTGTTTAACAACCTGGTCCGAGTACACCTATGACTCCACCCCAAACTACTGCTCATACTTCTGTTCAACAAACCACACCTATTTCTGGGGTGTCTACAGCTCCTATCACATCCGCCCCTCAAACGTCAATACGGACTCCTCAAGTTTCTATTCCACAATCTGGACCTACAATTCAGACTATTGTTCAGATGCCGATAGCACAACCTAGCACAAGTACAGTTATAACAAGTCAACCTCAGTTTACTTATCAACTGTATCAGGGGCCATATCAATATGGACCTGTTCAAACTCCAGTCTACTCGCAACAACCGTACCGTGGGTATACATATCATACACCTGTTCAACCCCAGTATGGTCTAGTTATTCCCGGTTATCCAGGGGGCACTCTGATTCCAAATGCACAACCTATTCCAATTTATCCTGGATATCCTCCTCCTAGGACTGGTTTACTCTCACAAGGTTATCAACAAGACCCTACTCGTCGATTTCCATTCATAGAAACTTTAGGTTTACCATATTTATCTCGCCTTACGAATGATCCTATCTATTATCATCCATATTGGCCACCTATGCCACATAAGTTTCCCAGTGATATCCCAAAGTTTGAAGGAAAATCAGGAGAGGATCCTTCTAACCATGTCATGACTTACCACCTTTGGTGTGCATCCAACTCATTAATTGATGATTCCATTTGACTTATACTTTTTTAGAGAACATTAATAGGCTTAGCTGCCAAATGGTACATTGAATTACCATGAGGCTCATTTACCAATTTCAATGCTCTAGAAAATGCTTTCTTAACTCATTTTCAATTGCCAGTTAGATACGACAATGGCACAAAATTATTAACTTCACTGAAACAATCTATGTCCAGATACATATCAGATCATATTCATGAATGGAGACATAGAAGACGTTTGGTAAATTTTTTATCCTAAATCAAATATTGGCAGAATGGTTTGTCAAATCATTGCTACCAAATATCACTGAAGATGTAGCCAAAGTAGGAGTTGTCACAGAAGAACAAGTTATTGCTCAAGCTCAGTATCTTGACTCGGTGTATACCCAGTCCAGAACTTTGTATGATAAAATCACAGATTTACCCCGTCTTGGTCAAATAATAGCAACTCCTTCAGGGCCTCATGCCACTGATGGTGTAATCGGTTCAGTTAGTACAACTAAGAGTAAGAATAAATCTTCAAAGGTTACTTCTCCTATAATAACTTTACCTGATTCACCAAAAGGAGAATCTTCCCTGAAAACTTCTTCCAATATTCACATTGTAGATTCATCTACTGCAAAGTCAAAAGCCAACATCAATAAGGAAGGGAAGAAAAAGAATAAACAGACTTCATCTCCCAAAGAAAAAACTGATAAAAATGAATCAACTAATGATAAATGGAAACCTCGTTATCCTTGTCTTTTCTGTGACGAGGATCATTTCACCAAGGAATGTCTGCATAGAGCCAGGGTATCTAAATTCGTCAAAGGTTCATCCACCCCTGCTGTTTTGAAGGATCCTTTTCCTGTTCAAGATAGCAAAATGATTGGATCTTCCTCTAATACATTAGCATATATTTTTATGGTTGCGACTCGATCGCAAGATTATGGTAGTAAAAACCTTGTTGTTGGTAAATAAGTAGAAAATTTTAGTTCTGCACCAGCTACAACTCCTTTGGTTTCTGATACACTACATATCGAGAAACCGAATCCTAATTTAGTAATCAAACTGCCTGCAAAAGGTGTACTTCATAAATCATCCTTCAATCCACATGTGAGAGCAGCTCAGAATTACAACATTGTGGAGGATTTAGTAATTTCTCCTTCAGCAATGTCAGCCTTGGAAGTACTGCAATCATGTCCAGCACAAAGGAAATTACTCTTATCAGCAATTGGATTTGTAGATCTTCAGGATTCAAAATTCTTGGTCTTCGATTTAGAAAATTTTACACCTCGTCTTCCTCATCAAATGGATTTTCAAATCCCAGTAATAGTAAACAATAGACATTGATTTCATACTGTTATTGATGAAGGGGAATCTAAATGTATCATGTCATTAAACCATTGGAAATCACTCAATTCTCCAACTCTTAACCAGTCACCAACAATCCTCAAAGCTTTTGAGTGAAGAGGATTCCATCCATTCAGAATTTTACAAGATATACCTATGGAAGTCGAAGGTAAAATCGTTAATTTAGATGTGGAAGTAGTTGATGCCCCTCTAGATTACAACCTTCTTCTGGTTCGATGTTGGTCTTATGCTATGTCTGCTAACGTATCATCCGACTTTCGTATAATTATGTTTTCTCATCAAGTAAATATTGTGAAAGTCAATCAGTTCTCATATTATTCATCTGACTCAGCTTCTACTAATAGTATTCAGCACGTAGGAAAAACAACTATCCCTTATGAGGATGTAGGAGCAGGTTTAATCAGAGATTTCTCTTTAATGGGAACTTTTTCTATGCCTCCACCTAACGTACCGCATAATATTTCTAATATCGATATGATTACATCAAGCACTATTCCATTTTTTGATCCTTGGATAGTGCCTTCAGAATCAGAACTAGATTCATTCAATGGTGGGATGCCTTTGAGTCTTTTTGAGATAGCATATCAAGAAGTATAGTCATTTTCCGATTCTTTATCAACTAATAATGACCTGATGAATGTGATCAACAAAGAATCATTTTCAATGTCAAGCTCGACTGCAACATCAATTCTTGATTCTTTTCAACAAGTGTTTCATACTAACGAAAGCATTCGTGAATTCTTGTCTGTAGATGAGTTACCATGGGATGATCTCCATCATAGGTCATCATTTTTATCTGAGCTTGATAAATTCGAAAATAATTTTTCCTCTATTTTTACAGCTAGTTATGTCGAGGAATCTCAGAGTCCAATATCAATCACAAATTTTTATTCTGAAGTAAATTTGGGGAATATTTCTTCTACCATTCCTATTAACATCTCAGTAAAACCCAGAATTATTGAAAACATTCATATAGGTGCTTCATGTACACCAGATGAAATTTCTACATATAAATCCCTATTTCAAGAATTCCGCAACATATTTTCCTGATATTATGTAGAAATGCCAGGAATCAATCCCAACATTTTCATTCATTAAATAAAGACTGACCTAGATGCTAAACCTGTCAGACAATGATTACATCCGATACATCCACGAAAAGTTGTTGCCATTAAAGCCAAAGTTGAAAAATTACTAAGAGCGGGTTTTATTTATCCGATCTGATTAACGGATTGGGTATCAAATATTGTTCTTGTTACGAAAAAACAAGGAACAATACTAGCATGTGTTGACTGTAGGGATATTAACAAATCTTGTCCTAAAGACAATTATTCGACTCCTTATATCGACCAAATTATTGACGATTGTGTTGGAAATTAAATGTATTCATTCATGGATGGATTTTTAGGATACAATCAAATAAACATACTCCCTATCGATCAACCAAAAATGGCGTTCATTTGTCCTTGGGGAACGTTTGCTTACTATAAATTACCTTTCGGATTAAATAATGCTGGGGAAAATTTTCAAAGGGCAATGTCCTATGCTTTTTATGACATTAAACACATTGTGCAACCTTATCTCGATGATTTACCTGCTCATTCATTACACAGGGAAGATCATCCTACTCACTTACGTGTGTCAATTTTTATGAGATGTAGGTATTATAATATTCGCTTGAATCCACACGTGTGTTTTCTATGTACAATTTGGTAGGTTACTGGGATTTTTCATTTCGAAAGAAGTCATCCATGTCGACCCTTCGAAGGTTGAGGCTATTATCAATTTACCTCCTTCTTCCTCACTCTGCCAACTCCAAAGTTTGCAAGGGAAAGCAAAAATTTTGCGTAGATTCATCCAGAACTATGCTGATTTAACCAAAATTTTTACCAAGCTTTTGAAACAGAATAATCCTTTAATTTTGGATGAGATCATTGATCGATATTTCGATACTTTAAAACACGTGTTGCCCCATGCACCATTACTGCATCCACCCAATTATAGCCAGGATTACTTTTTATATTTATCAGCCTCTGATTCCACTATTGGAATGGTCTTAGTTTAGGAAGATAAACTCCACAACGAGCATGCGATTTACTATCTCAGTCAGAATCTCAATCCTACAGAGATTAAATACTCACATGTGGAGAAATTGGCCTTAGCAGTAGTTCAAGTTGTCCAACATTTTCGTCATTACATTTTGTTATGAAAAACAACTGTGATTTCTAATTGTAACCCGATGATGTACATTTTGACTAAACAATTACAGGGGGGGGAATACTTGAAATGGATAGTTTTCCTTCAAGTTTTTTATTTATAATTTGAAAAATCCAAATCAAAGAAATCACTAGTGTTCACAGAAGTAATGTGTGACTTCCCAAATACTGAAATAGAAACTATGGTAGAACATCTAATCACTGATGAATCTCTATTTCTTATCAGTACGTTAGATCCTTGGTATGGGGATATCATCATTTATCTCCAAACCCAAAATTTTCAGCCTGAACTTTCACGTTCACATCGACGAAAGATCCATTACCAATCCCAACAATACAATATTGTTGGAGACACGCTTTATCATCGTGGTGTGGATTCTGTATTTCGACGTTGTTTAACTCATGAAGAGGTTGAACGAGTTTTGAATGACTGTCATTCCGGAGCATGTGGCGGTCATACGTCTGGGTATGCCATAGCCCAAAATATATTGCACGCTGGTTATTTTTGGCCTTCATTATTTAAAGGTTGTATTCTTGCGGTCCGAAAATGCCACAATTGTCAAATTTTTGATCGGAAGATGGGTGCACCACCCGCTCCTCTTCATCCCCTAATTGTTGTCGCTCCTTTTGAAAATGGGGCATTGATTTCATTACATGTAACCCTCACTCGGCCAGGGGGCATGGGTATATTATTCTAGCATTAGATTATTTTACCAAATGGGTCGAGGTGATGCCTACATTTGCGACAGATGGAAAAATTGTAGCTAATTTTGTATTCAATCATGTGATTGCTCGATTTGGTGTACCCCAAGCTATTGTTACCGATCATGGGAGCCATTTTCAAAACATTATGATGACCAAACTTTCGGACCAGCTTGGCCTATGCCATGATAGTTCTACTCCATATTACCCACAGGCTAACAGTCAGGTTGAAGCTGTCAATAAAGTTTTAACCACTATGATTTTTCAGCACTTTGGGCATAACAAACCTTAGCAAAAATCGCAATAAGTTTCACTCCTTTTCAACTGGTCTACGGTTTAGAAGTTGTGTTACCGACTGAATGCGAAATACCATCACTCCAATTAGCCATAGAGTTACTACCAGCTACCTCCGAGGAGGAAAAACGCTTTTGTACTTGGCACAATTAGATGAGACTTGGCACACCGCTGCATTGGTAGCCGAAGCTCATAAAAAATGTGTTAAATCTCAATACGATAAAAGTGTTGCACCTCGTACTTTTTTAGAAGGTGACCTAGTATTGGTATATGACCAAGCTAAGGATAAACTAGGAGCTGGAAAATTTGAACCTATGTGGCATGGTCCTTATATTTTCAAGCGAGTGCTTGCAAAAGGGGCTTATGAATTGATTGATTATGATGGGGTCTCTTTAGGTAAACCCAGAAATGGACTTTATCTAAAGAGATATTATGCTTTATTTTTTGTGAAGATCATACATGTATATTAGGTATTTTTTCTAGATTAGCTACTTTAGATTAGATGAGTGTGTCTAGTTAAAAGTTTGCATTGACTACTATTCCTGCTTATCTTGATTACTCTTGATATTGCAGATGTCGACGTCCCTTCAAGCCTACATTGGTTTTGCTGATGGTACCTGTCGTAGTACACAGAATATTTCTTTCGCGGCTTGGGTCATCTATTCACCCACCGATGAGTTAGTTTCTATGCATGGGGTAAGCCTTAGTCAAACAACAAATAATGTTGCAGAATATAGCATAGTGATTGAGTTATTATCCAATGCCATTTCATTTGGCATTCAGCATTTGTTCATTAGGTTAGATTCTGAACTCATTGTATTACATTTAAACAGAGTATATGCAATTAAAAATCCAGTGTTACTGAGATTATTCTTGAAGGTTCGTCTCTTGGAAAGATAGTTTTATTACATTGAATATCAACACATTCCAAGAAATTTAAATACATAGGCTAATGCATTAGCTAATAATTCTATAAATAGACATTTACGACATTAAAACAGTAAGTTAAAACAACATTTGATAAGTGTTGAACCACATATCCATCGAAAGTAGTCATATCATAGATAGAGTTTTTTTCAAAAAATATTACATCGTCTAGGACCATAGGTTTAAAACACCTTATGATCCAAAAGGTAGCAATACAAAAATAAAAAATACAATGATTTTTGATGATCATCCACTATCTGTGATGATGATCATGATAATACACTATCGCTCGTGCCACTCTATGTAGATTTCTCCGAAACTAGCCAGGAACACTAGAAACATGCCTCTGGAGGTGTAAAGGAATATCATCCATAGTAGTCTCTGGAATGTCTTTGGTTAAACTCTCCAGGTTCTGCTCTAAATGAGTGAGAATATCTACTACCTGATTCTCTAGCGGTGTAATAGCGTATGTTCACTTCCTCTTGAAGCGGCAGAGATTGGCTGGTCTTTGTGGACCAACATTTGCATTTAAATTTTTAACATCAGTAATCCAATCCACTGCATCTTTCGATGGCCAATGCATCTTTCGATGGTCGGGCATAGAAGCGATTGATTCGAAGGAAGGCGGCCCGCATCACTGAAGATAAAGAAGGATATTTATCCCCAAGTTTACCGCGGACAAGATATAAAATAAGGCCGCAGAGAAGTCTGCGTAAGGCACCCGCTCAGTCCGCAGATGATAAAAGATAAGTCCCCCTTCAAGACAGACCCGAGACAGAAGGTTACCATATTAGCTAAAGAGAAATAGATGTACCCCATGCGACATAGAGTAAATGGCTAGACGTGTTGCTCGAGTGAGGTGATTAGCTTGTGGTGTTGCTAGAGTTAGTAAGAGTTGACTATGCAATTGGCGAGGAAATAGATTAATGGCTCGCTTTTTCTACTTGCCGGGAGTAAGGCAGCCAGCCAGGGTGGTTATGTATTCAATATAGGTGGTCCAACATCACAATATACCCGTTCAAACATACCCCATTGTATCCCGCCGACTCGTCCCACTGTGTTCCTGGAGGAAGTGGAATTTCAGGGTCGCCACGGAAATCTATCCCTGCATATGGAAAATCTTCAATGGTGAAGATTTGGTTCTGTAGCTAATGAAAGTATGCAGGTGTAAATCGAACTATCTCAAAACCCTCTGTATGACGGGCCATGACCTGTACCCAGCAGGCCATCCAAGGCTCTCTTACTCTACCAGCATCAACCAAGATAAGTTGGGGGGCAAGAGATGGAATCCTCTCCAGAGCAAAAGAAACTACAATAGCTCCATATCCAAAGTTTTTCAACTTTGTGTTCTTAGCTCTAGTCAAGTCGCCTTTTACATTAGCCAATACTCCTTCACACTAGTTGAAGATGGTGCCTCTATAGCATTTAACCGCTATCTGCATCTGGGCTTTAGTAGCCACGTGTGGAGCTGCACTCCCATAAAATCTAGCCATTTTGAATACAACCACTTTTGGTTCGAGACGGATAATGGTTTTTATATTAATGTGGTTCTCTTTTGGATCAACCTCTTTGTTACAAAATTCTTGTTGGTAGCTAGCTATAGACTGGCCACCTTGCCTAGCCCCAAACAGGGAAATAGGTTCTCCTCTTTTGGACAAACCTGCAAGGAAGTATATATCCTCTAGCTCAATTTCAAGCCGATGATCACTGATAATGAAACACTATTCTTGAACATCCCACCTGTTTTCCAACCATGTCAAGATCTCTACTTGAGCCCTCATGCCCTGCATTGCCTAATACTTGTATAATCCACAATTTTTTAAATTACGCATTGTGGGTAAAATTCCCATAGCTGCCTCATCTACTGCCTCATGCTCACATTCCCTCCATTCAAGCATTGTGGATACTCTGTAATAGACATTTTGAAAGATTGGATCCAATTAGAATGAAAACATTTGGCTTAATTTGAGAGAAAAAATATTCCTATTTTTTTCATGACACCTCTGCACTTTTTTCATGAAGACAGTGCGAGCTACTACACGCGTTATACATGAAAAGTGTGGGACCCCGATAATTTTCCTTTGGAAAATTATCGGGTCCACAGAACTGTGTGTTTTACCTGCGGTACCCCGAGCGCGATTTTTTGAACCTATTTTTCTTCGAAAAATGATTCTGAAGCCTAAAGAGAGAATATAAATGGACAAAAATGAAGAGAAATGAATTGTGGATTACCTGGAGTTGATGGTTTTGGATTCGGACAGTCGGTTCTTCTGATATCTCATTCAAAACGTTTTCTACCAAAAGCTCTCAACTTTCACTCTAGATGCAAATGGTAAAATTGAATTGGTTAAACTACTTTTTATAAAGATTTTTTGAATAAATGAAATAATATTTTATTTATTTTCTACTTTGAAAGGTTGTTTTTCAAATAATTTTTACTTATCTAAAACATGTATGTTTAATTTTTTGGGTTTTTGTGCAGAATACAAGATTTTTGTGTAAAATAATCATTTTGGTAAACGAGTATGATTTTTTTCACTTTTTTGAACTCGTTAAAATTTACAGAAAAAGCGACATTATATGAGTACTTTTTTATTACTTTTTCAACCTCATTAAAAATTACAGAAAAATAAAAACCATGGAGTCCTCTTTTAAGCCCTTTTCAGACTCTCTAAACATGAAAAGATTGTCGAGTGCTTGACTATTCGAACTCATTAAAGGAAATGAACAGTCGTCCCTTCAGTATAAGTTTACCCATTTTCCAGACTGAAATGGACTATTTACGCAAAAGGTATACGTTGACTAATCATGGTCAATAGAGTTCTCTCCTGCATTATGTTATCCTTTTCCGAGCTTGAGAGACTAAATTTATGAAAAATTCCACCCACAGATTTTTCCTAAGTTTTTCTTCTGACTCCCTAAAATTGAAAAACACCAAGTTTCACCTATACTGGACTCGTTAAAACTTAACATCAAAGGAACTGAAAATTATAAGCAGGAACGAACCACTCCTTCTTAGGGTTTTATTTTAATACTAAGTTGGACTCATCCGAAGGATGAGCTTATATAACAAGTAAATGTTATCCTCCTTAAGCTTGTAAAAAATAAAGAGGTACTTTCCAGAAATGGTGGGGGGGCGAACAGAGAAAATGAATCCAATTGTCATACTTCATTTTTTAAAAGTCGTATACCACTCTTGAACATGACATTTTTGTCCATGTCTAGGTTGGGAAAATCCTTTAACAAAACAGTTAATCAAACCACATTGAAAGACTTCAGCTGGTTTTTGGGTATTAGCTTTAGGTCAATCATCACCATCTGCAGTGTCATTTTGTGTTCAAGAGATCAGTGTAATAAACCATTCATTCCAAACATTTGTCTCCGTTCGCGTTGACCATCCCTGAGTCAGTCCTTGCAAAAAACTTCTTCAAAACTTGACCTAATGGTTTCGTGTCGTGGGCTTTCCTACGTCGGATCTCTTTCTATCGACGACAACTCATTATCTAGAAAGTTGATCTAGAATCCTAATAGTACCTTGGAATCTGCATGCCCTAATGGCAGGTTTCTTGCCTTCGATGACAGGTTACATCATTGACCTTTGATCGAATGATTCTGTGAAATGTTTGACTTCAGATCACAAATTCACATTTCATGGATTGTACTGAGTACTTTGAGAACCATTGTCATTACTAGTGGTTTCTCTCACACTCGTTAAAATTTTACATCATTGACTGGTAATCAAGTGGTTTCTACCATGTTGAACTCCGACAAAATCAATCGCATGGATAGAATCATACTAGTTAGAGAAGTAGGAATCAAGACCCTGTATCTAGTTTCCACTATCCAGGTTGTGAGGAATTTTATTATTCATCATACAGTAGACTACTTCTAATAGATGGCTGCATCCATACTGTGTCTACTTTTCATGTAATTCTAAAATCATTTCTATATCAGAACATGTAGTTAGTTTTGATCTGATTATGGGAATTCCTACCTCAGCGATGATATACATATATATATGCTTGCATTGAATGTTTTTTCAGGGATTCAACCATTGTGCCTGCAGCCCGGTCCTCAGAATAATAAAGCACTTCACTCTTCAAAATTCTTCAGAACTCCTCAGACTTCGCACTTTAGGGGGCAATTTGTTACACTAAAATTTTTCACCATGACATTTAGCTATCTATATGGATTCATCATTACCTATTTATTGCTCCCTCAAAAGTCTAAAAACATGAAGTTCCCCAAACCAAGCCTTGGAACTGGAAGAAGCTCTTAAAAATCCTAAAATTCCTAATCTGGCACTTTTCCTATTCATTCCCTGTGGTACCACAACTAATTGCTATAAAAACTATGGTACATCCTGCAGGTAAAGCTCATTAAAACTGCAGACCCCCGTAAAAGGTAAAATAAAGAGAAAAGTAAGTTCTAGAATCCCACCTAGTCAAATATTCTCCCTGCTGGGGCCTTCTAGAAGCGCTATTTGATTGAGTTTTGTCCCTTCCATTCATGAACCTTCATCCCTTCATAAATGGAGATATCCCTTGGTTTTTGGAGCTAAAATCCCATAATGAGAGGGCTTTATCCCTTCCTTTTTGGAGCTGAAACTACCTCTCTTCAGTTATAAATTGAGACCAAGTTTCAGTCTGAAGGGTCCTTTTTGGATACTTATTAGTTGATACTTACTTCTTAGCTTATAGAAGAGAATTGCTGAAGGAATTATAATCTCAACATTTGGCATTGTTGACATGAGAGAGATTACATACTCATGGCCATTGTCTTATGTTGATATAGAGAGTTGGACTCTTGTCAAACTAAGGAAAACGGTTGTTCGGGACCCTGAAAGAACCAATACAAACATCAAGGCTTTAAGGTTGTAAGGTTTCTTCTTTTATTCAAATTTAATACAAATGAATTCTATTTTCTCATTGAATTGTTCATCTATCTTTTGAATGATTTAATTCTTAGACTCCTTGATCACTAAGATAGATTATTGCTTTCGAATTATCATATTTTGCAGATACTTTTGATCATGTTTTCCTGTGTTTGATTGCAGATCTTATATGCTGGACCGATAACTTCTGGAGCGACTGGATTGAAGACCAAATAAGCATTGGACTTCAGGTAGGAGTATCTATCCGTGGTTAATGAGAAATTCTTAAGCAAAATAGTATAGAGAAAATGGTCTACATTTGTCTGTTTGTTTCTAGATATCCTTAGGATACTAGGGAGATAATTCTTGTTCGCAAGAGGGATTCATTCATGCAACAATAGTCCAATGCTTTCCATTCCTATGGTATATGCTGATGTTGTACTAGGAGTACAATGGTTACAATCTTTAGGGATGGTAGCTTTTAATTTTCAAAAACTTTTCTTGAAATTTTTTCAGAAGGAAAAGAAGTCAAATTACGGGGTATTGCAGGGAAGCCGGGAAAGATAAAAATCTCTAATGTCATGACAAAGCTTCTAAAGAAAGAACAACAAGGTGTAATTGCACAATTATGCTCACTAGAAGTTCCAACGTCAAAATCATCTATTTCTTCAGATCTCAAAAAAGTCTTGGACAATCATTCCAAGGTATTTAAAACTCCCAAAGGACTCCCACCTATTCGTGATCATGATCATGCTATTCATTTGATTCTAGGAAGTGTTCCTCCAAACATCAGAGCTTTGGGATTCTAGGGTTTCGCTTCTCCAAAAAGGTCATCATGGAATTTTCTCTATAGCTTTGTTTCTACGAAGGTTCAGAATCTGAAATTTTTAGAGTGCGAAGCCAAAATCCTGAGGAACATTGTCGCAAAATTTCAAAGCTTGGTTCATAATATTTTTGGAGATATTATCTATGGAATTTAGGTCATTTTGTAGGCTCTTGAATTTAATATATACAGGTCATCATGGAATTTTCGCTATAACTTTGTTTCTACGAAGGTTCAAAAGCTGAAATTTTTAGAGTACGAAGCCGAAATATTAAGGAACATTGTCGCAAAATGTCAAATCTTGGTTCGCAAAATTTTCAAAGATATGATCTGTGGAAGTTAGGGATTTTTCAGGCTTCTGAATTGAATCTCAAAGAGGTGATCATGGGAAAATCTTCATATCTCTCTCTCTGAGCATCAGACTGGAATGCTATAAAAAGTGGTCATAAGTACAAGGACTGTTGTTTTCTTTCTCTCAATTTTAGAGAGAAAGGAGGAAAAAATGACACGTAGAAAGTCATATAAGTTCGCTCGACTGAACTAGTCCATAATTGGGTCATTGTGGGAGATTGGACATAACTTTCTCTTTAAGAATCCAAATTAGAGCAGACCTATGGAATTTGAAATAAGCTTCAGAGGGCTACTAGAGGGCCATATTTTAGGTATAGAGGATCCGCAAGTATATAGATAATTCAATTTCAATATCGAGCTCCTCTAAACCAAGTAAAAGGTGTGTATTTTTTTTTCTAAATTGCATAAGTCTTGTTTGAAGAATCAAGCTGAATTGATTCCAAGGGCATATTGTAGAATAGATATCAGTATTGGATTCTAAAATGGCCCCTAAAAAGAATTCAACAACCATTAAGCCTTTAGAAGGCTCTACTATGACTCATGAAGACAAAGAATGGCAACATGACATATCAAAATTACAAGAGAAAGTGCAACAAATTTCGCTCTCGCAAAGAGCAAAAAAAAATGAAATGGAAGTTTTGAAGAAAGGCATGGAAACTAAGATGGATGGTTTTAAGAAAGATGTAGAAGCTAAGATGAATGGTTTGGAATTTAATATGGATGGCATGGAAGTGGGCATGGAAGCTAAGATGGATGACATGGAAGCTAAGATAGATGAAAAAAAGAAAGACAACATTGTAAACATGAAGAATGATCTAAAAGGAGACATAGAAGGTTTGGCAAAGTTGTTACAAGAAATTTTTCCTAATGGTGAAAAGATAGTAGAGGAAACTCATGATGAGAACAAAATAAATGTTAATCGTGATTTCATAAACTCTAATGTTAGAGGGAAGAACCACCATATTCCAAAAATGGATATGAGGAAGTTTGATGGAAAGGATCTCGTAACATGGATACTGCATATGGAGCAATATTTTGATCTCAATAATGTGAAAAACACACAAGAGGTACACATTGCAACTCTACATTTAGAACAAAATACTTTTGTATGGTATCGATGGCTTTACTCTCGTAAAAAAATTGTCACTTGGTCAATTTTTACAGAGGAAATGATAGCACATTATGAGGATAAAAAGAGCAACACCTTCTTTAGCCAATTGATAAACCTCAAACAAAATGGTTCGGTGCGGGAGCACATTGAGGACTTCCAAAAATTGAATATAAGGGTAACTAATATTTCAAAGGAACACAGGATTGATCTCTTCATAGGTACTTTAAAGCATAGCATCCAACATGAAGTTCATGTTTCAGAACCTGATTCATTGGAGAAGGAATTTAGGTTGGCTAGAAAAATTGAATTTAAAATTATGGCGACAAGGAAGCCTACCACTCACTTCTATAAAGAGGGAAGTGTTGCTACTCCTTGATTTGCACAACCTACAAGGTTGGCACCACAACAATTGGAAGAAAAAATATCAAAAGGGCTTTGCTACAGTTTTGATAGCAAATACACTAAAGGTCATAAGTGTGCTAAGAATAAATTATTTTACATAGATTGTGAAGAGGAAGAAGAAAATTAACAAGGATATTCAAAAGAAGAGGATATACACAACAAACCTCCCTCTTATACCAAATGTTGTGAAACTAGCTCCAAAAATATAAGAAAAGAGATATAAACGCCTTAGAAATAAGCCACTTCGAGGGGAAAACCTCCAATACATGACATGAATTAACAATTCTTGGATGATACAAATTTCAAAACCTCCTTTCTATATATAGGAGTCCATGGGGCCACAATGTAATCTTAGTGGGGCCACAATGTAATCCTAGCTGACCTAACAATAATAATTTAAGGGCACAATAATAACAATATCGGGGTTACAGGGGTACAATCATAACAATAATGGGGTTACACTAACAACAATAAGGGACTATACTAGTAATATAGGGACCTAACATTTTTCATTGATGGAAATATTCTTGTACTTACAACATTCTCTCCCCCTTTGACATCAATGGAAAATGGGGTTCCCATGTACTCTCCCTATCAAGATACTTCTCTTCATCATATTTTATTCATCAATAATAATTCTTCATAAGTATGTTTCTCCCCTTGTCATGGTGCTCGTCCTTTTGGCAATGTGGTCCATGATATATTGAATCTCTCTATATGAAAAAACAACTCCCCCTGCATGCATAACCTCGTCTAGCTCTTCTTTTTTCTCAAGAAAGAAAGACTGTTGCATGGTGATTAAGCATAAGACATATTCAACAATGGTCCACCGGATGAGAAGGTATTATGTTATTAAATTACCCCGAGAGATGATCTAAAAGATGATTTTCCATGTAGGGCTCATCAAGGGTTTCACAGTTTTCTTCACGAATATCTTTTGCAAGAAATCTCAAGAATCACAGACTCCCCCTCAATGTATGCATGGTCTCATTTTGGAAAAGTTTCATTATCAATCACTTGGAATATCATTGATGACTTCATCAAGTCAACAACATGTGTTGTTGGCTGGAGTATTCAATAGCTTTCCAGAGGAAATTTGCTTCCTTCTCCCTACTTGTGTAACTTTCTTCTCTGGCATGGTTCTAGCTTGTGTAGGGACCCAATTCAAGTTACAATCATGTGTCATATGTTCAATGTTATGTAAATTCAAGCACTCTATATTGTTCATGAATAAGAAATCATGGCTTCTTCTTGAAAAATTTCTTCTAGTAGATTGATGGGGACAATTATATTGGTCTTTGTGATATGCCCTACATTATTTTGCCATGTGCCCAAATTTTGTACAAGAATAGCAATATCCAAGAAATATACTTTGGTACCTGGGAGATGAAGAGCTCCTTGAAGTACTTTTGAAGTCTTTTTTCCTTGGAATTATTTGATGATATTGCCTTCTGTATTCTTGACATCATCTATAACTCTCCTTGGAGTAGGGTTTATTCTAATGTCATCTTCACTCTTGCATTTGCTGGAACTAGGAGTATCATTTTTTCCTGGCTTCCTCACATCCTTATTTTTTGAAGAATTAAAGATCTTGTTTGAGGGTTCACTTGCATAGCTAAGACCTCATTTATCAAGAAGAGATATTTGATGACTTAGGATGTCATTTAGGTTTTGAGAGATTTTCAAGTTCTTATTCAACAAGAAAACTTCCTTTTTAAGAGTGACAATTTCTCCTTCCAATTTTTCACAATCTTCATCTTTCATGACTAGTTTCTTCTTCATTACTTCCATCATCCTTGTTGCTTCGTGTGCTTCGATTTTAAGGGATATGATATTTTATTTCATTATGAAGGTTTATCCATTCTCCTTTGCTAGACTACTCTCCATTTCTTCTTTTTTTCTTGTAGCTTCACATGTTTTGGCCTTGAGAAGATTGATGTCTGATTTTAGTTTGAAGATTTCTTCATCAATTTCTTCTAGTTGAGATTTAAGAGAGAATACCTCTTCCTTGTATTCACCAATCTCTGCTTCAATATTGTTCAAGATCTTAAGTATTTTTTCAAGGTGGCTTCAAAAAGTTTCTTCCCTTTTATTTTCCTTGTCCAATTGATTTGTCATAGATATGACTTCTTCATGATTGTTTCTTTTGTTTTGATGAAATTCCTCTTTAAGTTTGGCGAGCTCCTCATCTATTTCTTGTATTTGAAGCTTGACAAAGTCAACTTCCTTCCTTCTCTTGTCTTGGTTACCATCTTGCACTTTCTTCTCAAGTTCCTCATTTCCCTTTTTCAAACTGTTAATCTCTTCCATGGAAGCCATTAGTTTATTCAGGAGATCTTCTTCAAAGTCTTCTTTGTTCTATTCATCTTCTAGGTCTTCTTTAGCCTTTTTGTCATCTTTCTTATCTTCAGCTTCCATGATGGATTCTAGAATTATTTCTTGTGTTCCATCATATCCTTGAATAGATATCATTTTCAACGCTCCTTTTGAGTGAAGATCATGGATTATGTCCCATATGACTTTTGCTGACGAGCATTTTTCAAAATTGGCCTTCACAGAATTTGGTAACCCATTCAAAATTGCCTTCATTTCTCTTGTATTGTACTCCTTAGATTCTTCATCCATCGGTTCATTAGTTATCACTGATTTCCAAACTTCAATTCTTTGAGTTTTGAATAAATTCCTCATTCTTGCTTCCCATATATTAAAATTTCCATTGAACAATGTAGCCTTCGCGAATTGATTGACTTCAATTTCAGTGGTTGAGGAAGACACATGTTTATGAGGATTCAAGACTTTATTCTTTGTCTTTGACATTTGTGTTATAATGATCAACCTTCAATATTTTATGCTTTGAGTGAAGGTACTGGCTCTGATACCAATTGTTGGAAATAATGAAAGGGGGGTGAATCATTATTTCTTTTCAATTGTTAATTTTACGAGTTAGATCACTTAAATTTATAACACAAAATGAAAAATGATAGAATATATAATTTTATCAATTTATTATTTACAATAAGTACAATAATGATATAGGGCTCCAACCCTAGATGAAAACTCCACTATTCCAGGCTCCAACCTATATTTTTCCAAGCATCGACTTTGTCTTTCCAAGGCTACAACCTTGTCAATTTGAGGCACCAACCTCTAGGGCTCCAACACTATCTCTGGTACAGGCTCCAACCTGGTTTCTTGAGGACTCCAATCCTCTACGGCTCCAACCATATCTTCACTTCATCAAAATATGTTTTTTTATTATTCACGGTTAACAAAGTCTTCTTAAACGAGCCATGTCCCACTTAGTCTCCACGTCACATCATCAATGACAACCTTTTCTTCTTAGAAGGTGTGACCACTGCTCTTCATAGTACCCAAGAAATTTCTCCAAGTTACCTCATGATGGCTTCATTGCATCTAGTCTAGATGATGTCCTTCTTTAAGGATTCTTTAATGACTGCTCCTCAAGTATCTTTAAGTTTACTTCACCAACTCTCCAATGGTTCTCTAATTATACTTCTTGTTGTAGCTTCAATATTATTCAAAGATTCGATATGAGGTCTTCTAAGCCTCCAACAATTGCTACAAGAGATCTTTAGTTATCTACTTCAATAATACATATTAGGGTTTCTTCAATCAACTCTTCTACTATATGTTTCAACAAGATAAATCGTCTCCAACACTATTCTTCGAGAATGATTTTTTGGTTTTCTTAAGAAGTGTTCAACTCCAAAAATATAAATTTTGTAAGAACACCAATCCTTGTGCTTCCAAGGCCTTTATATAGATGATGTTAAAAATTCTGTCCTTCAATTTTTTTTCTAATACTACTACAAATTCCCAACCAAGGTATGCAACCAATGACTTTGGGAGTACTCTAAAAAGATTTGAATTTGGTGTCTATTTATTGTAGGTTGGGCTGACTGGTTAAGGAAAGATGACTGTCCACATCAGCGTACTTAAACTCCTCAAAACTGCCTCCTAACTGCTGTAGCTGTATTCCACTTTAGTTCTGCTCCAATGTGCTTACGTTCTGGATGGTTTTTAGTCCTTCAAACAAACATGTGTTTCCTCACAAATGTGACTAGGACTATATCCCTCCTCAAACTATATGCTCAGTGGATAACTAGAAAACCATCTGACCACACTTTCTTGTCACATATTTGGAATAGAATTTGTATTACCATAGTTACAGTAGCTTTCTACAAGTACGATATTGGGTTTTAGAAGAAAATTCTCTTGTTTATTGTGGTGATAATCATTGTGGTTTAGTGCAAGAAATCTGGGCTTTTACAGTAGGTCTGAGTCACAAAAGGAATGCAATATTTTTGAGCCATTTTGCCTAAGTCTTCCACAGGGATTGCAGTGCATATTTAAGCCCAAAAATTATTTTTGAATAGATCCTTGTTTCGTCCTTAAGCTTCTCTCCTTGATCTTCTATTACTTCTCTACACTCCGAAATTTCAGAGATAGATATCCGATTTTGTTTTACTATGAAATGATTAAGCAAAACTTTATATATATAGTTGTCTTTCCCCATGAAGGGACACGTCACTCTGGAGGTAGGCCGACATGAATGCCAAAGTGTAGGTCAACTCAATAATTAGATATCATTTTTTTAACTTAAAAATTAAATATATCATCAACAGCTGGGAGTTTCGGTGTTAAGTCCCTATATTAATAGTTTAGACCCCATTATTGTTATTATTGTACCCCTGTAACCCCCATATTTTCATTATTGTGCCCTTAAATTATTATTGTTAGGTCGGCTAGGATTACATTGTGGCCCCACTAGGATTATATTATGGCCCCATGGACTCCTATATATAGAAGGAGGTTTTGTTCATTTGTATCATCCAAGAATTGTTCATTTATGTAATGTATTGGAGTTTTCCCCCTCGAAGTGGCTTATTTCTAAGGCGTTCATATCTCTTTTCTTCTATTTTTGGAGCTGGTTACACAACGTTTGGTATCAGAGCTTGGGATTCTAGGGTTTCGCTGCTCCAAACAGGTCATCGTGGAATTTTCGCTATAACTTTTTTTCTACGAAGTTTCAGAAACTAAAATGTTTAGGGTGTGAAGCTGAAATCCTGAGGAAGATTTTCTAAAAATTTTAGAGCTTGTTTCGCAATATTTTCGGAGATATCATCTATGGAAGTTAGGTCTTTTTTCAAGCTCCTAAACAGGTCATCGTGGAATTTTTGATATAAAAAATTTTCTACGAAGGTTCAGAATCTAAAATTAATATGGTGCGAAGCTGAAATCCTGGTGAAATTCTTCAAAAAATTTCAGAGCTTGGTTTGCAATATTTTTGGAGATATGAGTTGTGGAAGGTAGTGCGTTTTCAGGCTCCTGAATTGCATCTCAAAGAGGTGATCATGGGAAAAGTTCAATAACTCTCTCTCTGGGCAGTGGATTTGAGTGCCGTAAAAATTGGTTGCAAGTACACGGACTGTAGTTTCTTGGATATCGATTTTAGAGACAAAGGACGAAACAGTGACACGTGGAAATTCGTACAAGTTCACTCTACTGAACTAGTCCATAATTAGGTCATTGTGGGAGATTGGACACAACTTTGTCTTGGAGAATCCAAATCAGGTTAGACCTATGGCATTTTAAAGAAGCTTCAGAGGCCTACTGTAAGGATGAATTTCAGATATTGAGGATCTACAATTATAGAGATAATTTAATGTCAATATCTAGCTCCTCAAAAGCAAGAGAAAGGTGTGTATTTGGTTTTTAAAATTGCATAACGTTTGTTTGAAAAAGAAATTGAAGTGATTCCAAGTGCATATTTTAGAATTTTTATCAGTATTTGGTTCTACAATTCCTCCAAAAAATAATTCCATACCCATTAATCCCTCAAAAATCTATTCTATGACGCATGAAGAGGAAGAGTTGCAGTATGAGATATCAAAATTACGGTAGCAAGTGCAACAAGTTTCAATCTTACAAAGAGAAATTGAATATGAAATAGATGGTATAAAAGAAGAAATGGAGGCTAAGTTGGATGGTTTGAAGGATCAAATAATAGCAAATATGGATGATAAATTAGTGGAAGATCACATCGAGCATCAACAACAAGTTCTCCAACTCTCAAAGGATAACCCAACTTGGGTGCAGAATCTAATGAAACAACAGGAAGATCAACATCACATCGAAAGAAGTTATGAAGCAGTCATAGAAACAAGAAATTGACAAGTACGATCAATTTCACAGTATCTCAGCAAGTGGAAGAACTTTCCTGTAGAAGATTTCACATGGGATGATGAGAATTTTATACAGAAGCATCAAGAAATAATCAAGCATTGAGGACAACACTTGTTTGAAGGAGAGGGGCATGTTAAGTCCATATATTAATAGTGTAGCCCCTTATTATGTTAGTGTAGCCCCCCTTATTGTTATTATTGTCCCCCTGTAACCCCCATATTTTTATTATTGTGCCCTTACATTATTATTGTTAGGTCGGCTAGGATTACATTGTGGCCCCACTAGGATTATATTATGGCCCCATGGACTCCTATATATATAAGGAGGTTTTGTTCATTTGTATCATCCAAGAATTGTTCATTTATGTAATGTATTGGAGGTTTCCCCCTCGAAGTGGCTTATTTCTAAGGCATTCATATCTCTTTTCTTCTATTTTTGGAGCTGGTTACACAACATTCGGGGAAAGTGAGTGCTCATTAGAAAGAGGAAAAAGTCCTCTTTAATATGGTATAGAACTTATTGTGGAAAAATGCATTCAAAGTGTCCAAAATAAATTTTCTTTGTGACTGCTCTTGAAAGTTGTAGTGTAGAAGGTGATTAGGACAACATGATCATTAGGGCTTCTTCATTGTTATGACTCCAATTTATTCATCATAGTGTGTCATCATGTATGTCATCAATATCACCCATGTCATCAGGATAGTGTAGTGATATGCCATTAACCATATACAACATTCATCAATTTGCTAGAGGAAGGGATAGATGATCACAAGGAGAGCTTCTTCATCAAGAGTCGCTATGAGCATCAACAAGGAATCCTTCATCAAGAGTAAGGACATCATCATTTCTAGGGATTCTTCATCAAGAGAAATGATACATGAGGTTACAGTGTCTTCGTCATTATGACCAATAGTCATCTAGGACAAGCCTTCTTCTTAGTGGCTTGATATCATAATGGCATCATTAATAACTTGACATCTTCATTAATGGCATCCTTATCAAACAAGAGGGACTTGTCATTATGAGTAAGGACATCATCATAATATACACGAGGTTATGACATCACAAGAATATTTTCCATCCTAATAATTCCATGTTGACATCAATGAGAACCTTGACTAACAATGACATTTCAATGTGATGAACATTAAACATCGTTGCAATGTGACTAGAAATAAGCATCATCTTAAGGTTTGAAATAACATATGACATATTTATTGCACTATGGTTTGACCATGGTTGATATACAGTAACATTATCTTCATTGTCAACCATTTTCAAACATGGCCCATTGTTTTCAACATTGTCAAACATGTTCGCAAAATCTCAATGTCACAATGGTCAACGATTGCGACAAGTTTGAGCATAGCCAACATCATAACGTAGTCAACATAGTCAACCATAGTCATCATATTCAACATAGTAAAACATATAGTGTACATATCTAACATAGAATCCATTTTCAACCATAATCAACCATAGTAAACTTGGTTAATGATACTCAACCATATTCAACGATGGTTGAAGCAACTCAACAATGTTTAACCATGATCACCATAGTCATTTATGGCCACCATGATCATCCATGGTCAACCACTTTGTCAAGCCTGGTTAACATGCTCAACCATATTCATCTTTTGTTAAACATTTGCAACCATGGTTAACCCTGTTCAATCATACTCAATGATACTTGACCATAGTCAACCATACTTTTATAGTCTCATCCATGGTTGAACAAGTTGACCATAGGAAAACATGGACAAGAATTTCAACCATAGTCAACCATTCTCAAACTAGCTCAACAATAGTCAACCATGGTTAACATGGTAGTTAATAGTCAACCATATTTAATCATAATTAATCATTGTCCAACCCTGTCACCAACGACCTACCATAGTCACCTATGGTCAATCCTTATCAACCCTTGGTAAACCATTTCCAACCGTGATCAACCAAATTCAACCATATCTTGGTCATAATCAACCACACTAAACCTTAGTTAATCATAGTCAACCACAATCAACCATATGTTGATGATTGTTAACCATATTCATCCTTAGTTAGTAATATTCAAGCATGGTACATCATAGTCAACTAGCGTAAACATGGTCATCTAAGGTCAAACATGGTCAAACCATTTTTAGTAATGGTATGCATGGTAAGCGTAGTTAATAGTGTTCAACCATTGGCAACATGGTTGAATGTGGTCAACCATAGTCAACATGGGCATTATGGTCAGCCATGGTTAATCATGATCATATACATGTATAAATTCACAACCTTGATCAACCATGTACACGCACAGTAAACCATGTTTGACCAAGCTCCATTATGGTCAAACATGGTAAAAAATGGTTAAACATTTTCACCCATGTTCAACCATGGACAACCTTAATTAGCCACAGTCAACGATGGTGAACCACGATCAACCATGGTAATCTCTGTTGAACAATACTCAACCTTCAACAACCCATGCTCTACCCACTTTTCATGGCTAGCCATGCTCTACCATGGTTAAAATATTTACACATGGTCAACCAAGGTCTCCATGGTTGAACATTGTCAGCCATGGCCATCCGTTGTCAACATGGGAAACCATAATCTATCATAGAAAACTATGATCAACCATGGCCAGATATTTCGAACCATATTCACTCATTGTCAACATGGTCAAACCATGGTCATCATTTCCAACCAGAGTTAGCCATGGTTAATCATTTTCAACCATGGTTAATTGTGGTGAACCATTGTCAATCATAATCTATCATAGTCACATATAGTTTGATTTGGACAAACATGGTCACCCATTTTCAACATTGTGTTGACTGTAATAAACCCTCATCCACTCTATCTTGAACAAATTTAGAGATAGTCAATTATAGTCAACCATTGTCTACTAATCTTCTCTATTCACAATAGTTGTCGTCAAGTAGCACAACCATATTAGTAAATGTGATTGATGTACATTGATCAACAACATTTTCCAACTTTTATATGCCCATCGACATATGAAAATGAAATTGATTAACATATATCAAAATATGACAAACATAGTGTTGAAATGTGTAATTCCTACTTGTCCAGTTGTGACTCTATGAATAGAGTCTGTTCCTATTTCCTAGGTTAGCTAAAACTAGTTTCCTCATTTGGTGTGAGGTTGAGATATTCCCTCAACCAACTTATTGTACATCCAAGATATATTTCCTATCTTGAGACTAATTCATGTATAAATGTGTGTAATCGATTTTATTAATATATAGTTTTGGATATTGACATTTTATTTTGGTATCATAGCTAAGGGTAGACCTCGGCCCTCCTGGGCTGAGGGAAACAAGAGTATATATTTCATTTGTTTTTGTCGATTGGTTTGGGTGGACTGGTGTGGTGAGCATGACAGCACCCTTTACTTAGCGAAAGCGTAGTTGAGGTTTTCTGAACGGATCGGCAGTCAGTCTAACAGAACGAAGGCGCTGACCATCTTCTTCTTAAACATTAATCAGATCCAAAGGAAATTGTGAAGCTTGTTGTTCGTGCCTTCCAGCGCGTGGAGTATGTAAAGATTGCTGCTCAAACTTGCTGTCCGTGAGTGCTTTGGGCAATTCGTGAAATTGGCGTGTGTATTTGTCAAGATTTGTCATAGCAACTGACAGCAGCATTCAAATCCCATTTTTTTTTCATTCGATGTGCCAAAAGAAAATGTGCGTTTTTTTTAATCGAGTCGCTGGCAGCTGAATTTACAATGCAAAGAACAATGTTGAGGTAAAACAAATAAAAGGGCTCGCTGTTGATTCACTCTCTCCACTTTATATTACATGGTTTTTATGCCAACAGGGGGTTTGAGATTGTTTCTCTCTCTTATAGCGTTTTCTTCAAATAGAGCTTCTTCCCTCGATCTTCAGATACGTTACTGATGAGCATTCGCAAAATATCTCTTGACAATGGCCTTTGTTCGACCATTCTGCGAGAACAGTGCCTGGTCCGAGGCAAATACTCCCATTCCTTGTATCACATTTTGGTAGTAGGTGTTGTCGAATTGAGTAGTGGTGGAATCCAGAAAAGAACCTGCGCTGCGGTTGGTGTTGGGCTGGGGGCACACCCTACGTAGTTTCTGCGCAAACTGTGGCTCCATGGTCGGATCCATATTATGCGTGGCGTTGAAGTTGTGAGAGAACCCCAATGAGTGCCCGCCTGTTGTCAATAGGATGAGTCATTATTCAACCACAAAAGAAAATCAAATAAATAGATTATGTAGAGAATATGCTATTTAGTACCGGACAGTGCTACGAGATCATGTAGAGAAAGCCCACGGAGGGTGAAGCTTTGAATGAGTTGAGTGATGTTGAATGTGGGAGTTGGTAAATTTCTCGTATCATTTTCCCTAGAGACGACAGTTTTTTATGTGAAACGATTTATTGGAAGGATGTTTGAGAACAAGGAGATCCAAAGAGATTGTGTGTTTCATCTTTTGAATCCGGAATCTGAGAATGTGCCCCCCATGTTGCATTGAAGGTTGTGCGTTGTTTTCCTCATCGGCATTTCTATATTACAAATGTGTGAAAATCGCTCGTATGTATGGTAAGTATTTTTTGGATTATTCATAAACAAAATTATTGAGTTTAGCCAACTCAATGGGTGGTGATGTTGTTAGAATTGGCTACTCGAGAAAATCACACTCGTATGAATATGAAAATCCAATATGAATTATAATTGATGGACAATGACACTAAATATGCCAAAAATAAATGAGGTAATGAAGCAGCAACAATTAATATGATGGAGATCAATCTATTTTGTGTGAATTTTTTATGAGTTTCCTGGAATAGACTCAATAGCATGCTGTATAATGAGTCACTCAGTTGCAACTGAGTGACTCATTATACAACATGCTATTAAGTCTATTCCAGGAAAGTCATAAAAAATTCACACAAACTAGATTGTTCTCCATCATATTAATTGTTGTTGCTTCATTACCTCATTTATTTTTGGCATCTTTAGTGTCATTGTCCATCAATTATAATTTATATTGGATTTTCATATTCATACGAGTGTGATTTTCTCTAATACCAACTCAAATAAATAAACAACACAACACAGCTAATGTGAGACAAAGCTCACTGAAATCATTCGATTGAACTGCACGATTACATCACACTTATATAGCAGATTGCACTCACCTAATCTTCCTGAAGAAGAGAAAACAAACCTAAATACGTGCAACCAATTTCTAAATAAACACTCTTGTTCAACCACTCAAGCTTCAGAACATGTGATTTGGGGTGGGAAAACAAAGTAGGCTAGGCGCCCTTTCCAGTGCCTACCTAAGACAAAGGAGATACCCCAGGTGCACATAAAATCAGATGGTATGGGCCCTCATATCTAGTATATGAAAGACCATGTCCTAATAGGGAATTTTGACAGTATGTGGCCAACGGGAAAAACCCTTATATGGTGGATCAATACAACCTGGAAACCAAAAGGGCACTATGACCTGTAGTTATGGACTAAGGGCTTCTTTACGATAATATTTTTTAACCTAAAAGACAGAAATAGTGTGTTTGATGGAGGATCATATTTTTACAACTCAACAAGGTTGTATTTAACTGAGTGGAGGGAGTGATTCAATCCGGACAAGGCGGATCTATCGGTGGCCCTGGTCTAGCTAACACCCTACTCCCTCCTGGAAGAATTCTAACATATCGAGATTCTTGAAGATATACGTAACGCCTTGGGGTACTTTGTCAAGGTGGTTGAGCAGACCAAGAAAATGAGGTATGTATCTTATGCTCGCATTTGTGTGCACCTAGATATCTCGAAGGAACTATAGGAAGGAGTGAACCTGACCTGGAATGATGAGGACTGGTTCCAAGCAATAGACTATGAGCACATCCCATTTAGGTGCAGACAGTGCCACGAACATGGTCACTTGTTTCACGAATGCCCTCTAAACTCCCTGCCTGTAACATCTAAGAAAAATAATGGGGAGAAACATGAAGAAGGGTTCAAGAAGGTTGTCAATAGAAAAAGACAAGAAAAAAGAAACCCTGGGCCAGAAGTGCATAAGAAACCAGAATAAGTTTGAGGCTTCAAACAAGGTCAGTGAGGAAGGAACCAGGTACGTGGTGGGAGTTCAGTTGACTAACAAGGAACAAGGAGAGGATGGCACAAAATCAGAGGCCTCTCATTAGGAAATCGAAGAGGAGATGAACCATTGAGACGAAAGGCAAGGGGATGAGGTAGAGGATATAGATATATGGGATTTAGACCTCGACGGGATCGAGAAAGCTTGTGTAGACCCAAAATTAGGGTACATACGTTTCGAACAAGTTGTGTTCTTAAGAGAGGCGATCATTAAATATAAGAGCTCGAAGACATTAGGATTTTTTTCATAATCCTTAAAGGTCTCTGAAGGAAATATACGATGGAGATGAAGCAATGCCCAGAGGATCCAAGAAGTGGGGGTAAATTGGTCACATCAGGGCAATATTCAACCATTAAGGACGCCTTTCTCACCATATCAAAATCTCCCTCATAAAAGTGTTATCCTAGAATGTAATAGGTTGTAACAACCAGCTCAAAAAATGAATGATAAAAATGAAAATATTAGTGGAGAAACCTTTCATTATCTTTCTCCAAGAAACTAAGTGCGACAATGAAGAACTGAAGAAGATGAGCCGACACATCTATAAAGGCTCAAAGGCGATGACGGTGGATGCGAGGGGAATTGACAGATGGATAGGCATTTTGTGGAACCCCTCAGTGATAAGCCTCTCAGACTTTGTGGTTTTTCCCCACACCCTCTCTGCCCACTTTCATGTCCTTAGAACCTATGTCTAGGGGGTGATGTCGAACATCTATGGGCCTTTTCAAATGGCTCTGAAACCAGCATTTTTAGAAATCATTCTTAATCTTAGGCACTGGATGGGTGACAAGAACTGGGTGTTAAGAGGGGATTTAAAACTGATCAGGAATATGGGGGAGAAAAGGGGGGAATCAAGACCCTCAGTAGCATGAGTGAACGATTCAATGAAGTTATTGAAGTATTGCACTTGGTGGATGTGTAGACTACCAACATCTTATTCACCTGGAAAAAAAAACATGCAGGCTCTCGTCACATTGCTTCACGGCTAGATAGGTTCCTAGTGTGAGAATATTTTTTGATGGTGGGGGGGAGATTGGGGCCATTGTCCTCCCAGCAGCCGAGTCAGACCACTGGCTTGGTTATCTGGATTAGCATCGATTAGGTGAGAACTTGAAACGACCCTTTTGGTTTGAGAGATTTTGGTTGTCACACACTGATTTCCATAATCTTCTCAGAGAGTGTTGCGGGGGATATGAGGCCCCGTCAGGTTCTAAAATGTATTTCCTACAACATAAACTCAATTTTATAAAATAATAGTTGAAGAGGTGGACTAAAGAATACTTTGGCAATATCCAAGAGGAGAAACAGATAATAGAAGGACAAATTGAGGACCTGCAGCAATGGGTGATGCACAGTGGCTACAATGATGAGGAGAAGGAAATGGAATCCAGACTCCTCCTGGAGCTTTCCTAGCATGAAAGGAAGGAGGATATTTTGTGGCAACAAAAATATAGAAACCTTTGGCTCAAGGAGGGGGATAGGAACACTAGTTTCTTTCACAAAACTATGATACAACACCATCGAGGAAACTTCATAGCCCGATTAAAAATTTCCAATGACCAATATATGGAAATGCATGGAGATCTAGATTGTAGCCTTAACCATTTTTTCTCTGGTCTGCTTCATGAGACAAAGAAAGACATAGGACCTGATATAGATGAGATAACCACCAATATAACTCATCTAGTGTCGACAGAGAATAACATGATGTTGATGCGTAGAATTGAAATGGTTGAGGTGGAGGAAGCGGCCAAACAGATGGAAGGAGGGAAAGCCCCGAGCCCTGATGGGTTCACAACCAACTTCTTTCAAAGCTGTTGGGATTTATTGAACGGTGAATTTTTGGACATAGTATAGGACTCTCATAAAACGGGAAGAATTTTGAAGGCCTTCAACTCCACTTTCCTCACCCTTATTCAAAAAGCGAACAGAGTAGAAGAACCTGGTAAGTTCAGGTTGATTGCATTATGTAATGTCATCTATAAAATTATCACTAAAGTAATGGAAAATAGATTAAAAAACCTAATCCAAAAGTTTATTCTCTCGAGATAAGCTGGCTTTATGGAGGGGAGACATATTTTGGATGATATCATCCTTACCCACGAGGTGATCCACTCTCTGAAAAACTATAGGAAGCCAGGGACGATATAAAACTTGACTTGGCCAAAGCCTATGAAAAACTGAGTTGGCAATATATGAGGCAGATGTTAAAAGCTTTCGGGTTTTGCCACGAGTAGGTTAAATGGGTCCTTAACCTTGTTTCCTCAAATTTTTACTCTATTCTGCTTAATGGTAATCCTTCTGATACTTTATAGGGGTCGAGGGGCATCAGGCAAGGGGATCCATTATCCCCTTTTCTTTTCATATTGATGGTGGAAGGGATGGGAAAAAATTTGAAGGCTAGCCAAGAGGATGGGAGGATCTAGTGCCTTGGGATACATGAGGGGGAAACCCATCATACTCACCAACAATTTGTGGATGATACGATGTTGATGGGTCAGGCTGTGGTCAAAGAGGCAATAGGCTTAAAAGAAATATTGGAGGTATTCAAAAGAGCGAGTGGCCTAGAGGTAAATGAAGGGAAATCACAAGTCATCTTCTTCAATCTTACACTGATAACGCAAAGAAACATTATCAGAATCCTTAGCTTCTCAGAAGCCTCCCTCCCTTCTAAGTACTTGCGGGCCCCACTATTGGACTCTACGGCTAGACAGAGCACTTGCAAAGATCTCTTGGATAAGTTGATATCCAAACTAGATAATTGGACCCACCGGGTGCTAAACCTTCCTAGTTGTCTAACTCTGGTGAATTCGTTGCTTCAGTCCATGTCTATGTACCTCTTCTCGGTCCTAGCGGCCCCTTAATGGGTTCTTACGAAAATTAGGGTCATCCAGAGAAATTTCCTCTGGGGTAGCACTAAGAACAAGAATTAATGGGTCCTGGTTGATTGGAGTATTGTTTGTCTCCCTAAGGAAGTGGTAGGCCTAGGGCTCAGGGATCCAGAAGTTAGTAATCAGGTGCTTGGGTCGAAATTTTGGTGGTGGTGGATCGTAAAGAATTCAAAACCTTAGGTGGATATCTAGATGAATAAATATGCTAGGGGTTGGAACAGACAGAACCTGATCATATTTAATGAGGGAAACCAAAGATCCTTGATATGGAGGGCGGCTAATGAAAACCACAACCTATTTAAAGAGCACAGATTTTGGGAAATAGGGTACAGAGGGGAGGCATATTTATTTAAGGATACACTGCAAAAACTACCTAGTATACATAAGTTGGTGGAAACTCGAGGGCTTCAAGAAGAAATGAGAAGGGAAGGCCTGACAAGAGTCAAGAATTTATGGGACACTGATGTAGAGGACAACCCTTACCGCCAGTGGATGAAGGGGTTTGGTTCAGGACTCGCTGTTCGAGGGAAGACACAAGAAACCTAATGCAGGTGCTAAGAGAAATAAAGATAAAAAAGAGTCAGCACTCAGATAAAATCAGATGGGGGTAAAACACAACTGGTCAACTAAACATCAAAGAAGCATCTAGAATAGATGGAAACCACCATATGTTGCAATCTCAGAAAAAATGGAGAAAAGTTTGGAACCTAGGTCTCTGGCCTAAAATATTCACCTTCCTCTAGTTGCTACTGAAAGAAAGAGTGTTGACGTGGGAGAACCTCCACAAGAGGGGGATGGCAGGACCTTTAGTTTGTGTTCTATGCCTATCAGCTAAAGATACCATGAATCACATGTTTTATGAGTGCAACTAGACCTCTAAAGTTTGGAACAAGGGAGATCATATTTTTAAAAGGTCCAACCGGGTCCCAAGATGTCCGTCAATAACTATTATCAACTGGTAGGCGGACCCATTTAAGAGTAACATGTTAAATCGAATATGGTATCTTTCCCTGGGGTTCCTGTTATGGGAGATGTGTAAAGAAGGGAGTAACTGTATCTTTGAAGACAAGAAGAGATTGGAAGAGGAAGTCTGGGAAAGCATCGAAGTCCATGTGCGAGAAACCTTGGGTCTCCGGAGATGGGGACCGGGTGACATTAATACCAGTAGGGAAGAACTTCAAATTCTTTACGAAAGGAAGGTTCAAGAACATGCACAGTATATTAGAAACGTTGGTAATGGACCCGACATACATCTGAGCTCAGAAACCTATGAACCCCCCGATGATAAGATGTTCAAGTTGAGTTTCTATGGGGCATCGAAAGGTAACCCAGGGGTATCCGGGTATGGCGGAGTAATAGGAGACATTAAAGGGGAGATCCAAGGAATCTCTTGGGGTTACTTGGGGGAGACCTTTAACAACGTTGCGGAGCTTAAGGGGCTACTAGCGGGGCTATAATTGGAAATCCAACATTAGTGGTTTCTTGAGGGAGACTCTATAATCATTATTGATCTAGCTCTCATACTACGAAATGGATACCAGGTAAGTAAGGTAACCCATAACTAGAATATTGTAAATAGCTTGGAAAGAATGAGCTCCCTCCTTCAGATTCACTTGGAGGTCCAGCTCAATCATGTGAGGAGAAAAGCTAATAGTCTTGCAGACCTGCTAGACAACCATGGGGTTCAGGTGAGAGAAGAAATTCAATCAAGGAAGTTGGGAGATCTAGCTGAATCAGACCTTAAGGAATGATGCAAGAGGATAATGTGGAAGGATTAGGAATGTCCCAGATGTGGGTGACTAGGGCCCCAATGCGGGAGGAGGGGTGTCACGTGCGCACCATGGAGGTGAGCACGCTGATGTCGCATGCAACAGGCAATGTGGGTGTACGCATGAGTGGCAGTGATAGTTTAAGTGGTTGAAGGACGGTGGTAGCGGTTAGTAGTTAGAAGCATAAAAGAATGGAGGCGGAGGCGATGGGGGTGCAGGATCTTGAGGGCAAGAGGTACCACCTCTATTCTCATCTACCTAACTACTACCAGACCAAACATCTCACTTATTCTTTGAATCCTCACAGTTTTATGAAAAAACCTTGTGAAGGAAATTGGTCTGCTGCAAAAAGAGTTCTAAAGTACTTGAAGGGGACTTAAGAATTTGGACTCAAATATACACATGTCAGTGACTTCAGCTTGATTGGATACTCTGATTCAGAATTTGATGGGGACAAGGAAACTGTGGTATCTACTTCAGGTTATAATATGAGCCTTGGATCAAGAGTTGTCTCCTGGAGATCACACAAACAATCAGTTCCAACGGATTCCATAACTGAGGCAGAATATGTGGTAGCAGCTGAAGCGACAAAGGAAATTGTGTGGCTCAGGAAAATCCTAGAATATTTGCATATGAAACAAATGCATTCAACTCCACTCATGATCGACAACACTTCTGCAATAAAGTTTGCCAAGAACCCAAAGTTACATGATCAAACAAAGCACACAAATACAAAATACCATCGTATTCGACATCATGTTGAGACAAAAACTATCCATCTATGTCATTTTTCCACAAATGAGAAGAATGCAAACATATTCACCAAAGCGCTTGGAAGACAAAAGTTTGAAAAATTCAGAACGATGCTTGGACTCACCAACATCCCTTCAGATTAAGGGGGGAATATTGACACCTAATCCTAAGGGATTGGGTGAAATTGTATAATAGTGTAAATTAGGAAATAAGGAAGCCTAAGACACATTGTGAAATGAATCCCAACAGTGTGACCTCCATGTATAAATTCATGTATACCCTCTATCAAATTTATATTATATTTTTTGGAGTTACCTCTTGGTCTAAGAGAGCTCATATTTACCCTGATTGCATCTATTTTTATTTTTTTTACTTTTACCTTTTTCCCTCACCCTTTTGGATTCATCTGGAACCCAAAATTTCAATTATGGATGGTTCCATTTTGGGATTCCTCGTCAAAGAATCACAACACACCAGGTTATATCTCCATTTCCTGTGAGTTACAGGATGTGGGGATGTCTTAAGAAGCTCCTGGAGAAATTCTTGGAGGGAGAAGCGGAGACCGGCACATACCTGGAGCAAAGGAATTTAAGATTTTCTGGAAGCGGTGGATGGAAGCATCTGTAATATCACGACCCTGCAAAACTTGTGTTTTTCTCTTATGCAACAAGTGGTGGCATATCTTTGGATGCTACTATTGTTTTTGTTTCCAATAGAAACATGGTGACGATAAAACAAGTCTTTATTTTACTGACACCAGGTATTTTCTCACATCTGGCCATTGGTCCATATTTGGAGTGTGCATAGTACAGAGGTGCCCGGTGGAGTTTTTTCCGTACTGAGGAGTGCTATGATTGGGTGCAAGTGCAGGGATGGGCCGAAGATTGGGACACCAGGATGCATAGAATTTTTCATGCGCACACTTTTTCTAGAATTGGAGCATTTGGGTGGCTATATCTTCCAACAAGATTCAAATTTTCCTACATGGATTGATGTGCTATAATTAAATTATGATTTAATGAAATTTACCTTCCTTCCTTGGTTAAGGTGTACTCTGGGATCTTGTGGCTGATGGGAAAGGATATTTCTTTTTTAAACCTTTTATCAATATTTGCTCCGTGGGTGTTTATTCTCTGGAATGTACCTGGGGATGGAAAAAAACATTATTACAATATTATTTCTTATATCACACCTGGTGTAGTGGGTACCTTTTTATTTGACTATTGTAGGGCACATTTACAGCAGTGACTGTTGGGAGGATGATATTTATTTTATTTATTTCTTCAATGATGGAGGCTGCTATCAATTTCTTCACTGCTTCCTTACTACATACGGCCTGACCACCAGAATTTTGTGGCTCACCTCATGGATTGCTTGGCTACAATGGATGTGGACATCTTAGGCCAAGAGGCCATGCTGGAGGCCATCCGAGTGGAAGAGGGGGCACCACATGAAAGGAACTTGGGGAGAGTTCAAATTGAAAGGGTGGTGGGAATACCAGGTCCATTCTTCGAGACAAATATTCTCCAACAAAACAAGGTGGTGACATTCCAAAGGTTCCTGCAAAAATTTAGTGCACACATTCGTGACATCACTGTCCATCCCCTGAAACAAAGCTACTCAGTTTTTTCTATGACATTATGTGGGATCAAGTGGCAATCTTAGGAAAGAGGACATTGATTGACCGTTGGAATTTTTATCGGGAGAAGGATAGATACATTCAATAGTAGATAAACTCAGAGTGGTGTGGGCTCTTGGGATACCCGCCGAAGGTATGTCGGTTGATAAATGGCTAGTTTAGATTCCACTTCATGTCCATGGAGGATGTGGTTTGCATTCTGAAACTGAAGTGGGTATGAGGGAAATGTTTTCTCTCACTGCATGCTTGGTACATTGGTTTCAATCCTACATAGGAGGTACCACAGAATCACTTAGTGTGGGTCAAATTACCCGGCTTACCTGTGGAATTCTGGACCAAGCACGTCCTCACTGTGATTGGAAACTCCATTGAATGGTACATCTACTCAGACCCGCAGTGCCTTGGAAAACCTAAAAAGTGAGTTGCATAGATCTTAGTGGATTTGGGTTTCGCTTGTGGCTTACCAGCGCATATTGACCTGACTTCAGATTAAGAAATTCATCATAGAGGGTGGATTACTGGTGCATCCCTTTTAGGTGTTTGTTGTGTCACGACACCAGGAATCTTGTTTGGAATTTCCCATGGCATCACAATGAAAATCAAGAAAATGTGCCAAATACATCATTGGTGTCGCCTTCTCTCTAGTCAGGGTCCCCTCCTCCTGCGAGCGATTTCACAGGTACGGAACTTCCAACACACCCCACCTTTCCTTATGCATTTCATGGTTTACCTTTAGACAATGCTCCTCATTCAAATGTTTTGGATCCCACACCCTTGTTTGGAAACTCCTCTCAATCCCCCACTTTACATAGATCTCTATCGGCTAGATTTCTACCGATTGACCGGACTCTTGCGCCTCTAACCTCTCTTCTTATATGTCGGGAGCCTCTGGATAATGCAAACCTTCACTATTCTGATGACCTTCCCTATTCAAACATAATTATAAATGTTGAAGTCTTGGAATTCCATCCTATTATTGGTCCCTCCCCATCCCCATCCACTCCTCATATGCTATCCACCTCTCTGAAACCACCAGATCCAAACCCTGTATCCTCTCCTCATAACTTTGTTAGTAGCGATTTTGAGATTCTCTTCCAAAATCTGTTGATGGACTTATTTGATATTCTAGTCCACCACTATGATTTTGTCACACCTCCTATCCATATCAGTCTGGGCACTAGGAAGAATTCCACGACACGTCAGAAAGGTGGTCATCGGGGGGAGAGCTAAAAATGTTCTGGCTACTCCATTATCCGAAAATCCTAGTCTACATGAGGTTCCTATTGCCACAATTTTCAACCGGGTTCTTAGAGCACTATCACCCGGAAAGGGTGGCTCATGATGAAATGCATCTCTTTCAATTTATGTGGCCTAGGATACCACTATAAATTTCTCTCCATTCGCAATTTATTGAATTCCTGTTGTCCCTTTTTAATTATGTGTCAAGAGACCATGATCTCGTCTGATCAGGTGTATGATTATTTTCAGAAACTATACCATAAATTGGATATGGTGGTTATGGAATCATGGGGCCTATCAGCGGGATTGGTGGCACTGTGGAATCCACAGTTGGAAAATTTTCACGCATTTATATTTTCTGGTGGCATCCTCTTGACAAGTCATATATGCGGGTCTAGGGACCGCATCCATTTTATAAATATTTATGCCCCTTACAATGACCGTCTGATATTTTGGAGGAGAATGGATGATAGTGACTTACTTAAAATTGTATCAATTGTCATTGCAGGTGATTTTAATGCTACAATTTCTTCTCCAGAACATTGGCATCACCTGTGTAGAAGGGATGCACTATTTTATTTTCTCAATCATTTATTTATGGAGAATCACCTATGGGACATTCCTCGCATAAATTATGCCCTACCTGGTATAATGGGAGGTTGGGTGATGAATTTAATGGGAAGAGGATGGATAGATTCATGATGCACAAGAATCTATTGGAAATATTGGGGTCATTTCAATTAAGGGTGGCAGATGTTCTTATATCAGACCATCGACCTATCATACTTGGTTGGTGCGATACTCAGACTTCACAGGGGATTCCCTTCAAGTTCAACTGTGTATGGCTTGAGGAGTCAGAATTTCACCGGTTGGTTACTGAGCATTGGAATACTATTGAATATGGGGCACACATTACTCCTATGGTGCAGATTTTAAATACTCTTAAGAGTCTAAAATGTAAATTCAAATGGTGGGAGAAAGTGAAGAAAAATCGCCTCTTATCTGAACTCACTGGCATCAATTCGGAGATTCAGGATATGAATCAAACCCTAGATTCATAGGGAGATTATTCGATGCTTTGGAGGCATATCAAGGAACCTGAGGAGAGTTGACAGAAGATACTGGCCATTCAGGAACAGACATGTCATCTTAGAAGTTGGGCGGTGTGGTTATTGATAAGAGACAAGAAGAAAAAATACTTCCAAAACTATGCTAATATGTGCAGGGAATGAAATCAAATCTGGGAGATCACCAAAAAATTGGGGGACGAAGTGTATTCCACGATGGAGATTCAGCTTGCGGTTGTGCAACCTTTTCAAAATATTTTTAAAGCAAGGGCATGTGTTCATGTGGATGACCAATTATGGATGGCACGGGATTACCCTACTATGCTTGATGAGGCCCAAAATATGGCATTGTATCAGGAGGTCATTGTGCACGAGGTCTTACGAGTCCTTAAGACATTTTATCATGAAAAAAGCCCCAGACCTGATAGATGGATAGTTGAATTCTATTTGGCATTTTTCCCTTTATTTGGTGAATACCTTACACGGATGGTGGAGGAGTCACGATTGCATGGAAGCATTAAAGGTATAATAAACTCTACCTTTATTGAATTAATCCCAAAGGGCCCTGCACCATTGAACTTCAATGAGTTTAGACCTATCTCATTATGTGACATCTCTGCAAACTCATCTCTAAGGTCATTTTTGAGAGGATTAAGAAGAATCTCTCAAATTTCATCACAGAGGAGAAATTTGAATTTTTGTATAACGGGTTAATTCATGATGCGGTTTCCATCTTACAAGAGACTATTCACTCCATCGACACGCGTAACATGGAGGCTATTGCGATCAAGATTGATTTGTGTAAGGCGTATGACTATGTGGACTGGGGGCACGTTAGGGTCATACTGGTTAAAATTGTTTTGTCTGCTAAGAGCATGGATTGGATCATGTGTTGTGTTAATTCAGCCTTTTTTTCTATCATTATAAATGGTATTCCATATAAGTTCTTTTGGGTGGGGCAAGGTCTCAAACAAGGCTACTCCCTTTCCCCATTCATGTTTATTCTAGTTATGGATGGACTTAGTCTCAACCCACCCACAACCTATCCACCACCCACAACCTATTCGTTGACGACATTTTGGTGTTTGGGTGGGCGATACTGGCACAATGGGAATCTCTATTGGATATATTCTTACATTTTGGAAATGAAACTAGGTTAATGACCAATAAACAGAATTCATTAATACTTCACATGGAGGTAGCGGGGGAGACTGCTACCCAGATTATTTCGTTGTTCCAATTTAGTATGAAACATTTAAAATAAGGCTTCTCTTGACTTGAGTGGTCCTGACCCAGGTTCAAAGGTTAAGGGTTGCCAAAAAACCCCTATAATACTGGCCCTTTTTGGCAATGACCTGCTTGCACAGGCCAAGGTCTCAGCCGAAGTAGTATGGGAGGGTGCTGGAACCAGGTTTTCGTACCCTGAGAGAGAGAGAAGGTAATTTGAGGAAAAGATAGGTTGCATCTTATTGGGTGCGTACAGAATAAGTCTATTCGCAGCTCTTTTATTAGTGTAATCATCACATAACCATAACAAAGCTATTATCATCAACGAATTTAATCAACACATTCGCATCCATGTGCACATTACCAAATACCATCATAGAGCACTATAATCGCAGCTAATATCAGATCACAGATGTATTCACACTAATTCTAGATCACAGATACATTTGTAGCTTAAAGAAATATCACAGATACGCTTCAGTAGTAAACACAATCTATTCAGATAACACACATATAATTCAACTATACTTCGCATTCATTAATATCAAACATCCAATTACAACCCAAACACAGCTCGCGCACATAGCCAGTAGGAGTCCTTACCCAAAACAACCCAAACAATTCCTAATAGTTCGCACGTATCATCAATCTACCGACTTTCTTACCTACTAAACCCAACTATCTATCTATTTATAATATCATAGCCTTCATTATCCTACAGTCCGCAACTCATGGTTTGCAGACCCTAGAGCTACCCTTAACCCATTACAAAACATTAGGGGCTTTGACCCACCCCAAAACCCCTATGCAGGACCGAATTTTACAAAATTATATAAAATGTAGGTTAGCGAACCTCATTCCAACAAGCCCCCAACACAATCTTGTGACTCGTCCCGAGTCACTGCGGCCTTGGGGTTTGCATCTTTGCCTGTAGCTGCTTGATCACATCAACCAGTAGGGGCAACACTCCTTCGCTCTGCGCAGTATCATTCTGAGCAATCTCCACCAACGAAGTTAGACCTTCTCTAGTAGCAGTGACACTCTCCAAAGTCTGGTTCAGCTGCTTAACTGCGATATTGACGTCCTGAGAGAGCTTGACGGCTTCATCAGCCCAAGGCTTGAGGTGGTCGCAGAGAACCTTATTTTTGTGGCATGGGTCTTCAATGTCATCTCTAATTTTGTGGCTGGTATGCAGTCATGCCAGGCATTGAGCGAGGATCAAAGTTGACATAGTAGCTTCGATTTGTTCAAAATCTTCCTCCTTCTACTGCAGTTCTTGAGTAAAATCACGCATGAGAGGGTCGCGCTGCACCTTAGGCCACAACTATATAATTGTCCCCAACAATTCTGCACCGTGATCAATCTGAGATGTAATAGTATTAGTGGCCTTTGTGACCAGTGCGGCTCACGTCTTACCTTAGGAGGTGTTTCTGGCTGCAATTTGGCCTGTAAGGCAGCAATCCGTTGTTCCATTTCTGTCTTGACCATCTGAATTTCAGTCCTCGAAGCCCTTAGCGCTGCAACAAGCCCCTCAATCTTGGCTTGGGGGGTGGTAGAAACCGGGATATCCTCAGCGACATCAGCATACAGCCTACTGATTAGGCGTTCCAACTATGTCTACTGTGTGGCAGTGAGGGTGCATGCAGCCTGTGCCTAGGAAACTTCGGCGGTTTTCTCCACAATCGTTTGCTCAACAATACTGAGCTGCTGGTGCACCTGCCAGTCTCTATGTTGAATTTCTTCAAAAAGCGATGCCTGGAGGACCTGCAATGGTTCATGTGGCAGCTCAGCTAAATCTAATTGTACCTTTTCACAGGCCTGGACTTGCACTCCTAAGTCGGGTGGGCTCATGACGAATGTTGTGCCTGGTAGGGGGCAGAGGTAGCTTTCCGTTGTGCTGATAAATTCACTACTTGACAGAGGGGGTGGCCTTGTCTGAATCATAGTCATCTGTAGTGTGTCGATTTTAAGCTGTAGAGCTCGGAGCTCATACTGGAGAGTAGCAACTGTGGCCTTCTGCTTCTCTTCCAAAGCCAGCTATTTATCCTCTAAGTCCAGGGTGACTATGTCCACGATCTACTCCAGATCCTCCTCTATTAGAGTATTCACAGTGTTCTGATATGATCTTGTAGCTCATTTTTTCTTCCTTTGGCCTTTAATAGGGTCACCAATCCATTTCGTACCTCGAGGGGAGTTAGCACCTCCTGCATCCAGACCCTCTGCACCCAGATCCTACTGCGAATCCTTCTGTGATTCCGGCCCCACTCCCTTCCCAACATTCTTTCCATGTCCTTCAGTCTCTTTGGCGATGTCAGTGGGGTGACCTTCATGGTGCTCATACCTGCAGTGTCCTTCATACCTGATTTGAAGCCGAGTTTTGAGTGTGGAGGCCAAGTAGCAATAAGGCGATCAATCTCCTCGTCAGCAACCATATACGGGAGTGATACCAATGTTGGATCCTTATGGCCCCAGATCTGCACATTGTGAATTATGACTTGAAATGCTGCAATGCTCTTGTACTTATCATAGATCCCTGGTGACAAGCGCGACTGGGAGTGGATGGAAGCGGCGAGCCTGCTCTGAAATAGGACCCAGAAGACCTTATTATCTTCAATGCACTTTTCATCCTTCGAGTCCAACAAATTTGCATACTGTGCCCCTTCGCACATATACGACTCTAGCTCAGGGAGGACCAAATCTTCTGGGGCTTCCCATGCGACCAATGCAATGAGAAGTAGAAACCAAGAGTAGCAGAATGCCCTTCCATGATCTTGGGCTTCGTGCACGTTCTCCAGAAATTCATTGCATAGGAACTGGGACCAATTGAAGTAGACCCCTTTATCGCAGCGTCCAGACCACTGAATTACATATGTGGGCACCGTGGCAACCTAGCATTTGCGCATCATCTTGCATGATAACAACAAGGTGCCCATGCACGCACCGAGGTCGCTGATAGTGTTGATCATGAACCCCCTAGTGTTCCATTCAACGTGATAATCATCACACACCTTATCAGCGATTTGTTGTTCATATTTCTTCCCGATGCGCTCCATGGGATTCAGCCCTTTCATGGGCAGACCAATGATATGGTGAATTAGTGTTGCATCTATGGGAATGCAGTCCTGAATCCATGAGAAGTCATCATGGACCATAAAATGCAGCTATCGCAAAATCCTATCGATGATATTGTAATAGCCGAAGTGAGGCATTTGCAACAAATTTAATATCTTGGACCCAGCCAATCCACTTGCCCATGGCATAGGGACTACCTTCAGTACATCATCCTCCAATACCCTCTCTAGATACAATTCTAGTGCTAGCTCGGGGAAGGCCTCCAAGTTGGCCAGGTCATGATCATCGAATTTGACCATGTGGAGCTTACCAAATTATTCTCCAATGATGGGGACCTCGCCGGGAATCAGAGGCATCTGCAGATAGGCGTGCATTAAATTGAGATTCTTGGGTGTGCGCGTCGAGGGCCTACAAGGCTACACATAAGGTGGGAGCCAGCTTATCGGTTCATTGATCCGGGCCTCTTTCTGAGCATATAGAGGTCTCTTTGATGGGTTAGGAAAACGTGCCTGGGGCACCGTTCACGAGAATTTCACGTTTTGCGAGGAGGTATGTGGCTTCAACCTGACCCATTTCGTAGTCCCCTTAGGCCCTTGGTCCTGGCCTTTTCCCTTCCCCTTCTTCTTCTCTACATGCTTTCCCTTGCTTGGCATGGAGACAATATCCTCAACCTCAGGGGTGACTTCTTCAACCTCATCATTAGAGACTGAATTCTGCAAAGGTTCTACCGGATTAATCGTCGTCATTCTTGCTCGGAAGTAAATTCAGGATTGCTACTATCAGAAGGAGAAGCTCACTCAAGAATTAACAAAGCACAATAATCATAGAGTTTCACAAAGCACCAATTGTTCAAGATGCATGGAACCCCCTTCTAATCTACCCTTCTTCTTTTATAGCCTTGGAGATCGACCAATAGTTGCATGAAGCTTATCAGAAACTTACCATCAAGTAAGCGCTAAAAAATATTCGGAAATCACCTCATTAATTGTCGGTCGCCTACTCCTTTCAATGGTAAAATTTTATTTTTACCCAGTTTTATTGTTCCAACAGCTATTTTTTGCAGCTATATACTACCCTTGCGCTACCTGTGCACCTTTTTGACTCCCAACGCACCCATGCGCTCCTAGTGCACCTCTCCGGGCTGCGATTGACCCCTGTGCGCCCAACGCACCTCCCCGAGCTTCCTGAACTACGAATGAGCCCTGCACGTACCAGGGTCCTGCCTGCATTTGTCCCCCTGCCCGCACACCTTCCGCCCCATACAGCTACTTTCGCCATATGGTCATTTGATTCAATATGGTTTGAGTCGGCTGCCATTGACATATCCTGGTACCATCACCTCCCAGCGTCACTAACTAGAAAACTCCTTTATTAGTAATTTATTTTACTATATAGGGACCTAGCCAGTGCTGACCGAACTTCCTCGGGTGCTTCATAAAGTGGTTATCGTATAGCAAGACCAATTCTCCGTCCATAAATGTCTTTTGCCGAATATGTCAATCATGCCACACTTTATTCCAAGCCTTCTGAACTTGCTGATGAAAGTTAGCAATGAAACGATCTTCCTCCAAGGTAATGAGTTGTTCTAACCTCTTCTCCATGATATCAGGATCTTCCATGTTCATAAAGGCTGAGATGCGCAGGCTAGGAAAAATATACTCCATGGGAATAATGGCCTCCTTTCCATAAACCATCCAAAACAGTTTTTTCCCAATCAGTTTCTTGTAGGTGGTTCGATATGCCAAAAGGACTGATGGGATGCGCACATCCTAGTCTTTGCGATTGAAATTACACACCTTGGTTAGTGTATGTTCTAATATTTTATTAAAAGCTTCTACAGCTCCATTACCCTGTGGATGATACAGGGTGCGTTTAACGTGTTGGAGTCGAAATTCTTCAGTCAAGGCCTGTGTTGTTTCATTAAAAAAATGTGTACCTCTATCACTCATTAGGATCTTTGGACAGCCAAACCTGGTTAGAATATGTTCAAAAATGAAGTGCGCAATGGTATCTGTGGTGCAATCCTTCATAGCATGTGCTTCAGCCCTTCTGGTTAAATAATCAGTCGCAGTGATGATGTAGCATGCACCTGTCTTCTTCCCTAGCGGGTTAATGGGCCAAATGAAGTCAATGGACCATTTTTCAAATGCTTGTAGGGCCTTCTAAGGTTGTAGGGGAATTTCATCTATGCGCAACGGTGTCCCTGTCCTTTAGCATGTATCGCAGGCTCTGCAATAATTGTGATAATCGGTATGCATTGTGGGCCACCATAGCTCAGCTCTCAGAATTTTTTGCGTTGTTGCTTTCCCTGCATAGTGACCTCCTACTATGCCCCCGTGGGCTTCTACTAAGATGGTGTGCCTTTCATGCTCCATAACATACCTTCGCAACACCTCATCAACTCCCAACTTATATAGGTGGCTCACTATGATAGTAAAATCCATTGCGCGAGTTACTAGTTCTTTCTTCTGTTGTACCGAATACTCCGCAGGCACCACCTCCATAGTCAAGAAGTGAACGATGTTGGTGAAGTGTGCATAAACTACCTTAGTAGAAAAAAGTTGCACATCAGGCAATCCTTCTTCTAGGTTGGTTGGCTTTTCGCCACTTTCGATTCGGGATAAGTGGTCTGGTCCGACATTTAGTTTCCTTGGCTTCACGATAATCTCAAAGTCATATTATTGAAATAGCAACATCCATCGGCAACTCTTCCCCCCCAACATAGGCTTATTCACTATGTACTTCAAAGTAGAGTGATCTGTAAAAATCTTGAGGTGCCCTTCTAGTAGGTAATGCCGATATTTCTGCAGGGCGTATACCATGGCCAACCCCTCATGCTTAGTAGTGGAGTAGTTTTGCTTCACACTAGAGAGTTTTCTACTAGCAAATGAAAATTTATGGTCAATGTCTCCTTCCCCAGGCTGTGTAAGGATAGATCCCAGGGCGATCCCTGACGCATCTACATGAACATGGAAAACCTTCGCCCAGTAAGGGAATGTGAGGATAGGTGCACAGATCATCTTCTCCTTGAGTAGTTCGAAGCTCTTTTGACACTCCTCGTCCCAAAAAAATGAAACGTCCTTCCTTAGCAACTTCTCCATAGGTGTTGCGATCAGCACGTACCCTTGAATGAACTTCCTGTAGTAGCCTGTATTTCTGAGGATAGAGCACAACTATTTCTCAGTTGCAGGGCCTGCCAGGTTGATAATAACTACTACCTTGGCAGGGTCAACCATTAATCCTTGTCGACGGACTATGTGGCCTAGCAAGATCCCAAAGGGTATGAAAAATATGCACTTCTTAATATTCAAGGAAATATGGTGCTTTTGACAGGCATCCAACATCATGCACAAGTTTGAGACGTGCTTCTTTACCAAACCGAATACGATCCAGTCATCAAAAGATACCTCCAAAAACTTTTGGATGAACTCCTTGAATACTGAAACCACCACCCGTGAAAATATGGCAAGGGCATTCTTGAGCCCAAGCGGTATGACAGTGTACTAGAAAGATCCCCCTTCAGTGGAGAACATAGTTTTGCTATGATCTTCAAGTGTGATCCTGATCTGATGGTAGCCTGAGAACCCATCCATGAATGAGTACACTTCCTGCCCCCCCCCCACGGTATCAAGGATTTCATCTGAAAATGGCGTAGGAAAGGGATCATGTATGCAGGCATCATTCAATTTGTGCAGGTCAACATAGATCCGTATATCTCCTTTATTCTTTTTCTCCTAAACCACCATAGGGCTTACTCAATTTGACTGTTCGACTGGTTTGATGATACCTGCAACTAGCATTTTGTCGATTTCTTCCTTGAATTTTTCATTGTACTTGGGGTTTAATCGATAAGGCCGCTACTTAAAAAGGAACTCATCTAGTGTTAAGGTGATGCGCATGACCCCTAGGTCCCCTGTAATCCCCTTGAGTTCCGAGAATTTTGTTGGAAACAGGTCCTGGTACTTAGTGAGGAGCTCTGCAACTTTTCCCACAGTATCATTATCCCAGTAATCCCCTATTATAGCTACCTTAGGTTTCCCCTCCATCCCAATGTTGACTTCTCACAGCTTGAGAGGCTTAGTCACATTGACGGTCTGTAGTGGGGGTCCAGCAACTGCGCCTTATCCCTTTGAATCCGGAATAGAGAGATTTCGCGAGTCTCCATCACATTCCTCCATTGACAGATTGTGGTAGTTGACAATATCCTGCATCTGTGTTTCCCACGTTGGTGTCCCATATGATGCACGAGGGCGTGATTCATCGAATACTAAGGCATATAGATCCTGCAGAGCTTCATCAAGTGCCTCTATTCCACCTATCAGCCCAAACATCCCAACAAATTCATCCTTCAGGTTTTCCCAGTGACGGGTGCGCTAATGTAGATCTGCGTCTAAATACCATGTGGTGGGGATTGGCCCCAAGGCATGAATGAACAAGTCGACCCATTCATCCATAGTTCTTTCATATCATTCCTCCATCCATGTGGACAAGTGCTCATGTGGGACTCCTAGGCCAAGGAAATTCTTTACGTGCAGGTGAGCTGGGGGTTCGAACTGCAGGACTATCATCTTGTGACATTCTCCCACTCCTGGAACGTTCCCTTATGGATTTCCCACCACCTCGTAGGGGTTTCACATATGGCTAAGTTAAGTGCCTAAATCCTTCGCTCCCTTGGGAATTCAGCTTCAAATTCCCGAAACAACTCCCTAATACTACCAGAACCATCAAAGTAGGGCAACTCTCTTACCTCTAAGGAGATACATCAGAAGCTTTTCATGATCCTAAGACATCGTAATGGAGATACATCATGTAACCGATAATGCCAATTTTCTATCTCCCCATTGGAGTCAGAGAGGCATTCACTATCCTTATCCCAGCAAAGCACACCATCAGCTGTAGAGTTCATCCAATCCTCGTCCCGAGCAGTTAGTTTATAAATGTGATCCACATCCTCCTCTTCACACACTGATTCTGTATACCACTCTCCCTCTGCAAGGTCTAGTAGCACTATCACCCTCGTATCCTCATTCTCAAAGATCATGCTCCTTTTCTTTAGGTTGATGATGCCTCCCATGTCTATCACCCAATCCAGTCCTAGGAGCGTAGGATAAGGGTCTGAATCTTCCACAATCTGAATGACTTCAAAATATGCGCGTACCTTAACTCCTACGATATCTACCATAATCTTTGACAACCTCCCTAATGGTATGATTTTCTGTTGGTTAGCCATGCTCAACTGTATAATTGACCATTCCAATTTAGGTTCCCCCATCTGCTGCTAGGTTTTCTTAGGCAGTACGTTTGCATCTGATCCCAGGTCCAAGATGACCTGATCCATTTCATAGTCGCCAATCTGTGCTGTTAGCCGCATCTCTAGCCAAGTGCGCTTCTTGTGCTTGTAAAATTTGTGAACATCTCTAACTTCTGTAGGAAGGTCAGTTCTTTCTTTGTAGCAGTCTATCAGTGTCTGGAGATTTTCTACCACCTTGTTGTTGCGTAGCGGCTTCATACATGCTTGTAGGAATGGCTTACCTTCGTCATCCATTCTTAGGTCTTTTGGAGCCTTGGAGGTAGATGCCTCATCCTTGGAAAAGTCCTTCCGGGCTGCAACAAAGGTTTCTTTCTCTTTTTGTAGGTCCAGGATTTCCTGCTTGACAACAGCCTTCCAGATAAGGGGTTCAGCTGTAGCCTTCTCTTTAGCTCCTCTTGTAGCCATGCCGCTGCACGTTATGAAATTAATACTTGGTCCTTCATCTTGCAGTTCCACCTTAACCCTCTGCACATTCGGCGTAGGTGTCTGCTGCTTTTCCTGCATTTTTTCTATTAGGACTGGACAATCTTCAATCACATGTTCCAATTGTCAACAATATTGACAATATTGTCTCGTAAGGTTCGGATAGTCCCTTGAAAAGTTCCCTATTTCTCCATAGTTGTAACATATTATTTTCCCTCTTCCCCGACCTACGCCTCCACTGCTTCCCCCTCCCCTGCCTGTTACTGGGGAGCCTCCTCTGTTTGAGGGAGATAGTGGTGAAGAGGGGTCAACCTGTACCCTGTATAGGTTTCCTCGGTCTATCATTAATTCATATGTCCGACAGTTATGTTTGTCATGTCCCATAAATGAGCATAATCGACACCATTTTTGCTTCAATTCTGGAACATATGCACCAAGACAGGGACAATGGTTGGTATATTGTAGTCTGACAACACAACAATTAGTGCACCATAATTCCAGACCACTCAGCCCCGCAGTTTCTTTAGGGTGAAGTGGGCTGGGTCCCCCAGCCTGCATGTAGTCTACCAGCAGACGGCACTGATCCTTGGTGTGGCCAGACACCCTACATCGTATGCACCACACATCTAGGCTAGCTCCTTCCCCTCTTTCTTTTCGTAGTTTCTAGATTTCAAGGTGCATTGCCTCCAGTTATCCCTAGATCTGTTGCACCCCAAACTGGGCATCATCTCTTGGTGCAACTTCTAGTTTCATAGCAATCTCCAAGGCTTTCTCTTGCATCTCAATCGCCTACTAACCCATAGGTCTGCGCAAGTGAGGTAGCAGCATATCGATAAACCATTCCTTGTGCTGCCTATCATCATAATGAAATTACCCATCTCTGATAACCTTCTTTAACCATTGATCAACTTCCCATACAGACTCAGTGGGTCCCTGTCTAAAGTCTTTTAGGTCAGTTACTAGCTACGAGTAGGACTTAGGCTTCCCAAATTTTTATTTTAAATCTTTCTTAATTTTTTGAATAGACGGATCTGCATGCTAGCCTATGTACCACATATACCAGTCCAAGGCCCTTTCTTTAAAAGGTGATGGATAGTTACACTCTCTTTACAACATCGGTAGCCACATTCTATGTAGTCCATACCGATTCTGCTACAAACCAAAATCGATCCATATCTTCATCTCCTACACCCTTGAAGGTGCGTTGCTTCATGTGTGTGTCCATATCATCTTCTAGTGGTGGAGGTGTGGGTGATTTTTTACCCTTATGCTGAGTTGAATGTGGTGTAGCTGGAGGACTATTTCCTTCTTGTGCAGCTGATTTTCTTACTGGACTATAGATGGATCTATCTCCTTCTCGATTGGTCCGGTAGTACTTAACAATTCGTGTTGTACTCTTTCTCTGATCAAAGGTCATTCATTCAGTGTGGCTGCACATAACACCCTTTTTGCACAGTAATATTTTGATTAACAATGGCAATTTTATCAAGAACTTACCCCGGAAACCCTTGAAGAACCTCCACTCTGCCTCATAATAGGCTATGAACTGATAGACTGTGAATTTTGTCACGAATCCTCCCATCACGCTATCCATCTAGTGATCTACCATACGAGTGATTGCATTTTCAATCCTCTCCAGTTGTTGAATCAATTCTGGTGTCCACTACGTAACCTGATCATACTTCCAACACATCTGGAATTCTACGAGCCTTGACAACCACTCCTAAAGCTTGTGCATAAAGGTTACAAAGAAAATTTCATAGACTTCGGTGAAGACGTACTTTTTCTTCCACTTCTCATTCGTCAGCTTTTTGCTACGATTCTCTTTTACAACAAATTGTTGCATCTGTCTTTCAAACCAATTTTCAATTTCCAACCTCTCAGATCTCCAATGACCTCGTGGCATTACCCGATTTCTCTCTCAAACTGCTCCCAGTCCCGACAATGGAACTATTTGTTGGCTTGAGGGGTCCTGACCCAGGTTCATAGGTTAAGGGTTGCCAACAAACCCCTATACCACTAGCCCTTTTCAGCAATGACCTACTTGCGCAGGCCAAGAACTCACCCGAAGTAGTATGGGAGGGTGCTGGAACCAGGTTTCCGTACCCTGAGAGAGAAAGAAGGTAATTTGAGGCAGATCTAGGTTGCAGCTTATTGGGTTCATACAGAATAAGTCTATTCGTAGCTCTTTTAGTAGTGTGATCATCACATAACCATAACAAAGCTATTATCATCAACAGATTTAATCAATACATTCGCATCCACGTGCGCATTACCGAATACCATCATAGAGCACTATAATCACAGCTAATATTAGATCACAGATGTATTCACACTAATTCCAGATCACATATACATTCCTAGCTTAAATAAATATCACATATGTGCTTTACCAGTAAACACAATCTATTCAGATAACACACAGATACTTCAACTATCCCTCGCTTTCGTTAATATCAAAGATCCACTTACAACCCAAACACAGCCCGCGCACAGAGCCTAGTGGGGTTCGCACACAACAGGACTAAGGATCTTCGCGCACACAACCAGCATGAGTCCTTACCAAAAACAGCCCAAACAGATCCTAACAATTCACACGTAGCGTCAATCTATCGACTTTCTTACCTACTAAATCTAGCTATCTATCTATTTATAATATCATAGCCTTCGCAAGCTCGGTTAATTCCAGTATACTCATTCGGTAAGTGGCTCTAGATATCGACAGGTAGGGTAGGTGATCGAGCGCGATGGCGACAGGAGCATCTAGGGTTTATAGTCTAGCTTTTTTGGTCTGCGTCGGCTCCACCGCTCCAAGAACCGGCCTCCCCTCGCTCAAGAGCCAGATTGCAGACCTGAATCTGCAAGAATGCAAGCTCTTGCATAGGAATTTTCAAGGAAGTAATGTTGCCGCCATCTGGGTAGTTACATTCTCTGCATTTGATCCTGACTGCATTGACGCCGCGGCTCTCATAGCTATTCACAATGATTTCACCTCAGCAGCAAGCCAACAGCAGATCTGCCTCTCTAATCTGCCAGATCTACCTGCTTAGGTTACATTGTTGGAAATACGCATTAGCTGGGTTGCAGAGTTGATATGACAGGCTAGAAAACCTCTACATAGAGCTTTCTGTGGCATCGATGGCGGCGCCGTCTGGGAGGCTACATTCCTTGCAAATGTTCCAGAAGATTTTAAATCAGCTGCCTACGTCTCGTTTTCGCCAGATTTTCTTGCAGAGGCACCAATATTGGCAGTTCAAAATGTCAGTGAGAGTGCTCCTCGTCCAGTTCTAGCCAACGCTCAAATTTTGGCGAACCTGGACTTGGATTTGTCTCTGTTTTCATGGGATCGGCTACTCTTGTAGGAGAAATCCCCTTCCCATCATCGATATGGCAGATTTTCTCTCGGATATGCAAGAGACCCTGGCACTATGTCTAGGCACCTCTTTGGCTCCTTTCAGATCCAAATTTCTCAGCCTACAGGCATAACCATCCTGCAATGGGTCAGTTCTTCAGATTTGGTGCTAGATCTCAAACTGGATCTAGAACGGTGGATTGGGATCCCTTCAGTCCTTCAGAGAATTCTTTTTCAAGGTAAAAAACTTGAAGACCATCTTCCCCTCTCTACTTACAACATTTCTAGAAACAGCTCTTTGGTGTTAACCCTTCGTTTGAGAGGAGGCGCAGCAGGACAGTCATCCTCTACCCCTCCTTTCTCTTACAAAGATGCAGTGCACTCGGAGAACCCCAAGCCGCCGGAAGCCCCTAAACCTAAGCCTTTTTTGGTCGACAAGACAGAGGAAGCTCCCTCTGTTGAAATCACCCATGAAGGTCTTGCTACCCAACTTCAAGAATTTGCAGAAAGAGCCATCATTTGCAGATTTCACGGACTGTGGCCGCAATCTCAGGAACTCTATGCATGGATCCATGCAAACTGGACTCATCATTGTAAGATCAGTTTCTGTTCGAAAGGATACTTCATTGTCCTATTTGAAGACAGTAAGAATTATGAAAAGGCTATAGAAGAAGGCCCTTGGTTCATGGGAACTGCAGGGCTCTTCTTGACTCCTTGGTTCCCAGATTTTGATCCAGCAACTGCAGTCATTACCAAGACACCTGTATGGATTAGGCTTCCAAACTTACCTGCCCACCTATGGCATTTTGCAGTCTATAAGGCTATAGGCAACGCCTTGGGCAGTTTCATTATGGGAGATTACTGGCAGGAAAATAAAGGTCTCTACACATATGCCAGATTATGTGCGGAGTTAGATTTAAGCAAAGGACTTCTAGATCAAATCAATCTCAAGATAAACGACTTTTTCTGGACCCAGACACTGGATTACGAGAATACTGCATTTCGTTGCCACCATTGCCACCAATTAGGGCATCTACAGAACGCCTGTCCATCACTCCCGGCAAAAAAGAAAAAGGATAACCTCTCCAAATCCAAGCCCAAGAGATGGGCTCCATGCTCTCCACCTCCAGTCATGGATTATGAATCCTCCAGCTCTGAAGATGAAGGCAGCGATGCAGAAGTGGCTCAAGCCCCCTTTTCCAAGGTCCCTTCCAACGGTGTTCCAGTGCATTCCTCCGACACAGTCAGTGCCCAGAAACGCGTCCACATATCCTCCTCCTCTGATTTAGAAAAGGAGGGCCCCCCTGTGGTGACCCCCAATCTTCAAGTTGTTATTTCTCATTCGCCCCAGGATGGCTAGGTCGAAGTCAAAAAAAAGAAAGGGAAAAAGCCTCGTGTTGAGGCATCTGCCCATACTGGGTAGAAGTCAGTCTTTTGGATTCCAGCCATATGTTGTAGTTTCTTGCTTGTTTCACTCCCTCTCTGGAACCGAGGTTGATAGTCCTATCATTTCCGGTTGTCAGTTTTCTGTCTCTCTTGATCATCTTGTACCATAATTTTGATTAATAGATTTAGTCCAATTTAGAAAAAAAATATCATAGCCTTCGCTATCCTATGGTCCACAATCCATGGTTTTTAGACCCTAGATCTACCCTTTAACCCTTTACAAAACATTAGGGGCTTTGACCCACCCCAAAACCCCTACAAAGGATTGACTTTTACAAAATTATACAAAAAACGCAGGTTAAGGAACCTCGTTCCAACAAATTCACCTATTTTGGCTTCCAATTGAAATGAGCGGGATATTAGGTGGTAAATTGGACATGGATTTTGGAGAAATTCCAGAAGCAAATAGGGCTCTAGTCACATAGGTGGATGTCCACTCGGGATAGATATATTCTGGCGATGACTATACTACAAAAAATAATTGTCTATTTGTCACACCTATTTGTACTCTCGGTGGCCATTACATGGGGAATAAAGGCATACATGGCTCACTTCATATAGATAGGGGGCATGAATGGCCACAAATATAACTTGGCGATAAGGGACAACATTACTATGCCAAAGGACATGGGGGAATGTGGCATACTGGACATCAAGATAATTGGCTTTGCCTTATTTATTATGTCTATGTGGCAGGGCTTGTTTATTCCTAGGGATTGGAATCTCATCATTAAAGAGAAATACCTTAGGGGTAAGGAGATATCATTCTGGTATAGGTAGGAAAAATTGAGAAGGGCACAGGGATCTAGAATTTGGTTGGGTTTTAGGAAACAATGGATTACTTTCTGTTAGCGATTATGCTGGTTGTTTGGTGATGGGGGTCAGGTACATTTGGACACTAACAATATTGGAGGACTAACGGAGGTTCCTTGCCTCACAAATGGGATTCTTCAAAAATTACAATTTTGGGGCATATTTTACTTATAACAAGTCATTAAAGGATACATGGATGTTATAATGAAATGGAAACAAGAACACGAGCTTGGTTTTATGGGACAAGAAGTAGAGACATGGGATACTTTCAGGACACTACTACAAAATGCTACAGGAGGGGTGGTGACAATATCATGTGGGTTGGGCCCTGCCATCGGGAGGGGATACATTTGTGGGATACCTACAAATATATTATGAAGATGACCAAAAACTTACATGAAAATTTTTGGTTTATAATGGTGTGGAAGGTGAACATTCCTCTCAAGCTTATCATTCTCACATGGTTGATTTGGAAAAATTGCAACTTCACATGGGATAATCTCACAAAGCGTGGGTGGATTGGCCCAGGGGTATGCTCGTTATGTTTTATTAATGAAGAATCTAACCAACACATATTCTTCCAATGTTCATACATGTTGGGAGTCTGGCAGGGGATCTGTACGCACCTGCAGGTCATATATAACTCAATGGAAAACATACAGGAGTGTCTGGATTGGTGGAAAAAATATTAGAAGGGATCTCTCATTCCCTTTTGGTTACTATGGCACATTTGGAAAATCGGGAACATATGTATTTTTTATGGGGTAAGGACATGTCCCCTAGTGGCTACTCAACGCATCATCATATCTTTGATGGGTACTCAAGTGTTCACAAAGGCCCCACGAAATTTTTCTCATAGACTCAGACCACACTCAATCATACTTCCTGCGTGATATTTTGATGGTGCCACACACAAACAAATTTGTGGATGTGGGGTTTGTTTATAGGTGGATGACAGGATAAAATATAGAATATTATCAAATAGTGGTTGATCTGAATGTGATCGAAATTAAGTGATGAAGTAGAATTGATTAATTACCATCATTGAATTGATTGTTAACTGAACTGCAAATGTGGAAGACTGAAGGAAATCTAAAACACTAACAAGTTAAAAAAAAAACATATTAAACATTAAATTATAGTAGAGAACAGAGAAAAGAGACAACAAATGTTGATTACGGAGTTCGTCCTTGGTGGACTACGTCTCCGAGTCCGCTTTCAAGTTGGGTGTCCATTTTATTAGGATTGATCCAAGGAATTATTTACACATAAAAACACCAGATTGAATGTGCTCATAGGCACCTCTGGTCACTAACAAAAAAAATATCTCTCTCTCATCTTTCCAACACCTGCCTCTGCACTCAAATCTGCCTCCGGACGACCTAGAAACACTGAAAACAAAACTACCTCTCTCACTCAAAATATGAATACAAAGTCACTCATGTGTGCTCGTCAAGAAAATTTCATGGTTTAAATAATTTGATCATCGAACTTCTCAATTTCAAATTTGGAAATTGGTTGAATATTTAATGTGGTGATAAATAAGATTAGGTCTGGGGTTTGTCACATTGTGACACCTAGAAGATAAGTGATAAGGTGGTTTGATTTACAAGTTGCGCAATTTAATAAAAAACCAAAATTAGAACCTTATATTATAAATAGGCGCTGAAAATCAAATTAACCACGCGGAGATTGAGCTGACAACTTGCATGTGATCAGGCACAACCTCACCTCTTGCTAACATCTTGCAGTCAACTTGGGCGGTTCCGGTCTAATTAAATGTTGATGCTTGTTCACAAGCCTGCAGTTATCTCGATACTTGCATGGTCTATTCAACGGTTCTAAATGGTGGTTAACTATTGTGGACAAGTCTCTGGTCTATTCACAATGCTAATGGCTCTGAAAACATCTATATCAATGGTTAGCTTATATGTATTACATTGTTTTATTTGCAATGTTTTAATACAAGGCCCAAAAGGGTTTTACACCATAGTTTTAATTCTTAGGGTTGAGACCTTTAGTAATGCTTGCACTAGGTATTCAGTTTAGGTCTTAGACTTAGGACTTAGTGCTAGGACCACATCACTTCACAATTACATACAAGTTCCACTTTTCACCTTAGCTTAGAATTTGAAAAATTACATAAAAATAACACCACATGACACCATAACATCACCATGAAGTCAAATTTGAACCACTTTTTAACCATGACAACACACTGAACCATGACAAAGTAATTTTCATCTAGAATACTGGAGGACCTGGCGATCCGAACACTAAACTGGATGATTGGACAAACTGGAGTTGTCTGCACCTCACTGTTGATTTGCATTGAATAAAGATCCTCCTTGATCAATCCTCTCCACTTGAAAGATTTTGGACCACAAATTTTTGATTTATGCATACATCAGGCGAGGCTATAACTCCCTCACTTTTCTAATCTTTATCCACCTTGCCTTGATTGGATTCATGCCCTTGAGTCCTACCCGAAGATATTCAACATCTCCTCGCCTGGAAGTGCGAACTTTCCTATCCAAGATGGTATCTTCCTGCAACTCATTCATACAATTAGGTGTTAATCATCAATAGTATGAATCTGTGTATCTTCCTCAAGATCAATGATCGTCGGAGGTTCATACAGCTTCAGATTTTCTACATTCGCAACTGAATAAATACGCATGTAAGGCAGTAAATCTAATTGGATTGCATTATTTCCAACCTTTTCAAAAATCTTAAAACGACCATACCTGATGGGTTTCAATTTCTTACCGTCTTCTTTCAACCTGTATTTAATGATATACAACCATACCTGATCACTGACCTGAAAATGATGATTGACTCGATGCTTATCATGGCACAGTTTGTACTTGGCATGAATCTTCTCTAACTAATCCTGCACTGCTTCATGTATCTATTGTATCCATTGAATGAACTTAAATTCTTTGCTTGAATCATCGTGTCCATCCACTTTATCTCTTCACCGAACATGAATTTCATCGACGAATTTGGTAGATACCCCAAACATGTTTCAAATGGCAATCGATTAGTTGAAGAATGTAAGGCTCGATTGTAACAATGTTGCACATAAGGTAAATATTCATCCCACAACTTAGGATGTTTACTGCAATAACCTCGAAGAATATGTATCACTGTCCTATTCACCACTTTTGGCTGTTCGTCAGTCTTTGGATGAAAATTTGTGCCCTTCTTCATCTTTGTGTCCATGAGTCCCCACAAAGTGGACCAAAATTCTCCTACAAAGCAAGTATCTCGGTCAGAAATAATAGAAGTAGGCAACCCAAAATGAACCCATACCTATTGAAAGAACATCTATGTCGTATGTTCTGTAGTCACTTGCTTTTTGCACGGAATAGGAATGCACATCTTGTTGAAACGATCAACCACGACATACATGTAATCAATCCCTCTCCTGGACATAGGTAGTCCTCCAACAAGATCCATGGAAATGTTGTCCCATGGTTGCAAAGGAACTAGAAGTAGTATGTGCAAAACAATCTTTTGATTGCTTGGATTGCTTGTCGAACACATCACACATCATTTATTGTACTTCACAATTGTTTCATACATGCGAGGCCAGTAGCAATACCTTTGAATTTTTTCCATAGTCTTGCTTACACCAAAATATCTTGCAATTCGAGAAGAATGAGCTTCCTGAATAACATGTGCCCTTTCTGTCTGTGGTATGCACAACTTACCCAGTTGATATAACAACATGTCATGAATATGAAAATTGACTTCTTCAACTTGAGTACCATGATTTAGTGAATCATAAAAATCTTTGAAATCATCATCACTACTATAGTGTTCTACATAACTTTCATGTTTCAATGAACTATTCTGCAGTACTACTAAAGCATTCAAAGACAATCTAGACAACATATCAGCTACTTTGTTTGTTACACCTTTCTTGTATTTAATTACTAAGTGAGATTACTGAAGAAATCCCATCCATCTGTAGTGGCGATATTGTTGCAACTTATTATGTGACTAAAGGTATTGAAATGGCTGATGATCTGTGTGAATCACAGTTTCCTTACCCATTATGTAGTGTTTCTATTTCTTTACACTTTCAACCAAAGAAAACAGTTCTTGATCATATGTCGGATAATTTATTACTACCTTAGAAATGCTTTAGAAAATAAACAAATCGGTTTCCCATTTTGAAGTAAGACTACACCCATTGCATATTCACTTGCATATGCTTCAATTTCGAATGGCTGTTGAAGATTAGGTAAAGCTAAGATTGGTGTTGTGACAGGTTTCTGCTTAAGTGAATCAAAATATTTTTGTTGTTTCCCTCCCAACTAAAGGGAAACTTTAGATCCTTTTAAAGCATGTAACAGTGATGCAATCAAAGAAAACTTACCAATAAATTTTCTCCAATACTGAACTGCACCTAGAAACCTCCTAATTTTAGTTACATTCTGTGGTATTGGCACTTAACAATAAAATCTATCTTAGTTGGATCTATCTTTAAATGACCACCTCCAACAATTTAACCAAGATAAAAAAATTAAGTTTTCCCAAACTCACATTTTGACAGTTTAATGTATAGTTTTCCCCTGTGAAATACTTCAAAAACTTGTTTAACATGCCTAGCATGCTCTTCCATACTAGAACTGAAAATCAGGATATCATCTAAGTAGATTATGACAAACTTATCAATGTAAGACATCATTCATAACACACATGAAATTTTTTGGTGCATTGCACAAACAAAAAGGCATTACTAACCACTCAAATAGTCCTTGCCTAGTTTTGAATGCAGTTTTCCAGATATCATTTTTTGTTATCCATATTTGATGATACCACTACCTAAATCCAACTTAGTGAAATAGACAAAAAAATTCAACTGGTCAAGTAAATCATCTATCCTGGGAAGAGGATAGTTATTCTTGATTGTGACTTTATTTAAGGCCCAAAATCAACAAACATTCTCCATGTCTCATCTTTCTTAAGAACTGAAATTATGGGTGAACGACATGGAGATGAACTGGGTAGAATGAAGTCTTTTCCAACTATACCTTGGATTTGTTTCTTTATTTCTTCCTTCTCTATGAGTCACCTGTGATTCATTCCGATATTAGGAAGAGGGGAATAAGAAATCAACTGTATCTCATGTTGTATTTCCCATTTATGGAGTAGATGGTTGGGTTCTTAAAAATAGACTTTGAAATGAATCTACCACTTTAACCAAACTATATTTAAACTGAGATTCACAACCTAAAAAATCATCATGAATATCCTTACGTTGTTCTTTTACAACCATGAGTGAATATCTCTTACTTGAACTTATTAACCGCTTCATCTGATTATCATTAACTAAATCCAAGTCAATTTTGATTTTATGTGCCCGAAGGATGTATTCAATCCCATATTTCTTAAGATGATATTTATACCCTTTCCTATGAAACAATGAATCACGATCATAGAGATAAGGACTCCCTAGCACTATTCCACATATGTCTAACGGTATCACATCTAAATCCACTTCATAAATGCAATTAGCTATGATGGAAAATTTTAAATGACACTGCTTTGTGACATTAATCTGAGTATGTTCCTTTAGCCAACCTAAAGGGTATGGTCTTGGATGATTCTATGTCTCCAAACCCAATTTCTTAACTAATGATTCAGATATTAAATTTTCATGTGATCCAATGTCAATCAATGTATCTATTTTCATGTGCTTATAAGTTACCCTTACGTGAAATAACTCAACTCTTTTATCTTCATTCAGATGATTAATGTTTTAAGAAGAAGCAGAAGTACTTGAACTTGAACTAGTGTCAAAAATTTTACCTTTCGTAACCATTGTGGTTATTTTCCCTTCATTACCTGAATCAGAGCCTAGATCTTGTTGGATTTCTTTCATAGCCTTCTTTTCACCTTTCTTCTTCTATAAATTCTTCGGTCTGAGTTTCGGGTGAAATTTCCAACATCTAGCTTCATCATTTATGATTCTGTGGCAGTGAGTATAGGTAGGTCTTTCATCTTTCTTCTGAGTTGTCTCTATCTTCTTTCCCTTAGAATTAATCTTCCTCTTGCTGTCTTTGGAATCCAACCATTTGGATGCCTTCGGTGAAAACTTGAATGATATGCCACCTGATTCAATATGTATGGCTTGATCACATACTTGGTCAAATTCATTAGGATTAAACATCAATAATGTATGCTACAAATATGAATGTAAACTTCCAATGTAATTTAATAAAGTTTCACATGTATCCCAAGGAATACCAAGTGCCAACGCTTTCTTCCTAAACTCCTGAGTAAACTCCTGAACATTCTCTCCCTTACCTTGTCGCAAATTCTACCAATCAATAACAACTTGCTACATGTATCCAACCAGATAGAATTGTTTCCTGAGAGCTTTTAAAAACTTAGACCATGAGGACATGACTTTACCTTTACAGTTTAAATCTATTTGTGTTTTAATCTCCCACCAGATTAAATCAGTTCCTCCCATGCTAAGAGTAGCTAACTGGATTTTTACCTTATCATCATAAATGTTCTTAATCCTACAATACACTTCTAAATAATTAATTCAGTTATATAGTTTCTCTGGGTTCATTTTTCCATCATAAATAGGTAGTTTAAATTTTACATCAATATTCAAAAGATATTTCTGAGGTTTATTTTCTGTTTCAGAATCAAAACTAGAAGAAGAAGACGAAGATGATGATGATGATGGAGATGATGGAGATGATGGAGGAGAAGAAGGTTTGTCAAATTTTCCTTTCCCCTTGTCCTTCTTTGATGCCTTTAAATAAGAAGCCGCATTTCTCGCCTTCTTATCTTCGTAGAGTTCTCCCAACATCTACTGCATATTCAAAAAAAATTGCTGAACTTGATTCTCGTCCATGACCTTCACTTCAAGAGTTTCACCTACTTCAGTTCCTATCATTGTCGATTGATTAGTAACTTTCCACTTTCCAATTTTTGGATCGAAATCCTCAAGTTTTCCTTCTCCACGTTGAAATCCTAATCTGCTTAACATCCATTGACAAAAATACTACAAAGTACAACCAGCTCTGATACCAAAATATATGATCTGAATGTGATCAAAATTAAGTGCTAAAGTAGAATTGATTAATTTCCATCAGTGAATTGACTGTTAACTAAACTGCTTAATGTGGAAGACTGAAAGAAATATAAAACATTAACGACTTAAACCAATAGAACATTAAACATTAAATTACAACAGAGAACACAGAAAAGAGACAAAAAAATTTGATTACGTACTTTGTCCTTGGTGGAATACGTCTCTGGGTCCACTTTCAAGTTGGGCATTCATTTTATTAGGATTGATCCGAGGAAGTATTTACATAGAAAAACACCAAACTAAATGTGCTTGCAAGAACCTCTTTTCACTGACAATAGAAATCTCTCTCTCTCAGCTTTCCAACACATATCTCTGTGCTCAAATTCGCCTCCAGACGACCTAGAAACACTGAAAAAAAACTGCCTCTCTCGCTCAAAATCTAAATACAAATTCACTAATGTGTGTTAATGAAGAAAATATCATGGTTTAAATAAGTTCATCATTGAAATTAGCAATGTAAAATTTGGCAAGTGATTGAACATTTAATGTGGTGATAGATAAGATTAGGTCTCAGGTTTTTCACATTATGACACCTAGAAGATAATTGATAAGGTGGTTTGATTTACACCTTGGTGCAAATTAATACAAACCAAAAATTAGAACCTTATATTATAAATCCGTGCTAACAGTCAGATTAAGTGCATGGAGATTGAGCTGATAGTTTGCATGTGATCGAGAGCAGCCTAAACTCCTTATAACTTCTCATGGTTAACTCCGGCAGTTTCATTCTAATTAAATGTTCATTCCCAGTCACAAGCCTACGGTTATCTCGATACCTGTGTGGTCTATTCAACGGTTCCTGATGATGGTTAATTTTTGCTGTTAAGTCTCCAGTATTTTCAAATGGCTGACTGCTCTGACACAGTCTATTCTGACGGTTAGCTGATATATATTACATTGTTTTATTTGCAATGTTTTAATAGAAGTTCCGAAAGGGTTTTACACCATATTTTTTATTTCTTAGGGTTGAGACCTATAATAAAATTTGTGCTAGGTCTTAGGTTTAGGTCTTAGACTTAGGACATAGTGCTAGGACCACATCACTTCACCATTACATACATCTTCCAATTTTCACCTTAGCTTATAATTTTAACCATTACATAAAAATATCACCACATGACACCATAACATCACCATGAAGTCAAATTAAAACCATTTTTTAACTATGACAACACACTAAACCATGACGAAGTAACTTTCATCCGGAATACTGGAGGACCTGGTGATCTGAATATTGAACCAGACATCAGACAAACTGGATCTGTCTATACCTCACTGTCGATCTGCACTGAAGCAAGATCCTCCTGGATCAGTGGTAGTGGCACAAACAATAAGGCAGAGGTGGTTTCACTTTGGGGACTTCTATGGATCTCCAGGAAATTTTCTATTGACAATATTGCGATCTATGGTGACTCAAAAGTAATCATTGAACACATGAATAATAGGAATAGCTTCAACCCATCTCAGTTGGCACATTGGCTAGATCATATCAAGATAATCAGGGCCTCATTTAAAAGTATCATTTTCACACACATATGCAGGGAGCATAACAAGATGACCATCAGACTCTCAAAACAAGGCCCAGGCTATGCTTATGGATAGATGCACTACACTCTGATGGACGCAGATAATATCACTGCACAGGGAAACATCCCACTATCTTGACACTTCATTTGTTGTTATTAATTTTGGAGACATAAATTTTGACATTATACTCACTAGATGTAATTTTGCACATAAATTTTTAACACACACTAAGCATCATGGTTTTGATCCTCCGTAGGCCACATATAGGCCCTTACTGTACATAGTGCACTTCATTTGTTTTTTCTCCAAATTTGGTCTTACAACCACACTGTTATTTTGGATGCAATGTTTTCGGCATCGAGCCTTGCTTTGTTCTATTTATGTTTTCTGGCACATGCACTTCCGGATTGATACAGTCTACCATTGGGGTGGTGTTACAAGTTATGGTTTCTTTGGATTTGTTATCACTTTCAATTTAATGTAGTATTGGTATGAATGAAGTAAGTTTGATGAAGATATGTTTCAGAAATATGCACTGGGACATAATATAAGCCAGGTTTTTTTCACACTGAAAAAAAGGAGAATTGCCCCCTTAGAAAACTCCTTTTGTGTCATTAGTGATATAAAATGATGTGTTTCTCTTGTTACAATTCTCAACATGCTACTTATGTTTATGAATAAATATTTCTTATACTTCCTTTTGATTTGTGTTGTGCTACAGGATGGCTAGATAGATTATGCACATGTAGGGAAATTTGTTTTTTTTCCCAAAATATTGAGATGTTTAATAAAAATAAACTCAAGAGCATTACCACCACTTGGTTCAATTTTTTTTACATCATATCTGATTGTTTCTCTTATATTGCATTTAAAGGAACCGTCAATCAAAAAGGTCCAAAAAAAAAAAAATGTCATTTGGTCCTTGAAGTAGGAGTCTCCATATTTTTAGCTAAACCACTCTTGATATTGTTTCATAATAACAAGATTTCATTGAGGATGATTGCTCCCCTAGAAAAGGTATTGGCCGCATCATTAAAATTCTGGTATATGCATCAAAATAAATATTTCTACGATCTATATATAAAGAAATAAAATATTTTTTAAGCTTCCTAATATGATGGTATCTAGAATACAAGAAGATTGGGAATTTCCAACTATCTAAAAATTAAAAATACCTTGGTTTATAGAAAAATGTAATAGAGCTCAAAGGGATATCAATTCATCTTTGTTATTTCCAGGGTCAAAACCTAGCTTTAAATAAAAATATTGGTGAGATAAGAAATGCAGTACAATTCCAAATCTATATAACCTATGAGACCCAATCTCAACCATAATAATTCCAAGCTATAGAATAACTGACTTGAATCTGGGATATCACCATGACTGACCAACTTACACATAGATTTTGGTCTCATTTCTTTGTAAGCAACATGAATCTTAGTGGCAACCGAAAAATTGTTCCCATAAATGTCCTAAGAAATGGTTCATCTTGGATGATAACCCAATGGAAATATCTCATGATTTCTTTGAAGGAATTGATCAATGAATCCCTCACCCATTACCATAATCATTTCTAAAGTGAATATGAGTCCAAGATCTTTGGTAATTCGACTATTACTAGCCATTTTTATATCGGTTGAAAATTTTGAATGGGAATGAGAAAAGTAAAAAATTTGGTTTTTTTCATGTTTAATCAAATTATGGATTGGAATCTACAATCAATATAACTAAGGTTCATTCTAAATTTATACCACAAAAGGACAAGATATATAAAAGTGATTGACTAACTCTGTATTATCCTTACATAAAATGCATCTATTCAGACCATGTCAATCATATTTTTCCCCATTAATCTATATTCATAATCATGTTCGCTAATGAAAACCAAGTAAAGTTGTGGATATTCAATGGAAACTACCATTTCCAAATTAATGTCCACTATCACTTTCTTTTCACCGACACTAGTGTATAAGAAAGGGATTTATAGCCTAGCTTGGTAGTAAGGGTGCCTAATCCATTATTCCATGTCCATACCAACATATCCTCCTTATTTTGTCAAGAGGCGCAATCTATAACCGAGTACGACCCCGATGTGTAAGAATGTCACGTCCTAAAAAATTAATAAAAATATTTTTTTCTAATGTCAACCAAAACATTAACTTCAATTTTAAATCATATATAACTTGATTCTTTATATCATATATAAATTTTTAACCGTTTTAATAGGGAAATACTAATTATTAAAATATAACAATTTATTATCTCTACAACCAAGTATGGTGTAGATCTCACGTAAAAAAGTAAACATGTAAAAGAAAATGTAATGTTTAAAATTTAACATTTTTGATACAATGTTTGTCCTATTTAAAAATAAGACTAATTATTATTATGCATAAACATAATATAAATTTAAAATGTAAAGTGGTTTAGATATGGTAAATAAATAAAAATATAAATAAACCAGAGGTATTGTAAATAAATAAAAAATATATTTTTATACTTACTCCAAAGACATGGTAAATAAATAAAACATCTTTTTATATTTAGTCCATAAACCTCTTTATATTTACAAAAACTAAAAAAATAGTTTTTATTTAGGTGAAGCCTATAGGCCAAATACCACGGGACAAATTATTATTAATACCATGGGCCAATTACCATATTTATAAAACAGGAATGGTAAATAAATAAATAAATAAAAATCAACATCTAATTATATACCAAGCCTATGGGCCAAATACCATGGTAAATAAAAGAGGTATGGTAAATAAATAAAATCTCTTTTGATATTTACTCCATAAACCTCTTTATATTTACAAACACTCCAAAAACAAGTTTTATTTAGGTGAAGCCTATGGGCCAAATTATTGTTAATACCACGCAAAACAAAAAAAAACCATTATTAGCCCTAATATTAATATTAATATTAAAATATTATTATTATTATTATTATTATTAAATATAATATTCATATTAATATTATGTAATTTAATAAATTTGGATTAATACAATATTATATTTTCTATATTATAATATACATTAATATATCATGATATATGTTAACTCTAGATATATATGGGAGGGAAGAACAAATACCTATAGGGATAGAGGTGAAGAGATAGGGTGTGTGACAAGGGAGAGATGAGGATAAACTCAAGGAGAGGGGAGAGGAGGAATAAAGAGAGAGAGAGGGAGAGGAGTGAGAGAGGTAGAGAAGGGTAAGAGAGGGAGAGGGATACATAAATATGGAGAGAGATAGAGAGAGAGAGAGGAAAAGTTAGAGGAAGGTAGGAGAGAAATGGAGAGAGAGGAAGGAAAAGAGAGAGGACTTGGGAGAAAGGAAGAGAGTGATGGGGGAAGAGAGAAAAATTGACAGAAAAGAGAGGGAGAGAGAGAGAGAGAGGACCAGAGAGAGGAGGAGATAGTGAGGGAGATAGAAGGAGATAGGGAGGGATAGAGAGATGGAGTTCTAGGGGAAGAGACGGAGGGAAGAAGAAATACATAGAGAGTGAGAAGTGGAGACAGAGATGGAGTGACAAGGGAGAAATGGAGACAGAGTGTGTATGTTTTGGGGTGAGATACAGAGATAAAGAAGGAGATATGGAGAGAAGGGAAAGGAGAAGGAAAGAGGTAGGGATATATTAATAGAGTTGGATGGTGAAGAGAGAGAGACATATAGAGGTGGGAGATAAATGGAGAGAGAGGAAGGAAGAGGGAGGATGTGAGAGAGTGGAGAGATGAAGGGAAAGAGAGATGTAGTTGGAGGGGGGAGAGAGGCAAGAAGTTTTCTTGCACTAGATGCATTGGGTTCAGTGTAGATGGTTATTTCTAATACTATTTGATTTCTTGCATTAGATGCATTGATTTTAGTGTAGAGATATATTTCTAATTATATTTAATTCCTTGCACTAGATGCATTGACTTCAATTTAGATGATTTCTAATCATATATGATTTCTCGCACTAAATGCATTGATTTCAGTGTAGATAGTGATTTCTTATCCTATTTGATTTCTTTCACTAGATGCATTAATTTCAGTTTAGAGGATGATTTCTAAATATATTTGACTGCTTGTACTAGACGCATCGATTTCAATATAGATGATTTCTAATCCTAATTGATTTCTTGCACTAAATGCTTTGATTTAGTGTAGATGTTGATTTCTAATCCTATTTGATTGCTTGCACTAGATGCATTGATTTCAATGTAGATGTTGGTTTCTAATATTATTTTCTTACTTGCAATAGATGCATTGATTTCAGTGTAGATGTTGATTTCTAATCCTATTTGATTACCTGCATTAGATGCATTGATTTTCGTGTAGATGTTTTCTAATCTTATTTGATTGTTTGCATTAGATGCATTTATTTTAGTGTAGACGTTGATTTTTTATTTGATGTAACTGGATGTATGATGGTACATTTTAAAGTGATTGGATTAACATTTTTCATTGATTTTAGTGTAAGAACACAAAATTATTGACAAATTACATTGATTTTTGTGTTATAGTAACTCAAAATATTAATATTGGAGAGCAAGAGAGACAATGTATTATTTTTAGTGCAATAGCTTGAGCTAAATATTTAAATGGTTTATGATTTCAACTATCCTTTTCATATAATAGAAATGAAAATATGACAAAACTAACAAGGGTGACAATAAGAATAGTAGAAGGAAATAATTTGAGATTGATCACAATGAATACTATTTGTAAATTCACTTTATTCTTATTATTCACATTTTTTGTCATTCAGCACTATTACATTGTCACTTTGCATTCAAAAATTTTATTTCATCCTTCTTCATCATTAAAGTTATTAACAATATTTATCATCTCAACAAACTGATGTAACTAAGCAAATTTTAAAATTAAAATGACCAGATAAATATGAGACATATTTAGCATATATAAAATGATTATATTTATATTAGATTTCTTTAAATATTATTGATAAAATTAATCATATATTCGATATATTTTCCTTAGCCACACACGATTGAAACCAGCCTAGATCCATCCTAACTCCGGATCTATCAAGCGCCAAGAGGAATCAAATCTCTCGAGGTGCAAACCTTTCCTCACGTTTTGCACTCAAAAAAGAGGTTTTCACATCGAGAGATTTGATCCCTCTCGACGCTTGATAGATCTGGAGTTAAGATGGATCTAGGTTGGTCACTAAGAAATACTATTTTGTGCAAAAGAAGTTCAATCTAGTCCCTTCATTCAAAAACAATGTCCCCATTTAGGCCAAGATCCTATACCAATAGTTGAAATTGCACACCTTGGGTTCCATGTACCACCATATCCACCCCCACATTTTAAAGAATTAAAAGCCCTCTATCTTTTATAATATACCACAAAACATGGGAAAACACATAGTTACTTTTGTCCAAAAATAACGGTGTTAATGTTTATGTGTGTGTGCCAGAATATTTATCAGTTTCCATCACTATTATTTTGCACAGTTTTAATTGTGAAAGTTGCAGTGTGATTTATTTGATATTTGTTCTAGAAAATAAATTGTTAAATTAATTAACAATTAGAAGAATCAATTCCAATTTCTACAGTAGAATTTCAGACTTGAAATTTTCACAACCCACCCAACAAGAACTAGGAATCTTCTAACAAACTCCTTCTATATATTTAATGCCCCCTTTCTAGACTTAGGCTAAGTTATAATCCAATTTTAAATAGTATATGAGATGAAGTATTTTTTATTCATATTATTTCCTGCAAGCCTTTATTGAACAACATATGACAAATAATTTTAGTTTCTAGAACCTGAAAAAATCAATATATGTTCTTTAATTCACATCCTCCATCTTTTTTTTGGTTTAGCTAGAGTATTCAATTTTACTAGTGGTATGTGTTCCTTCTAGTTTTTACCTCCATAAAAAACTGAAACATCTCTGCTTAATCTTGTTTAGTATATTCTTTGGCACATGTTTCAGTGAGATCTAATATATAGGGATTCTCTCAACCATAAATTTAAGTAGAACGAGTCTTCCTCCAATGGTTAACCATATATAGCACCAACAACTAATCTTTGCCACAACTTATTTGTACAACTACAATTGAAGAAAAAAAAATTAGTAAATAAGATACATAAAATATCCTAAATATTTTAGTTTGGTGTACACATACTTGGCCTTGAAAGAAAACTTAAGCCGACTCTAGGCTTCCACCTCCATCAACAAATCACTGTGAAGAATGATGGATTTATTAGAGCTAATATTTGTTGTGGTGACTAGGAAAAAGTTGTTTAAGAGATGAAAAAAGGTTTTCCACTCACTTCCCAAACCCGTGCAAAAAAGAAGAACATCTTCTATGAACAATAAATTCATTAATTATACTTGAGTTTCAACCAAAACACCCTCAATTGAAAATTCACATTTAGATGAGGAAATTGGGAAATTAGTCTACCCAAACTCTCTACAACCAACAAAAATAAAAAAGGTGACAATGTGCATCCTTATCTTAGGATTTAAGTAGTTTTGAATAAATTCAAGGAGGAACTATCGATAAGAAATTGAAACTTGGATGACGATATGTACCTCATATTCCAATTTACTACCTTCACATTTGTGTTCACGTGAAGTAGCTCCAAATTTAGAAAAGTCCAATTTACCTTATCATAGAATTTTTTAAAATCAAGTTAAGCTTCATGACAACTACCATAATATTTATTAGCTGAGTGTGGAACTCCTCCTAGAAAAAATTACTAGCATCCAAGGTATTCCTATTGAAAATTAACCCAAAGTTATATGTCCATATACAAGCAAACATCACCCCTTTTATTTTTTTAGTGATGAGTTTGGAAATCACTTTCTCTAGGAGATTACACAATGATATAAGTTTAAGTTAACCATAGGACAAAGTGTTTGATTTATTCAATATTAAAGCAATAAAAATTGCAATAAGAGAATTGAAGATCCTACTCGAGATGCTAGACTCCTCCACTAGTCTAAGGATCTTGTCGACAAGTGAGTTGAAGAAATAAAGATATACCTCCATAGTCTACCTATGTAGGCTTAGAATTTATTCGTTATTAAAACCAATAAATACCTCTTACACTTTGTCCTTCGTTATAGGTTCCCCAAATTTGTGATTTTATTCTTCATCAAAATATTTTGGAAATAATTGTAGAAATTAATAGAAATTTTCTACTACTGATGAAATTAAACTAAAATCAAGAGATTACAAATTTAAACTATTATTTTGTGGAACGTAAATCGCAATTTAGAAACACATGAAATGACATGCAGCCATCAAAACCATCGGAACACAATGAAATATAAGGGAACCCAACTTGGAAAAACCCCTCCCCTACTTTCGATTAATCATATGAGAATGAGAAACCAATACAATATCTTTCTTCAATCCTAAAGCACACCCTACACTATGAAACTGTTCTCTTGCTGACTATCCTGCTGTGGCAAAAAATTAGCCAATTCAAGGCCCCAACTTGCTCCTATTTCCTTTCACAATACTAGAGGAAATTAGCTCCTAAAAATTAGAATTTTTCTCCTATTTTCTTGCACAATTCCCAAGGAATAATTCACCTACTTAACTACCAAAAGTGTACACTCAACTAGTATAAAATTGATAATTACAACATGTATTTTCCTCCACTCTAGCTAGGAAATTAAAATTCCATTCATGTATGGGTTATTGTTGGTTGATTTACTAGTTTAACAAAGAGATCAATGAGTTAACAATAGTTATACATCTCAGTTGACCTTCAACTGAGCCAACTAGGTACTCAAACTCAATTAATTTATTCAAACTTAAAATAATTGAACTAGATTGATAAATTTTAGCAATCACTACATGCACAACTATACTTCTAGCCTCTAACTCAAATTTCCTCAGTAAACTAGTCCAAAAAAGCCATGTCACACAAGTGAAATACAACCCTAGTCATCCTGCTCATGTTAAAAATAGAATTACTAAATTTGACTAAGGCACAAGTCAAATTATGCCTTTCTTGCTACAATTTCTAACACTCCCTCTTAGCAAGAAATGGATTTTTCACCACCCCTATCATGCAGCAGTGGAATTCAAATTTTCCTCTTCAAAATTCCTTTCTCAATATGTTTTCATCTTGCTCCTTAGTTGGAATGTATTGTAGCATCATAATTCTCCTTTACACACATTGCTACAAGTGATGGTACCTCATTTCAATGTGCTTGGACCTGTCATGAAATAATGGATTCTCAGAGAGTTTAATACAACTCTGATTATCACATAAATAATTGTCGGATCCATCTCCTAACATAAAGTACCCACAAGTATTTTCATCATCAATATGGCCTCTCATGTGCTTGCATTGCAACCATGTAGTCAAATTTTACTGAGTTGAGTGCCACAGACCTTTTTTTCCTGTTATACCAAGAAATAGTTGCAAACCCAACACTAAAGATAACACCTAAAGTATTTTTCCTATTTGATGGACTCCTTGCCCAATCTGCATTAGTGAAGCCTTGGAGCTTCACTCCCTCTATCCTCCTATACCATAACCCATACTCAGTTGTGCCTTTGAGGTAACTCAACACATGATTTGCTACCTTCCAATACAACTTGGTAGGATTCACCCGGGCTTGACTCAACTAATTAACTCCATAGCATATGGCAGGCCTTGTGTTCACCAGATACATCAGCAATCCCACAATTTGTCTGTAGATGGTAGAACCTACTGCTTAACCTGAAGAGCCACTCTCCTTCCTCCAATTTGTAGCTAGAGGTGTGTCCATAGGCTTGCAACTCTCCATGTGAAATCTCTAAAGTATTTGAGAGACATACATTACAGGAATTTTGAGGTCTAAAATGGTCCTCCTAAAGAAATTATAAAATAATAGTGGATATAATAAAATAATATTTGATTACAACATCAAATTTAAGAGGGAAAAAGGGAAAAACTATCTTTTCAACTCGTATTTTCAACTTCTCTCCCTATGGGTTTACTCAAATTTCAAGAAGAAACACTCGTTGGATGTAAAATTTTATGTCTCATCCAAGGAGTACCCATGTTGCATACTTTTGATGGACCTTGCTACACCAAAAATGAGAAATACATGAAAAATGTGATTGTAAACACGTTTTTTCATGTATTTCTCATTTTTAGTGTAGCAGGATCCATCAAAAGTATGCAACATGGGTACTCCTTGGATGAGGAATTAAATTTTTCATCCAACAAGCACTCCCGCTCAATTTTTGAGTAAAACCTTAGCGAGATAAGTTTAAAATACGAGTTGAAAAAGTAGTTTTATTATTTTATTATTTTTTTAATATTTTTACTTTTTTACTCCAAAAATAGTGAATCATCCCCCATGGCTGACATCATCATCTTGAATCCTATTAGTTCTTATAAATTTTTTTCTTTTGTAAATTTTTCTTAGGAGGCCCATTTTAAACCTCAAAATTCCCCTAATGTTTCCCCTAAATCACAAACAACTCACCAGAACCCTGCCATACTTCCATCCCAAGGAAGTAATGCATCAAGCCCATGTATTTCATCTAAAATTATCTCGCAAGGTCCTCCTTGCAAGAACGGATCAACCGCTCATCCCATGTAAGTATCAGGTCATCAACATACAAAACTAAGATAAGCAATTTTCCATCTACCACAATGTGATATAGGTTTACATTTGCTTCATTTTTGGTGAAGCCCAATCCACTGAGATATGCTTCAATCCGAGTGTACCATGCTCGAGGTGCCTGTTTCAGACCATACAAGGCTCTCCTAATTCTACACACATGTGTCTCCCTGTCATATGTATGAAATACCTCTGGCTACTCTATGTAAATTTCTTCCTTAACAACACCATTTGGAAAGGAGGTATTCACATCCATCTAGTGGATATTCCACCCCATCTCCGTAGTTAATGCTAGAATGAATCTGATTGAGGAATATCTTGCCACTGGTTCAAATGTTTCCTCATATTCCACTCCCTCTACCTCACAAAAATCTTTGGACAAAAATCTAGCCTTGTACTTCTTAATGCTCCCATCAGTTCCATGCTCCACTTTGTAGATCCACCTGGCACCAAACACTAACTTGTTATTTGGTCTCGACACCACCTCCCATACATTTTTCTTCATGATGGAGAGTCATACTCCACCATGGCACCAACCACACTGGTTGAGAAACCACTTCCTAAAATGAAGAAGGCTTTGTCTCAATGAATCTTGTCATGAGAACCATATACCCATATCCAGTGCACTTGTTCCTACACTGAGATGTAGGAGATCCCACATGCTCTCATGCATCCTCTACCAATATATCAACTTCTTTGGTTTTATTCCTCCCCACCCTTGAAGATTCTAGTTGGGTAGGTGCCTCCACTCGGCCCCCTGTCTACTCCTTTTCATGTGGCTACTCCACAACGTCTTAAAGCTTTGTATGAGGCTCCTACTTTAGATCCAGAAGCTCCTCCTTTGGTGGGATACTCAAATCACACTCTATAGAGCATCGCATAGCCTTATCCTCATCAAATATGACATCTGTCGTCATTACTATCACCCTGATTGATGGAAAATACACCCTGTAGTTATCTGGTGTCTCTGTGTATCCTATAAAGACTCCCATCTCATCTATAGGATCAATTTTCTTCCTGTTATAATTGGAGACATAAAAATACATAGTAGCTCCAAAAATTCTGAAATGAGATCATTTGGCTTCCTCCCAAAGAAAAATTATTTGGGTGTGATCATGCCAAGTATTCTCTGAGGACTCTGGTTCTACAAATAAATGGTAGCGTTGAATGTTTCTTCCCATAGATGTAATGGAAACCCCTAATCATGCAACATGGCTCTTTCTACTCCCACTATGCTTATGTTCTTCCTTTCAGCCACCCCATTTTCTTGTGGGTTATGGGGCGTTATCAGTTCTCTTCTAATACCCTCTTTGGCACAAAAGTCCTTGAAGGTGTTAGATACAAATTCTCTTCCATTATCACTTCTTAGGGCTTTCAATTTCTGACTAGTCTCTTTTTCAACCAATGCTTTGAATTCAAAAAAAATTGAGAAAATTTCATCCTTCTTCCACATGAAGAATATCCAACATTTTCTAGAAAATACATAAAAAAATTGCATAATACTTGTGTTTTTTTGTAGAGGCTATAGAAAAAATGGTACACACACATCAGAGTGGACTTGCTCCAAGATTGATCCAGCTCTTCTATCTCAACCCTAAAAGGTGTATTTGACATATTTCCCTATTGTGGATCCATTGCAAACATCATGTTAGTTAATGGTGCATTTTTGGAGATCAGTGGTAATTTGTTGCATGGTTTTTAAGGCTCCATGCTGTAAGTGTCCCATGCGCCTATGCCAGAGTTCTCGAGCATCTTAACTCTGCATATTTTTTGTCTTTCTACTCACTACAAGGCAACCTTCCACCTCAATTTTTTATATATCCTTTAATAAAAATCCAATTTGTTTCACCTTCACTGTAGCTACATGTCTCAGAAAGGATTTCCCCTTATTAAAAATAACATCATAGCCTCTATCCTCCAATACAACTACAAATATCAATTTATTATTTAGCCCAAGTACATACATGACATATTTTAGATGAAGACGGGAGCCTGAATCGCTCTTAAAGGTTACAACACCAATTCCTTTGGTATTGTACCTCCCTTCATTCCCAATTTCTATGTGCAACTAGAGATCCTTCTCCTCTAGGCCATTAAAGAATTATTTGCATCTTTTCATATGGAACGAGGCACTTGAATCTAGATATCACACAATATCCATTACAATTCATCTACAATGCAGTTAGTGCCTTTAGAGGTTGCGTTGATGAGTTAATAAGTGATATAACATATACTTCAAACCTTTGAAATCTCACAATAGAAGGCATGAATGAATTGTTATTCTCTTAGGGCATATAGCAACTGGAATACAAGGGGATGATAGACCCTATTTCATTGGTCCTAAGGATGATGTCCAGTTCAAACAGGTCATGGGGGATGATGCCCAAATTGACCTATAACAACTGCCCCCTAAAGCATGAAGTCAAAATAATAATAATAATATATTTGGATGAGATGCTTTAATATGTGATGAGATGGAAATGAAGTAGAGCAATGACCTGTGTCAATCTTACAATACATTACATCATGATATAGTCATATCGATCACTAATTGCTGAGGGAGGAATTGCCATTCTCAACACATAAACTATCTAATAACATGTACATAGTGCAGAAATTCATCTACTTTGGAATGTTTCCCAATACATACATGCCTGTAGATATAGGCCCATGTTCGGATGACGATCTGTATGCAAGTTCACCATACATATGATGTGTACAACAATCCTGAAATCGCAGTCTAGATTGATGAAACTAGATCCGTGGTCTTCTTATCTCGTTCACTTGATCATTCGGGTACAATTCCAACCATGTGAATATATCATTTGTAGTCGAACCTGGTAAGACATCATTTTATTACTAGCCAATGATGTGAGTTTTTAAAAAACGTGAGACAACCACCATTGATGTCAATGGCTCTCAAGGTACTGCAATACAATTTGTAAGGCGTGAATAGATGATTTGATGTCGAACGCCAAACAAAAGATTTCGGTCAAAGGTCCAAAAGTGAGGATCTTGTCGATGTTGTAACAAGCGTCATGGTACTGGAAGATGATGTTTCTAAGTAAACTTCCTAGATGGTGAGCTGATGTCAATAGGAAGCCACTTTATCGTGAAATGGGAGTTACTGATTTTGGAGAAAAAATGTGACTTGATATAGCAATGTTCAGGGATGACTGTCATGAAAATGAAGGTTTATGAGTATTTCAGAAGGATGAGTATTCACTGGATGACTTCTCTTGAATATATCTGCGACACTGAGATGAGTTGGCAGCATTGACCCAAATCCAAAGTGAAGGTATGATGAACCATAGGTGTGAATGAACCGTCAAGAAGATTACTCAACCCAAAACTCACAATGATGGAGTGGAAGTGTCATGTTCAAGAGAGACCTGCTACCATAAAAGTATTATGTTCGCTTTACGAAATTTTTCTTGGTCATTTTTCGACTAGTACCTCTTTATTTTTTAACAAGCTTGAGGAGCATAACATATGCTTGATCTATAATTCAACCCTTCGAGTGAATATGCATCTCTATTTAATAATTTAATGAGTCTAGCGATAAATGAAACTCGATTCTTTCCATGATCGACAAGCCCGTCTCTATTTTATGTTTTAATGAGCCTAACAACAGTGATAGTCCGGTCCTTTTTCATATTTAGAGAGTTTGAAAAAGAGGACAAAAGAAAACTCCATGAGTCCTTTTTTGTAAATTTGCTTCTCAGACCCAAAAAAGTGTAAAATAATATATTAGAGAACCTCCTAGCCATGTTCAACTAAGGTTTTCCTTTTTCGTAAATAATCTATCTCAGTTCAGAAAAGGGTTAAACTTATACTGGTAGCTATCGTTTCATTTACTTTTATGAGCTCGAAAAGGCAAGTGCTCGACAATATTTTCACATTATCAAAGTCTGAGAAGAGCTAAAAGAAGACTCCAGGGGTTCCTTTTTCACTGTTATTGAAGCTCGAAAAAGATATAAAAGTGCGCTTCAATTCATTTTTCATTTTTATCAAAGCTTGAAAAATAAGGATAAAAGTATGCTTTGTGGTCAGATAATTCTTGGATAAGTGTGCACGACTAATCTGCTATATCAGCTATAAAACCTATTCAGAACAACATCAAATGGATTAAAAATACCTATTTCATGGAAAAAAACGAATAAAAACCATAGTCATAGAAATAAATATGATTTAAAAATAATCAAATGACTAATTAAAAGAGTTTTACCATTCATTTTTTACCATTTGAAAGTTACCATTTGGATTTTGGAGCTATGAACCATTTTTTTCCCTTAAACTTCAGCAACTGATTATGACAGATTCTGTGGACGATTTTCCTCATCGTTTGATCCAAGTTGGAGCTATGAAATTTCTCTTTCCTTAAGTAGAATTTATGTTTCATTTCACTGCAATATTTTAGGGATTTGGGCCCCTTAGGATAAATTTATTTTGCACATAAGGTAACACACCCTTGAATGTCGAAAGGTGCGCTGCGGTGCACTATACACTACAAAGAAAAGTCCTTCTAGTGGATGTTTTTGAGGAACCCCTTATAAAAATACCCCAGACATCTGTTTATGGTAGAGGTTACTAGAGGAGGTTGGCGGGTGGAGATTTTTGTGGATATTTTTCGTTCAGAGTGCTTATCATCCTAACTTGCACTGGTGCGTTCAACCAAAAAAATCACCGCTGTGCAAAAAAAATTGGCACACCAAACACCATGCGCTCCATTCAAACCCATCTCGGTGTGTCTTATTATTGTAACACGCAGGTGCTTTAAAAATATTCCACACTGGTGCATCCTAAAACCCTACCCCAAAACTAAAACTGCCCGGGGTGGTCTTAAGAAACTGCACCAATGCACCTATAAAACCTCGCACACCAGAACAAGGTAAATAAAAACAAAATTACAGCCAAAAAACCACATTTTTACTTTTCAGTGCTCCATAGATCATAAGCACCGATGTAAGTTATCCTTGTCTGAGCCGCCCTGACATCGATGCTCCCATAGCACCCATCGCATGCACTATTGCTATGCATTGTCCACCAATCTACATTTTCAATTTTGCAAAACGGTGGGCAAATTTACTTTTGCAAATTCTACAGCCAATATGCCTCGTCGACGGCATAATGTACATGTATTTTTCTTATTTTTCCATAATTAAGAATTTTAGCGGATTAGAATTGTAAATTAACTTAAAATTAACCAGTTTTAATAATAATAAAAAATATTTCCCGCACGGTGCGCTTGAGCCGTTCGGCTCACACCAGTTCGCAGTGCTACCTATAAATTTACAAGCCTCACCGCAATCGATTCTTAAGGTATCCGCACCGATTCCGGGGTAGTACCGAAAGGCGCACCGTGATATTTTAAAATTTTAAAAAGGTGTGGTGCAATCGGTTACCCATCTGCACCATTAACCCTATGGAATAATAGCAATGTAGTGTGTTGACTTAAATATCTGCCTCGGGGTGGGTATTTTTGTCAGTGCACCGCATTCTTGAATTTCTACACGTTCAATGGTGCGGCTTGGTAAAAGGCTGCACCATTGACTAAGTAATTATTTCAGGAGGTCGGTGTGTTGACCAAACCATATGCCCTGGGGCATATAGTTTGGTCAAAGCACCACATTCAGATATCGGTCCATAGTCAACGATGCAGTCTGTTATACCACCGCACCGTTGACTTATGAACAATGCCAAGAGGGGGGCGTGCTGAAAATTTTCATGGGCACTGCCTCCCATGCGCTACAAATTTGCTGGTGCACCGCCTTCGGTGCGCGACAATAAAGGATACACAATTACCGGTGCATGCCTGTTTTTTGTGGTGCACCAACTGTTTTCTTTTCAAAAAACATTATATATGTATATTCCTAAATACATGTCTCAATTAATAAAAAAATTGTATTTAATATGTCAATCATTCAGAGACGTGAAACGAGAGAACAGAGGGAACAACAACAAAAACAATAGACAGACCAGTATAACATGGTTTGTGAGTGGGAGGCACGATAGAGAGAGAGAGAGATGTGTTCCATCACCCTATTACAACAACTACCCATAGGCTCCTAAGGCAGGTAGGCCTCCTGAAGTTCTATGAGGAGGCTACTTCCCTAAAGGGCCATGGTGTTTTTTTTGCGACATCTTATCCGTAGGTAGAATGCCCACCTACAAGCTTTCCGAGTTGGTCCTAACCAGTGGTACACGCACACTGAGGAGGACATATATTTCATTACTGGGCTATCGAGGAGAGGGGTGGATTTTCCCTCATTCCCAGATGTTCCATTTGGCTATGCAGCAAGGAGAAAGTTGGCGTACTTCAGAGATACATTAATGCGGATATATTGTCTCCTTCAGATTTTCAGGTCTCCAGAGGGTAGTTACTTATTGCTTCATTTGGTAGTGAGGCGGTGAGGTTCCTCTCACTTATGATTTCGACCATTTCACACAAAACCAGTGATGGGCAACACATTAGTTGCCCGATTCTATATTATGTTAATTATTTAGTACAAGAGCCACGACTTGTCAGTTGGTCTGCCATTTTTTTGCGGCAGTTATGTATAGCCTTAGATAGATGTCGTGCTTAGGCACAAGGGAGGGTCAAATTCCCTTTTGCTTCAGAGTTATTTTGTTTATTTTTTTACCTACTTTTGTTCGAAAACCTCATAGGCCGATGTTGCATGCACAGATGCACATGTGGGGACAGTTGATACCCAAGAGGGGCAAGACTGAGTCTTCCGTGAGGATATCACATGATGCACTGGAGTTGCTAGCCAGTGTTGATGATCATCCCTTCGTTATGGTCCCCTGTCCTTATACTGGTTTGGATTGGCAAGGGTGTGCAACATCCTCTTCACAGATGATGAGTCATCGGATGATAAAGGTAATATTACTATTTTATTTAAATTTATTCTAACATGTTCTTTAACTTGTTTTTATTAAATTGTGTAATGAAATTTTCTAATTATTGATGTGTACTTGTATATATTTGTCATACATTGGGTATTTTGATGACGAGGACATGCCAGTGCCATCAAATGATTTAGCTGTGGATCTTGATGATGATCAGGATATGCCAGATGCCAATGATCATGAGGTTGGTGCAGAGAGACCTACTCCTGCTGGTGCGCCAATACCGCCTTTTGCTAGGCATGGTAGGCCTGATAGTAGATTCAGGTTGGAGTTGGGCGACCAACTCTATCCATTGATTGTTGAGGCAGGAGTCAAGCCCGCTACTATGAGAGACATATAGGCCGATGGTAGGCTGTTACATATGTGGAGAGGCATGGTGCATGACATGTACAGCCTGATGCGGCATGTCATGGGAGCTACGACCTTAGTTACACGGTTGAGGAGGATCGTTGTACATTATAGGCGTGGTCGAGACGTAGCACGTGATCGAAAATTCGGGAGCAAAAACGCATCATCTGATGATCACGATCATGAGAGTAATCATCATTCACCTCATGCCACGCTAGATGAGAAGCCTCCACTAGCATCGAGTAGCGGTCATCATGGAGAATAGGTAGGACCATCGACCGCGTCCATTCATCAGCCTGCAATGTCCAGTAGTACTCATGATCATAAGGAAGATGTACCATCGACCATGTCGAGTCATCACAATAAGCAACCGACAGTTGATCCTGATCAGCATGACGCACTAGTACCAGATTAGTAGGCACGTGATGATCAAAATGTATCTGAACTTGTCAAGGCTGTACCATTGACTAAGCAAGCCTTCAATAGTACTACTAATGATGATGTACCAACAGATGATATATGACATTTATATTAAAGTTGTATATTTTTGGCATTATTCAGTTATATATATATATATATATATATATATATATATATATATGGTCCATGTATTTTATGTTCATGTTGCAGTTGTACTTAATTTACATGTTGGTGATGATCATGATGTGTATATTGTTAGGTCATGTTAGATATGGTCATTTAATGTGTAGCTTGCAAATAGATGTGTATGTGATAGAATTTATTTCACATGAGATGTATATTTTATGTTTATGTTGTGATGATGTTATATAATTCTAATTGTGTTTTGTTAGATGATCACGGTCACGATGATGTTAGCGAATTTGAATGTGTTTTTTAATCAAATATGATGTTTGTACGATGGTTATCATGATCGTGATGTTTATTAATTAATTTAATATTAAATGATCATGATATTGTAATATTGTAATATTTATAATTCTAATTGTATGTAAAATTCTAAAATTGTAATTGTATTTGTATTAATTGTAATTTTAATTGTAATTGTATGTAAAATATTTGTAAAATTTTAATTGTAATTGTAACATTTAATTTATTGTGAAATGATTGTAATTGTAATTTTAATTGTAACTGTATATATGTAAAATTGTAAATTGTAATTGTAATTCTAGTTGTATATAAAATTGTAAAATTGTAATTGTATGTAAAATTCTAAAATTGTAATTGTAATGATATGTATGTAAATTTTAAATTTGTAAAATTTTAATTGTATATATGTAAAATTATAAAATTGTAATTGTACGTGAAATTGTAAAATTGCAATTCTAATTCTAATTCTAATTGTATGAAAAATATTTGTAAAATTTTAATTGTATTACTGTGAAATGATTGTAATTGTAAAATTGTTATTGTTATTGTAATTGTAATTTTAATTGTAATTGTATGTGAAATTATAAAATTGTACTTGTACTTGTAATTCTAATTCTAATTGTAATTGTATGTAAAATATTTGTAAAATTTTAATTGTATTTATGTGAAAATTTTAATTGTATTAATGTGAAACAATTTTATTAAAATTTTTAAATTTGTAAATTTGTAAAATTTTAGATAATTGTGAAATAATAAATATAGAATAATATGAATTATTGTAACATAATAAAGTTTAGAAAATAATGCAAATAAATTCATGTGCTTTAGAATTATCATTATGTTATTATGATCTTACATACAAAAAAAAAAACTTTATACAATACGACATTTTTTTTGAGATCAACATAACTGCAAATTATCAAGTGAAATATTGATTTTAACATTAAGACAATGCAAATTACCAATTAATTCAAAATCCATATTATAATTTTTCGAAAAACCCATCTTAAAAAGCATAAATATTGATGAAATAACACATGTACCATATCACTCTTGGTTCTCATGATCACCCTCATTATCTTCCAGCTCGCATGGCATGATAAGACTATTGTTCTCAAAAATATGTTTTGATCTAGGGTCATGTCTCAATACAAACCACCAATCCCTATCCAACACATTTGGGTAAAAAAACACCTAGTTGAAGTGTTTGGGGAAAACATAGGGCTCCTTAGCTTCATCCCACATCTTTCTAGAGTTGATACATATCAGCCTACTATTGCAATATTCCTTTACATTATTCTGATCAAAGGTGTCCCACCACTTGCACCTAAAAATAACACATTGGAAAGAAGAGAAATCCACTTCAATGATTTCTTATATCTTTCTGACGTAATCTTTTGTCCCTCATACTAGGTTTTGATCACGGTGGTTATATAGACTAGATTGATCGAACTTGAATTCCACTCCATAGTCTTGTGTGATTTTTCCATCATCGGCATTTTATGTGAGAAAATGGTGTCCATATGCCCACATAGATGGGAACAAATGCACCTATTATAAAAATGTTAAGAAAATCATATTGTCATGTGTCTTATAATAACCCAATATTTAAAATATGATATATAGACATCTTATAAGTTTCAAATCAACATATAAATTAAATAGATTATTATCGATTTGTTGCACCCAATCCCTATGTTTAGCGCATCCTCTTCAGCACGCGGGTAATGACCGGTTGCACTATATTTCTCTCTGACTTGGTCAGCAACCCAACTATTGGGGCATATTTTTGGCATATTTTCTTTTACATGATCGGGATAAGGCACATTTCTACCATTCAACCATTTGAATTCTTTCCTGTCACTATCCCATTTCATGCTCTTTTGTTCGTACAATGCAACCCATGGTTGTGTCGCTTCAAAATTATAAAGATAAAATTTATTGATTGCTTCAATTTATGCATTCGTTGATGAAATCAAATCGACATTATATAATACATAGATATCAAAATATAAATTATATCGAATTTCAACATGAATATTTACTTTGTGTAAATTTGAAAAATTATAAGTCACTTACTCTTTATGAAGCGTTTTTTTCCATTCGTTTGGAGCAACTCCCCTTCTCTTTTGTCTTCATCCCTTTCATCGTCCCAAATCGCCGCACCTATTCTGTTGTCAATCTTCTTGATGTACTCACTGGCATAATAGAAATATTCATACGATATGTACTCGTCTACCATATACCCCTTGGTTTTTTCCCTTTGTCGAAAAAAACCTTTCAATTTCCTCATATACCTCTCTAAGAAGAAAATCCAACGACAAGAAACCACCCCAACTAATTCAACCTCATCTACTAGGTGGATTAGAAGATAAACCTGCAAGTCCATGAAAGTCGTCGGCATTTCCTTCTCAACCATACAAACAATCTCAACTATCTCTTGATGCCACCGTGGAATTCTAGCCACATGAATCTCCTTTGACGTGACCTAATGTAAAAATGCAGATAATTTATATATGGAACGTCCTAGGTCTTGAGGGAATTCATGTTTCACACACCCATGCATGAACAAAGGATAATGAGACTGCAAAGTTATAAACACGTACAATAATATACAAAATTAGTTATGTTTTATGATCCCTGCATGGGATAAATTTTATTAATATAAAAAAATTAATAAAATCATGTTTTTGACATTATACATACTCTTAGAAGATTCAAATGGGCATGCAATTTCAACCCCAACAAATGGTCATCCACGGTGAAGCAGCACCGTAGTGAAGACTCGCATGAATATGGAACCCTCACACCCATTATAACTTCCTTTGCCAAAGAAATATCATATTTTTTTTAAATCGATGGGGCATCACCTTCTTTGAAATACCATGAATTAGAGGGACCAGTGCTTGCCTCTGATCCTGTATTTTCTAATCATCTTGGCCAACGTTTATTTTTAGTTTTTGAAGTAATAATATCTTTCCTAACATCTAATGTGTCACTTTGTTTCGATGATATGTTCCTCCATAAAGAATATGAAACATTTTTAAATATATGCATGGGATCTAATAAGTGGGTAATCTTAAGATTCTCCCAATATGTGAGGTTATAGAAGATAGATTTCATTTTCATCCCAATGGGCAATTTCTCAACATAGGTGTCGAAGAATTCTGGATTATCAAACATAGGCTCCCCATTTGAATCGAACATTTCTATGAACTCCTTCTCCTTATCTCTCTCATATGCTCTAAGCCATTCAGCTGGTGTCATTATTGGAGGCCTTTGGGTTCTCTCTCATTTACCATTGAAATAAAATGTTGATATTCTATAAGGGTGTTGTTCTGGGAGGAATACCCTAGAACAATCATACACTAGATTTCGTAGGTCCTTGGACCATCTAGCTTTCAGATAAGGTCCACAAAATTTACATCCAAAATACGCTTTTATTACAAGACTTGCAAGATTATTGTATACAATTAATATGCATGGAAAGTTAAAGAATATCATGAAGATCAAAACAATTGCAACGAATTAAATAACTAATATGTGAAAGAATATTGTTACATATATAAACAAATCAATAAATTAAACATGTAATTTACCAGAGTAAACTCCTAAGCCTGGATAATCATGTGTCGTGTAAGCACATATGCCATACAATGTAAAACTCCTCTCTGCTACGATGGGTCTTGATACATCATATATATTTATCCCATCGCATATTTCCTTCACCTACCAGTGGTTGTAAGTAGACATCCATATTATTCACTTGTCTTCTACTAGGGACTATGAGAGACAACATAAGATGTTCAATCTTCACGGACAACCATGGGGGGATATTTTTATTGATCATTACTACATGCGAAACAAAATTGTTAGCGTTCTGGAGGGAATATGGGTTCATGCCATCTATGGCTATGCTGAGTTGTAGACTTCGTACTTCATCCTTGAATTTTTTGGGCCATGTATCCTCTATATGCTTCATGGCTATTGAATCAGTTGGGATTCATATAACTCCAAACTCACATCTGTGTGAGGAATTCCATCCCTGCAACATAGCTAATTCTTTGCAACGAAAGAGCCTTAGAATCCTTGGGATTATAGGCATGTGCCTCAATATCTTAAAAGGAGGACCAATACGTGATTTACCCTTATTTTTTGATTTATCATACCTGTCATGCCCACATTTCGGACATATATCTTTGTCTTCATATCCTCCTCTATATAGAATCCAATCATTTGGACATCCATGATATGATATGTACTCAACACCCAACATTTTCAACAATTTCTTTGCCTATTCGCAGCTACCAGGAAAGACATTATCACTCAGAAGAACCTTATCTTTGAATAAACTGTAGTTGGTGATCATGGAAAAATATATTAATAAATGTACATTAATGCCGATATAATTATTAATGTTCATAAAATTTACCATTTGTAATGTTCATTATGTACTGATTATATTTATCAAATTTATATAAGGGAGGACTTTATGGTAACTTACCTCAAAATTTCCGAGAAACATGCATTTGACAAGCCAAAATTTGCATTCAAGTTGTACAGTAACATCATTTTCCCCAACTGGGTAGAATTTGATTGACCACCAGGTCCAAAGAGATGGGTGGTGGAAGCAAATTTAAGGCTTTCAAAAAAGGTGTTAGCGATATGAGCATCATCCCCTAGTTGATCATCATTTTGGAATTCATCTAAAAACATTGTCTCCATGGCAGTCATATCCCTTAAGTAATCATCCATACCAACCTCTATTTTATTGCCTCCATTTCCAGCTTGTGAAGAACTACTATTTCTATATTCATTCCTAATTGGTGAATATGGACATAGCGGGAATTGAATCGGTGGTTGATTCAACCATTCTTGGTATCATTCCTCTCTGATTTTTCCTCTTAATTAAGTCTTCTCTCGATTTGATATTGTCGTGGGGTGCAACGGAAGATGGTCGGTAGGTCACTCATCATCACTAGAATCCTAATAATTTAAAAAAAAATATTTGAACATGATTAGTACAAAATATATGATATCAATTAGTAACCACGTTGACAATATTACATGATTAATTGGTTTGACGTTGAAATAATTACATTACTCAATATACCAAACAATTATAATTATTACCATCATTGTCCCAAGATTGTGGCTAGAAGATGCAATATTCTTACCACTGAGAGGGTAAAGCGGCTGTCCATTTTCATCTACCAAATGCACCTTGCAGTACGCTGCTCCTGATAAGAGCTTCCGACGTTTTGGAGATGTTTGAATATTTTATGCATCTGAACTCGATTATGAATCTGCATGAACCTGAAAATTCATATACATTATAAATTTAATTAATTTATGCATGATTGAAATGGATAAAAAACATAAATTCAATTAGATAATGAAAATATAAATAAAATCTGAAGTAATTATTATGTCTCGAGATGGATAGGGAGAACTTCGCGATGGACTTTGAGAAATATTATGGAACGAGCTGGATTTTGAAGAATTGTCCATTTGATATAATTATGATATTTTCTCCCTGCATTTGAACAAAATCAACAATAAATTTTGGTACACACACCTAAAAGTAATTTCGGTTCCTTAAAATGGATTTCTTGTTATCAGTGCTAATGTACAGATCACCGCACCGATGCATTTTAGTTACAGCACGCTAGTGCTGTGTTATTAACTAAGGCACTAGTGTGGTGCTATTAAATGACGCACTGGTGACAAATAATCGCAAATAAAAAAAGCGCAACTATATTTTCTTTAAGTGAAAAAACAAGCGGTAAATTGAAAAATGGGTGGAAAAATATTTTCTAAAATCTAATTTCATAAAGCAATTCTTTAAATACTAAACACTTTTCATTATTTCACTATTTTTGCAAAATAATTTAGCCAAATATTTGCAGGAGACATACCTGGAGCAAGGGAGCACGGGAGAACTGTGGAGTAGTGAAATAAGTCCGAATAGAAGTATTTAGACAATCAGAATTCCAAACCTCTGGCGATTCAAACCCTGTAGCATAGAATTTCAAACAATCTTGTGGTTAAATTTTTTTGTTTTCTTAACTTTTTTTACGCAGTAAGGAAAAAAGTTCAAGTTTCTTTTCATTTTCAGAAACAAAATAAATAAAAAAATCCATTTTTACCGTAAACCCTAAATACTTTTTGTTTCTGCCCTTTCTTCTTCTTGTTTCTGTGATTTCAGAATTAGAGATTTTAATTTTAGATTTATAGGGTTTGTATTGCTAAATATAGGCCTAATACATCCAACCCATGGGTATACTTGCATAGTCGGATCCCAATCCATGTCGGCCCTTGCGTGAATTTAAAAAAAATAGAATTTTTTTATCGGTGCGCCTGGCGTAACCTAGTGCACCAGTGCGCTATTTCATTATGGCACACTATGCTCGTGTTGTTTCGCAAAAAAAAAAATTACTGTGTTAATCGGTGCACCAAGTAACATATAACACACCGCATCGGGTCTCCTAGTTGACAGAGAGCACCATATGGTGGTCCCTTGTTTGCACGGGGCGTTTATGCTACAAAAACTAACACTGGATGATTTTTATTATTTTTCCTATGTTAATCTGTGCGGTGGTTAACATGTAACACACTGGTGCTCCTTGTTGACACAGAGAATTGCACGGTGTATTATACTATTTTGGCGGTGCATTTATAAGACTACTACGCACCGACGTTGGTGCGTACACCATGAATGGCGCACCGATTTCTTGAGATTTTATTTTTTACCTGAAAATTTAACAATTTATTTATAAAATATATTAATGAATGATATGGTACAGGTTTCATAATGATAAATAAATGGCTGACAAGAGATCAAGTAACAAAAATACTGATAACACATCAAGAAAAGCAAAAAAGGAAAGTTTTTTGTAAATTCTTTACAAAAAATATTATTTTTGAACTATATGTAAGTTTAACTAATATGTATTTTTTTTTATGTATCATGCAGAGCCACAAAAGGATGAAGCTCGATAAGATTATTTCTGATCTAGGACCAGAAGAGAGTAAAAGCTTGATGGAAAAATTGTGAAAGGATGAATAGGGTGAATGAAAAAATACTATCGATCCAATATGAATTTATTTTTTATTTCTCATTAATAATATACTTAAAATTATTATATAACATGTGTCAAACAATATATTAATTCACATCTATTTAATGTTCTGCAAGGACCAACAACTCAAAAAGGGAATTTTGTTCTAAGAAAAGAAAAAAAATAGACATGCAAATGAAAATGAATTTCTCCTTAGCTCATCTGGAGTGGTGTTGGAGGTTAACGAAAGGGAGAAAAACTTTTACAAAAGTTTGAGGGATCTAGTGGAACGAATGTATAAATGTTCTTTCCACTTACAATACAAAAATCAATACAATGATTCCAAGAACCAAATTTTATCTAAAATACAGGAAGAGTTTCCAGAGAATTGATCAATGAGACATGTCAGAATTTTAATAGAAAAAACGTACAACAACAAAAAAAGGAATGAAAAAGTAATATTCCTTTAAATGCTTGTCTAGAATTATTTATAAATATCATTTTTGTTATATTTACTTTTCATATATCAATATAAAAATTAAATAGTTTAATGTCATGTTACATTTTCAGGAAGATTATGAAAATCTCAAAAATATGAACAAGATGATATCATAAATATGCCAGTAGGAATGTCGAAAAAGGTGTACAAGGAGATGGTCAAAGAAATAGACAAAATTGCATCACAGGAGGAGGCATCTCAATAACAACGCGCTTCAAATGTAATATGTAATCATTGAATTTTTCAATCATTAGGTACAATAAATAAAAAATTTAGCATTAAATATTATTTTTCAAGTATTTTCTTGCAGAAAAGAAAAGAAAATGGAACCCATTCAATGCATAAAGCAAGATGAAAAGGAAGAAAAGGGTTGATATCTAAGTTTGTGAGTAATTTTTACTTCGTTATAACAACTTAACTAGATTTGGTTTTTATATTTTTTAAGTTGTTTTACAAAAATCATCATTGAATGTATTCAAATAGGTGCTAACCTACGAAGAAGAACCATTAAACAAATTGATTGACATTGGGTTAAATATGGGTTGTGAGTGTTAGTCATCAGTATTTTTCATTATCTGTAGATGACTAAATATTGGTTCTAGATTTCTAAAAAAAAACATTTTTTGAACATTGTGAGTTTTAGAAATCTCACTGCCTTCATTGTCCTTATGAAAAAATTTTCACTACTCCATCAGCTTGCCATTCCATGGTCACCCTGCCACTCCTAAAAATCTCCTCATAGGCCTATGCCACTCATCTCCATCCTTTTTCCTTCCTATGACCTCATTACTCTGTTTTTCCCTTGCCCATAACTCCATTTTCCATCTAGGGTTTACCTATAGCCTAACTCATGCCCATATTCACCATGTCCCTTAAGCAGTGATGTTCTCAAAAACTATCTCTGTAGGCTCTTTAGATAAATCAAGTACATTGGATTTTGGATCTTCAATACACCACTTTGTCAAAAATCTGTTTTTCACTTGAAGCTTCCAAGCCAATTTTTATTCAAATTTTTAGCCAAAAGCCAATTCCAAAATGACTCCCACTAGGTCACATATGGTTTCACAAGTCATAGGATTGTTTTGGTGTTCTAAATATTTTTTTTTCCTGTGCCAAGAGGCTACAATCAAAGAGGAAGAAAGCTAGCATATGATTTTCCAAATGAATCAAAAAATCTTCCGAGGAAGCCCTCCTTTGTCAAAGCACAACTTCTGTAAAAAGACAGCTGCCCATTTTAAACATTTCTGCAGGAATGATTGAGATGGCTATTGATAGAAAATAACTAAGGTAAGAGGCTAAATCATCACAAAGGACAGTCACAACAAAGGAGAGACAACATGCCTAAGTTCAAAGAAAACTGGGTTTTTATGACTAATTGGCTAAAATGTGTTGCCAGGCAAGGAGCCAATGAAAAGGATCACAAGGTCAGAGGCCATAAGCCCAACCAAGTATGAATTGAAGGTTTCTAGAAATTATAAATGAAGAAGGGAAAAAAGCCTTAAAGCCTAAGTTTTGAGAAGGTAGTCAAAGAAGTTAAATGAAGACCATAAATCTCGATGATGACGGCAAGCAGAAGTTTAAAGAATGATATCAGAAGGTCACCTCCATGGTTTATGAAGGCAACAACACTTCACTGCATCAAAGGGAGAGAAATGAAAAGAGTATCAGCGTGAGGGAGATTGAGCCTTCAAGTGCAAACAATTGCCCTCAAAATGGTCAAAGGGACAAAAATCATAAGGTCAAGTGTCAAAATGGAGCACCAAGCCGATTATGAGTTTGCTGTTGAGTAATTAAAATTGTCAAATTCCAAGAATGACCAAGGAGACAAAAAAAAAATTGTCATGGCACCCACAACAAACAGATGCGGCTAAAGGGAGATATTGCCAAACACGGTTATAAAGACTGTGGTTACTATGAAAGAAAAATATATCATACCTCTAGAAAATTAGTGAGAGGGGAAGAAACTAGGTTTTAAAGATCACCCACACTCATAGATCTCAAAGGGGTTAAATACATGAGTTCCAAACTTCATAATGCAGGCAAGAAAATTTTTGACACTAATAGGGTAAAGGTAGGTCCCTCAATCATTGTTATAAAGAACTCACCCTTACTAAATGATTTTAAAGAGATCTGTTAGTTTTCAAATGACATAGAGGGAAAATTTTGAGGTTTTGATATGATAGAATAGATGAAAAGAGAGTGTTAAAGCATCAAACAGGTCAAGGAAGTAAAATTCATCATATCAGTTACCTAAGAACAACAAAGAGGAAAGATTGAGATGAGAAAAAAACATTTTTGTGTTTAAGTCACCTCCTGCAAAAGAAAAAGAGATATCAGTGATAAAGTGAAAAAATAAAACTAAAAACATTAGCAAGAGTGGGTTTCTAGATTTAAGTTATTAATTCCAAGGGTATAAAAGCATCTCATTCATCACTCAACTCCATTTGTCACTTGCAAAAAGGAGTGAGAAGTCTTCAAGAGAAATTCTTGAGTTTCTGGTAGACTTCGGGCAGGAAGAACCCGGCACTACGCTCCTGGAAAACCCCACTACACGCCTGTGTGTGCGTTCTTCAGAAATTACAACATCACATTCCCGTGAAAAGCCACTTCACGTTTACTATGTGCAGGGATGTGCAGAAGCCCGAAAACTCGTGCAACTCTGCATAGGCACTACACGCAGGGCCATAGCAGGTTGACCCGACAGCGTTCAGCTCTGTCAGCACTACGTGCAGGGCTATTCAGGTCGAGCCGAAAGCGTGCAGCTCTATCGGAACTATGCACAGGGCTGTTCAGTCTGACCTGATAGCATGTGCAGGGGCCTGAGTGCTACACTCCTATGCTATGCATTTAGCCAGGAAGCTTTTCAAGCTGGTGCAAGCCTCCAACTGCGTCAAGACTCCTCCAAATTTTATGCTTGGAATTTCCTGGAGTCTTTATAAGAGGTATTTATATGCTCTGCCCCCTCTCATGTTGTTTTAAAGGTGAAACTTAGTGAGCAATGTAAATAAAAGAAAAACACTAAAGGAAGAGAAAACCTAATCCCCTGCTAACAACACTCTTGTTTAAAGGGCACCCATCCATCTATATACTGAAGGTACATTGAGGCCCAAATTTTCCTTCTTCACTCATCATTCTCCTTCACTTGGAATTCAATGCCTTTCTCATTATCATCTCATTTTCCCCCTCCATATCATTTCACAAATAAGTTTCAGGGTTTTGATTTCAAAACAAGAGTAAAAGATAAAATGTCTAGAGAAGGCAACAATGATAGTGGCAAGGGAGGCCAAATACCTAGGGGACAACAAAGAAAGGGTGGAAGAGTAAACAGATTTGAACCTTTGAAGACCAAGGAGTTGACAGCCTCCCATACAATAGTTGCATATTTCAAAGAGGTGGGTTGTTTTGATTTCTGTGAGAGAGTGAAAAAGAGTCCAAAGTCACCCTGAGTTGACCAGACTTTTTATCCTCAACCTCCATGACCATCAAATGCATCTAGCTCGGGTAAATTTTGAGCTATCCACCAATGCAATTGCTATGGCCACTGGGATACCTTGTATTGGAGAAAAATGGTTCAAGCAGGTGAGTTTGGACTTGAGCCATTAACAACCTTTCTTAAAGCCAAGATACCAAGCTGATTGCAAAACTATTTTTCCCTTTTCCCATTTGTTGGAGAGATATGCCCCCTTAATGAAAGTCATCATGAAGTATTTTACATGCAACAGGAGTTTTTCTAGACTTTATTCTTACCATATAAGACTTCTTATGCACTTCACTAGCGCCAAGATACCACATTTTCCCTATTACCTTTATAGAAGTATTGATAAGATGTCATACATTGTGCAAAAGAGGCCTCCTTCACCACAAATGCAGAGTCTTTTCCACCATTCTATTATCAAGATGATTGTGTTGCATCAATTAGAGCAACATGATATCCCATGGGAAGTTTTCATCGCCCATGATGTTTTCACAAATCCAAAACCTCTTCTTATACAAAGTTTACCCTCATCATCTCATCCACCTTCCTGCATTCCTCCATCACCCCTCACTGACCATGAATCATCATCTCCACATGAATCCTCTCCTCAAGAAAACTTCTCACCATCATCTTCTCCTAAAGTATCAGAACAAGAAGAGAACAATGACAAAGAGAAAAATTAAAATGAATAAAGTGGTGATGATGAGGAAGAAACAAAGGAAAGTGAGGAAGAAGAAACTGAAAGTCATGAGGAAGAAGAAAGTGACAGTCCTGAGGAAGAAAGTGACAGTCATGAGGAAGAAAATGATGATGAGGAGGATGATGATGAAAATAAAGAGACAGAGGTAGATTATGAAGACAAAGGCAGTAAGCTAAACAGTGAAGAGATAGGAGAGACAAATGAAGAAGGAATAGATGATGAAAAGGCAAAATTATAAGAAGAGGCAGAGGCAGATATTGAAGAAGAGACAGAGGCAGATATTGAAGAAGAGACAAAGGAAGATATTGAAGAAGAGACAAAGGCATAATTTGAAGAAAAGGGCAGTGAACATGACAGTGATGAATATGAAAACAGTGAGCATGACAATGGTAAAAACAATGAAGATATGGAAGAGGATGAAAATGATGAAAATGCACAAAACAGTAATGAAGAAAATGACAAAGACACCTCTAAAAGTGACAACATTGAAAATGATGAAGGGGAGGAAGAGGGCAATGATGAAAAGGATAGTGACACAGAGGCCAACAATGCAATGGATGACAATGAAAAAGATAATGACAATAAGGACAATGCAGAGAATAAGGATAGCAGTGACACTTATGAAACAAGTCTCAATCATGGAGATAGTGACAGAGATGAATTAAATCAAGATGATGATTGTGAATAAGGTCAAGAAAAGGAGAATGACAGTAATGGAAATGAATAAGAAAACATCATGACTGATAGCCCTAATAATGATGACAGTAGTGACACTATGAACCAAGAGGACAGTCAAGAGGTTGATGACAGGGGTGAAGATCATGACAATAATGCTAGCATGGAGGAAAATCCAAGTGACTCTCAAGGTGGTAGCTAAGAGCACAATGCAAGAGACATAAATGCAGTTATCATCGAGGAAAAGAAATGCAATCTTGAGATTTGTCATGGTAAGAGCATTCTAGCAAACAAATTTGAGTTTCTCCCTCTCACATATCAAAGAGGATCAAGGCAACTGTTTGATGCCTCCAAAAGGCAAGGGACCTTGCCATATAAATCAACCCAAACGCTTGAAAAGGACAAAGAAAAGATGAAAAAGGATAATAAAGGTAAGGGAGGCAGGTAAACTAAAAAATAACCCCAATTCATTGACCTCGACAGTGATAATGAAGATGAGGAGATGGCCACTAGGTTACTACTCCAAAGCAAAGATACAAAAATTAGGGAGTGGGAGATAGACTTTGAAATGACATAACGTATCATTCAGTACTACAAGAATGAACACAAGTATTTTAAGAAGATAAAAAGGGGCCTTGGTCTCCAGAAAAAGATGACCAAGCATTATGCAATGAAAAACAAACTTGCTTGTGCCAAACTGAAGGAAGCCCTCATTGAAATTAAAGCACTAAAAAAATAAAAAGGCAAATCTAGGCTTGGAATCATGGCACAAGCTTCTCTACAGGTCACTCAAAACCCATGAGGCACACTTCCACAAAATTTGGAAGAATTTTGACAAGTTTTGGTGTTTCGCTAATTTTGAGGCCAAGGGGGTAGCACACATGGTGCTACGCTTTTTCTTAGAGGATATTTAGGATGAGAGGCTTAAATTTTTGGAATCCTTAGCTTTATTGTAGCATTCTCACAAATTTTCAGATCGATTGGAGTTGTTTTGGTCCTCCAAAAGTGTCAAAAACACCCTAATTTTCACCATTATGCCTACTTTTCAGGACATGTGCTGCGCTTTTAGCAGCCTTGGAATTTTTTCTTTTTTGAATAGGTTTTAGAGGTAAAATAAGAGAACCAAGGGTAGATCTAGAAATTATACTCAAAGTGCTTTCCAACAGGCCATCACAGAGCCTTTTCCGACATCGGGAAGGCTTCCAAAACACTGCTGCAAGTTGACCCAGTTTTCCTGCTCCAGTGCTACGCCCTTGGCATGGAAATTCATCCTAAAACACAGTGTTGTTCCCTTAGCAGAGGGAAAGTCAATAATGTACACTTGGAAATTTTTAGGAGGCTTTTCAAACCTCAAATGTCAATTTATTTGCTAAAAATGCCTGAAAATATATTTTGTTTTAGATATTTTGTGCCTTGGGCCTTGTAAGGTCTCAAGGACAATACTGACATTTCTGATTAGCTAATAGGCTTCTAGATACTCTATTAGGATTTTATCCTCCTTGCTGGTTAAATAGAGCATTGAGGACTCATTTTTAATGTTGGCATTTGATGAGTTTTGAGAGCAATACATGGTTCTTTGAGGGTGAAGAGAAATTTGGTGTTATGGAGCTTGTGAATGATTTTCTTTGATTGATGATGATGAAAGCTTGTTTGCAGGATCCCTAAGATTGGTCAATGGTGATGTGTGTCTAATTTTTTCATTTTTTCTTGTTTATCATTGTGTCCATCCTTCTATGTTGCAGTAGATCAGAAAATTATAGGCTAAGAAATGTTGTTTGAGGCACCTTAGTCCTTCCTGTTACTATTGTCTTTATGTTTTTCTCTGTTGGGTTTTGTTTAATGAATTCTTAGCTGCTCATTAGATCCACCTAAGCTTTTTTGTTTCATTAATGGTTTAATAAGGTATTTTCCAAATATGTTTTATGGTTATCCATGCTTACTTGATGCTATCTAAACTCTGTTTATGGAATCTCTCTTTGATGGGTTACTTACTAGTTTTAGCCAAAGAGGCCATGTTTTGATCATGCCCTTTGCCCATGATTGATTAGTTTGCCTCAAAGTTCTTTATAGCTTGATTTGATGATGTCTAGGAGTTCCCTCTTCATTTATTAAAGTTATTTTTCATCTTATATGTTTTCAAATCTTGAAGGTGAAATCACTAAAGTTAGATAAGTTTTCTTGCTTTCCTTGTTTCACTGAATTGTTCATCTTGAATATCTATTTGTTTAAGTATTGTCGTTGAGTTAATGGTTTTCCCTATCTCATGATTATTATGTTTTTCTTATCAGTATTTGAGACCTTCTTGTTTATGGGTATATGACAAAGGATTCTTAACTTCCCTTTGCCCTACCTTGTTTCCCCAAATTAATGTCCATTTCACTTCACACATAACCTTAAAAGATCCATTGACTACACTAGATTTTCCATGTGTTGCACTCTGACTCATTGTTGAGATATCCATGAATTTCATAGACTCCATAGCCCAATGATTTTATGACATCTCACTCCACCTATTCTACTTGATCATTTTACCCAACCCAAACAAACAAACAAACCCTAAATTTCACAACTAGCCTAAAATCAAACCCCTACAATAGGGAGAGCCCTCTTTAAGTCCAAGAAGGCTAGGTCCTAGGATGCCAAAGACTAGTCTTATGTTACCCTGCGCATTTGGTCTACCAATCTGCTAAATCACGGGACCCTAACATTCTTGTGATCACGGTGGTACCTTGAGTAAAAAACATCATGGGTATCCCTTAGGAACTCTCAAATCTTAGTCAAACTTAAAAAACTTAAGTGTTAGCCAATAGTAGAATCTAATTGTCTCACCATCCTAGAAAAATGATGACTCAAATGGAGGACACTTATAGAAACCTTAGGGCTACATAAAGGAACTCAGAAAACCCCAAAAATATACCTAGATTGGTTTTAGTCAATTATTGGTGGTGGACCATACATACACATCCTAAAAACAACTAAAAACATCCACCTGGCAACTTTAGTAGCCTCCAGTAGGCCTACTACCCCACTTTTTCTTATAAACTCCCCTGGGAATGAATTAAGCAATCCCAATCATGTTGATGGTTGACATAAAAATTCAAATATTCCACTTCGTGACTCTACAACCCTCGATAGACCAAAAGACTCCACTGGTAGAGAACTCTAGACTGGTTGAAAAAATGTAGTGACCCCTTTCTGATTTACAAACATGGATCTGATAATACAATGAATATATGCCCCAATGAGTAGAGATCATATCCATGGATTCCCACATAAAATGCCTCAAATAAATTGGATAAAAAACCTACCTATATTTCAATATGAAAAATTTGATGAACCCTTGTTACATCTCATCAAATTTCATATACATGTATGGAGGTTAAAGGTTGAATGGCATGAGGACTGCCTCATGAAAATATTTATGGAAAAATTAGAGGGTAAGTCAAGGGAATGGTATGAAGGTCTGAAACCAAGTAGTTTGTTTTCCTTAAAGGATCTTCGCAAGGTGTTCTATGAGCATTATAAAGAAAATTATCCATCTCTATCATTAGCTGAAAATTGTTGTGATCAATCTAAAGACCTCATACAATACCTTGTGAACATTGATGAAGTTTTAGGAAATTTGCATCCTGAATATCTATTAGAGGAGATTCATGCCTTTCATACTCAAGATAAATATCATGACAACCAAGAAGATTTGATTGAGGATGAAATCCGTCAAGAAGTAAGAGAAGATCCACAAGATCTCTCCGAAGAAGTTGAAACAAATGACAATCCATTTTCCCTTTTGTGTAAAGTCCAAGAGGAAATTCAACCACAAGATCAACCTCCAAAAAAGAAAGAAAACAATTGTTTCCCCATCCAAATAAAATAGAAAATTCCTCCTCCTTTAACTGAAGAAGAGATAGATCAGATGTTAAGAGTACAACCAGCCTCTAAACCTTTATATAAATAAAGTATTCCTATTTGTTCCACTACTGCCTTACATATTAAAGAAATTGCTCATAAAGAAACAAAGGAACATATTGTTGTTGAGGCTATAATACCTCCTCAAGAAGACATTCAGCCTTATGAGTAGTTACGAAAGGAGGAGAAAAATCATAGTTCTATCCAAGGAAAAAGAAAGACACCTCCCCTTTTAACTAAAGAAGAAAACAATCAGATCCTAAGCATGCAGTGAGCATCCAAATTTTTATGTAAAGAAGATATGTCTATGTGTTCTACTATTGACCTATCTACTGATGAATTTTCTCATACAAAGCTATAGAACATATTGATGTTGATGCTAGACTACCTTCTCAAAAATACCTGGTGCTAGAGAATGCTCCTACTCATCAGGATAATGGCTCTCAAACAGAAATCAACTCACTCAATCAGGGCATACCAGGATTGCTTCAAGGCATCATAACATTGCATTATGAAGCTGCCAAATCAGTTAATCATAAATAGGGAGAAGATATTCTTCCTCAAAAGGATCCCAAGGTTAGTCAAGTAAAGGAGGGAGTAGTCCTAAATGAGGTCTATTTCTAAAATCCTCTCGAACAGTTATTATTTGAAGACCCCTTTGTTGTTTCCTTGGAGACCTTTAAAGAGGGAGTAAAACATGCCAGGAACAGTTTGTGGAAAAAGCTTAAAGAAAATTTTTGGCGCTACTGTTCAGAAGAAGACAAAGTGGGAGTGGCCTGCCAGCATACCTAAGAGGTGGAACAAAAATCAATCATCTAGTCACTTACTTGATTGGATATACTGGAAAAAATAGTTCACCTAATGAATGTACATCATATGTAAAGTTATATTAGGATAGATAGGCACAAATAAGCTCAGCCTTTGAGTAGCTTTTAGTTTTAGATTTTTTTGAAAAATTAAAGCACAAAAGAAGAGAAAAGATGAAAAAGAGGGCAGATTTGAAAAAGAGGTACATCCCCATACCCCAAGAAAAAAAAAATAGTAATACTAAAAGTGTGCAAGCCTAAATGCCACTACTTGTTCACTAAAGACTATTCTTCAGTCATCTAGCCTAATCATGGTTGAACATGTTTTCAATTTGTTGTTTATAGGTTAGTGAAAGAGAACTTGTTAAAACATCTAAGCTTGACTTGTCAGTAAGAATAGATTAGGAAGAAAAGATACTGGTTCTCCATGCTAAAAACTGAACCAAAGAGAAAGATGGGAGTCTTAACAAATGATAGATCACAACCCTCATATTTCTAGTTTTGTTTGTATAAAAATAATGTTTGTGTGCAGCTTGTCCTAATGCCACAGCCCATGGTAAATCATATTGCCTAATCCTGGTTTAAACCATGTTTTTAATTTCATGTCAATAGCTTAGAAAATGAATCCTATCAAATAGATTAATCTTGACTGTTGAGTAGTTTAGATAGAGAATAAAAGGGTTCACTAGCATAATTTGAACCCTTGGAAGTTATAAGAGTAATATTAGATAGTTTTTTCTTTCAAAAGAAAAAATGTCAAAAGGTTTTCCAGTTCAAGTGCACCCAAGGTAGAAAACAATATTAGGCAAATAAGATGGGTAGGTAGAGATGAAGTTGAAGCAATCATGTCCTCTCAGATTTTTGAGATCATAGCTTCAAAAGAACATCAGCAAATAAAGGAAGACAAATCTGTAAAGTGCAAGTAAGGCACTGGTCTTCAAAACTCAAAGATCTAAACTCTGAGGTTATGGACACCTCCTGAAAAGGAGCTGCCCTCCCCAAGTGTAGCCACTTTTAGTCATCAATATTTTTCATTTTCTGTAGATGACTAAATATTGGTTCTAGATTTATAAAAACAACATTCTTTCACCATTGTGAGTTTTAGAAATCTCACTACCTTCATTGTCCTTATGAAAAAAAATTCACTATTCCATCAACTTTCCATTCCATGGTCACCCTACTACTCCTAAAAAGCTCCTCATAGGCCTGTGCCACTCATCTCCATCATTTTTCCTGCCTATGAACACATTACTATGTTTCTCCCTTGCCCATAACTCCATTTTCCATCTAGGGTTTACCTATAGCCTAGCTCATGCCCATATTCACCATGTCCCTCAAACAGTGATGGTCTCAGAAACTATCTCTGTAGGCTCTTTAGATAAATCAAGTACATTGGATTTTGGATCTTCAATACACCACTTTGTCAAAACTATGTTTTTCACTTGAAGCATCCAAGCTAATCTTCAATCAAGTTTTCATCCAAAATCCAAGTCCAAAAGGCCTCCCACTAGGTCACCTATGGTTTACAGGTCATAGGATTGTTTTTTTGTTCTAAATATTTGTTTTTAATGTGCCAAGAGGCTACAATCAAAGAGGAAGAAGGCTAGCATATGATTGTCCAAACAAATAAAAAAATCTTCTGAGGAAGGCCTCCTTGCTCAAAGCACAAGTTCTGTAAAAAGACAGCTGCCCATCTTAAACATTTCTACAGGAATGATTGAGATGGCTATTAGCAAAAAAGAAGTAAGGTAAGAGGCTAAATCATCACAAAGGACAGTCACAGCAAAGGAGAGACAACATGCCTAAGTTCAAAGAAAATCAGGGTTTTTATGACTGATTGGCTAAAAAGTTTTGCCAGGCAAGGAGCCAATGAAAAGGATCATAAGGTCAGAGGCCATCAAGCCAACCAAGTATGAATTGAAGGTTTCTAGAAATTATAAATGAAGAAGGGAAAAAATCCCTAAAGCCTAAGTTTTGATAAGGTAGGCAAAGAAGTGAAATGAAGACCATAAATCTCCATGATGACAGCAGGCAGAAGTTTAAAGAATGATATTAGAAAGTCACCTCCATGGTTTATCAAGGCAACAACACTTCACTGCATCAAATGGAGGGAAATACAAAGAGTATCAGTGTGAGGGAGACTGAGCCTTCAAGTGCAGTCAATTTCCCTCAAAATGGTCAAAGGGAAAGAAATCATAAGGTCAAGTGTCAAAATGGAGCACCAAGCCAATTAAGAGTTTGTTGTTGAGTAATTAAAATTGTCAAAATCCAAGAATGACCAAGGAGACAAAAAACAATTTTTTCATGGCACCTGCAATAAACAGAAGTGGCCAAAGGGAGATATTGACAAACATGGTTGTAAAGACTGTGGTGACTGTGAAATACATATCTATCATACCTTTGGAAAATCAATGAGAGGGGAAGAAACTAGGTTTTAAATATCACCCACACTTAGAGATATCAAAGGGGTTAAAGACATGAGTTCCAAACTTCATAATTTAGGGAAGAAAATTTTTGACACTGATAGGGTAAAGGTAGGTCCCTCAAACATTGTTTTAAAGAACTCACCCTTACTAAATGAGTTTAAAGAGATATGTTAGTTTTCAAATGACAGGGAGGGAAAGTTTTGAGGTTTTGCTATGATAGAATAGATGAAAATAGAGTGTTAAAGCATCAAACAGATCAAGGAAGTAAAATTCATCATATCAGTTACCTAAGAACAGTAAAGAGGAAAGATTGAGAAGAGAAAAAATCATTTTTGTGTTTAAGTCACCTCCTGCAAAAGAAAAAGCGATATCAATGATAAAGTGACAAAATAAAACTCAAAACATTAGCAAGAGTGGGTTTCTAGTTTAAATTTATTAATTGCAAGGGTATAAAAACATCTCATCATCACTCAACTCCATTTTTCACTTGCAAAAAGGAGTGATAAATCTTCAAGAGAAATTCCTGCGTTTCTGGCAGACTTCGGGCAGGAAGAACCCAACGCTATGCTCCTGGAAAACCCCGCTACGCACCTGTGTGTGCGTTCTTCAAAAATTCAACTCCACGTTGCGCTCCTGTGAAAGGCCTTTGCGTGTTTTCTATGTGGAGGGATGTGTAGAAGCCCAACAGCTCATGTAGCTCTGCCTAGGCGCTACACACAAGGTCATAGCAGGCCGACCTAACAACGTGCAACTTTGTCGGCACTACACGCAGAGCCGTTCAAGCCGACGTGATAGCATGCATCTTTGTCGGTGCTACATGTAGGGCCATTCAGGTCAAGCTGACAACGCGTGCAGGGGCCTGAGTGCTACGCTCCTGTGCTATGTGTTTATCCAGGAAGCTTTTCAAGCTAGTGTAAGCCTCCAACGGCCTCAAGACTCCTTCAAATTTTCTTCTTGGAACTTCCTAGAGTCTTTATAAGAGGTATTTAGATGCTCTACCCCCTCTCATGTTGTTTTAAAGGTGAAACTTAGTGAGAAATGTAAAGAAAAGAAAAACCCTAAAGGAAGAGAAAACCTAATCCCCTGCTAACAACACTCTTATTTAAAGGGCACCCATCCATCTACATACTGATGGTAAACTGAGGCCCAAATTTTCCTTCTTCACTCATCATTCCCCTTCACTTGAAAATCACTTCCTTTCTCATCATCATCTCACTTTCCCTCTCCATATCATTACACAAATAAGTTTCAGGGTTTTGATTTCAAAGCAAGAGTAAATGATAAAATGTCTAGAGAAGGCAGTAGTGACAGTGGCAAGGGAGGCCAAGGACCTAGGGGACAACAAAGAAAGGGTGGAAGAGTAAATAGATTTGAACCTTTGAACACCAAGGAGTTGATAGCCTCCCCTACAACAGTTGTGTATTTCCAAGAGGTGGGTTGTTTTGATTTCTGTGAGAGAGTACAAAGAGTCCAAAGTCTCCCTGAGTTGACCATGATTTTTATCCTCAACCTCCATGACCATCAAATGCATATAGTTGGGGTAAATTTTGAGCTATTTACCAATACAATTGTTATGGACACCGGGATACCTTGTATGGGAGAAAAATGGTTCAAGCAGTTGAGTTTGTACTTGAGCCATTATCAACCTTTCTTAAAACCAAGATACCAAGCTGATTGCAAAACTATTTTTCCCTTTTCCCATTTGTTGGAGAGATATGCCCCCTTAATGAAAGTCATCATGAAGTATTTTGCATGTGAGGGGAGGCTTTCTAGACTTTATTCCTACCATATAAGACTTCTTATGCACTTCACTAGGGCCAAGCTACTACATTTTCCCTATTACCTTTATAGAAGTATTGCTAAGATGTCATACATTATGAAAAAGAGGCCTAGTACACAAAAAATGCAGAGTCTTTTCCACCATTCTCTTATCAAGATGATTGTGTTGCATCAATTAGAGCAACAAGGTATCCCATGGGAAGTGTTCATCACCCATGATGTTTTCACAAATCCACAGCCTCTTCTTCTGCAAATTTTACCCTCATCATCTCATCCACCTTCCTCCATTCCTCCATCACCCCTCACTGACCATGAATCATCCTCTCCGCATGAATCCTCTCCTCAAGAAAAATTCTCACCATCATCTTCTCCTAAAGTATCAGAACAAGAAGAGAACAGTGACAAAGAGAAAAATGAAAATGAAGAAAGTGGTGATGATGAGGAAGAAACAAAGGACAGCGAGGAAGAAGAAAGTGACAGTCATGAGGAAGTAGAAAGTGACAGTCATGAGGAATAAAGTGACAGTCATGAGGAAGAAAATGATGAGGAGGAGGATGATGATGAAAATCAAGATACAGAGGCAGATTATGAAGACAAAGGCATTAAGCTAAACAGTGAAGAGGAAGATAAGACAAATGAAGAAGGAACAGATGATGAAAAGGCAGAATTAGAAGAAGAGGCAGAGGTAGATATTGAAGAAGAGACAGAGACAGGTATTGAAGAAGAGAAAGACGTAGATATTGAAGAAGAGACAAAGGCATAATTTGAAGAAAAGGGCACTGAACATGATAGTGATGAATATGAAAACAGCCAGCATGACAGTGGGAAAAACATTGAAGATATGGAAGAGGATGAAAATGATGAAAATGCACAAAATAGTAATGAAGACACTGACAAAGACAGCTCTAAAAGTGACAACACAGAGAATGATGAAGGGGAGGAAGAGGGCAGTGATGAAAAGGACAGTGACACAGAGGCTAGCAATGCAAAGGATGACAATGAAAAAGATAATGATAGTAAGGACAATGCAGAGAATAAGGATAGCAATGACACTTATGAAACAAGCCTCAGTCATGGAGATAGTGACAGAGATGAAGAAAATGAAGATGATAATTGTGTAGAAGGTCAAGAAAAGGCTAATGACAGTCATGGAAATGAAGAAGAAAACATGATGACTGATAGCCCTAATAATGATGACAACATTGACACTATGAACCAAGAGGACAGTCAAGAGGTTGATGACAGGGGTGAAGATCATGACAGTAATGCTAGCATGGAGGAAAATGCAAGTGACTCTCAAGAGGGAAGCCAAGAGCACAGTGCAAGAGACATAAATGCAGAGATCATTAAGGAAATAAAGGGAATCTTGAGATCCGTCATGGCAAGAGCATTCTAGTAAACAAATTTGAGTTTCTACCTCTCACATATCAAAGAGGATCAAGGCAAGTGTTTGCTGCCTCCAAAAGGCAAGGGACCTTGTCATCTACATCATCTCAAAGGCTTGACAAGGGTAAAGAAAAGATGAAAAAGCATAAGAAAGGTAAGGGAGGTAGGCAAACTAAAAATGAACCCAAATTCATTGACCTTGATAGTGATAATGAAGATGAGGAGATGGCCACTAGGTTACTACTCAAAAGAAAAGATGGACAAATTAGGGAGTGGGAGAGAGACTTTGAAATGGCACAATGTATCATTCAATACTACAAGAATTAACACAAGTATTTTAAGAAGATAAAAAGGGGCCTTGCTCTCTAGAAAAAGATGACCAAGCATTATGCAATGAAAAACGAACTTGCTTGTGCCAAACTGAAGGAAGCCCTCATTGAAATTCAAGCACTAAAAGAAGAAAAAGGCCAAAATAGGTTTGGAATCTTGGTACAAGCTTCTCTATAGGTCTCTCAAAACCCATGAGGCACACTTCCACCAAATTTGGAAGAATTTTGACAAGTTTTGGTTTTTTGCTAATTTTGAGGCCAAGGGGGTAGCACACATGGTGCTACGCTTTTTCTCAGAGCATCTTCACGAGGAAAGGCTTACATTTTTGGAATCCTCAGCTTGAGTGTAGCATGCTCACAAATTTTCAGATCGATTGGAGTTGTTTTGGTCCTCAAAAAGGGTCAAAAACACCGTAATTTTCACCATTTTTCCTACTTTTCAGGACATTTACTTCGCCTTTACCAGCCTTGGATTTTTTGTATTTTGAACAGGTTACAGAGGTAAAATCAGATAACCAAGGGTATATCTAGAAAGTAGACTCAAAGGTCTTTCCAACGGGCCATCACAGAGCCTTTTTCAACATTGGGAAGGCTTTCACAACACTCTTGCAAGTTGACCCAGTTTTCCTGCTCCAATGCTATGCCCTTGGCATGGAAATTCATCCTAAAATACAGTGTTGCGCCCTTAGCAGAGGGAAAGTAAAAAATGTACACTTGTAAAGTTTTAGGAGGCTTTTCAAACCTCAAATGTCAATTTATTTTCTAAAATGCCCGAAAATATATTTTGTTTTAGATATTTTGTGCCTTGGGCCTTACAAGGTCTCAAGGACAATAGTGACATTTTTTATTAGCCAATAGGCTTCTAGATACTCTATTAGGTTTTTATCCTCCTTGCTGGTTAAATAGAACATTGAGGACTCATTTTTAATGTTGGAATTTGATGAGTTCTGAGAGCAATACACAGTTCTTTGAGGTTGAAGAGAAATTGGGTGTTATGGAGCTTGTGAATGATTTGCTTTGATTGATGATGATGAAAGCTTGCTTTCAAGATCCCCGAGCTTGGTCAATGGTGATGTGTCTCTAATTTTTTCATGTTTTCTTGTTTATCATTGTGTCCATCCTTCTATGTTGCATTAGATCATAAAATTATAGGCTAAGAAATGTTGTTTGAGGCACCTTAGTCCTTCCTGTTACTATTGTCTTTATGTTTTCCTCTGTTGGGTTATGTTTAAGGAATTTTTAGCTACTCCTTAGATCCACCTAAGATTTTTTGTTTCATTAATGTTTTAAGAAGGTAGTTTCCAAATATTTTTTATGGTTAGCCATGCTTACTTGATTATATCTAAACTCTGTTTATGGAATCTCCCTTTGATGGGTTACTTGCTAGTTTTAGCCAAAGAGGCAATGTTTTGATCATGCCCTTTGTCCATGCTTCATTAGTTTCCCTCAAAGTTCTTTATAGCTTGATTTATGATGTCTAGGAGTTCCCTCTTCATTGATTAAAGTTATTTTTCATATTATATGTTTTCAAATCTTGAAGGTGAAATCACTAAAGTTAGTTAAGTTTTCTTGCTTTCTTTGTTTCACTGAATTGTTCATCTTGAATATATATTTGTTTAAGTATTGTCATTGAGTTAATGGTTTTCCCTATATCATGATTATTATCTTTTTCTTATTATTATTTGATACTGTCTTTTTTATGGGTATATGACAAAGGATTCTTAACTTCCCTTTTCCCTACCTTGTTTCCCCAACTTAATGTCCATTTCACTTCACACATAACCTTAAAATATCCATTGACTACACTATATTTTCCCTATGATGCACTCTGACTCATTGTTGAGATATCCATGACTTTCATAGACTCCATAGCCCAATGATTGGATGACCTCTCACTACAACTATTCTACTTGATCATTTTACCCAACCCAAACAAACAAACAAACCCTAAACTTCACAACTAGCCTAAAATCAACCATCTAAAGCAAACAAGTTCACATCCTTTGCATACAATAGAGAAAGCCCTCTCTGAGTCTAGAAAGGCTAGGTCCTAGGACTCCAAAGACTAGTCTTATGTTACCCTGTGCATTTGGTCTACCAATCTGCTAAATCACTGGACCCTAACAGTGAGTATATGCTGCCATATTAGAAATTAATTGTGGAATTTGTAAGCATCTATCGATATTGTTTTACTTAGCTCTATCTATAATTAATAGAACAAAAGAATCTTTTATATTAAATATATTATTTGTTATGGGGTATAAAACTTGCAGGAAACAAAGTATGGAACTGTGCCAACAAATGAAATCTTGAAAGATGGCATAGTACATGGTTTTGAAAGAATGTGTATAGTTCATGAGTCAATTGTTGCTATGGTATGTAATTTCTTTTCGATTTACATTGATGTATCTTATTTAATACTGAAATTTTCATTATTCTCACCAATGTATATACACTCATTACAATTTATTTTTATGTTTGTAGATGGAAGGTGAAGAAGAAGAAAACAATAAACACCATGAACAAAACATTCCTGAAAATAACCCAACTCATGGAAGTAGCTCTAGTAGTGACAGCAATTCAAGCAAAGAATGATGATCACTATGTTTGGATATCAAAGCAAGGTGTTGTATTTTTTGAAATATTTGTCTGTGAAATTAGACATTTTTTTTAATGTAATGGACATAGTGTCCCAATTGAAAGACAAAGGGATACAAATAAATGTCCTATTTTGTATGACAAACACTGTCTTACTCATATATACATATAATAAAATATGTTTTAATTTATTCTATTGTGTTCTCCATTGTCGTTGTGAAATGTAACACGACTGATTAAATTTATGGATGATTAAATATTATAATGAAGAGATGTGAAATTTGATAATATGATATAACAAATTAATCCAAACATCACATTCAAATGCACTAATAAAAATTTAATTAATATGAATACTATTATAAGATATGTGTCGTATTTTGATGAATAATGAATTTTAAAAAATCACAATAATTATGATATGATATAACAAATTAATCCAAACATCACATTCAAATGCATTAATAAAAATTTAATTAATATGAATATTGTTATAAGATGTGTCGAATTTTGATGAGTAATGAATTTAAAAATATCACAATAATTGCACTGTCACAGGTCGATGTTTCTAAAAAATACAAAATGAACATCGGTGCATGTCAATTACTGTACATCGGTGTGTTTGTATGATACAATGCACTAGTGTGTTTCTACAACCCATAGGAATGGCACAAATACCAATATCAATTATATGTATTGGTGCGTTTGTACGATAATGCGCACTGGTGCGTTTATGTGAGTCTACGCATCGATGCATTTGTATGACCTATGGGCACCACACAAATACCAATACGAATTAGAACAAATAGCATGTTTGTTTGATACTGCGCACCAGCACATTTCTATAACTTGACATACCGGTGCATTGAGACAACCTATAGGCACCACACAAATCCCAATACCAATTAGAATGACACCATGCATTGCATCACCAACACTGTGCCTCGGTGTGGTTTTATACCTTGACAGCCCGGTGCATCTACCTTTGACCACCCCGGGCCACCCTCTAGATGACACGCACTGATGCGTTGACACCTTAGTAGTGCACTGATGAAAAAAAAATCTGTAACAACCTCCGACCACCCAATTTTTTTAGTTGTGTTGAAATTCCGTTAAAAGCTCTGCCAAAACCTCCATAACCATAAATGGATATTGTATCAAATGTGTTTTTGACAATTTTGGAAAATTTTATAACACTAAAAACCTTCTTTATAACCTCCTCTAGAGGGTCTTTTCCTTGTAGTGAGAATTGAAGGCCAGGTGCACTTGCAATGCACTGTCTATTGACCTAGGGTACGTTGGGCGTTATTCCCATTTTTGTTCTTTGTAGTGTGCCCAAATTTATCCTATTTTTTTGCATGAAATGGATCCTTATGAGTCTTATGATTTTGTTTCAGGGATTCATCAAACCAAAATGACGATTACATGGAGGGAAATAGAACATAAGGAACAAAACATGATTTCCCTAAACGATCCGGGAGCTGTAAGATCCCTTAGAGACTGTGGGTTTCTAAAGTACTTTAGACTGTCAGGTATGAGGCAACAGATGGAACTATTGGGGTTCCATATTCATTCATGGGATCTAGTGATAGAGGCATTTCACATTGGGGACAAAGTGGTCCCAATATTAGTGGAGGATATCTATTTTTTCACAGGATTATCGAGGAGAGGTATGCCCATTTCTCTTTCAGGGTCTACTCTCGGAGGAGAGATGGTGAGAGATTATATATTGCAATATTTCAATCTAGGGACTCAACCTAGTAAGGATGGTAAAATAAACATCCGCAATGTTTGTGACTTTCCATTGAGGACCATCCTATTCACTATCGCAAAGCTTGCTAGTACCACTATACTATACATAGCAAACAGATATTACATGAAGTATGCATTAGAGTGCTAGTAACCAATAGTTTTCAACTAGGCTGAAGTTGTCCTCTCTCATATGAATGAACAAATGAGAAAGGAAAAGGGAGGAAGGAAGAAAAAATTCAACTATGGTTCGATCCTCACTTCTTTTGCCTTAGAGAGGATTCCATTGATGTAGCCCCAACATGTGACACTGGGTATATCTAGTTCTAGAGATCCAAGGATGTAGAGATAGGTAGAGGTGATGGCTATACATGTTGGTCAATTGACCATCGTTTTCTCAACTGCATTCTTTTCCTGGTTCAGGCGACAGATGGTCGCCATTGATGATTATGCATATGTAGGCATCAACTTCCGAGGAGATCCAGATTTGGCTTTCCTAGACGATGCTCAATGGGGTGAAATTGGTAATAATGTTTTGACCATGTTTTTTTATTTTTCTAAGGTTTATACATATTTTTTTATTTTGATTTTTTCCCAAGACTAAACTAAAGTTTTGATGTAATGCAGATGTAGGTCAAGTTCAACCAGTGGGACAGCTAGACCAGGGAGTGGATGAGCCAGCAAAGAGGGTTGTTGAGAGAGAAATCCTTCAGGATTTGGATATGGATGAGACTCTTGCTGAGCTACAATAGCACATACAGGGGTTTACCTTCGAGATATCGGATTTTCGGATCAAAGAGTTACTCATGAGACTGCAGTGTCATACTATTGGCGTTCCTAACCGTTGGATGCAGTTATTACATAGGATAGCTATATCAGTAGCATGTTATTACGAGAATCACTAATTTACTTTTGACATTTTTCATACATTTTGAGGTTGGATGACCAATGTGTCTTGGTCACAAATTTTTTAAACACCTATAACTATCTATATATTTTTTTCAGTGTTTTCCTATGTTTATTGTGCAATCTTATTCAATTATGTGATGTGAATTGAAAATATTTCTTTACATGTGTTTCAAATTTATGTTTATAACATAATTCACCAAGGATTCAGTTAATTTGTTCAAGTTTCTAGAAATGTCTATATATTGAATGAAATCAAAATGTCTTTCCAAAAGTCGAACTCTTAGGAACATACGATGCAATGTTGGATTTATGACAGTGTAAACACTAGTAAGTTGCAGTACCAAAAGTTGTGAGTATAACCTAATGATGGTGCAGTTAATACCAAATGAAATGACATTAGAGAGAAGTTCAATCAACACACTATACTCAGCGATATTTTTTGTAGATCGACTGATAAAAATCCCTTGAAAAATCACTAACTCGCCATTTGGAGCAAAAATGGCCCACGCTGCAAAGGATAGATTTTGCGTACTACAAATAGCACCATTAGCATACCCAACAAATGTTTCCAAATATTTAGACATCTATGATGAAATTTAAAGCGAATTACTAACCTGAAGAAAAATCTAGAAAAACAAACTAAGATAGTAAATGCCAATCAACAACATATATACAATATAGTACAACAATTTACTATGCTCATGTTTAAGCATAGTAACGTTTCATATACAACCCATTTTGGGGCTGCGCCAATGGAATTCCATCGTAATCTACTAACTCGTAGGCACCCCTAGAAAGGACTCTTTTGAAAATATAGGGGCCATGCCATAACGACTCAAATTTCCCTGTACGTATTACATCAACTTCCTAATCATAAAGAAGGACTAGCTCACCCTCTGAGAAGATGTGAGGCTGGACATGCTTATCGTATTGCACCTTTATATTTCTCTTATGCACTTCGTTGGTCAATGTGGATTCACAATGCATTTCATCAAGATGGATGAGGTTAAAAAGACGGGCTTCTTCAGAAGAGGTGTCAAGTAACAAGTCAATTGCTAGTTTTAACGATGGTATTTCACATTATATAGGCAAGATAACTTCTAGACCATACACCAATTTAAAGGGGGTAAACCCGGTCGCATTTCTTACCAAGGTTCAGTACACCCACAAAGCCGAGTATAGGATCAAATACCAATTTAATTTATGAACTCATGTCATTCGTTGAAGCATTCATTTAAGAATCTTGTTAATAGCCTCAACTTGTCCATTTTATTGTGGATAATAAGGAGTAGAAATATCATGGGACAATCCTAATTTGGTAGGCAACTCATTAATCATATGATTGCGAAAATGTGAACCATGATCTATGAATATAGCTTGTGGAACACCAAACTATGAGATGAAATAATTAAAGAAAAATAATATAGTTGTTTTTCTCGTGTTATTAAATGTAGGCATCGCTTCGACCCACTTGGTAAAGTAGTCTACTATGACAATAACATAACCATGCCCCCTAGATGAATGAGGGTTACAGGTCATGAATTCAATGCCCCATTTTTGAAATGGTCCCACAGAGATAACAGGATGCATCGACGCTGGCGGTTTGCAAATTTTACAATCAAATATTTGGCACGCATGACAACTTCTAACCGCGAGGATGCAGTCGCGGAATATGGTTGGCCAAAAGTAACCAGATAAAAGTATCTTCTACACGGTAGCGTATCCAGAGAAGTGTCCCCCACAAGCCCCAACATAACAATCTTAAAAACTTCTCGCCCTCCTCATGAGTGAGGCACCTCCTTAAAATCGTATCGACACCACGACGATAAAGTGTATTGCCGATGATTAGATAATATTTGTCTTGGTATCGAATACATCATTGTTCAGAGTGAGAGGTATCGAGCCAAAAAGTTTGGGTCTGGAGATAAATGATAAAATCCCCATACTAAGGATCATATGATCTGATCAGAAACAAAGACTCATTAGAAATAGACGGTTCCGATGTAGTAGCAATACTATCAGAGGGAAGGTCGCGGAGAAGCTCATCCAAAACTAAAGAATTATTTGAATTGGATTTGATGAATTCTAAATCAAACTCCTGCAAACTGATAATCGATTTTGAATACTTGCCCCCAAAAAATTGACGTGACAAAATGTAATTCATGGGGTTGCAATTCGAAATGACAATGGTATTCTATAACAGGATATAGTGGCGAAATATTTGGACAACTTAAACGACCTCCAAGGCAAGCTTTTCTACGTATGAATACTTCACTTCCATAGCATTAATATTATGACTCAAATAATATATTAGATGTTCTATCCCATTTTCTACTTGGACCAACACCATAGAAATGGTCATATCAGTCACAATGATATATAAGAAATAATCACTCTAACAATTGGGGGGATACATTAATGATGCCCAGACAAGTGTATCCATGACAACATCAAAATAAGCTTGCACAACCTTATCCCAATGGAAGGGAATCCCCTTTTTTAAGAGTTGAATAAATCCTTTAGCCATTTCGGCGTAGTTGGGTATGAACGTCCTTAGGAAGTTAGCCTTTCCCTTAAGTTTTCGTAACTGAAGCAAATTTGATGGCACAGGAAAATAAAGAATGGCTTGGACCTTCAGTGGGTCATTCAAATTACTTATTTTGAGACGACGAATCCTAGAAAACGACCACAACCAACACAAAACATACATTCATGTGTATTGAGGTGTATTTTTGAGTGTCGATAGTGTAGAAGGATAGCTCTCAAATGCATTGGGTGATCAGTTCGGTCTTATGAATGCGTAGGTAAATCATCTAGATAAGGTTGAACAATGTGCTTGATATCATTGAAAGCATAATCCATTTCTCTTTGAAAATTTTCCTCAGCATTCTTTAAATCAAACAAGATTTTACGATAAGCGAATGTACCCCAGGGACAGATTAATGTTTTCTTATATTGGTCCTCTAGGCGGATATTGATTTGATTGTAGCCAGAACATTCATCCATGAAAGAAAATATTTCACATCCATCACAATCAACACTAATCTGATCGATAAAGGGAGTAGGATAGTTTTCTTTTGGACAAGCAATATTGACATCCTGATAATTGACAAACACTCTGATTGTCCCCTGTTTCTTCATAACAGGAACAATGTAGGAAACCCACTCAGTTAGCGGAAGAGGGTAAATGAAACCTGCACAAAAAAAAAAAATCAACTTCCTCTTTGATAACATCAACCTTCTTCGGATGAAAATGACGAAGGCGTTGACATACTAGTTTGACACCATGGTACGTATTAATGGTGTGTTCAACTATACTAGTATCTATGCCTGGAATTTCCTCGTAAGACCAAGAAAATACATCACGAAATTCAAGAAAGAGAGAGCAATATGTTTCAAGTTCTGATGGAGAACAAGACAGGCCGACATGAATGTTTTATACAACGCTGGTTTTGGTCAAAATATCAATAGAAATGGTTTCTTCAATATTTGATAAGTTTCACTTGGATTCAATTGCATTAATGGGAAAATAATTCAAAAAGAATGTTTTTATTGATTGATGATGTAGTTCAATAAGAGTATCTTCTTCGTAATCCTAAAGATGGGAGCGATGATGATGATCTTCCCATTTTTCTCCTTCTAGCATCATGGATTCCACAATATTCTCATATGTCAAGAATGTGGATGAAAATGGATGAGATGGAGTACCAAAATATAATGAACAATCAACCCAAATGACCGACGACGATGATTTTAGATTCACCGCCCAACACATATAGATTAATTTAAGCAGAAATCTTTCGGTAAAAATCACATTATCATGAACAAAGTCGACGCGTTTCGAACCAACCAGTGTGGTTCATCATCGGGACTAGGTGAGAGATCAGATCAGTCGTTAAGTTTAAATAGATGTAGGAGAGGAAAATCATACAGCAAAAGATGACATTAATTAATGTCAAGCCAAAGGATTTATAGGGCTGGAAGAAATTACAGAGTCCGGAAAGTATTTAAAAATCTCAAAGGTTTGAGGAAAATCAAATTTGAACTAGTCTTAAATGGTGTTTGCGTGAATTACCCTTCGAGAAGAGCGCCTTCTGTGCGCCTTTTTGCCTGATATGCATGCATTCCTGAGAGTGGTGAAATGTCACTATTTGTGACCACACAAAGCAAAGGACAAGTCACTCCTTACTTGAAGCCGCCTAAGGATAGCCATCAACGCCTCCTTAGACACTATGTGAGCACACAATGGAATATTTGGAGCACACAAAGGAATCATACCCCCCTTTTGGATCACCATCCTCCATGTACCAAGAGAGGGAAGGAGGATTTGAAATCTCCTATATAAAGCCACCATGAGATGAAGAATGGGTGATCACATTGTTATGTTGGCCAAAATTTCCCAAGCAATACCCGCAGTGTGTGACCCAGAGCTGAAGACAGAGGGGACTCACTTGTGGCCACTCAACAAGCTCAGTCCACATAGTAGAGAGAGAGGGAGACTACACCGAGGCAAGCTTGGGATAAAAAAATCCTTGCATCGAGACCTAGAACCATTGTCTAGGGGCCCTTTCGCAAGAGGGTAAAGTATCACTCTTCTTACTACCAGCGCTCAATAAGAGGGACCTAGAGCCACCGTTTGCATTATTTTGTCATTTGACTCATTCAGAGCTTCTGTTTATTTATGTTTAGTTTTAGTTTAGTTTTTAGATTACAATTTCATGCTTTTTCTTCTATATAGTATGCTCACTCACTCCACTTATTTCTACCTGCTACTAATAGTTTGAAGGGGTAAACCACACCCCTTAAACTGGTGTGATTTCGTACATATGTGCCCCAAACACACCACAACAAGATTGGCGACTCCACTAACATTTTATTACCCAGTTTATGTGGTTGTTCCTTCTTTTGTAGGAGACCTTTATCTATGCTGTGGAGTGGAGCTTAATGTCCCTTGATTTCTCTTGCAATCCCTAGTTCATCCCAAGTGAAAATCTGAAGAAGAGCAGCTCCTAAAAAATTTTACTTGTAGGATTTTGTGCACGTTTTTTCCTTATAGACACGCAGAGCATGTGTTTAGAGCTGACCCGCGCACAGAGAGCACACCTTTTTCAGCATTTTGCGCACAAATTATAGAATGAGAAATTTCTCCCTATTTTATGTTTTTTCCTACTTTTAAGGTGCTTGGCAGCCCCTAATATACCTTCCAGCACTGGTTGTGGTACCGCGTAGCTTGTTAAAGCTCACTTTTAGCTGGTTTTTTTAGGCTTAGTGTCATTTTTACTTCAAGTTTATTTTTTCAAAGTTCACACATAGTTTAAGTAGGGGGGCAAAAGTAACTTGCATTCCGAAAAAAATTATGTTTTGCAAATTTTGGTACTTACACACCTAGATAACTAGCCCAAGTAAGTGGCCCAAGACCACGCATGCATAGCTATTTTTTCTTTTTTCTAGTGTAAAATCTTTTAGTTTAGTTCAATTTTTTCACTAGGAATTTCAGGACTAGGATTGAATTGTTTATAGAAGAGCAAGTAATCTTTGCTACCTTTTCACCCTCCGGTGATCCTAGGTAAGCATATGAACACTCCGTATTCAAAATTCTTATTCTCCCTATAGTTCTTCACATATATTAACTAGGAAAAACTGAAAGCAGCCCATTATCTGCACATGTTTTCCATTTGAGCCAAGAACAATAAAACATAGTTTAAATAGGGGATTTTGTAAAGGATCATCAATATCCACACATTCAAACTATGTGGTTTTCCACTTTGTGCTCACACACACTCACACACTAAGCAAATAAAATACACCTAAGACTAACTTAACCAAAATCACTAAATTCTCCCCACAGGGGCCACAAAATAATTTATAGCTTAAGTTAGGATCAAGGGGGTAGTCATCCAATAAGCCTCCTTGATCATACTCCATATTGAAACATAGAAGTTGTGTATTTATGGAGCTTCAAATCCACCTATCAGCACACAACAAAGAAAACCCGAGCACGACAGAGACCCGTTTCAGAGGGGGTTAGGCTTAAGCGCAGTGCGTGCGGTATCAGTTGGGGCTACCCGACCTGGCTGATACTCGGTACTGTTAGCTGACTACCAAGAAGCCCAAGAATCGAATGCTCATGTGGGATGGTGGTTCTTAGTGGCAAAAAACTAGGGCAACCATTACCTTATAGGTGATGGTGCAGGCAAGTGCCAAGCCCTCTACCCTTACCTTGGTGGATTCTCTTCGGCTGACTGGGGGTGTCGCCGGCTCTTACGAGACATTGTGCCAACACTAGCAAGAAATATTCTCAAGGCCCAGTTACTTTAGAGTGTGTGAGGACACATAGGTCTTCTATGATTTTGAGTATCATACGCAAATGAAAAAAACCACTTTTTTGATTGCTTGATCACATAGATTAATTTAAAGGGAGATTTATTTTATTTTTCGCTTTGTTTTATGTATGTGACAAGAAGTTTTCTATGATCATAGACTCTATCCTCTCAAATTTTTTCAAAACCCAACCTGGGCGACACCTGACAGGTCCCAACGGAACCCCGTCGATCCAGGCATCTTTTGGACCTCACCCCATTACCGGGAGGGGTTCCAGGTCTTTCGCCATTCAGGCGTCAAAGACGGAGCGCTGCCACCATTGTCGATTCATCCTTTATCGGGGCAATCGTAGGTGGGAACCCTAGTCGGTCTCCCTACACCACACCACATAACACTCCTCCCATGATGCCTAAGGGGCAAAGGAGTGCATCCCATACAGGAAGCCATTTGAATACACAGCAGGGCACGTCGCAGACTAACCCTCGTTCTAACCAGAACTTTGTGTCTTCACGCATTGCAATGGTGTCAACCTCTCTGTCACCTTTCTTAGCTTCATTGAATCTGCCTGATTTAACCAAGTTAACGAATGACCCCATCGCACACGATCCTACATGGCCTCTCATGCCCACGAAGCTCCCTTTAGATATACCAAAGTTCGAAGGCAAGCAAGCGGAAGACCTAGGTAATCATGTCATGACCTTTCATCTGTGGTTCTCATTGAACAGTATGATTTACGACACTATTCGATTGATATTATTTCAATGAAAACTTACAGGAGTAGCCACGAAGTGGTATGTGGAGCAACCCTCATCTTCACATGGAACCTTTAGCACCCTCTCTACTGCGTTCCTAACATATTTTTAGTTACCAATTCACCATGGTTTGGAATGGAATTACTGACTCATTTTAGACAAACCATCGTCATTCATATCTCGGACCATCTCCATGAGTGGAGGCAGTGTCGCGGTTTATGTAAATCTAAACTTGACAACCGGGTTCTCTTAGATTTTTTCTTGAAAACTCTTACGACAGAGATTTCAAAGGATATGGGGCAGAAAAATCCCACATCCGAAGAGGACGCAATCAACAAAGCCCAAAAGCTTGAGATGATTTATATGCACTAAGGATACATTTACAACATCCTTCATAATGCCCCGCGCCTGCAAACTTATCAAGAATTTCCAGACACGTCGAACTCTACAGACAGGCCAATTGGATCAATGACCCAAGGTTACCTAGGCAGCAGTAGTCAAAACCCCGATTACACATACAGTTCTACCCAGAATGTGCCTCAACCCGGTTTTCAAAGTCATCATATGCATCAGCAAAATTTGACCAAGAGGGCACCAGCGTATCACTAGGGAGGACCTTACCCTCCGGCTCATGGGAATCAGTACGTAAAAAGAAAAACTAAAGGAAGAACTCCCCTCCAACAATCAGGTGCAAACCCAGGACCACATTACACTTAGTCCCCAGCACATGACCCACCTATGTAAAACAATTAACAGGTGAACTTTGTCCAGCCATCCCAAAACCATCCACACCAATACAATCATGAGAACTACCCTCCTAAATTGGTGAAGAAAAAATCAAAAAACAAGCCAAAATGGAACCCTAGATAGGGGGGCAGCAACCAACAACGCCCATCGTGATCCCAGGCTAGAGGTAACTCCAACCAGAATCAGAACCAGGAGCCAAGAAATGCCCAACGTCAGAGAAAAAGGCCACCTCTTCGAAATAACCATTCCTCTTTGATATGTGGTGAGTACAGTCACTATACTCACCACTATCCCGATCTCCCCGAGCTGAAGAAGCTACAGAGTAACTGAGGACAAGGAGGATCTTCCCAAAAACCAGCCATGATGAAAGAACATTTCCCCAACCAATAGACGGTTAGCACTCACCAGCAAAATACAGAAAATTCCCGGAAAAGAAGCCATGAAATCTACATGACTGGAGAAGAGATGTTTTTCCAAACATGACATCGTAGCTATGACACCCCACTAGACACCAATACGTCATGGGAAAGTACCAGTGCACCGAATGTACCTTTGACCATTTCAAAGATGCCTATAGAACCATTGCCGAAGATGGCAAAGGGACCTGATAAGCGAGAAAAAAAACACTCCAAAGCGACCAATAATTATAGTATCGTGGATGATTTATCACAATCTCCTGCTGCTATATAAGCTTTGGAAGTACTGCAGCCATGCCCGAAACAATGGAAAGCCCTACTTTCCACGTTAGGCACTATCGATCCTGACGATACACGCCTGATGGCTTTTGACTTAGAAAAATCTGCCCCCCCCGGCTTCCTTCCATGGTCGCCTTCTAGATACCAGTGTCGGTGCAAAATATCACTATCCACCGATGTGTCATAGATGAGGGTGCATCCACATGCATCATGTACAAAAAAATTTGGTAGAAGCTAGGTCCTCCCAAACTAAACCCTCAGTCATCATGCTTTGAGCATACGACTGTCGTCCCTCGACCCCTGTCGGCCTCTACCAAAATGTCCCGATTTGTTTAGCCGGAAAGACGGTCCACATAGATATTAAAGTATTGGACACTCACTTGGATTACAATATACTCCTCGAGCGGAGTTATATGTATACCATGTCTGCCATAGCCTCCTTCTTCTTCCGCATTATGATGTTCCCCTACGAGGACTGCATCATTACTGTAGACCAACTAACACACAGCAAGAAGCGTCCCCTAACAAACACTGATGTAATCCTACCCTATGTAGGTACATTCTAAGATACACTTTCACGGTACAAATAATATGGCCCCGGCAAATTCAAACTGTCATTTTTTCTAGGGTCATTCCTAAGAGATCCTCCCATTATCCCTGAGTCATCACCGAATGTCACAGGGGCTCCAGTGTGCATGATGTCCACATCAAGCACTGAAGCTATTCAGGACATAGACATAAGCAGTAATGACACCGAGGCATCGGCCACGACAAGCTCTCTAGCCTACGTCGCCTCCCAAACCCCTTTCCTCTACCCCCCAGTTGGATTCGTCTCCCAGCAAGTTTTGGCAACACTGGTGTTACCCAACATATCGTTGGCATTCCCAGTTTGGTACCTTGTTCCCCCTTCTGAAAAAGGAGCCACCCACGTTACTACCAGAGGGTTGAAGCCACTCAGTCCTGAGGAGCCTCCACCCGTCCAAGAAACAATTAAGACCACTCCTGCAAAGGAAGTCCCCATTGCAAAATCGGTGATCACAGCTAAGAAAATTGAGAAGAGAGGAAAGAATATGGTGACCCACGCCATTCAACAGGAATAACCAGTCTGTGCCATATGTGACGTAATAGGTCACCCTACCCATATCTTTCTGGAGCTGGATGAATTAAAACCACTCCTTGGCTCCGAAACAGACATTGCAATGCTGCGTTCCCGTAAAAAGGAACCTACAACCAAAGGTAAAGGCAAAGTGTTGCGTACCAATCATGCACACGCCCTCTGCAACAACTATGGGAATTATACACACCGTTTCCCAGAGATCTCACAATATAGGGACACCTTACATGCCATCGAGCGATCCTATCAAGAGGATCCTTCCACCCAGGCATCTAGAAATGAACCTCGCACCATCATGTACCTACAAGAAGAACGACGGGCTCTCGAAAGACCCCTAGTCCTTCCCGTTATAAATTGCACGCTATGTGATGAACATGTTCACTTCCTCAAATATTGCACAACCTTGGAACTCATCCACAGATAATGTCCAATACAAAGGGTGTACTATGTTGGATTGTGGGCAGCACAATTCACATGTCAATTATGCACCGACAATCACCTTTTGGAGAATTGTCACTCTATCCCCCGATTCTGGCTAGCCCTAGCTATTTTGCGATCAACCATAGTCTACCTCTCCGAAGATGATGACATAGACTCGGAGTCCATGAACATTTCGACAACTCAAGAGGATGTGACAGATAGATCTATCCCATTGTGGCCAACTGGAGGACGACCAATTAGGGAGATTCATCCCCCACCAAATGCCGATGATACGACACACCATATACAATTCATGTAATCATGCATCGGAACCATGACTCGAGTTGTCTGCTCATCTGCCATAGGTGTCAAGTCAACTGCAGCTACAAGAGTAGTTGTCTCTATGACAGTGCAGACCCAATCTATCTGCACTCTATCGACTACGTCTGGTTCCACCACATCCACTATGGAATCCTTCTCGTATCTCTCAACTAGCTCCACCTGTATTACCCCCATTCAGCATAAACCTACACAAGAACAATCCCCCTTCGGGTCCTTGTTTCATTCGGATGAGGATATCCTAGAGGCCATGACGAAACCAGATTACCCATGCGATCAAATGTAACACCGTTCACTTTTTCTTCCCAAGAAAATGTTCAGTCCTAACAAGACAACTAAACAAGAGATCTGCGTGATCGAATCAAAAGATTTACTACCATTAGGAAAGGTCGACTGGTTCAAAAACCCCATCCCAGCACTCGATGCATTCGAGGAAGGAAATATGTCAAATATTTTTCCTACCATCAAGGTGAACATATCCCAAAATCTAGCAAAGGTCGAAGAAATCTCACTGGGGGCAGCAAGCTCTCTAGAATAAATAGCCTCTTACACCAAATTGTTACAATATTATAGAGATATCTTCGCATGGGACTACTCAGAAATGCTTGGGCTCAGTCCTACTATCGTAGAGCACCATATTGACACTTGGCCCAATGTACCTCCAATACGCCAGAAACAACGTCAAATGCACCCCTCTAAGGCAGATGTAATAAATCAAGAAATCAAAAAGCTTCACAAAGCCGGGGTTATCTACTCCATCGCCTATACATCTTGGGTTTCCAACCCTATTCTCGTCATGAAAAAACAGGGCATGATACGCGTTTGCACCAATTTTCAGGATTTGAACAAAGCTTGTCCTAAATACAATTACCCCACTCCATTCATCGACCAAGTCATCGATTCTTGTGCAGGACACAAGGCTCTATCCTTTATGGATGGATTCTCCGGGTACAATCAAATCCAAATCCACCATACAGACCAATACAAAAATGTGTTCACTACCCCCTGGGGCACATTCGCATACAAGGTAATGCCATTTTTCCTAAAAAATGCTAGAGCCACCTTCCACAGGGCCATGAATTATATATTTCATGACTTGGCACACCTTATCCTGGCCTACTTGGACAACCTAACAGTCCACTCCGAGAAGCACTCAGACCATCTTGAGGATATGTGATTGGTATTCCAAAGATGTCGTCAATACAACCTATGCTTGAACCCCCTCAAGTGTGTCTTTTGCATCAGCGCAGGAAGGCTCGTAGGTTTTATTGTGTCCTAGAAAGGGATTTGTGTGGACCCTTGATCCAGGTGGATATCGGTGGCCTCCTACCTATTCCATTTGGACCTGCAGCATCAATTCTTTCAGTTTTTCAGCTTCAGCACAACTTACTATTTATAGCAAGTTTTCGGGTCCTGCACACCCGGAGCCGTTTTGGGGTATTAATAATCCAGGTGGATATTGGTGGCCACCCATCAAGTCCATTTGAACCCCCACCATCAGTTATTTCAGTTTGTAAGTTTCGGCACAACTTACTATTTTTAGCAGTTTTTCGGGTCTTAAACTTCCGGAGCCGTTTTGAGGCCCTAAACGACGTTTTTTGGGAAAACGGAGAGCAACATGGGTTCATGGACCAATGTTTCTCATTCAAAAATTGTACTCCTCGGATAGATCTTTCTAACGAGCTACTATGCGCGTCAAACGGAGATCGGATGCCAAAGTTACGCCCCCGGGAAGTTGAACCACCAATTTACCCAAACGGGCGCCCACAGTTTTGGCGCTTCATCTCCTGCGGTTAGGGTTTTGGACATTTCGGATTCTACATTGTTTCTCAACAATAAATAGGCCCTCGAGCCTCATTGTAAGACAGTTCAGGGGGCTGGGAGCCGATACATCTCTTCTCAGAGATAAGCGCTACCAGTGCCCTAGCTTGCCACATCTCCATCATGTCTGCATTGTAACACAGTTCAAGGGCTGGTAGCCGCCACATCTCTTCTCAGGGATACGCTGCCAGTACCATAGCTCTTTTATTTCCATTATGTCTGTAATAGGCCTACGAGCCTCAATGTAACACAGTTCAGAGGCCTGCGTACGCCACATCTCTTCTCAGAGATACGATACCAGCGCCATAGCTTGCTTCCATTATGTTTGTAAGCTTATTTCAGTCATTCGTTTATTAATAAATTGAAGCATTATTTCTGCTGCATCTCTGTATCTATGGTTATATCTGTATTCTGTTGCGTTCCTGCATAAAATCTGGATCAGTGGTATCAGAGGGGGTCTGCTCTTTCTCTGTTTTTCTCTTCATGTCCCCAATGCGGCCAGGGTATAAGGAGTTCAACCTCGCAACCCCAACGACCCCCCATGGCAGAAGGAAAGAAAGATGAGGGAGCAGGAGATCCTGTCAAGATCTTGCTCGAGGATGCCCTCGAGAAACGAAGGATGATGGACAATTTTTTCCAATGAGATCCTTCAGCCATTTTGCTTGACGATCAGCACATCTACATCGACACGCGTGACACCAAGTTGACAAAATTCCCCCCATTGATGAACTTAGCAGCAGTGGAGACCATTGCTTCTACAAGGAGAGGGAATGATCCGGTGGACTCCGGTGGCCTCCCACCTATTCCATTTGGACCGCGACATAACAACTTTCGGTTTTCGACTTCGGGATTCTTACTATTTATAGCAGGTTTTCGGGTCCTGCACACCCGGAGCCGTTTTGGGGCATTAATAATCCAGGTGGATATTGGTGGCCACCCACCAAGTCCATTTGAACCCCCACCATCAGTTATTTCAGTTTGTAAGTTTCGGCACAACTTACTATTTTTAGCAGTTTTTCGGGTCCTGAACTTCCAGAGCCGTTTTGAGGCCCTAAACGACGTTTTTTGGGAAAACGGAGAGCAACATGGGTCCATGGACCGATGTTGCTCGTTCAAAAATTGTACTCCTTGGATAGATCTTTCTAACAAGCTACTATGCACGTCAAACAGAGATCGGATGCCAAAGTTACGCCACCAGGAAGTTGAACCACCAATTTACCCAAACGGGCGCCCACAGTTTTGGCGCTTCATCTCCTGCGGTTAGGGTTTTGGACATTTCAGATTCTACATTGTTTCTCAACAATAAATAGGCCCTCGAGCCTCATTGTAATACAGTTCAGGGGGCTGGGAGCTGATACATCTCTTCTCAGAGATAAGCGCTACCAGCGCTCTAGCTCGCCGCATCTCCATCATGTCTGCATTGTAACACAGTTCAAGGGCTGGTAGCCGCCACATCTCTTCTCAGGGATATGCTGCCAGTACCATAGCTTTTTTATTTCCATTATGTCTGTGATAGGCCTGCGAGCCTCAATGTAACACAGTTCAGAGGCCTGCGTACGCTACCAGCCCTAGCTTGCTTCCATTATGTTTGTAAGCTTATTGCAGTCATTCTTTTATTAATAAAATGAAGCATTATTTCTGCTGCATCTCTGTATCTATGGTTATATCTGTATTATGTTGCGTTCCTGCATAAATCCGGATCAACCCTCTCAAGGTCCAAGCCATTAAAGAGGTACCTCCACCTCGAACTCTCAAACAACTTCAAAGCCTGCAAGGGAAGGCCAATTTTCTGAGACACTTCATCCCAGATTATGCCACCGATGCTCAAGGGTTCTTGCACCTGTTTAAATGGGATGATCATGCCCAAAAATCATTTGATGCGCTGAAGGAAACGTTATCTTCAACACCACTCATTAGTCCCCCAGACTATGACAAAGATTATATCCTGTATCTATCAACTTCCGAATCCACATTGGCCAGAGTATTGATTCAGGAACGCCTAGATGGGAAGGAGCATGTAATCTATTACATCAGCAAAACCTTTTTAGGCCTATCGTTGAGATACGAACCCAAGGAAAACACTACCCTACCATTAATCTACGTAGTCCAAAAACTTCACCATTACATCATCTTAAAAACCACTACGGTTATCGTAGATATTAATTCCATCAAATACTTGCTCACGCGCCACCTAATGAACCACAATTAGACCCGCTGGATAGTCATTCTCCAAGAATACGACTTACAGTTTCGCTCCCCCAAAAGCTAAAAGGTGCTTGCACTAGCAGAGTTCATTATGAACCTCCCAGGAGATTCCAAGGGATCACCAGTAAACGATTCGCTACCAGATGAACATCTTTTCTTTGTAGCAACCAACGACACTTAGTACGGAGACATTCTCCTATTCCTGTGAACCCAAAATTTCAAACCTCACCCCATGCGAGACGACCGTCGGCGCATACGCCAGCAAGCCCCCCAATATCTCCTTTTGGGAGATGTCTTATACTGGAAAGTCATCAATACCATTTTACGTCAATGACTTACAACCAAGTGGAACAAGCCCTTAATGACTGCCATGGAGGTGCTTGCAGTAGCTACCTATTCGGAATGGATACCGCCCAAAATTTCCTACAGGCAGGATATTTTTGGCCCTCCCTATTTTGCGACTGCATCACATCAGTCAAAAGATGTGAAAGATGCCAACACTTCGCTCATAAGGCAAGAGCACGGCCTGCTCCTCTACACCCCGTCATAGTAGCTCGCCCCTTTTGTAAATGGTGGATTGACTTCATGACTTGTAACCTCGCCTCATCGGGCAACCATAAATACATCATTGTGTCTGTTGATTATTTCACCAAGTGGACTGAGGTCATGCCCATATATGACAACACAACAGAAATCACCACCTGATTTCTGTTCAACCACGTGATCGCCCGGTTCGGCGTACCCAAAGAGTTAGTCTCAGACCACGGGAAACACTTTGAGAATGAAGTTTTCTAGGAGCTATCTCACCACCTCGGATTCACCCATGAATTCACTTCACCATACTACCCCCAGTTCAACGGATAGATAGAAGCTATTAACAAAGTACTCAAAACTATGTTACAACACATGGTGAATAACCATAAAACCAACTGGCACCATATGCTCTTTTCTACCCTGTGGGCATACCACACGATGGTAAATACGTCCACTGGTTTCACTCCCTTCCACTTAGTATATGGGGTCGAAGCCATGATTCCCATACAATGCGAGATCCCAAATTTGCATGATGCCATCAAACTCCTCGATGACACCTAGCCTCTAAAGCAGTGCCTAGTACAACTAGAGCTTGTCGATGAAAATTAATGACAGTCACTGCAACGCAACAAGGTCCACAGGAAAAGGGTAAAAGCATCATTCGACCACCACATCACCCCTCACTCATTCACCGAGGGAGAATTAGTCCTCCGCTATGATGTCGCAAAAGAAGCCCTAGGGCCGGTAAAGTTCGAAACCTTGTGGAAAGTACCCTACATTATTAAACATTTCCTCCGACAAGGGGCATACATCTTGACGGAAACGGATGGGATCTACCTCAATAACTCCTTCAATGGCCTTTAACTCAATAAATTTCACCCATAAGGGCCAAGACAACCCTTCCCCTAGAGTGAAAGTACACACAAACCTAACCACTCAAAATTTTCGACCCAAAGACTTTTTTAAAAGTGCTCAAAGTATCACCATGGATCACCAACATGAATGCTATTTCAGATTTGTTGATGGAGCATCAAGATGCTCTCAAAATTTAGCCACATCTGCCTGGGTCATTTACCACCCTGACCGATTTCCATTCTGCTCAAACAGGGTGTGCATCGGTTCAAAAACAAAAAATCAGGCAGAATATGACGTCGTCATCAGACTTATGTGCGACACCCTCCATCATGGCATACGCCATATGCATGTCTACCTCGATTCCCAATTAGTATTGTCACAGTTGAACCAAACATTTGAGACAAGCGATGCACATATGTTTAGAAAATATTTGCATGCCAAAAGATTAAGCACACAATTTGACTATATCACATTTACACATGTACCAAGGAGTCAAAACCAAACAGCTAGCTACATAGCTAACAATATCCTAAACTGGAATGCATCTCAAATAAATCATCATATATAAAACCAAAAATATAGATATCCATCAGCATAACATAATACATAAACTGAAACAGGTGATACATCATGTAGAGCTGCAAAAAATATCTCTCATATATATATGTCACAATGTGTATATCTGAGTACAAAAATAGTGTCGTTGGCCCAACTTCCAGCCCAAAGATACAAACTTCATCAAAAAATAAGGGAAGCATCCTCATAATGGCTGATTTTCTTGTGTACAACAATACTCTAGGGGGTGCCCCCTCAAGAGGGGCACCTGGACCCACCACTTCTTTGGTACCACCACCAGAGTTGTTGTCGCAATTGCAATCACCACCCGACGTAGAGTGGGCCAATAGTCCCTCTCGCAGGCCACCATTGTCTCTAACCAGACCTCCTCAAAGTCATCCATTAAACCTCAAGCAGGCATCCCCTGGGTCAAGCGGTCCACTCGACCCCAAAATTACTCAAGAGGAGACAATTGAGCTGTCAGTTATGCAATGCGAGCCTCTGCCACATCATCATGAGCTCGCTTAGACGAAACCTCTCTAGCAGCCGATCTGCTACCCTCCCCAGAAGGGCCAACAGCACCACCAGGTACTCCAAAACCACCACGTGGTCCACCTGCATCACCTCCCCCCTAACCACCCCGAGGTCGTTGCTGAGGATTATGGCCCACTAGTCGAGCCACGGGGCAACCCACCTCGCCAACATCTGCATGAGTAACCAAAATGATGTCAATGTCACTAGAAAAAATAGATAAGTACATATATACTCAAACAAAAGCAAAAAACATATAAAACATACATGCAGGCCCCCAAACATAACTAAACGGGAGACCCATGTCTGGGCCGCCCTAGATGTCCGTTCCCGCATATGGGTATGGAAATAAAATCTATGGGTTGGCCGTGAACCAAGCCTTTGTCGTGGCATTCCAATAACACTCCACCATGCCACCACCACCTCGTGGCATCACAGAAGCCCACCTCCTCATACGTGGCTCTTGTGGCCCCCTAATAGGCACTGCCACTACCGGCCTTAGCAACACTACTCTCTCATACATGATCCTGCACAAAATACTGGCGTACACAAATGACTTAGATCCACGTTGGACCTTTTTCAGTTGCAACACCATACCATAAAAACAAAAGTAGGAAATGTCGACAAAATGCCCAGACCTCAGCTGGCACAAAACTCCAACCAGAGGGTCGGATTCCCGATGCGGAGAAAACAACCCTGCCAGTCACATGATCACTATCAGAGCACACCCCTTGGCCACATCGGTAACTGAGGCAATGTTGATGCATCCCTCTGTAAGAGGCGCCCCACCACAATGTCGCCTCCGGAATCTATCCAAGTCCACTCTCCTTATACGGAGTGGATACCTCAACGCCTCACCTTGAGGCAGTAACCCAGTCACAAAATATATATCCATATCAGGATAGATGATCAGGTTCGTACCATGCAACACGAACATGTTCTACCTCTTGTGCCAATGCTGAATAATGTACCGATTACTTATCAGGTTCGTACCATGCAACACGAACATGTTGCGCCTCCTGTGCCAGTGCTGAATAATGTACCGTAGTAATCGATCTTGTGAGCAAAGAAACTCATTCTCAGCAAAATTCATAAGGCCCCATAGCGCCAACTGACAGTGCACCCCAACATTAGTAGCTAAAGCGGTTCAATTCTCAGGCCAGTCCTGCTCCCTCCACACTAACCTATCATTAACACAGGTACCCATCAGTACAAAGAAAAAACCCAAAAATAGGCAAAAAACAAAACACTTTGTCACCTCAGCCTTTGCACACATGTCCCTTAGACAGTCATGCTTAGCGCACACCTATATTTTACACAGGCACGCTAAAATTGGAGAACATAACACCCTTGTGCGCTTGTCCCATGAAATTGCACGCAAAGATAGCGCACTTTTTCCCAGATCACCCACATAATCTAGGGAAAAGTTCACCTAAAGTCCATACAAACCCATTATGTATGGACCCCAGCACCATCAAGCTGTAAATTTTTAACTGCAGGACATCATGAAGGTTACTGTTGAGCCCCAAAATTGTGCTTTCTTTCATTCCATTTTACCTCATTTTCCTTTGTCCATTGCTATCCTAGACCCAATTGATCAATGAATATAGTTAAAATTACTTCTAGAATGATTTATATGACTGACTTGCTAAGTTTTGTGATTTTTGCCATTGTAAAGCATTTTGACCGGAACTAGCTACAGAATGCAGACATTCCGTAGCTAACCAGCGATTCTGCAGCTATCTTCACGTTTGAGTATGTTCCAGGTGGCCTCTCAAGAAAAACCGCATATGGGCATAATCCACGTCATGTCTACATGGTTCGTTGCTCATCATGGAGGAAGAAACGAATTCTGGGTATGGTTTTGGAACGTGGGAACACATTTAGGAACGAAGACTTCTATTAGGACTGTCTCAGTCCAGATGTCTTTTCCTTTTCACGCAGCCACTTCAAGAGTCCTAATGTGATTCTGATAAGGAAAGACAGTGTTCCTGAATTGTTGCAAATCTTGTTATTTACATTTGTTATATAAACACTTGGGAAACCGAGAGCTATGTTAGATTTGATGCTAGATTTTATGTTAGACTTTGCTTAGATTCTGTGCTACATTTCTGAAGACGCAGAGTGCTATGTTCAAGTTCTTTCATCTTTAATGAAGCAGACAGTGTTGTTTTGAAAGCGTTGATTTAATTTGGAGTTGAATTCCATCAGGTGGTAGAGGGCCCCTGCCTCTTGCACATATTTATTTGCGTAAATTAGATAAGTATTCTAGCTGCCTTTACGTTTTTTTTGAAGTCGAATTAGTAGTTTTTTTAATTAGCTACTGTAGTTATACTCATTCTAACTCTTCCACAAGAAGAAGCTTTTCCAAAAGATTATAATGATGAATGGAAAATAGCTATAGTATTGTAGGATTTGAAGTCGAATTCATAGTTGTTTTTAATTAGCTACTGTAGTTATACTCATTCTAACTCTTCCACAAGAAGAAGCTCTTCCAAAAGATTATAATGATGAATGGGAAAATGTCTATAGTATTGTAGGATTTAGTTGTAATTTTTGTTGTCCACTATCACAGTTACACTTGTTCTAATCACTCTTCCACAAGAAGAAACTCTTCCAACAAATTATTAAGGAGTCCAAGACATGACCGTGATAATGAATGATTTAGTTGTGTGTTTGCACTAAGTACCATCTCTGTTCTTGCTCTTAAACGCTTGTCCAAAATATCATAATGATGAGTGGGATATGGATATGATATCTTAGTTTTTCATTTCTTTCAGTCCTTTATGTTTGCATTTGCACTCAATTACACAGTCAGAATTTTTCTAACTCTTCCAAAAGAAGGAACTCTTCCAAAATATCAACAATGATGGACAAACAGACTGCATAATTTCATAGAATAATGCGTGATAGTATAGTTAGGATACTCCGAAGTTTCATTGCACTTAATTCATGTTCACTTGTTCTGTTTTGGGTTTTATAATACCTTATAGTTCAGCACTGTTTTAGGTTAGTGACATTTTAGGTTTGGTTGTAGTTCAATTCATTGCATTTACACTCCATATTCATTTGTCAGTCACTGCATACTAGATTACTTCAGTTGTTAAACTTAACAAAACAGCCTTCATTATTCACAAATCTCTTCTTGTTCTAAAATCCATAATTAACCCATCACTACATGAAGAGAAGACCACATCATTTTAAGGCCTGAAGTACCTCTGCAATTTCCTCATCATTTCATAAACAAAGCTCTCCCTCAAAAGGCTACTTTGAAAAGAAATCAATAACTCTTGAGTAAGGTCTTGTGAAATTCAATTAAATTGTAGAATAGAGTTAGGAATTAGCTTTAGAGTAGAAAATCTTATGATGATATCAATTTTTTACTCCAAACATACTTCAACAAATCTCTAATTAAGGACAAGATGTTGCATCATTATGAGTTAGTTGTTTAAACTGTTTAGTTAGGAAGATTTGCATGCTTAGTTGACCATGTTTGACAAGTTTAGTTTGTGTTTTGAATCATTTGCTTAAAAGTCATTATCAAGCTTTGTTTTTGCTTAGTCATAGTTTAGATTTGATTCTACTTCAGTGTTTGCAATTGCATTTGTCATTTGTCATCAATCAATTAAGTCTCACTCTGTTTTTAATCATTAGCTTCCTTCCATTAGCTTTTTAGGCATTTTCCTTGGGAACATAAAACCACCAAAAGACCAAAAACATCATAAATCATCACAAAAGACCAAAAACATCACAAAACACTACACACAACGCATTAGGAAACAAGCACCTAGGTACATACAGTACACTTCACTTCAGCAGTTTACAAATCCTGGTTGACAATTAAATGAGCTCGGTTTAGGAGACTAGATTGAGACCAAACATTTTGGCGCCGTTGCCGGGGAAGTGAAAACTAGGTAACCTTTGTTTCTTAGCATCCAAAAACAATTTTATGCGTAGGGAGAGAGATTCAAGGGGAAGATTTATAAGCAGCAGAGGCAGAAGTTTGACTTCTAGAACACCACTTGTTTCATCTAGATCCAGAGCTAGTACAACTTCAACTCAAACCCATCTTCCATCCTCTCCTGATCCTGGACTTCTAGAAAATCTAAGGTCAACTATTCCATTAGAGAAACCTTCCACTTCATCCACTGAACCTGCCATAGAAGAAAATCTAAAGACTCCGAGTAGGGATACAAACCTTTCCACTTCCACAAGAGAGTCAACCATGGCAGAAGAAGGAGGAGGAGGAGTTTTTAATGGAGAACACACACTATTTGGAGGTAGAGGTAGAGGTAGAGGAGAAGAAGGTAGAGGTGCAAATGAAGGAAGAGGTAGAATAGGAAGCTCTTTTGGGTTTCCTATACTTGATGAAGAAACCAATACAACCATGAAAAACATTTCACCCTCTGTCCTTCCAAAATTCTATGGACTTAAAACTGAAGATCCTGAAACTTTCTTATTCGAATTTGAAGTGCTGTGTAGGACTTATGACTACCTACAAGATGCTCAAAAACTGAAATTATTACCTTCAACTTTGAAGGGAGCAGCATTGAAGTGGTTTATGAGTCTAATCAGTAGTTCTATTAGAACATGGGAAGACATGAAACAAGCATTTCTAGAGAGATACTTGGATTATTGTATGCCGATTAATCATAAGGAAGAAGTGTTCAAGATGTTGCAAAAAGAAGATGAAAACTTAGAAGATTTGTTGGAAAGATTTAATTACAACATCAAAAGGGCAAAAATGGAAAATCTAGATCAAGACACCTTAAAAGCTCTTTTGTTGAAAACAATTAGGGATGAATGGTTGGATATCCTCAACATGATGGGAAAAGGGGATATATCACAACTTACATTACCTGAAATATCTGAGTTATGTATCAACCTTTCCAGAGGGAAATCTAAAACTGTCAAAGGTCCAAGAGATCCCGCTCTTGCAAGGGCAAGTAAATCTGCTTCTGGGACAGTAAGTAGATTAGAAAATAGGACACATGCTTGATGACTTTAAATCTGATATCTTAGGGAGTCTTAGTGAACAAATAGACACCCTTAAGATACAAAACAAGCAAAAGGCTGAATCTAATGCTTTGGCAATCTTTTGTCCCAAATGTAGAAAGAAACATGCCTTGAGAGAGTGTCCTTTAGATGTAAAAGTTGTAGAGACCTGTGTCATTTGTTCTGAAAAACATGAAACCAAGAATTGTCCTTCTCTTCCTAGTCTCAAAGCTGTCTTTTAGGAAGAAACTCCTACAAACTCCACAGAATCTCTTAATTTTGTATCTAGAAGACCTTGGCAAGGACCTCAGACACAAGGATTCCATGATCAAATGTATAATCAACCTCCACCTTGGAATTCTTGGCAGCAACCTTGGCCCCAATTTCAAAATCAATCTCAATCTTGGGCACAAGGAACACATAGTCCCTATGGAAGATACTCTCCATATTACCAGTATCCACCATCCTATCCACCATATCCACATTTTTATCTTCAAAATCCTCAACAAAATTTTCCTCAAAATCTTCAACAAAATCCTCAAAAACATCATCAGAACCAACCACATCAAAATCAACCACTTCCATTACCATTCCCTCAAAAATCCAATCAATTTCCAGCTCAACCCATACCAAACCCCAATAATAAAAACCCTCAGAATACATACATGATAGAAGGTCAACAATTTCCAACTTATTTAATTACTCCTCTAGACCTTAGTGATGTTCAACTTAGGTCTGGAAGGATACTTGAGAAGAGGAAACCTTCTGTGATCATACAAGAACAAGATGATTCTGAGGAAGACTCCCTACGGGTTAATAAAAGTCTTGAGGAAGACACATCCTTTCAAGACCAAAACATTGAAAAACTAAAACAAAAAGATCCAATAAATCCAACTCCAGTATTAGAGCAACCATCCACATCTACTTCTATACCTCCCTTTCCGGAAAGATTGCAAATTGATAAAGGTGTAGAAAAACAAATAATGGTGCCTAATTATGATTTCTTGGATGAATTAAGAAATGTTTGCATTAAAATTCCATTATTGCAAGCCATCAAGGAAATCCCAATTTTAGCCAAAACAATAAAGGAGTTGAGTATGAAGACAACAAGAAAAAGAATAAGAGAAACAAAGAAAATTCAACTGGTAGGACAAATAGCAAACATTATGATGGGCAAGATTGCTATTCCAAAGTATCTTGACCCAGGAAATCCAGTTGTCAAAATTCACATCAATGGAATTGAAATTCAAAACACACTCATTGATTTAGGAGCAACAATAAATATCATGAGTAGACAAATCATGGACAAACTGAAACTTCCTAATCTTCTCTTTACACCCACACTATTACAATTAGCGGATAGATCTGTGATCAGACCAGATGGGGTAATAGAAGACATTCCAGTGTCCCTAGACTCTTGGGAGTACCCTGTGGATTTCATGATCCTGACACCCAAGAATAATCTAGGAGGCCATCATGTTATACTAGGAAGACCTTGGTTGGCTACAGCTGATGCTTTTATTAGTTGTAGGTCCGGTGATATGTATATTTCTGATGGTAGTTCAACAAAGAAATTCACTTTATATCCTCCAGCTAGGACAATTACGGATCTAGATGACACTCAATGGATAGAGGATGAAGAATATTTACAACCACTCTTCACAATTTCAGAAATTAGTGAAGATAATCAAATTCTGAATACTCTAGAAAACTTTGAATCCTCTCCAGAACACAAACATGAATCATTTCAAGAAGGATCCAATATTGAGTTTTTGTCATCTAGGCAGATGTCTCTTCATTCTATGGACAAATTTGGTAGCTCTACAAGTGAAATTTTTCCAGGCAAAACTTTGAACATAAACAAGAACCTAGAAAAATCTCAACAAGAAGAGTTAGTCAAAGTATTACAGAGACATTATTCTGCATATGCATGGGAATACACTGACATGAAAGGGATAAATCCCAAGACTTGTACTCATCACATCTATATAGAGGCAAATTGCAAACCAATCAGACGACCTCAAAGACGGATGAATCCAAATCTTAGGGAAATTGTCAAGGAAGAATTGCAAAAATTGTTAAATGTTAATTTCATCTATCCTATTTCAGATAGTCAGTGGGTTTCTCCTTTGGTAATTGTGCCAAAGAAAAATGGAAAATGGACGGTGTGTGTTGACTACCGAGAACTGAATAAAGCTACTCTTAAAGACCATTTTCCTTTACCTTTCATAGATCAAGTATTAGATACATTAGCTGGCAAAAAGTACTTTTCATTCCTAGATGGGTTTAGTGGTTACAATCAAATCCAAGTAGCACTTGAAGACCAAGACAAAACCACATTCACCTATCCTTGGGGTACCTATGCCTACTGAGTATTGCCATTTGGATTATGCAATGCACCTGCAACATTCCAAAGGGCAGTATTAGGAATTTTTTCGGATCTAATACATGATTGTGTAGAGGTGTACATGGATGACTTCACAGTCTATGGGAATACATTTGAAGAGGCTTTAGAAAACTTGGAAAAAGTCTTAAAAAGATGTCAAGAAGCAAACCTTTCACTTAGTCATGAAAAATGTTTTATGATGTTTACTGAAGGTATTGTTTTATGGCACCACATTTCAGGGGATGGGATTAGAGTTGATGAGGCAAAAGTTGAAGTCATTTCTAACCTATCCATTCCTAGTTGTCAAAGAGATGTTAGAAAACCAAAATTTCTGAAGCACCTATATTAAGGGGACCTAACTGGAAGTTACCTTTTCATATCTCAACAGATGCTTCCGATACAGCTCTAGGAGCAGTATTGGGACAGAAAGACTTGATTCCCTATGCCATCTATTATATCAGTAAAAATTTGACTCCTGTAGAGTTAAACTATACTGTAACTGAAAAAGAGTTTTTAGCTGTTGTTCATGCCATAAACAAATTTAGACACTATATAACAAGCTATGAAACTTTTATTCACACTGATCATTATGCAATTAGATACTTAATGAAAAAATCAATTACTAATGGCAGAGTTATAAGATGGTTGTTACTCTTACAAGAATTCAACATTACTATTCTAGATAGGCCTGGAAAACAAAACACAGTAGCTGATTTCCTATCTAGACTCCAAAATATCAAAGATGACACTCTAGTTGAAGATCAATTTCCTGATGAATATCTTTTTGCAATCTCTACTCAAACTCCATGGTTTGCTGATATTGCTAATTATTTAGTTTCAGGAAAATTTCCTTCAATTATGAATGTAAGGGATAAAAGAAAAATCATTTGTGATAGTGCAAGATATTCATGGGTCGCTAATGAATTGTACAAGACAGGTCCAGATTTGATCATTAGAAGGTGTGTTCGTGAAGATGAGATGCCTGAGATTCTCAAGGCATGTCATGATGAACCTTGTGGTGGACACTTTGCAGATAAGAGGACAGCCTATAAGATCCTTAATTTAGGATATTATTGGCCATCTTTGTTTAAAGATGCTAAAGAGTATGTCAAAAGGTGTGACAGTTGCCAAAGGGTAGGGAAACCTTCTCCTTCAGGTGAGATGCCATTACAACCTTAGGTACACATTGAACCTTTTGAAAAATGGGCTTTGGATTTTGTAGGACCTATTAGTCCTTCATCAAGACAAAAGAAATATATATTAGTTTGCACTGATTATGTTACTAAATGGGTAGAAGCTAAACCATTACTTGTTGCTAATGAATCATCTGTAGTTAATTTTATTTTTGAGGATATTTTTACTCGTTTTGGTGTCCCAAGGAAAATTGTTACAGATCAAGGAGCTCAATTTACATCAAGGCTAGTGGAGAAAATGATGGAGAAGTACAAAATCAGACATAGAAAAACTACTCCTTATCATCCACAAGCAAATGGTCAAGTGGAATCTACTAATAAAGTCATTGAAGGAATCCTAACAAAGACTGTTCATTTACATAGAAGAGATTGGGTAGATAGGCTTCCTAAAGCCTTGTGGGCCTATAGAACTACATGGAGAAACACAACAGGCCATACTCCTTATGAGCTTGTTTATGGAAAGCAAGTTTTTTTTCCCATAGAGTTCCAAATTCAAACCTTCAAGATGTCAGTTCAGCTAGGACTTGATTTAACGGAGGCACAGAAGCATAGACTGGAGCAAATTAATGAATTGGATGAAATCAGACAAGATGCAGTCCAGAAAAAAAGTCTAGTCCAACAGCAAAGGGCTAGATGGCATGACAAGTACATCAAAGAGAAGAAATTCAAAGAGGGTGACTGGGCTCTCTTGTTTGATTCAAAATTCAAGGATTTTCAAGGGAAATTTCAGACACATTGGCTTGGGCCATATGAAATTATTCGAATTTTTGATAATGGGACAGTAAAAATCAGAACCATAGATGAAGAAGAGGTCACTTTTCTTGTGAATGGTCATAGACTGAAGCTATACCACAAGCCACTCTCAAGAGAAGAGTTTTTCAAGAAGTTTCAAGAAAGCAGTGATGTGAAGTTAATGAAGAAGAGTCTCTCTTCTTCATCAACTTGATTAAATTTTCTGAAGCATTTCTCTTTGAAATAAATAAATAAATAAAAATAAAGGTATAAACATGAAAACCAATCATTGATTGGCATGTTTATACAGAAAAGATAGGGTGAAAATCAGAGTCTCTCTGACACTCTAACTTTTCCCATTTTTATTTTTACAAGCAGCTGTTACAAAAATCATAAGTTCAGATCCATAGTGCTTATGATCCATCTCATTTCATTTCACTCCATTCACTTATTCATCCATACTCCATTTCATTCCATCATTCATATTTCACTGCATTCCACATATCATTCATCTCATTCCATACTCCATCCATCTCATTTTCATGACAAAATTCCAAATTTGATATCTTGCCGTAAATGAATAAAACATGTCATGGATTGCAGGGCAATTCTTATGTTCTTTCACTCCATTTCATAAACTGAATCCATTCCATTTCATCATCCACTTCATACATATCATGGCTCATCATCCATCTTCATTCATACCATATAAAATTTCACCCATATTCCAAAAACACCTCATTCCATGATAAAAATGCTCTACATGTACATTCTGCAGCTCAACAGACATTCTGCAGCTGATCAGTATTTCTGCAGCCAGACAGTTTTTCCGTAGCTACAAATCCTGAAGGCATCAATTAGCAGACATTAGAATTGCAACAAAATGATCTAGTGTATCCATGAATCAAAAGCATCAAGAAAATTATGAAGACTCTTCCAAAGGTGAACAAAGAAGACAAAGACTACAAAAAATCAAATGAAAGGCAGAGGTAACAAGTTTAAACTATAATGGCATTTCATAAAAGTTTAGCATAGTTTTAGTTATGGATTGTTCGAAAAGGTTGTTTTAATTATTTTTATTGATCAAGACCAATAAACCCTCCACAGACTTTGGATTAAAATCTCTCATTTCAAATTTCATATCCGATATCATTTAAGCGGTTAAAATGGCCGAGGTGTTTGAATTCTCCACATCTCTTAACCAAATCATTCAATGATGATTCTTTTTGTCGTTGTAAAAATCTCCGTCGTCTCTTCAATCATTAATTTGTTCCCTCCACCTGACTCCACTACTTCATTCCGTGACCACTGCCACCACTTCATTCTGTAGCCGGCATTTCATTCCGTAGACAGAGATATTCTTATCACCGAGAGACAGAGGTATAGTAGTGTGGGAAATTTGAAGCCATTTGTCACTGTCAAACAGAGGCATATCAGTCCAAAGTTCCATTGTCAATAGAAGCATACCAGTCCGAAGTTTTGAAGCAATTTTCATTGTCAATCAGAGGTATGTCATTCCGAAGTTTGAAGCCATTTTCATTAAGAACTTGAAGCCATTTCAATTCGAAGGTGAAAGTCATTGTTTTTGTGGGTAGAAGAGTGTTAATTTGAACATTGAAGAAGCAATCATGGGTTTCATTGTAAGAACTGAACCAGTGGGGTTCAAAATATTTAGAAGGCTACCCTCAATGCAAAGAAATGTTACAACAAATAGGATGGCTTCAATTTTTGGAGAAATTTAATGGCTTCCACAAGGAAGTCACTAAAACATTTGCAAGATCATTTCAAGGAACCGAGGTTGAAGTGGGAGATGTCAAATTTACTGTCACTGAAGTTTTCATTGCAGAGGCTACAGGGTTGCTCAAAACTGGAGAGACATGGTTCAAAAACAGAGAATTCCACAATGAATCCTGGAAACAAATTTTAAAATCACCAGGTATGGATGTCACTGTATTTAAGAAAGGAATTCCCAGTTTTGCATTGAAAAATAAATGGAGAAACATACTACTTCTTCTGCAAAAATTTATTACATGTGAGGGTAGATATGGGACATTTTATGTCTACCACATTAGACTGATAATGCATTTTCTGGGGAAAGACCTAAACCTACCTTACTTCTTGCTTTAAAGCTTGAAAAAGATGGATTCCTGTGTTCAAGGAAGGGTTCAATTTTTAGAGACAACCCTATATCATCATGGTTTGGTCAAAATTTTGATTGAACACCATCTAGCTAAAACAAATGATACATGGGACGATTTCTTGATAAGAAATCATTTTGAAGAGCCAAAAGAACCATCACCTGAACCACAGCCTACAAAGAGAAGCAGGAAATGGAGGACTGCAAAAGTTGAAACTGATAAAACAGTCCAAGAGAGCAGTGAGGAAATCATTTTAAAGAAGTTGACTCAAATCAAGAGACAAATTAAGGAAGAAAAGGTAGTCAGGAAATCTGCCGTGAAGAAAGGAGAGGGATCTTCTCAGCCTAGAAGAAGCCACAGACTAAAGGGGAAACTGAAGAAAACACTAATCAAACAAATAGGGGTAATTAATATAGAAGATGAAGAAACATCCATTGAAGAAGATGTTGAAGAGGATTTTAATGAAGGAACCCCTGAAATTGACCCTGCTCAACAAGAAATTTATGACTATGTGGAAACTTTGGAAAGGAGAGCTTCAGAAAGTAAGGAGAGAACCCCTAGTCCTCCACTGTCTGAAATAGATGTATTAAGAAGGGATAGGTATGAGTTGGAAATACTTAATAGACACATCAAAAATGAGAATGAAATTCTCAAGGATCAAGTCAAGCTCAAAACTAATATGAACTCAACCTTATCCCTACATATAGACAAAGTGGAAAAGACCAATGAAAAGTTGAAGCAAAGGAACAAGAAGCTAATCAGGGCACTTACCAACCTAAGGTTCAAACTTGTTATCGGAAAACCCAGAAGATCTTTAGCTTCCAGACAAAGGAGAAGGAGAGGATTAGATGTTCTTGCAGAAGCCTCTGAGTTCATAGGATAATTTGCATGAGGACATGCAAGGAGACAGCAGTGGGGGTATGTTGAGCCTCAAAATTGTGCTTTCTTTCATCTTACTTTACCTCATTTTCCCTTGTCCATTGCTATCCTAGACCCAATTGATCAATGAATTTAGTTAAAATTACTTTTAGAATGATTAACATGACTGACTTGCTAAAGTTTTGTGATTTTTTCCATTGTAATGCATTTTGACCGGAACTAGCTGCAGAATGCAGACATTCCATAGCTAACCGGCAATTCTGCAGCTGTCTTCACGTTTGGGTATGTTCCAGGTGGCCTCTCAAGAAAAACCACATATGGGCATAATCCACGTCATGTCTACATGGTTCGTTGCTCATCATGGAGGAAGAAACGAATTCTGGGTACGGTTTTGGAACGTGGGAACACATTTAGGAAAGCAGACTTCTATTAGGACTGTCTCAGTCCAGATGTCTTTTTCCTCTTCACGTAGCCACTTCAAGAGTCCTAATGTGATTCCGATAAGGAAAGACAATGTTCCTAAATTGTTGCAAATCTTGTTATTTACATTTGTTATATAAACACTTGGGAAACCGAGAGCTATGTTAGATTTTATGTTAGATTTGATGCTAGATTTTGCTTAGATTCTGTGCTACATTTCTGAAGACGCAGAGTGCTATGTTCAAGTTATTTCATCTTTAATGAAGCAGACAGTGTTGTTTTGAAAGCGTTGATTTAATTTGGAGTTGAATTCCATCAGGTGGTAGAGGGCCCCGCCTCTTGCATGGATTTATTTGCGTAAATTAGATAAGTATTCTAGCTGCCTTTACGTTTTTTTTTAAGTTGAATTAGTAGTTGTTTTAATTAGCTACTGTAGTTATACTCATTCTAACTCTTCCACAAGAAGAAGCTCTTCCAAAATATTATAATGATGAATGGGGAATGGCTATAGTATTGTAGGATTAGAAGTTGAATTCATAGTTGTTTTTAATTAGCTATTGTAGTTATACTCATTCTAACTCTTCCACAAGAAGAAGCTCTTCCAAAAGATTATAATGATGAATGGGAAATGGCTATAGTATTGTAGGATTTAGTTGTAATTTTTGTTATTCACTATCACAGTTACACTTGTTCTAATCACTCTTCCACAAGAAGAAACTCTTCCAATAAATTCTTAAGGAGTCCAAGACATGGCCGTGATAATGAATGATTTAGTTGTGTGTTTGCACTAAGTACCATCTCTTTTCTTGCTCTTAAACGCTTGTCCAAAATATCATAATGATGAGTGGGATATGGATATGATATCTTAGTTTTTCATTGCTTTCAGTCCTTTATGTTTGCATTTGCACTCAATTACACAATCAGAATTGTTCTAACTCTTCCAAAAGAAGGAAATCTTCCAAAATATCAACAATGATGGACAAACAGACTGTATAATTTCATAGAATAATGCATGATAGTATAGTTAGGATACTCCGGAGTTTCATTGCACTTAATTCATGTTCAGTTGTTATGTTTTGGGTTTGATAATACCTTATAGTTCAGCACTGTTTTAGGTTAGTGACATTTTAGGTTTATTTGTAGTTCAATTCATTGCATTTACACTCCATATTTAGTTGTCAGTCACTACATACTAGATTAATTCAGTTGTTAAACTTAACAAAACAGCCTTCATTATTCACAAATCTCTTCTTGTTCTAAAATCCATAATTAACCCATCACTACATGAACAAAAGACCACATCATTTTAAGGCCTGAAGTACCTCTGCAATTTCCTCATCATTTCATAAACAAAGCTCTCCCTCAAAAGGCTACTTTGAAAAGAAATCAATAACTCTTGAGTAAGGTCTTGTGAAATTCAATTAAATTGCAGAATAGAGTTAGGAATTAGCTTTAGAGTAGAAAATCTTATGATGATATCAATGTTTTACTCCAAACATACTTCAACAAATCTCTAATTAAGGACAAGATGTTGCATCATTATGAGTTAGTTGTTTAAACTGTTTAGTTAGGAATATTTGCATGCTTAGTTGACCATGTTTGACAAGTTTAGTTTGTGTTTTGAATCATTTGCTTAAAAGTCATTATCAAGCTTTGTTTTTTCTTAATCATAGTTTAGATTTGATTCTACTTCAGTGTTTGCAATTGCATTTGTATCAGTCATTTGTCATAGATGAATTAGGTCTCACTCTGTTTTTAATCATTAGCTTCCTTCCATTAGCTTTCTAGGCATTTTCCTTGTGAGCATAAAACCACCAAAAGACCAAAAACATCATAAATCATCACAAAAGACCAAAAGCATCACAAAACACTACACACAACGCATTAGGAAACAAACACCTAGGTACATACAGTACACTTCACTTCAGCAGTTTACCAACCCTGGTTGACAATTAAATGAGCTCAGTTTAGGAGACTAGATTGAGACCAAACAGTTACTTGGGCATAGTATCGCTAGTCCCTGGTACTCTGGTTGACCGCAATAGCAAGAAATTCTATGCAGAATCCTCTAACCTCTCAAAACTCAGTAAGTACAAATAAATTGAATCAAGGCCTATTCACCTATTTATAGCCCTTTTCAAAAACTTTGGAAGGCCATAATGAGAGATCAAAAGGTCCATTCTGCGAACCATAAGTTGCACCGTAATCAGCACCGCATGATGAACAAAAGCGATGCCACACATTCACATTCCAGAAAAATAATTTTTCAGCACCGGTAGGTATGCCTTCTCTCATCTTCCTTTTCAAAGCTCATGCCTTTCAATAATATTTGATAAAAGAATATGCATTCACTTGAGGTATTTTTTTTTGTAGGAAAAGCTCGCAAACCATTCACAGCACCATCTACTGAAAGTTCCAGAGCAGGTATCATTCTACCCCCAACATGATAGAGTTTCAGAAAACTCTACATATCTTGACATCATTTCTCCATCAAAAATAAACCATAGGGTCTTCATATCCGACCGTGTTTATCATCACCTCACCCTGCACAAGATAAACATCTATGTTGGTCAATAGAGCCTCCCCTCCATGGCGCTCGTTACCCACAGTAGACCATATATCACAACATAAGTGACGCTGTGGCCATACCACTTCAGTCTGGGAAGCACCTTGTGCCCATCCATTCATCATGCATAAGGTCAAGTTTATAATACAAACTGAAACCCCCTTCCCGGACGACCAGATTGTACAAGTAGATAAAGAGCGCACCATCGTACCTCGCATTTGGCTCACCATACCTCCACCAACATAATAACATATGTGATACTTTTACACCTGCTTCATCAACCTCGCACATGAGACCAACCAATGGGACCCCCACCTTCAACAAAAGACTTTCCTCACGTCATCAGTGAGTGAACACTTTCATGTTTTGGGGTACCCGTCTCTGTGTTTTGTACAAACCAAGCCCCATTATTTTATTCTTTTGGTAAGTGTACAAAGACCACAAACGGTGCACTTCATCCCTTCACCCTCTCATTTCATCTTTTCTCCCATGGCAGCAGTCCCTAAACACCCTTGGTCGGAGTATTTCACCCCCATGCACAAACCATCATGAAATTCATATCGGTTTACACCCGCCCTAGACCTCCTACCGACTCTAGGGATTTCCCCTTCAGAAATAACTATGACTACCGCCAAGTTGTTTAGGTATACTCCAACCTTGGGCCACTAAATCCCCATCATCATTTTTGAGTCACCCCTCACCAACATGCCTATGTTAAACCCACCACATCTAGGTCCCCAATCCCTCTTATCGGCGACCCCTCGTTCGGTTGAGGCTTCCTTTTTGTCGACTTCAACACCCACATTCCAAAAAGGAAGCGGTACCTTGGATCACCCCTCTCCATACAAAGGGGCATCCTTAGGTGGCACTCTGGAAGACATCATTGTCCACAGATGTCATTGATCCTCCTGACATTCGACTACGAAAAAATCTTTCATGTGAAGATGGTATCGTACCTTACAACCATTTCACTTTAATCAGATCTGTCGAAGACCCATGCCTCCATAAGGGTCTCTATCAATAATTCTTACACGGGAAGGTCCCAGCCAGAACCTATGTGTACAATGCGCAGCTATATGCCATACCAATTTTATGCATATGGGTACCACATTCCACCTATTGTCAAAGAAAAAAATTCCCCTGAGGGCGTCAGCAGTCGTCGTCAACAACCGCCAGCATCACTACCATAGTAGTGACACAGATAGAACATTTATCTGTCAATTTTTTTTAACTATCCATAGCATCACGAGCATGGGACATGCCCGCCTCATTGAAATTTTGTATATATATTGTAAATTGTGTTTTCTTATAGGCATCCCTTAGGCCATGGTCATTCTTGGAAAGGGTGCAGGGTGTTTTCAATCCCAAGGCTTCACGCAGCTCTCTCTCTCTCTCTCTCTCTCTCTCTCTCTCTACGCACGATACAGAAAAGAAACTATAACGTATTTCGGCTATATAGTTCTTTCTAGACCTCACACATTAGGGGGCAACTGTTAACACTGGAAAATCATATAGCAGAAGATGATGTTAATTAATTTCAAGCCAAAGGATTTATAGGGCTATAAGACATTACAGAATCCATAAAGTATTTAAAAATCTCAAAGTTTGAGGAAAATCAAATTTGAACTAGTCTTAAATGTTGTTTATGCGCATTATCCTTCAAGAAGAGTGCCTTCTGCACACATTTTTGCCTGATATGCATGCATTCCTGAGAGTGGCGAAATGTCACTATCCGACACCACATAAAGCAAAGGGAAAGTCACTCCTTACTTGAAACCGCCTAAGAACAACCATCAACGCCTCCTTAGACACTATGTGAGCACACAATGGAATATTTGGAGCACACAAAGGAATCATACCCCTGTCTTGGGTCACCATCCTCCATGTACCAAGAGAGGGAAGGAGGATTTGAAATCTCTTATATAAAGCCACCATGAGACGAATAATAGGTGATCACATTGTTATGTTGGCCAGAATTGCCCAAGAAATACCAGCAGTGTGTGACTTGGAGCTGAAGACAGAGGGGAATCACTTTTTGGCCACACAACAAGCTCAGTCCACATAGTAGAGAGAGAGGGAGACTGCACCGAGGCAAGCTTGGGATAAAAACATCCTTGCATCGGGACCTAGAACCATTGTCTAGGGGCCCTTTGGCAAGAGGGTAAAGTATCACTCTTCTTACTACCAACGCTCAATAAGAGGGGCCTAGAGCCACCGTTTGCATTATTGTGTCGTTTGACTCATTCAGAGCATATGTTTATTTATGTTTAGTTTTAGTGTAGTTTTTAGATTACATTTGCATGCCTTTTCTTCTATATAGTATGCTCATTGACTCCACTTCTTTATACCTCTTACCAATAGTTTAAAGGGGTAAACCACACCCCTTAAACTCGTTTGATTTCGTACATACATGCACCAAACACACCACAACAGTTATGCAAGCTCAGATTTTTTGGGCAACATAAATTCATCCAACGTTACAACTTCAGAATCACCCATAATATTCCTTAAGCCAGATGGATTGGAATATATCATGTAGCAGGTCTCTATGTTTGCAATTTCTTCTGATGTCACAAGCGGCGGTAATGCAAAGGTTCCCATGAGGGGAGAATCCATTAAGAGTCCTACACCAATGTTCTGAAGTGCGAGTTTGGGTGCGTGAACTAACAAAACTCTTTCAGTTACCTGGGAACTAGAGGCAAAAAAGGATAGTTGATTGATGATTGTGATAACACATTTATGTGGAAAGGTGATCATTCTAAAATATGTAGAGACAGTCGTAGCCATAACATATACCCATCGCCTTCTGAGTAAAATTTTGTAATCAAGGGGTCCGTGAACGACCTAAACTTCAACATTTATTGTTTTCCCCCTAGTTTGACATGCACGCTATTGATAATACCGCAAGGCTTATAAGCTTTCAACGTCGTAAGTGATTGAGATAGGCGCGACGAGCCAAGTGACTTCCAGCAGTTTAGAGACATAATGCTAGTAGATGCTCCCTCATCAATAATAGTATGATGAACAAGGTGATTGAGAACATTTACTTGGATGGAGAATGCCAATTATGCATTTAATTGCAGCACATAGCCCATATGATTAAAGACTACAAGATTGGAATCTATCGGATCGATTCCACCAATTGCCGACGAAAAAGGCTATTTCTGGGAGAGAAAATTTTAAAGTACCTCAAGCACTGACATAACTAAAGGGGATTGAGCCAAATCTTCAAATATATTATAATTTTGAGCATCTCAGGCTCGAGGATTAAATGTCGATTTACAAACGACTCCCTTTCTTGGATTTATTGTCAATTCAGGAATAGCAGTTGGCGGTATCGATTTCATAGACGGATTCATGGTAGAGGTAGTAGGTTGATCAGTAGCCTGAATACTATAATATTTATTACGCGTTGAAACCATAACATCATTTGATGGCTTTGTAACAAATAACATAAGCACTTGGGAACTAGAAGATGGATTTGTAGCAACCAAATTTGTGTCCGGATTCGGAAATGGATCAATCAACACAACGGATGCATGTGTGGTATTAATCAATTTTGAGACTTCGATGCGGTGAGGAAAATATCAGACAAATTGCTCCTCATTACAAATTATTCAAGGGTAACGAGGTTTCCTATTTACAGACGATTGATCAAATGATCTTTCTTGCGGGGTGTAAGTTTTATTTTTGTTTGATTTCCCCTTTTTCTTACTTCTTGGTTGCATTTCACTTTTTCCTTTGTCAGATGACATGGCATGGATTTTGGAAGAAGGTGCAGGATCAGATGCAGTAGAGTGATGTGTGCTTGCATTACCGATCATATTGTCTCTGGCATGAGAGTCCTTAGATGAAGGAGGAACAGTAAAATTAGATCACAGCGCATTGGGAATTTTCTTGTAGAGCATGCCAGACTAAGTATAAATCAATTCTAAGTATTGGGCACGAGAAATGATCTGATATTCAATGATGACACGACCCTTAGCCACATCGTTAGTTATATATGGTAACAAGGACTTAATGAACCACTAAGCAAGGAGCTGATTAGGAACAAATATCTTAACCATTCTACGTCGACGATGCCACTCATGAATATGATCAGAAATATGAATAGAATTACTCTATTTAAAATTAGTCAAGAGTTCTGTTCCAGTTTCATATCGTATGGGTAACTGGAAGTGGGTCAAAAAGATAGTAGCTAGGGCAGTGAAATTATCAAATGAATCTCTTGGTAACTCAATGTACCATTTTGCGGTCGAACGAAATCATCATTTAGGGAGTTAGATGAAGTCCACAAATGATAAGTCATAAGATGCATCAGTGGGTCTTCCCCAGGGTTTCCATTGAACTTAGGAATATCTTAGGGTAATTTATGAGGTATCACCGGCCACCAAGGAGCATAGTTGATTGGAAAATTGGTAAGTCGATTTAAATCCAGTAACTCTAAAGTTGCAACAAAGGGAAAATGTTGATTTAAGTCAGGTTGAGCATAACCATGGTATGATGGAATTGCTTGGGCAACAGGCCTCTAAGCACCAGCATAAGGAATATTTTTCTGGTAACCAAGATAGGGGTTGTTTTGATAAGCAAACGCTTGAGGATTCTTTTGACCAAAACCTGGGTACGCTACTTGTTGAAATTATGGTTGTTGCATTTGTGCTTGTGGCTGCCAAGGGGTCTATCCAACAAGATTATAACCCAAACTAGGATAGCTTGGATTCAGTTGTAGATAGGTACAACCCACTAATAAACATTCATTCCGACATTAGGATGACCAAATAACAATGGAGTATTGTCACAATGGGTGACCAATATAGGTTTCCCCCCAACACTAGGAGTATAATAAGATGGAAAATATTGTTCTCCAAATTTCGGGAGTCAAGTTCAGATGGTAATGGGTGGAATATACCCAGATGGACCAGTTTGAATATATTTCCCTGATGATGTATATAAAGGATCAAGTCGTTCAGTACTCACTAGAGATGTACTAGATAGAATACCAAACAATGAAATTGGTGAAGTCCATGGGTTTGAGGATGCACCAGAGAAGGTTCTAGATAAATATTGGTAACTAGGTGGGATGGAAGGGCCACCATATAGATGTTACTCTGGTGATGTTGTGAACATCGATGGGGTAGCAAGAGAAGGTGTTGTCGCAACTGGACTAGATGGTCCAACCGAAGATGTTGGCTCAGGCATGGTTATTCGACCAAATGTATACCCTATATGATATATGGGAAATCGAAGTGAAATAGGATCAACAAAAGAAGAGGAAGGTGATTGAGGAAAAGATTCGTGCGGGTAAAGCTCCTCCCCAAAATGAGTTGGAGTTAAAGGTGTTTCGTCTTGTGGGATTTCTTCAATCGAAATCAAACCAAGTGGAAGTATTTCGTCACCAATCCCGAAGTATAATTCAGAAGGTTGGCTATGTGATATGGGAGACTCAATGGCTACAAAATATTGTGGGGTAACTGATACGGGAACAACTTTCGGTTATTCGACTTCGGGATTCATATGTTCTGGAAAAAGAACGACAGGAGCCAAATCAACTTCCAATTGAACAATGTCGGGTTCAGGATGTATGGTCTCACTGATTGGATGGATCGTGACGACAGGTAGATGAGAGGAATCCATCTTGACAATAGTATATGAACCAAGATTTGTATAAATAACTCAAGGTGACTCTCGTATATGTGAGGATGATGCTGCACCAGAGGTACTGATAGTACTAGTTTCGGTAGAACGATGTCACCTTTGCCGACAAAAAATGTCTTACGATGGTAAAGGTGGTTTAAGTGCTCTTCTACATGAAAAACAAGGAAAGGGATGTTATTCTTCCATGATGACTGACTTATTTTATGACCAAAAAAAAATAAACAGAATAAAATGGTGATTCTAGGCAAAAGGTTTACCTAGTAATTGTGAACTACATAATACCTCCTGGCGAACCAAGAATTATGGGCAGGAAATCTCCCCGAATGATGTGTTTGGTGTATCACAAGTTATAAGGTGGTAGACGTGGTTCACTATGGATGGATAGCAACCTAAATTTGTCTTCCCAAATATACCCGAAGGTACGTGGAGGCCCAAGTCTGTATTAGTGTTGTCTAATGTGATACCACATAGTGAGAACATCCCCTTATACTTTTCGTACTAGAACACCGCCTTATATACTTGAAGGTACGTGGACGAGCTCCAATATACTCACATACGTGGAGTGAGGTATCACACTCGAAATGTACCACAGACAAGTTAGCGACAATTGTTATGTTTAATGATGCCGAAACACGTCTCTAGCCTAGACTTTATAAATGTTATCGTTAATGTTCCAATGCTTTCTTAGGTAAATTGATGTAAATTTTATGTTGATCATGTTTAAAAATTTTCCTTTGAGGTTCACCGCCTGATGTGATGGAAATTCATAAAAATGAAAACTAAATGATAAGAAAACTTTTCAATTTAGCTTTTTCAATGAAAATCCTAGCTACAAAGGGAAAGAGAAATTGGTTTTAGAGAAAACAACAAAGAGAACAAACTAAAATGTAGCTTTCCTAACTTGTTCCTATGCAACACAAATGATTCACTATATGCACATGCATGTTTTTATTTTCAGCTCCCTTAATGTGAATGCAAGAAAGGAAACTATATGTATCAAATTAATAAAAACAAGTGTTTTGTTCTTTAAGAAATGAGGAATTCAACAACAATTTATCTTTTAGGAAAAATGAAGAATGGAACTACAATTTTATCTACAGGAAATGAATAATGAAACAACAATATCCTTTATGAAAAAAATGGATCTAGTGCAGAAATAAAATACTTTAAATTTGATTTTCCAATGATAAAGAAAAACACTAAAGAGACATTGAAGAAATTTACTTTTCAAAGGAGGAAGAATCTAGAAAGTTTACTAATCTCTAAGAGGTATCAGACAATTGAGAATACAACAAACAAATGGCTGAGAATGATAGCAATGAAAAATTTGAATGGAATTTGGTTGGCTAAGGGGGAAACACAGTCTCTAAAGGGAGACAGTGCGTTGCAGTGCACCCCTAAGTGGGAGACAGTGCACTGTAGTACACTGCAGTGCATTGTGTCTTGACCAAAAGTCCATTGGGCATAGCAGGGATTGAAAAATCAAGCTACAGAACGCACTTCTAATGCAACTCTTTCATTCAAATTTCTAATAACTGAAAGTATATGCTACTGATGAGGATAAGCAGAGGCGAAAACACTAGGAATGAGAGGATTTTCCCCAATAGAGTCGCCAAATTTTTATGCATAATTGCGATCTACGGACAAACCAAATTCCCTAAATGTGGTGCTAGTCACTTAGAACAACAGAGGAAATAATTTAATATCACTTTCTCTAAAATAAGTATATATACATAATGGTGAAAGAACCTACTTGTGATCTAAGCGCTTCTCCTTCTCCTTCTGTTGTTGTTGTTGTCACTCTCAATCCAACTCAAAATGTCAGATCGATTCCTACAAACAAAAACAGAGGACAAAAAATAACATGCAATATACATATACCTACCTATCTTAATCAATCAAATCCATTAGATATGAAATATATATATCATTCAAGAAACAATTGCACACGAAATAGAAACATATATATGGGAAAATGAACAACAATGTTTATTAAAGAGTAGAAGGGGGAGGTTACAACCAATGATCGATTTGTTGCCACCGGCTCCAGCTTCATCCCAGCCTCATCACATCCAACATCATACCAGTAGCATATCAGTAATTTCACTCTCGCAAATGAGAATCCAAAAAAATTTCTTTACCAAAATTCTTCCTTCCCTAGCACTAGGATTCGTGCTCCATTTATAGGGAAACTGATGGTAGTTTGTCAATGAATGACTTTCTAAGAATAGGAAAGAAATTTTTCCAAGTTTAGAGGTGTTATATGGACACTTGGATTCGAATTTTGACACATATGGACTCTTCTAGAAGGAATTGGACTTGTGGAGATTCCCAGAACAATGAGAATTCCGCTCCCAGGTGTCCAACGCACTCTTGAATGTCAGGAAGTGCATTGCAGTGCACCCTTGAAAGGAGGATGTTGCATATGCAATGAATTTAGTCACTTTATAGGCTGCATTGGTGAGTCAATAAGTGATATAACATATACTTCAAACCTTGGAAAACTCACAATAGAAGCCATGAATGCATTTTTCTTCTCTTGCGGTATATAACAACTAAAATATAAGGGGATGATAGACCCTATTTCATTGATCCTGGGGATGATGTCCAGTTTGACCAGGTCATGGGGGATGATTCCAAAATTGACCTATAACACTGGGAAAAACCCCTCCGCTAATTTTTATTAATTAGATGAGAATGAGAAACTATTACAATGTCTTGCTTCGATCATGAAGCACGCCCTGCACTATAAACCTGTTTTCTTGCTGATTGTTCTGCTTTAGCCAACACTTAGCCAATTCAAGGCTCCAACTTGCTCCTATTTCGTTGCGCAATATTGGAGGAGATTAGCTCCTAAAAATTAGGAATTATTTCGTATTTTCTTGCGCAATTTCTGAGGAATGATTCACCTTCTTAACTGCTAGTTCTGTACACTCAACTAGTATACAATTGATAATTACAATGCGCCTTTTCCTTCACTTTGGCTAGGGAATTCAAATTCCATGCATGTCTGGGATATTTTTGGCTGATTGAATAGTTTAATTGAGAGATCACTGAGTTAACAAAAATTCTACTGCTCAACTGACTCAACTAGGTATTTAAAATTAGTTAACTCAGTCATATCGAAAATCATTGAACTATATTGCTAAATTTTAGCAATCACTACATGCACAACTCCACTTCTAGCCTCTAACTCGAATTTACTAAGTAAAAAAAAGCCATGTCACACAAGTTAACTACAGTCCAAGTCATCTTGCTGATGTGCAAAATCGAATTGCGAAATTTGACTAAGGCTAAGTCAAATTTAACCTTTTTTACTACAATTTCTAACAGCAATAGGTTATAAACCTAATATATTTTACTATATTATTCTCTTCTTTGATTTGAATATAACTTCAAAATGTGCATTCCTTACAGTCCAAATTTCCATGAAAGATCTAAGCTCAGGCCCACTCAATGCATAGAGTTCCTTAATGGCGTTCAAAGATATGAGCTTGGGTCCATTCAGTGAATCAAGTTTCCAAATGTGGTTCACATTTTTTTGTGGGTTGTGAATTTGTGAAAAATAATTGTATGTCTATCTCCCTCCTCCTCTTCTAACCAAACCACATGGTTTCAATATTCACACGTTTTCCTCAATACCTAAAACTTAGTATTTTTGTTCCCCAAGGCTGCTAAGCTCCGTCGAGTCTTCTTCTGAAAATACTCCTACCCAATTATGAGAGGACAATATTTTAATTTTTTCCTTGGTCACCACAAGCTTGACATATCTCAAAGCTCTCTACCTCTTGTCCCACTCAATTTTTAACCATTTGATAAGTTTCAAATTTGCAATAAATTCAAGGGTCATTGCAAAATCGTTAAAATTAGGATTAAAGAAGCGCAAATTTATTTGTCAATAATCAGTGGAGCTCCTCTTTTAATTGGGCATGCTTGAATTTGGAAGGCCGTGGAGGCTTTTCATCTTCATACTCAATTTGAAAGAGGATACGAGAATGATTAAAAATGTTATTTGTCTCAATCCATGTTCTCTATTGCTCAAAATCCTCCAACAAACATTCAAAGAAGGAGCACTTCATGAAGCCATCTAAAAACCTTAAAGTCTCTCCCACATTTTCCATTTTTGAAGGACATAGCCATTAGGAACAATTACGCATTAACCAACTTAGCAACTTGAAACAAATATAGAAAACACTGAGCAATGGCATCCAACCTAATAAATCCCTAAACCTTTTTGGGGGCAGGACCAATTCTTTGGGAAAATTCATGTCAATAAGGTGATTAACAATAATAAAATCTATAGATATGCATGAGAGCGAATGAAAGAGTTGATGGCCCAATTGCAACAAATTTTCTAAAATAGGCAAGTTGCAACATGTCTTCCTCCTCCACACATTGAAAAGAAAGAATATGAATATAAGAGTGCTCCCGAGCAACACAGAATACAAAACAACTCTCCAAGACCATTGGCATCAATTGACTCATGACAGGCTTCTTCAGCTGAGATCAACACAAGGAAGAAGAGTCTCCACCTGATATTCAGATAAGAGAAGTAGATACAGATGACCAAATGGTGAAGGAATTAGATAAGAGTTGTAAATTTGAGACAGACTTTATGAATTTTGAATAAAAATATCATTTGTTAAATATTATTCATATTTTTTTTAATGTTTTCATTTTATCTATGGATTTTTATTAGATATATAGATTTTTGGATGGTGGTTGATTTTTGTTTTGTTTTTCTTAATAAATTTGAGATGGGTGTGTCAATTACATTAGTTTTGGAGTAATTTCTTATGTTTGGATACGAGCTTGTTTTTAAGAAATTAACAATTCAAGATCGAGAGATATTTGGTAAGAGTGAAAGCCTGTTCTTTATGAATCACATTTAATAATTCCAAATGTCATGATTTTCTTTGACAATGATAAGTCATGAGCCCAGTGATAATTTTACGTGCTATTATTTTGACAATTAAATTATAATAAGTTTTCGTAAATGTTAATAAAAATTAAAATACTTATTTCATTAACAAACTATAAATATGAATTAAATTATAACCCTATTTTAAATTACTATTATTATTAATATAAATATATATATAATAAAATGTCTGTAAAGTTATATATATCGATAACATAATTAATTTTAATAAAAAATAAGGTTGCATAACTAGAATTTCCACTTGATTTGATTATTAAACTTTGAAATTAGAAAATTAAATATTTTTTTAATATATATAATTTTTTTTTTCATTACACCCTAGATACGCTCTGAAAATCAGTATGCTATTAAATAAGTGGTTCAGTGTTCATTTTATAAAAGAGGAGGACATTACGAAGATCACCAGGCATACTTGGGTACATGGTAAGAGTTTCATCCAAATGGTACACTGGTATCTCGACTTCAATCCTGTCATGGAAGCTCCAAAGAACAGGGTTATATGGGTCAAATTTTCGGGCTTACCATTAGAATTATAGATGTTGAAGGCATTAAGAGACATCGAGGACTCCATTGGTACCACTAAGTATATCGATCCAAGGGTGATTGGTGCTTCAGACAAGCAAATTGCATGGGTACTTGTTGAAGTTAATTTCGCGGGAAGTTTACCTGGGGATGTAGACCTGCTATGGGGACAGTGACATCACTGATAGAAAATAGATTATTGGCGGGTACCTTTTTGTTGTTTAATATGCCACCGCACTGGACACCTGAAGAATAGTTGCCCTTTTCACTTTTGGATAGATAAGAAATTGGGTACTGGCCTTGTTGATGTTGAGGTGGAGGCAGGACACAATTGCACGGGTACTGTTAATGATCAATGTCTCCAAAATCTTGGTAAGTCACTTATTCCCTCCTCTAGTGATGAAGGTTATGTTTCTACTGATGAATATTCTGGTGATAATGGCCCCCATGACGATGTCATTCCACACGGGATATCCCTGGTAATGAGACCCTCTTTACTCGCTACCCCTATTGAACCTTATAGTGCCCCGCATAGGACGCCTGGACTATCCACTAATCCTGGATCCCTGTGTCAGTCTGTCAGAAAATCTACTAATGAAAATCATACGAGGGGGACTATGTATTCATCTCTATTACCCAACCATTGTACCCACCCTTCCACGGTTCCTGCGAACTCTGATATGCCTATCTCATTAAACTCAAATGAATCGGTGACTGTCGACATACCTAGGCCTTCCTGCAACCCTGGCCCTAGGGAGGATACTAGACATTGTGAGCCTCTCCTCCATTCTAAGGATGCACAATATATATCCCCTTCTATGCCTCCATTAGAATGGGCGTCACCCTCTCCACCTAGACCTGATATTGTTTTGGATATTCCCGAATCTCCTAAAAATCCTGTGGATACCGACCTTGAATCCCTCATTGGAAACCCAAATATTGACCTTGTGGCCGTCACTATTCACGATAAGTTACCGAAAATGCATGATATCAATATATCTCCCCAATCTGTAAAGAATGTTACAATCCACAAGAAATCAAAAGCAAGTTCCAAACAATTTAGAGGGAGGGAAAAATCCAAATCCCTTTTCCAGGACGAGTTACTGGACCTGACCGAGATTCCCATCTCCTCCTTTCTGGACGTCGGGGCGCTTAAAGCAAGCAAACCCCCACTAGGTTCTAAATGAACTCCATTCTATCTTTCAATATTAGGGGTATGGGCGACCCTTCAAAACAATATCGTCTGAAAGATGTTATCAACTCTGAGATGCCTATGGTTGTGTTTTTTCAAGAATCTTTATGTGATTGACAAAAGGCTATCAAAAATGCTCTTACCATTCGACCAGGGTGGCATGTTGTGGCTATTGATGCGATCGGTCACTCGAGGGGTTTGGTAGCCTTTTGGGACCAGTCTATTATCAAATTCTCTACTTATAGTTTTTTTGGGGGAATTTTATTATCAGGGCACTTTTGCAGTTTTCCGGAGAAGATTAATATAATTAATTTATATGCTCCATACAATGACCGCTATGATTTTTGGAAGCGTATGCATATATCAAGCATTATGTCTTTGAGAAATCTAATTATTATTGGAGATTTTAATGCATCCCTACAATCTGATGAAATTTGGGGAACGAAATGTAGAACAGATCCATTGGCTGGTTATATTATTCAAATTTTTGAACTGCACCAGATGTATGATATCTAGCCAAATCCAGTTTTTCCCACGTGGTCCAATAAAAGACAAGGAGATGATTTCATTGCGAAGAGACTTGATAGGGCGATGGCTAAAGGGCAGCTGATTAACTCTTTGGGGGACTTGCGATCCCATTTACATATCTCGGGTATCTCGGATCACATGGCTGTGATAATATCCTGGAGATTGGAAATGGCAAGATCTAGTATATCCTTTAAATTCAATCGGGCTTGGTTGATGGATATGGAATACACAGACACCATTCGCGAACAGTGGAAGAATTTTGAAAATATGGAAGGACTAACCGGATGGTCGCTTATGCATAAAAAACTACAACAAATAAAACTTTACACCAAAGAATGGGAAATTAGGAAAAAGAAAAGTATTCAGAAGGAGTATTATGAGATATCACGTGCTTTCAATGAGGCCTATAACAAATTTGAAAATGGTGCACTTGATGAACAAGCCCGCAATTATATGGAGCAGTTGCATATTTGACGTAGGGAGATATTGAAGCTTGAAGAAATCACATGGAAGCTCGAGAGCCAAATAACTTGGTTGAAAGTGCGGGACTTAAATACCAAGTTCTTCCATAAAACAGCTAATGAAAGAAGGAGTAGGAATTCTATTTGGTATATACAAAAGCCGGATGGTGGGGTTATATACACAAATGAAGAGATTACACAGGCGGCATATACTCACTACATGAATTTTTATCAAGCAGATGCCAATGTATCGACGAAATGTCAAGAATGGGTTATACAGCATTATCCAAGAATGTTTGATGATGAAGCAATTCAGAAGCTAAATGCCACGGTCACCAAGGATGAGGTGGAACACATATTAAAATCTTTTGCTCGGGATAAATTTCCAGGGCCGGATGGACGGCATGTCGAGTTTTTCTTACACTTCTTTGAGGAAATGGCCAAGGAAATCACCCAAATGATTGAACATTGTAGGGTTAAGGGGAGCATAACGACCAATTTAAACTCCACATTCTTGGCCCTCATCCCAAAGACATCTGAGGCCAAGCAGTTTAATGATTACAGGCCTATCACCTTATGCAATATTTCATACAAGATTCCTTCCAATATCGTTGCCAACAGAATGAAATAAACACTATCAAAACATATTTGCATGGAGCAATATGGTTTTCTCAAAGGCAGATCAATACATGATGCAGTTTCTATTGCATAGGAAATCATGCATTCCATGCATACTGGAAAGAAGGAAGCTGCCATACTAAAAATTGACTTGTTCAAGGCATATGTCACAGTTGAATGGTCTCACATCAGATTGGTGTTGCTCAAAATTGGCCTTCCTGTACAATCTATAAGGTGGATTATGGCATGCATTACCTCGATGACTTATGTTGTTCTCATAAATGGCCGGCCAAAAAAATTCTTCAAGGCCCATAGGGGGATCAGACAAGGCTGTGCACTATCGCCCCTGATATTCATTCTCATCATGGATGGTTTTAGTAAAATCATGAGGATGGAGTTAAACTCAAGATATATATCTGGTTTTTCTTTCTCAACGCAGGTGTGTATCACTCACTCCATCTTTGTAGACGATCTTCTTATATTCTGCCAGATCAATAGGAACCATTGTTTTTACATACACTATATATTGATTCGGTTCGGTATAGATTCTGGTCTATGCATAAATCAGGGTAAATCATATATTATATTTGATGTTGGGGATGAACAAGAGGTTCGGTTCATTGCCGAGTTCATGGGCATTAATGTTAAGCAAGCGGTGGAGGGCTTAACATACCTTGGTTTCTGAAACAAATCTTGTGGATATGGGATTAAATACTGGCAAGGGCTTCTTGAGAAGTTCAAAGCAAAGATTCATAAATGGTCTCATCGTTGGTTAACATTAGGAGGAAGATTGGTTCTAATTCAATCAGTCCTGGCTCAATATGTGCTTTACTGGGGCCACTTGTTTTACTTACCAGAGAAGACGGTGGATCGGATTAATCAAATTATGTCTTACTTCCTACGGGGGGCACGGAACACAGATCTAAAATTCATCTGATGAGCTTCCAGAAGATATGCAGGCCCAAAAATTCGGGGGGATGGGGCAAACTCAATATTCGACATTTCAATTCTGCTATACTGGGAAAATCGCTATGGCGTGCAATCAATGGAGATGGAATATGGAACAAGATTGTTTACTTCAAATATCTAGGAAATGACCCCTTATATCTATTATACATCAGATAGTTCAGATTGCCTAGATCTGCCTCGGCAATATGGAAGGGTTTCCAAAAAAAAATTAATTTCTTTATAGACATGCTCATATGGTCGTTTGGAAATGGATTGGATATTATCATTGGTAGGGACTAGATTATTGGAATGGATAAGTATACATTACCAGAACAGAGAGTGATTCTAAAACTGGCGTGTCGAGGCATAATATATATATATATATATATATATATATATATATATATATATATATATATATATATCAGACCATACACTACTGGTCTATTGGAGTTCCGGCAATAAAAGGTGCTGATATGCTGGGACTTTACGGTGAGGATGCACAAATCTGGGCTGAATACGTACAAAAATTCAAAGCGACAGGCCTCTGTTATGATGCTAGAGGTGACAGGATTACTTGGAAAGGCAGTCAAAAAGGTGGTATGTTGATTTTTAAGGATATATACACATCTTTAATCAAGATGGATACACATGAAGCCACCCCTTCAGAATTCTAGCCTTTCTGGCACAGACACATTCCATCCAAAATTCTGTTATTTGGATGGTTGCAGACCATCTGTGGATAAGTCCATTAAGCTGAGACCACACAACATCACAATGCCTGCTATATTTTTTGATGGAGCCTATCAGAATGGAGCACTGGGTTGTGGGGCATGGATTAAAACTACAAATTCTGAAAGATATCATAAATACTGGAATCTGGGATGTGGAACCAACACTGTTGCTGAGCTACTGGCCCAATGGAGCAGTTTATATATAGCCTATAATTTGTTGAGATTGCAACAAGATGATGAGCTTAGTGGAAAGGAGTCGCCTTCACTAAGTGGGCCCACAGGGTATTTTTGGCGCAACGTCTATTTTTAGACATATGGATCATGTTCTATGAGTTACAAGATGTTATTTGTGGATGGTTGGCCAAGTCGGAAAAAATATATGGACTTCTATTTTTAGACATACTGGGCAGAATCTATTTTTAGATTGCCAGTCTAAAAATAGATATGTCGAATATTATTAGCTCTTAATAATATTTGGACTCTAAACATTATATTATCCTCTTGGAGCACTTCAGTTGAGTGCACAGAAGTGGCACATGCAGCTGACAGAAGGAATTACGTTATTCCTAGGGTTTAGTGGAGCTATTGCATGTTGAATTTAGTTATAACTCATGTGACAGAGTTTGGTGGAGTTGATTGAGGAATTTAGTGGAGTTGTATTCATTTTAACTGAGTTAAACATAGTTGAGCTAGTTGTATCTAGTCTAACTGATTGATACACTAGTGAGAGTGGTGTGAATTAATTATTAATTAATTCACTAATTATTAACTCATAAATCAACAAAAGAATACATTAGTTAACTTCAGTGCATGGACAGTTTCAGTGGAGACCAGTGAAGAGGTAGGTGAAAGAGCAAGTGTGACTATCAGTTGTGACTATACTGGTGCATGAGATTTGCACACACATTGATGGAGATGCCAATGAGGATTGCGCAGTGCATACTAGTGGGATTCGAACTTGGATCAAGCTATTATTCATCTTGGATTGCGCAATAGAGGCTGGCTATCAAGTGGCAAAATATTGGAGCATGTGTTTTGCTAGATCTAGCTTGATAGTGTGTAGCGATTGAGGGTGTGCATGAGAGCTTGTGAGGAGCTTTTGTACTATGATTGTTACATGATCTCCATGAAATATAATATACTGATAGTTGGGGTTTTCAGCTTTAAGCTTTCCCATTAAATATTGTGTTCATATGTGTGATTGTTTGTGGTTTTAATGTATGCATGCAATTGATTTTATTTTCGTATGTGATGATCAATGGTAGAAGAAATTATGTATTATGCATGAAGCTAAAATAGTGTGTGATCAGGAGAATCTCGGTGAATAATATCTCAGTTATTCAAATTTCTACATGGTATCAGAGCAATATTGATCATTGGAGCAATTGCAAAACATTGAAGCGGTTGAGTTTTGTGCTGGTGGAATTCAAATTTGCAGCAGTGTTTTCTTGGTGTCGAAGTTGAGATGTCTTTCAACGGATTGCGATTGGAGTATGCCCTGAGGGCAGCTCGAATTATATTTCATGGAAGGACAGGATGGAGGTGGTGTTAGATGACAATGGGTTGAAGGAGTTCATAGATGCTGAAGTCCCAAATCCTACTTCTAGCGATGCTACCGTAATTGAGGCTTGGCAAAAGAAGACAGCAAAGTGTCGAAGGATTCTGTTGGAGGGCGTGAAGGATCACATAGTATCCAACCTTCATGGTAAGGCTTATCCATTCTTGATGTGGAAAGCCTTGACAGATTTATTCCAAAGCAATAGCGACCAGAGGAACTTGGCGCTCAAGGATAGACTCAGAAACATAAATATGGAGAAAGGCGACAGTATGCCCAAGTACCTCACGAAGTTCATCCAATGTATGGATGAGCTGCGAAGTGTGGGGGTGACTATAGATGATGAGGACTTGGTGAGCTTGGCTCTCCTTGGGCTTCCGAAGAGTTGGCATTCCTATCAGGACTCTGTCAATGGTCGGGAGAAATTGCCAGGATGGGAGCGACTTTGGTCGGATCTTGTGCAAGAGGAGATAAGGCGAATCTTGGGGACGGATCTTCATCGAGGAACTCTAATGAAAGTGTGCTTTGGTTTCCAAAGCAAATAAGGGAAGGAAGAGCAAAGAAATCTTCTCATTCATGCGAAGGCAAGAAGCGAGGACATGTCCAAGGTGAAGTGCTCACTTTATCACCAACACGGACATTATGCCACAAATTGTCGCGAGAAGAAGAAAAATAAGCAGGCTGTTGGATCTGCAGCTGGAGAGGCCTTAGCCTCACAGTTTGAGCTGGATTTTTCGCTGATCGCATGCTTAGTCTCAAGTGTGATGGGTTCATTGTGGTTTCTTGACAATGGTGCATCTTTTCACATGACAGGAGATCGAGATTTGTTTACTGATCTAGATGAGAAAGCTCTTGGAGTGCACATCGAGATGGGCGATGATGGTAGATACAGTGCGACCAATATCGTTACTGTTTCCTTTGAGAGGGAGTCTGGTAAACCCTTCGTATTGAAGGAAGTGATGCATGTTCCAGGATTGAAGAAGAATCTTATCTCTGTGGCGATGTTAGAAGACAAGGGATATGATGTTGTCTTTAGCGAGGGAAAGGCTTTCCTGCGCAGTAAGGCAACTGGTGAGACCTAGAGGATAGGGGTTCGAGTTAAGAACCTTTATCAATTGCAGGTAGATGGCTGCACAGCAATGGCAGGCAAGGCAGAAGGAGTGGTGAGCCGGGATGATGGCAAGTTGTGGCACCGGAGATTGGGCCACCTTCACCATGGAGCTTTGAAGATACTGCAGCAGATTTCTATTGGGCTTCCTAAAGGCACTCTTGCACAGTCAGATCAGTGCAAGGGGTGTACCTTGGGAAAATTTGTGAAAGCCACCTTTCACGAGAAGGATAGTCGCGCCACGACGATCCTTGAGATAATTCACACAGACGTGTGTGGACCTTTCTCAGTAGCTTCGACAGCAAAGCACGGGTATTATGTGATATTTGTTGATGATTTTTCTCGTAAGTGCTGGATCTTCTTCATGCAGAAGAAGAGCGAGACATACTCAAAGTTCTGTGAGTTCAAGGCACTGGTTGAGAAAGAATCGGAGAAGCAGGTGAAGGCTCTAAGGAGCGACAATGGTGGTGAATTCATCTCTGGCGAATTCAAGGACTTTTGCAGCATAGAAGGAATTCGAAGAGAGCTCATAGCACCTCATAACCCACAGCAGAACGAGGTTCCGCTGAGCGGAAGAACGAACGATCGTGGGTGTTGCACGAGGCGATGTTGCATGATGCGAACTTCTGTTATGGTGAGGCATGAAATACTTGCGGTATATGTGTGAAACCGTTGTCCTCTGGGATACTTGGCATGAGTACACTAGGAGAGTTTTTACGTGGGGTGATATTTCCATTTGAGGATTTTTGGTTCACACAATTTACATTCATGTGACGAAAGGATGCAGGGAAGAAGTTGGAGCCGGCGGCAGATGGGATATTTGTGGGGTACAGCAAGTATGCCCCACAACTATAGTGTATTTTCGAGACGATTCGCACGACTATTGTGCGATGGGATATCAAATTTCATGAGGAGAAAGCCATGAAGTGTTCGCTTCAGAGGGAGCCACACTTGCATGCAGATGAGGAGCTATTAGTTCCTAAGGATGAATCTCAGGATGTGGATCAGCCACAAGATGAGGTTCATGGAGTGGAAGAGACCACTCATGCAGCGCCAACCATTAGAGGGTGGAAGCACACTATAGAAGCTGAGCGACTGGCTCAAGATGGAGAGAAGGTTGTAGGAGCACCTACATCACAGCGCAGACAGAGAGAGTCACCTGATCGGTACACTGGATACATGGCTCTTGTGAGCAAGTGTATCGTGACAGAGCCATCATCTTTCGAGGAAGCTGTGGAGGACCACACGCATGGGTAGATGCCATGGTGGAAGAGTATGATTCAATTGTCGGAAACGAAACAATGGGAGATTGTCCAGGAGCTGAGGGATGAGGGAGTGGTGGTGGGTTCGAGATGGATCTACAAAGTGAAGCAGGCAGCTGACGGGAGTGTGGAGAAGTACAAGGCAAGATTTTTTTCTCGAGGCTTTTCACAGATAGAGGGGATTGATTATGAGGAGACCTTTGCACCTGTCGCAAGGTATTCTTCCATATGGACGATTCTTGCTCTCTCAGTGCAGATGGGGTGGCACATTCATCGGATGGATGTGAAGACTGCGTTCCTCAACGAAGTCATTGAGGAGGAGGTGTACATAAAGCAGCCCGAAGGTTTCAAGATCTTCAGCAGCGAGTCACATGTGTGCAGGCTCAAGAGAGAACTGTATGGGTTGAAACAAGCACCTCGTGCTTGGTACACACGGATAGACAGTTATTTCACCGGACTTGGATTCTCCAAGAGTGAGGTGGATCCTAACCTGTACCAGATTGTGGTTGAGGGTAAGATTTTGATCATTGTACTTTATGTTGATGATTTGATGCTAACAGGTGATGAGCAGTTGATACACTCATGCAAGGCTGATCTTGCAAAGAAGTTTGAGATGAAGGATTTGGGCCTCCTTCATTATTTCCTTGGATTGGAAATATGGCAGTGGGAAGGTGAACTGTTTGTGTCTCAAGGCAAGTATGCTTGGGAGATACTTGAGAAGTTTCACATGCAAGGCTGTAAGCCTATTGATACTCCTCTTCTAGGAAATTGGAGGAAAGAGGATGCTACTTCGAGCGGAGGTGATGCCAGCGTGCCACTGTTTATTGATAGTTGGTGGGGTCGCTTATGTATCTGGTCAATACACGACCCGACATATGCTATGCAGTTAACCAGCTTTCACAAGCTATGGTTAAGCCTACCAAGCTCTTTTGGAAGGAGGGGAAGCATGTATTGAGATATCTTAGAGGCACATCGGGATATGGATTATGGTATAGACATTCGAATGAGGTGAAGCTATGTGGCTTCACAGATGTAGATTGGGCAGGGAACCCAACGGACAGAAAGAGCACATCTAGAGGGATTTTCAGTATCGAGTCAACAACAGTTTCTTAGTACGGCAAGAAGCAGAGATCCATGGCACTCAGTTCGGTAGAGGCCGAATATATGGCAGCGAGTTTGGCTACATGCGAGGCTATATGGATGAGGAAGATCCTGGTCAGGTTGTTCGGTTCACACTTAGAGCCTACTGTGATTTATTGTGATAATCAGAGTTGCATCAAACTCTCGGTTAATCTAGTATTTCATGATAGATCTAAACACATTGACATCTGGTATCATCATATCAGAGATTGTGTGCAGCAGAGGATCATGTTACTTTCATACATTCCTACGGAGGATTAGGATGCTGATATCTTGACGAAGGCGCTCACCAGGAGAAAATTCGAATACCACAAGGATAGGATATGGGTTGCAGATAATCCATATCTTGTTGAGAGGGAGTGTTGAGATTGCAACAAGATGATGAGCTTAGTGGAAAGGAGTCACCTTCAAGGGGTATTTTTGGCGCAAAGTTTATTTTTAGACTATGTCTATTTTTAGACATATGGATCATGTTCTATGAGTTGCAGGATGCTATTTGTGGATGGTTGGCCAAGTCGGAAAAAATAGATGGACTTCTATTTTTAGACATACTAAGTGGAATCTATTTTCAGATTGCCAGTCTAAAAATAGATATGTCGAATATTATTAGCTCTTAATAATATTTGGACTCTAAACATTATCTTATCCTCTTGGAGCACTTCAGTTGAGTGCACAGAAGTGGCACATGCAGCTGACAGAAGGAATTACGTTATTCCTAGGGTTTAGTGGAGCTATTGCATGTTGAATTCAGTTAGAACTCATGTGACAGAGTTTGGTGGAGTTGATTGAGGAAGTTAATGGAGTTGTGTTCAGTTTAACTAATCTAAACATAGTTGAGCTAGTTGTCTGGTCTAGCGGTTGATACACTAGTGAGAGTGGTGTGAATTAATTATTAATTAATTCACTAATTATTAACTCATAAATCAACTAAAGAATACATTAGTTAACTTCAGTGCATGGACAGTTTCAGTAGAGACCAGTGAAGAGGTAGGTGAAAGAGCAAGTGTGACTATCAGTTGTGACTATACTGGTGCATGAGATTTGCACACACATTGATGGAGATACCAATGAGGATTGCGCAGTGCATACTAGTGGGATTCGAACTTGGATCAAGCTATTAGTCATCTTGGATTGCGCAATAGAGGCTGGCTATCAAGCGACAAAATATAGGAGCATGTGTTTTGCTAGATCTAGCTTGATAGTGTGTAGCAATTGAGGGTGTGCATGAGAGCTTGTGATGAGATTTTGTACTATGATCGTTACATGATCTCCATGACATATAGTATACAGATAGTTGGGGTGGGGTTTTCAGCTTTAAGCTTTCCCATTAAATACTATGTTCATATGTGTGATTGTTTGTGGTTTTAATGTATGCATGCAATTGATTTTATTTCTGCATGTGATGATCAATGGTAGAAGAGATTTTGTATTATGCATGAAGCTAAAATAGTGTGTGATCAGGAGAATCTCGGTGAATAATATCTCAGTTATTCAAATTTCTACATAATATTCAGATTGAGATATCTGGCATATATGGGGATTCTAACATAATTATTGGGGCAATAAATGGCAACTATTCTCTATCGGTACCGGCTATCTATGGTTCGATAGCAACGACTAAAGATTTATGGAACAAATTAAAACGCCCTCCCCTGCAACACATTTACAGGGAGTTAAATTCCAGAGCAGATCTGCTATCAAATAAGGCACTCAGTATGATGGAAGGCATTATAAGGATGGTATACTTTCGAGATAATATCTGTGTCTGGTCCAGAGACATGGACATTCCATGATGGTTTCACTTCATCATTTTGTTTTTGGTATCGTTTTTGTTTAACATTTTATAGATGATACAACATTCTCTAACTGTTTGCAAAATCAAGCGAGCGAGTAATCGGACCACAATTTTGTATTTCCCACTTCAGTTACCTCAAGCGAGCCTGAACAAGCGAGCTTGACATTACAAACAAGCCTACTCAATGATTAACCTTATGTTTTATATCTCCACTATGCATGCGATCTATGGTTGACTGACTCCTCACAATAAGAGATCCGAGCCTGGAGATGATACTTCTCATTGTCTGATGAAATGGGTGAGGACCATAACTGTGATAGTAAAACAAGAGAGCCTAATCATATGAGCTGCCTGAGGTAATGAATATTATTCATAAGTGCAGCGAGCAAGCGAGCCTGTTCTGGTTTGGATACTTTACATAGATTGCAAGTTGCCTGATTTTACTTCTATCTTAATTTGACAAACGCCTAGGTTATCATGACTGGTGAATGACCCAGGTATAAGTCACGGCCTAATTAGATGTAACAGGTTGTTTGTGATTTGTCAATGTTGTGCCCCGACTATTATCAAGCATAGCTGGAAGGCTGATATAATGATGGATTAAATTTGGAAAGGGATGGTATGTTTAATGCCTCCATATGTATTAGTTAATTGGTCATAGTTCTTCTCGAATCTTCTCATCCTACAAAACTTCTCGGACTATGACATTTCTATGTAGAATTTATCACTGTATATGGTTGAGAATATCATGAAAGAATAATGTACTATTATTAATAATTAATATAACAGCAGTTTTTTTCCTTCTTAAAAAAAAAAGAAATTTGAAGTTCAACACAAACTTTTTGTTTAAATCACTGACCCGAGGTATTTCTCTATAATAATATTGTTTCCATAAATTTCTAATTAATTAAAATTTCACTAAAATCTAAAATAAATTAATTCACATTATCTATCAAAGTTATAAACAATCCACACTAATCACTAAATATTATCTTTTTCCTAAATAATTACGTAAAACAATATTAACTAACTCAATTCTTGTTGGTCTTAACTCAATTTTTCCTAGTCTTAAAAGTAAAATAGAAAAACCATTTCACTATGTCATTCCAAATTGTAAAGTCATAATACATGCAACTAATGTAAAAACAAGTTACATTTTTAACATTTTTTTACATAAAATGTGAAAAAAATATAATAAAATTAATGAAATTTTACTTTTAAAATTTTAAAAAATATAAAATATTTTTTAATTTTTAGTGAATAAAACATACTAAGTTAATTAATTTATAAAAAAAGAATATTTTTAAATCACAACAAAATATAATTAAATAATTTATTTATATTTTAATTTAATTGATATCCACTATCATGTTGAGATCACAAATCGACTTGAAAAACCAACCTAAAGTATATTTGATTTTCATGACCGTGCCCACTCCTCTCAAGTCAGCAGATATGAACCAACGTGGTAATCACTTAATTCCAATGACCATGACTTTTAGATACCTCCACACACTTTTCGCCGAATATTAATTAGATCTAAAAGTTTTATAAAATAATAAAATACAGATTATCATAGCTCATTTATGCCAGCTATGCCGGGTTGTAGCAAAACATATAATGACTATGCAACGTGCAAAGGGGCGGTGCCTCTACAGTAACATCAATTAATTTTAATTATGTTTATGTTTAATGTAAGTTTTAATTATATTTAATGTATAGAACAAATATTGTATTGGAGAGTTTAATTTTATTCATAATTATCAATAAAAAGCATATATGGAGGCCAATCTTTTTTTGAGAGCCTGATTAATTTTCTGCAATTCCCTTGTGAAAAATGGCGCCAAAAAAATTGTGGGAGAAAAGAGTATGTATCTTTTGTTGTTCCTGAAAGGTGGAAACATAAAAACATTTCATTTTAGAATGTGAGTCTTCAAAGACAGGGGAAAGTTATGCAAAAATATTTTGGCAGCTAGCTCTTGAGATAATCTATTCAGTGAGGGGATAATCTATTCAGTGAGGGGTTTGTGGAAAAGCTGGGAGAGTTTATTGGGAAACTTCATAGGAAAAGAATCAAATACAAGAACTAGATAAAAAAGCAATATATACCATCAGCTATTTTTAAGCTCTTGAACCCTTCCGCTGTAATACCAATTTAAACACTTAAACACATATTGAATTAATACTAAGTCAATACTGTCATACCAGAGTTGTACACTATGATAATGAAATCATTACAAAATAAAAACATAACCAATAGAATTAAAAAAAAAAAAAACTTTTAACTTTTAATCAAACAATTATTAATTAGAATCAATGATTTAAAAAATAAATATCAAAAATAATAATATAAATTTAAATATAAATTAATCAAATATAATAATTTAAATATAAAATAATTAAATATAATAATAATATAAATTTAAATAGAAAATAGTTAGAAGATTTTCTTTTGAAAGCAATAATAATATAAATTCAAACTCCAAAGTAGCTAACACAACCATACACTAAAAAACACTTTTGATTATATATCTATTTATTTATTTGTATATATTTTGGTCATCAAAAAATTTATTGTAGGTTTTAAGTCGTTGAAAAAGAAGTTGTCTACTGAGGCAGTGGAATATCCGGAAGCAACTAAAATTCAAAAAATCAGGTAGTTGGAGTGTTTGGAATCCATTTTTGATAGTGGAAATGGATTCAATACTATCAAAAACCCTTAGTGCACTCAAAATACTAAAGTTTAACAACTATAAACAAGATTTTGATAAAATCTTTGCCGGATTCTAGACCAAAATGCTGCTTTTTTAGACTACACGATTGAAAAATGGTTTGTCATATATAAATTAAATTGTTATATATTTTATTGTTATAATAATAATGTTATACTTTAAAAGTAAGTAATTTCTTAAGTTTCACATAAAGGAGCTTAAACTTAATTTTTGGCATATTATAATGGAGATTAATAAGTTTATTTATAAGTCTTTCCAACAAAATACAATTAATATAATAACATGTTGCAAGAAATTATGTGTCCAAAATTACTTAGTCCCAAATCAACATTAATTCTAACAATCTCTCTTATAAACATAGAGAAGTGCAATGAATCTAACCTCCTAAAAGATTTGGGTACTCAAGAAAATCCTACATGCCTTCTATCATTGTAGACTTGGGAATGGGCTAATTTTCCATTTTTTTCCCTTGAAAATCTTCCATTTTTATCCTATAAAATTTTGGGAAAAGGTAATTTTGGAAAAATGATTTTCAAGGTAAACTACTTTTATGATAAAAAGCTTCTTCACACTATATTAAATTTCAATCAAATTCACTTAAAAAATAGTAATATAAAGATAATAATATTAGATTAAACTATTAAATTTTTTTGATGTCATTAGATAAACCAATTATATCTAAATTTAGAAAAATTATTAATATAATTAAATATATTAAAAAACAATGTATTATAAAATTTATAAATAAAAACACTATATTTACATTGTTAAAATTAAAATTAATTTATAAATATATAATTTGAAAGTCCATTGTGAAATAGAAAAAAAACATTATAATCATTATTATTAAGAATGTAAATAGTGAAAAATAATTTATTTTATAATATTGTATATGATGATGATTAATGTCTTCTAAGATCTTTATAATTTATTGGGCATTAAGAAGATAAGAGAATAATTGAAATTCTTTAACATTTTATTTCAATACTTAAAAAGAAGTGACATACTAGATCATCAAAGTTTTTTTAACTTGAAAAACCTTAAAAAATTGTACTTTGATAAGTATCTTGAAAACTAAATAGAATGTGAGGATGTGATGGACAATTGCAAAAGATTTTTTCATTTTTCATTTTTCTTAGGATTGTATAGGTGATAGAGTCTTTTATCACAGGACATTTTGAGAATTGACAAATACCCAACCTCACCTAAAAACTCATAAGGATTAATCTTTATTTTAACAATAATATTACTAAAAAACAAAAAACAATTTTGATTTTACAAATTAAAGCTTATCACCTTCTACTAATATACTCATTAAATTTTAATTTCAAATCCTATATAAATACTAAATGTTTTTATAACTTATTAATTCATTAAATAAATTATAAATATTAAATGATATGTGTCAAAAATAAATTTTACTGAATACAAATCATCATTAACAATATTATTAAGATATATTATATACTACGTACAAGTCTTACAATTATGATTTATTTTTTTATTAATCCATCCAAATTCCAATAATACTTATATATTTTAAAGTTACTTGGACTTAAATAAAATTCTGAAAAAATAACATTTATTATTCTTTTATAATTAAAATAATAACAACATGAAAGTAAAGCAATTATGACATTAAACAATTCTCATTATAATGAAGCTTTTAATAAAAATAGATATACTCTCAAAGAAAATTTTACTATGTACATGTAAGACTTTTATATACGTAAAAGAAGATTTTACTATATACATGTAAGATTTTACTATGTATATTTACTTCATGAGAAAACAATCTCAATCTTTATCTTAGTGCCCATAACATAAATTTTCAATGCCCATAACATCAATCTTCAAATGATATGTTTGTTTATATAAACATCCTGCATTATAGTTGTATTAAAAATGTCTAGATATAATTATTTCGAATTCCATTGTGTTTCATGAATAGGCATTGATACAACAAATGTGGTGGTGAAGAGGATGAAGAGGAATAAATGGTGTGAGAAAAGACGTTGATGTTCATCTCGCCTTAGACGTGCATTTCAAAATTGACATGGACACGGTGAATTGTCCATTAGTGGAAGCAATTTCGGCTCATCCACACAAATTGAACAAAGCAAGTTGGAATGTGGTCATGTGTATCGTAGTGGTGTGCTTTTGTTGAAAAACTAAAACTAAAAATGTTCGTTCAATGTTAAAAAAATTATAATTCGTAAAATAAATTTATAAGGTTCCTACATAATTATTAGTACTCACTCTTGATCAATGACATTTCGCGAAATTACGACCTTGAAATTCCTGCGTGACAGAAGAGTGATATGTTTTATTATCATTGATGAATCAAGCTTATCTGGATTGCAGAAATTCTAGGAAGCTGCAATACAAATGTCGGATGTGGATTAATTATGATTTTAACTATTGCCTCAACTCAAGTCATAGCTCTACAGATCAATCTACAATCTTGATGTGATGTTCATGAAATTTTTGTGAAGCCACGCAGTCATATATTTTATTGGTTCATGGAGATGACAATGCAAATATGATGAGCCTGAGGGTCAAGGATTTCAGCCTACTCGGATAATATTATCTTTCAGGTACCTAAGGAGCGAGCAACCAGGGTTTAAGATAGACCTCAGTCACCAACATAGTTTGCATAGCTTTGACCGTTTCATGCGCTTGATTCACAGAGACAGATCATTCAGCAGCGTGGAGTGAGGCTTGAGATTGGGACGAAGCAGGAACCGATTCTGTAGTTTACGAATATTCAGATTCTAGGAAGTAGTTTATTGGTACAACACCTGATTATGAGATTGAAGATTCTGTAGATGAAGTTTCCAACTTCTATGATATTTCTTATTTTAGATACCTTCGACACATCAGAGGCGCTATGCACGAAGCCTCCTCAGATCATTGGAGTGTGAAACCTTACTTATGTGCCAGTGGATGTAGAGTCGTATGGTTGAAACTTCAGGCTATCTGAACTAGAATATGCGGCGATAAAACAAAATGGAGAGAATGGGTCAATAGGAACTGTTGAGATTCATGCCTCCTGTTGAGGATAATGAATCTCAACAATCTCATCATGAAGAACTTCATAATAGAATTATTATCGAAATAATTAATTGACATGTGCATATTTCTTTCGTCATATTGGTGTGTGGATCAGATCTCACGGCTAGATCATGTCGCTTATGCCACCATTTATCCAACCTCCCATAACTATTGGTTATCTTAGAGACATGTGTGCACCCTTATTTATTCCAGGCCCACGCCACTACCAAATACACACTCCAGACTAGAACTACATTTGGACGCAACAATTTCTTGGTCTCTGCTCTATCTCCAACTGCTTCATGAACTTTCGCCTCCGGGCCTCCCAACCCCACAAAAATGACTTCACTCTCTCTATTGCTTTCGTTCTATCTTTCTGACATCTCACATAGGCTACTTCTTGAGTTGTTCTTTACCCACGATGGTTATCTCGATCATCGTAATATATGATGTATCCCCCAAATAACCTTTGTTGCAACTTTTGACTTATTACTTTCTGTCGACGCTTCTCCTTAGCCTCTAGGCCTGGTTGTCGCTTCGTCCCCAGCTCTCCACCTTTTATAGTGCCCTATTAGAAATTGGAGAGAGCAGAGATACACACACAAATAATTATTTCTATATTCAAATAATCAAAGATACATCAAATATATATAGGTGAACTAATCCTAATCTTAGAGAGAGAAGTTGAGAGAATCTCTCAACTTCCTCAACAACCCAATCCAAACTAAGTAAGCCTAATAATAGAGGCATTATCTCAAACACCCCCCTTTAATGCCTACATTACAAAAATGGAGAACACACTAATTTAATACAAACACTTGTCTGCCCTGGTCTTCATTAACATTTGTACCCACTCTGAGATCTCATAGGAAACGCTCTTTTCTCCACCATTTTCGAGCTACCATTCAACCCATTTAAAATACATTTGTTTCTGACCAGCAATAATGAACTTTGCAAGATCAACAGTATTGACAAATCGGTTCGTCGGGGCTTCCGCGATAAGAGCTGACAAGTGATGAACCATCCTATGGACCAATCACCATCTGTCGGATATTTTGCTTTCGGCTATCCATCAGTGGCTAGGCAAATGGTCTGAATACTGAATGTGTTCAAGAGCTAATCTAACAACTTGACCTGCTTCTCATATTGTAACTTGTAACTGATGCTCCTTGGCCCATAGTACAACAAGATCAGCATATAACAAATTCACACAATCAAACTTGCCAATTGTTCTCTCGTCCCTGTAGAACGTAGAGAACGACTAATTTAAATAATGCTAATTTTCTCAATAATTGGTTCTGCTTCAATAATAATAACTATGCACACCACTCAATTATCAAAATTAGAAAACTTAATAACTATTCTATTAACCACGGACTTTAAAGCTGATTCTCTTTCACAACAGGGCCGTGGACACACAAATTAACTGCTAGAAATACTCTGCAAAATAAACTATTGTGGTCAGAAGAAGCCGAGGGCGATACAAATCTTCATGCTGCTTCCCTGCTTCGGATGGGTTACGCTTGGATCTCTGCGCGATTAATGCCTCCCATAATTTCGCTTAGCCTTTGGAAGCATTAATAAAGCGCCATTGCATCCACCGATTCTGCAACAAACGCAGAGGATGCATCATTGGCAACCGACCTCTTGGACGACCCTTGAACAATTCCATGGGCAAATCTTTCGTTCCATTCCACGTTTCAGAAAACTTTGCAAATATTAAATTCTTACGTTCCCACTCCGTTTTCTGGTTTGGCGCATCACATTCACGCTGCAACATACTGGTCACAATGTGCTTTAGCAGACGTGGACAGGCTTCCTGATATTGCACAATTTTATCGGATTTCGCTGCTCGAGACTTCTACATGGCTGCGGTAGACTTCTGACAGGCCATGATTTAGAGCGAAAATCGCTGATCAGAGCGAGCATTGGTCTCTTTCCCATCTCAAAAACAGATCCATACAGTGTTCCCATGCATGCCCATTCATTTCTGCTGGAGCAAGTATTGACCCTGTGGCCATCAGATCCATGTTCAGCGCAGCATTACAAGATTCCAAAGCCTCCAAATAACTGGGATTTTTTTTGGAAAAATAGTCCACGAAATCACCAAACTGATCAAATTCTTGCCCCGCATATACAATCCCCTCTCAAATACATCTATTGAATCGGTTACAGCCTGCCAGATGCTCGTTTTTCATTCTTTTTGCCGCGGAAACCAAGCCGAGCACCGCTGGATATGAAATTGCAACTGCGACTGTGCATCAAATGGAGTTCTGCTCTTTCAGGTGGTCAACTCCAAGTATTTTGCTTCAGTCCAGCACGTTAACAGCCGCCGAGAGAATCGATCCGCATGGGAATGCGAAACGTGCGACCCTGCTCACGCAACAATAATCTGCAACACTCGTCCAGCTAATTCTGACTGCGCAATTGCAGAGAATGATGGCTACTTTTTTTCTCCAGTCAAAGAATTCTGGAAAATCCTTGCCCTCCAAATGTTGGTAATATAGAAAACACTAAAAAATGCAACTGCACCAAACACACGGAAAACAAAAAAAAAACTTTCACTCAAAAATAAATTCACTAAACTATCTACTATTGCTCTCACATCTTCCTGGCCTTCCCGTGAGGGAATCAAGCCAGAAATGGCTCTGATACCATATTAGAAATTGGAGAGAGCAGAGATACACACACAAATAATTATTTCTATATTCAAATAATCAGAGATACATCAAATATATATAGGTGAACTAATCCTAATCTTAGAGAGAGAAGTTGAGAGAATCTCTCAACTTCCTTAACAACCCAATCCAAACTAAGTAAGCCTAATAATGGAGGCATTATCTCAAACATGTTGGTGTTGTTGTAAGGTTCCCTAACATACAGAAATTTTATTTCAGGCAAATATTAATCTAAGTACAGAAATTGCATTTCAGACACATATTAATCTAAATGTATACCCAGCAGTAACGTATTTCAATGAAATGTAAAGTTCCATACACAGAGATTTAATTGCAGACAAAATATATTCAGCAGTGATGTATTTCAAATGAAAATTTGCAGTGAAATTAAATGGAGAAACAATTCTATACCTAAAAGAAATACCTGGATTTTGCTGATAGCTCTCACCTGGATTCTGCTGATAGCTCTCCTCCCAGTGATGCTGATGCTATCGTGAGCAGAACAGATTACCGGGACAATCCAATCCTCCCAGCCAAATCCGGGAACAATCCCAGACCCAGAGGATGTCTCCTCTGCCCCCGTGCCCAGATTTCCAAGAACCAGAGACTCCTCCTCAAACAGTTAAATGTGACCCTTCAATCTCCCTTTTACCGCCCCCGTTCTTTCCCTCAAAACCTCCTTATATAAATTTTCCCCCACCGCCATTCAACCTCCTCACCGCCTCTTCTCCATCTAGATAAGGTCTTCTTAAAGGATGATACGATTAGCATTTAAGGAGATGTCAGTGGCATTTAAGAGGAGGTGTGATCTTTAGGTTTATTTAATCTGTTTAAGAAGTATACGGCTTGACTTTGAAGGATATTTAAGATTAAGGCTTATGTTATAATATTTAACTCAAATTTGAGTATATGTATGTATTTTAATTATTTAAAATTTTATTTTCTTTTCATTAATCCTTTTTATATACTTTATGCTAAACCCATATGAATTTTAGTCTGAAACCTTATCATTAATTTCTAACTTAGGTAAGCTTGATATTAGTAGTTAGGTGTACTAGTGCGATGTGGGCGGTATAGGCAGGTGTAGCTATCACATGCCTATATCGTTCACATGCTAATATCGTTTTGTATATACTTGGGAATGGGTCGTTACAGTTGTTTTCTTATTTTTGGCCTCAGATGCCTCCATACTCAGCTCATTCGTTCACTCACCTATGTGATTTCATTACATAGAAACCCTAGCCACCATAATTTGCATCCTGCTCTTTTTTGTAAAAAAAATTTCTCTCTTCATCCTAGCCACAACTAGCACCTTGGCCACTCTAAGCTCCATCCACAATACCAAACCTCTAATACTAGATCTACCATCAGCTTTGATATCACAATTATAAGTTAAAAGGAAAGAAAATAAAGCTAATGAGGAACCCAAATAAATTACACACATAAATAATACGAAGAAATACAATGGAAAACCCCAAATCCATAAAGAACACCAATAAATACCATGGAAAAACCCCAACTCCAGGGAGAAACCAAGCTCAAAGTAATTCCATTAGTGCTTGGCCTAAACCATGGCTACTAGGGAGCCTTGCCCAACCCTTGCCCCATTAAGCTAGTTAGGGAGCCCAAACTTTCTCAACCCATGGGACATTACAATGGAAAATAATAAAACTAATTATAGGCTTCTTTCCAACCAAATACAACTAACATAATACCATGGATGAAACCATTAACTTACACTATCAGTGTCGAGTCAAAGTTAATCCTAACAAACAATGGCATAACTTTTTTTCCATTATGGTTGTGATAGTCCATCCTTACTCAAAACCCGAACTCCATAAAGAACACCAAGAAATACCATGGAAAAAACTCAACTCCACTGAAAAACCAAGCCCAGCAAAATTCCATCGGTCCTTGGCCAAAACCCTCACCAAACGTGTGAGGGATCTGGGCCCCTTACACTAGTCAAGGAACCATAACTTTCTCAACCCTTGGCACATTACAATGGTGACTAACAAACCTATTGATAAATTTCTTTCCAACCGCATACAACTAGCATAATACAATAGATGAGACCATTCACTATGAACTATCAATGCCCGAGTCAAAGTTAATCCTAACAAACAATAGAATCACTTTTTTTCTATTATGACTGTAACAATCCATCCTTACTCAAAATTGTCAACATTGTCGATTTTAGTTATTCCCTTTCATTTATCCTTAAGTGAAAAAGTGGTGGTTGTGTATTTAAAATTTGCTATTAATCACGGGACAAATTTAACATTTGAAAGTGAAATTAAAAAGGAGGATGATTAAATGTATCTCGCTATTCAATGTAAAAGTTAAAAATACCTATAAAAATCGAATAGGAGTATTCTTTGGATGCCACAATTTAGCTTGAAAACCATGCCCGTTAGAAAACTTATTATGCCTGTCAACAAAGAATGTCGATGTCACTGAGTGCTTGGGGATCACCACATACATCCACGATGTAATACCTAGAAGGCGATGAACAATTAATACATAAGGTGGCATGTAGGTATGTGACCATTAATCACCACCCGTCACTCCTAAATGGATACATCACGTGTCCCCCAGCTCAAATTCTAATTTTCCAGCCTATCGCTCCAAAATAAAAGCATAATTGGGTTTCTGCTATAACTTTTTCCCCTATTTTCGATCATTTGTTTTGTGAACTGCTTCAACGATGAGTCAAGCACAGGATGGCCATTCTCTGTGCCAAAACTTTACAAATCCATCTTCATCCCACCTACCCTTACCTATATATTGAACACCTTGATATGTTGCTTGAACTACTATTAGGTCTTTATCCACTTGCTCCTTTTTTTTTCTATTGGTGCTTCTTTATTTCAATAGTGAACAAACTATGGAACTGGAAAGGATATTAGCTTATCTCTTGTGACTAGTGTTGTTTTCCTTTACTTACGATGTTGTGGATGCTACTGCTACTGGATTTACTGATGGCTAAGGATATGGAACTAAAATGAAAAGTATTGGTACTTTAGCTAGTGTGGATGCTCCTCCTGCACCTTTAACGACTCGTTCAGCTATTTATGGACCTGGAACTGGCTATGGCTCTACTGGGTTACACGTGCAGTGGTTTCCCATCCATTAGGCAGATCTCCAAGTAACTAATTCTCCTATATATGTTGTAATTGCTAGGTAGGATTTGATTAGATATACTCTCGTATGTGCTGCTAGTACTAGTGATCCATCTCCTTAATCAACCAAACCAACTTACCTAGGAGGTAGGTTGTGGTAGGTTAAGGCTGGTGGGTCTAGATATGGAAATGGATTGTATATGTATAGACTAAATTGACTTCTTAATCACTTGAATCAACCATTGGATCAACAACTTAGCCTATTGCATAATCTATTGCTTCTACTTACAGTTCTTTATCTCAATATGTTACTATAGGTTATGGATCTACTTATGCTACCAAAGCTACTCATGCTTAAGAATATAGGACTGCTTATTCTTTGAATTTACTAGACTTTTCAAATGGCATTTGGTCTAAGGACAAGATCTTTCATGTTAAAGGTTCTCTCCCAGTGTTGAAGGGAAACATGGACCCCAAGGAGAAAAGTGGTGCAAACACGGAAAGGAATAGTAGGATTGAAAATTTCATTGTGATATTACTACGTATGAGAAACATCCTTTAGGTTGGGAAGGTAAAGTCATGAACAAAGGGTAGTGTTTTCATGAGAGCGATGTATGGAGTGAAAAAAACATCATATTTCTTTGTAATGTGGTGGATTCTTCTCTTGCTAAGTACTTTGGCTCATTGATTGAACTGCATATTCCTGGTCAATTTTCGTGGTCTAAAACATTCATGAGTTTACAAAAAGGGATTAATGGTGAAATCAGTAGATGTTTTTCTAATGGCCAAGTTTTAGTTTCGAAAGAGCTAGAATTTTTGGATCCATCCGTAGAAAATGTTCGTCCTATAGTTGATAAATTATCTCCCGATGTCATTTTTTATGGAACAAAGAAAGTGGAACTATACAATAATTACAACAAATTGTACAATTGTTTTCCCAAGGGTTATACCCGCTCTCTAAATAGTTTAATGACTTATTCCATGTTATTTTGAGTGGAAGGAATGAATTTCTTGATAATATTAGGTTATTCGCAATCCAAGGCACACCCATTAGAGATGTTCAGTCATGGATATATTAATAAAATTGATCATGCAATGTTTAGTTTTTATTATTTAGATCACTAGAGAAAACTCCAATCTCCTTTACTAATGGCAACAACTATGCTGAAAGTCATGTATGTTTGGTATGGATTATATGAATATTTTTTCTATCACTCAAATTCTATGTATGTTTCTATTAACCATATCATTTCATATGAAAGTCGTATTTAAGTCTATTTATTGGAAATGAATTTATTGGTATGATCTTTGTAAGGTAAATCATACCCTGTTTATGCCAAGTTATATGGATATTGAATCTCATCCTCCATGTACTCAAACATCTAGCTCTTTACTCTAAAATAGCATATTCAATATAATTCTAATATATGTTACTACCATTGATTTATCTCTATTTTGTTTTCAACACCTAAATGTTGAGCATTATATGTGCATGGGGGTGAATGCTGCAAAGGAGCCGTATAGTTTCTCCCTATGGGTTTATATTGGAATGAATATCTATTGTGATTGAATGTTATTGTGTACACTCGATTCAAGAACGATGGAATTCATTGGATTAAACCCTCTAACCTGATATATGATAAATAAAAGGGTCAAATTCGTCTAGTTCCCATTTTCTCAAGAGAGAAGTTAAGTAATGCAAAGGTAATTTTGCAAATGAAGTGATTCTAAAATCTGCATAAGTTCAAATTCATCTTAATTAGCAGAAATTCATCTTAATTATGAATTATGAAACTATTAAATAGTCCAGATTAACACATATGGCCATGGTGTGATTAAGACATGGCCTTCCATGGCACTATCATCTAGAATTCTTGTGCACCTTTCTTTCAAGAGAAGAATGAGAAAACACAAGGTATGTTTAATTTGGCTCTTGTGTTTTGTGTCTAGAATTTCAACAGAGAAAACAATTGACTAGTTAGAAAAGGAAATATATTTATGAGAGGAACTTAATTGTCATCATTGAGTAACTTTATTCTTGGAAACTTACCATCACATCTTGTATTGAACATTTTTGTTTCCCAAAGGATTGTCTATATTTTTTCTACATATTTTTTTGGTTAATAAATTAAATCTTCTATGAATGGGAAGCAACTAACTGTTATGTACAAAATAAAATGTACATTTACAGCATAATATATTACAAAAGGATTGTCCATCCATTAAATATTGCACCCAACCAACATATGAATCAGAACTTGTGGTAAATTGAATTAAGGATTGAAGCTTGAGTTTATCCAAAATTTTGTAGGCATGAAAGCATTGACCATTACATTCCTCAAATAAACTAGCGTTATGTTCTATAAGTTTATAATAATTGTCAATGCTAAGTGGATAAAAACCAAACATCTAAGATTGGACAATATGAGACATCCATATGCACAAATAGCACATATTTAAATGTTAAAATGTTTTCTTACATTCAAAAGATATACAGGGAAGGATGAATTGAAATTTAAATCTGACTCAACTCTTGCAAATTTTGACAAGACTTGGATACAATCAATATTTCAACATCATCCACACTGTAGAACCTTTGATATCTAATTCAGAGATACATTTACATTGTAAAGAAATTTTAGAAAAAACGACAAAGAAATTCTGGAACAACCTTGAATTTCAGGTTAGTGAAGTTTTTGCAATTAAGGAAGATATTTCAGACCATTATCAAAACATGTATGTACTAGGAAACATTAATAATCTTGAAATTTGGGAAACCATTAACAATTTATACTAATCCAACATCTCCAACTCCTATATACCTGGAGATATAATGTCCATTAGGAAGTAGAAAACATCTTCAGAAAACATCATTTTGATAAACATATTTTATACTTTCATTTCATATAAAATTTTGTTAGAAAAGTACAAGCTCACTTAAATAATGGTATCTACCTGTACAAATATTGTTCTTAATTATGTAAACAATGGGCCCCTATATGGGAAATCCCTTCATTGGATATATTTGGGCAAAATCCTAGTTTCAATGTGACCAATTCCAAACACTTAGATAGGGATTTCAATCCTACTGGAAAAATATGATAAATAAAAAGGCATAGATGAGAATAAAAATAATATCCAAAGACTAATAAAAATTACTAATTAATATTCACATAATTACTGTCAATATTCTCTTCATATCTAAACAATGTACAAAATATATATTATTTATGTGACAGTCTGTAACATCAAGCTCTTGTGCAAAAGGAAAATCATCTCCTAACATAACAAAACTTCTTTATGTGTCCAAGTTGTAGGATTCCATCTTAAGAGATGATATATATATGTTGATGTTGTTATGTCTAAGAGAGAAATATCATTTAGAACACAAAAACGGGTGAGATCTTAGTTCTTCAACTCTCTACAACATGCCACAAGAGTGAGAAACAAGAGTGAGAAATATGGAATGACTGTTTACAAATCAACCATTGTGGGTAAGTTGTCCTTGTCCTCTTTATTTATTACCTATTTTCATAATGCATGGATATATATCATTCATATTTCCTTTATTTCATTTTCTTGTGTACTCTTGTCAATAGCCTTGATTATGTCCCATCCTCTCTCTTAGTGGGGGTGTCTTCGATTCATTGTTTCAAAAGTGTAAGCTACGTAGCAATATAAATTTCCCAAAAAAGTTGGATTATGTGTTTGTATCAAAATTCTGATGGCTTTGGGAAATGACTTTTATGAGATAAAGTTTCATACTATGTTCAAAATACCCATCTAATCCCCCTCCCTCAAAATTTTCTCCCATGGGTTAAATTTTCTTAAAAGGAAAAATAATTTCATGTTAACTCCATTTATTTCTCTAAAACATCATGTTATTGATTCAATAATGGTAAGAGATAGTTTTGTTTGGAGGTCCAGAATGCTCATTCCCTCCATGTTTACAAATTTGGATAAATTCATTATGTATGTGAAATTTTCCATTCTGTAGGTTTTAACCCTGTACAAAAATTACCTGCAAATGAATTCTTAAAACATAAAATAAACAATAGCGAGAGCATAAAACATAAAACAAATATACACAGATATTTTCCCCTGGATCCAAAAACCGTGACTACCAAATTAATTTTTCATTATATTCATTTCAATTTTATAATACATATATATACATGTCGAAGCATTCATAAACCCCAATCCATTAACCCTCAATTAGAACATAACCATAGTTCCTTGATTGGGTGTACAAAATTCCATGGACAAAAACCGTGATGCCCAAAACCATGTGAAAAACCCATGCAAAAAACCATAGGTTGGTCCTCCCACCTAATATGGGGTTTAAAAAAAAATTCCCCCTCGCGTGTGCAACTAGTCGTGGAAATAGTATAACACACACCAACATTCTTCCACTTATTGTTTTCTTTTCCACATAGGGGGGTCATCGAAGAACTCAATCATTGGTCCATCACTACAATTCCCATTGTTTCTCTACACAAAGAAACGTTCTCAGTGCTCACAGACTTTTTCAATGAATCTGCAACATTCTTCAAAGTGTCCACCTTTACGAGAAACACCTTTTTTTCCTCAACCACATCCCTCACAAAGTGATATTGAACATAAATGTGCTTTGTCTTTGAATGATAAGGAAAGTTCTTTTCCAATAAAATTTCACTTTCGCTGTCACAATCTATCCTTATAACTCGTTGTACCAACCCCATACTTGAACACAATCTCTGAAACCAAACTGCTTACTTGCTTGCATGTGTGGATTCCATGTATTCAACCTCTGTAGTTGAAAGAGCCACTACAAAATGTCTTTTTCTCACCCAACTAACTACTCCTCCAAATAGGTTAAACACATACCCACTTGTAGATCTTCTCTGATCTAGATCACCATCCTAGTCTGCATCAGCAAATCCACAAATGTCCAAAAATCTGTCCAATTATGGTCTTCCTTAATAGCACAAACCATAATCACTAGTGCCACACAAATATCTGAAAACTTGCTTCACTATTTTCCAATGTTCCTTCCTTGGTTTTGACATAAACCTGCTCAATAATCCCACTGCATGTGCAATGTGTGGTCTAGTATTGACCATTGCATACATTAGGCTACCCACTACAGTTGCATATGGAACACAATATATTTCCTCTTCCTCTTCTTGTGACTTGGGAAATTGTTCATAATATAACTTTACACCTATAGGAATACGAACTTTCACTGGTTTACTATCTTTCATATCAAACCTCTGTAATATTGTCTCGACATACTTCCTTTGGTTTAACCAGAGCTTCCTCTTTGCTAAATCTCATTTAATTTCCATGCCAAAAATATAATTTGCAGCACCAAGATCCTTCATGTCGAATTTGGAGAACAATTGGGTCTCCAAATTATAGAATTATCCCTTGCTACGTGACTACTGCTATACATTCTACAGAACTATTGCAACAACAATATAAATTTACATTTTAACATAAAAAAAACTAGCAAAAAAAAGGACCCTTAAGAGTGAGTTACTCCTCCATTGTTGTCAGAACAATTATGGTTTCTTCTTACTCCATCGTCATGCTTTTATCCTTCAATTTGATCTGTAGATCTTCAATTTGACACTGTAGTGCGTCAATTTCATCCACTAGTTTGCGGATTCTTTCATTTTTTTCCAGTTGTTTCTCCTACATCTCTAGTGTTTCCTTCTGTTGTTGGTGTGTACATATTTGGATTATTGCTAATCCATCCTTTATTTTTGCATGAAATTTGACGCAATGAGCGCAATCCACGAGAAACCAAACACAATCCTTCACCAACCACCCTGAAATTCTTCCAGTCTAAGGCCTGCAGTGACCCTAGGAGCTCGAAATAGAGTTTTCTTCCTTAGAGTGACTCATTGTATCCCCACACTCCACAGGACCATGATAGAGACTCATCGAATTATCAAAATAACTAGCAACCGAGATCCATGACCCCTGAAAGGTCACACAAACCCAACGTTTCCATGGCTGCACAGGTGCCAAACAACCACAATTCAGCTCGCCTCCCACAACTACAAAACTATTTGACTCCATTGTGGGCCTTGGAACACATATGAATACCTCCTTACCAACACCCTACAATAGCGCCCTACTTCCCTCTTCAATAAAAAACATGCACTATACCCAGAACATTCCCCGACCCCTAACACCGAAACGACCACAACCCTTCCACTTGGTCGAGAACTAGAGAAAACTCAACGTAGAGACTCAACCATTCATTCAGCGAGGAAGCAGACTGAAACACCTGCTTAAATAGAAAATTCATTGCCTGGAATTACATCAGGGACCATGAACTGAGGTCATGTTCCAAGCTTCCCCATAAATCTCGACTTTTTGCTTGTACAAACTCAACTTCCCTCGTGCAACCATGCCACACTAGCACAGGAGGATTAAATTCCACTCTCATCTATTTTTCCAATCCACTTGCAAATATGTCATCTACTATTCCTTCCGGATTAATGAGAATCCCCCATTTTTCCACCGTGCTATGCAAAAATCCAATATAAATGCTCGAACACCGACATATGGACGGTCTTGGGTGGGATGATCGAGAAGTTAATGGACAATTAAATTGATTTCGTTCATCATATCATATAAATAAAGTCTAAACAATTTAGTGCAGATACGTGAGTGTGAGAGTACGTGCCATACCCAAATTGCATTCTTAACTATGTGTATATCTAACCTGTGATAATGATAAATAGAAAATAAGCATTGTGCATCATTTGTTGACATATAATGTGTAACTATATGGTTAATAAACGAAATTTACCCTTTAATATTTACTGTCAGTCATACACTATGAAGTACGATTGAGTGATGAGTCTGTTCATATAAAGTGCATAGAATCGTTGGCATATGGTAGGTATTAATGAGGAGTTATTAGTAAAAATAATAATAATAATGTGCTGTGTTAGTCAGAGTGAGCTGTTTTTTCATGTTACATAAGTCAAAATGTAAGCTTAGGCGTCATTATCACAGGAAAAACAAGAATAATATATTATATAACAAAATATTAATAATTAGAAATAAGATTGAAATATCATATAAACAAATATTAATTACTATTAAGTTAATAATTCAATTTTTTATTTAATAAATAATATTAATCCCTATTTTTAGGTTAATGATTTGCATTTTTATTTAATGAATAATTTATGTAAAAATAATAAATCAATAATTAGCTTATTGTATGATATTTAATATCAATATTTAGTTTACAAAATAAGTAAAATTCTAACTATTATATAAATTAATTAGAAAAAATACAACTATTATATAATTAATTGAAAAATAATTTCAACAATAAATTAGAATCCATGTTCACTCACATGAAAAGCAAAAATCCCATAAGTGTCTTTACGGACAAAATATCTTCAGATTCCATTTTGCACCGTACTTGCGTATTTTATTGTTCAAAACAGACCTATCACACAAAGCACGGGAAAAAATTAAATTTATTTTCCACATAGAAGAGCATCTAAGAGAGACTCAGTTATTCGAAGAAAAAAAATGAGCCCATCACACTAACTCCACAGACAGTGAAGAGGAAGGCTCACTTAAGCGAAGGCTGATCAATGTATATCTTTTCAACTTCTAACGAATAGTTTGTATTTTTGTAACTAATTGTTTTTTTTTTTTTCTTGTCAATTTGTATTATCGTTGTATTATCATGTAGTGTTGATTTTCATGTTAGACAATTGAAATAATATTTATTTTGACAATGAATACAACTTCCAGATATTTTTATCGTTGCATTTGAATTTCAGTTAATAAAATACACTAAAGTAATTTCAAGATTATGAAAACAAATTTATATCATTCTAACATATCGCAGCTGGTTTTTTCCAATTTTTTAATTTATTTCTTTTTAGATCATTAGGTACCTGAAAATTTAAAATAATGGGCATTGCTTTAGATTGTGAAGGGTCTGTGATCTCCTCACTATGCCGGAGCGCCCATGATTCTTGTGTTTGAAAAAAGAATTTGAGGAAATGTATGTCATGCCGCATTGTTTTCCATTGCAAAGAAGAGAAAACTATTTGAGTATCGGAATTCGAATAGTTAGTCTATTTACTAGGTCAAAATGTTTTGTTTAAAGAAATCTTTTCTTCAATGTATAAATAATTAAGAACTATGGTAAGAACAAAATGGTTAATAAAATGTGGATAAATAATTCAAACTTTTCAAATTTTGTGTTTTATTGTATGTTAATTAATTTTTGCTACAACGAGTATGTGCTAGAATATATACATGTAGAATCTTATTGAAATGGCACAATGGTTTGGATAGTGAAGCATTATATTAGAAGGATGCATTTTTGCTTCAAAATAGGCGTGTGCAAATGATTTTGAAAAGTCAATGTGTTCCACTAATAACCATTAATATTGAAACATTTACTTAATATTAAAGAAATTGTTTCTATTGCCTAAATAAATATCTTATGAAAAATAGTAATATTTAGGCTTAATGATAACAATATATATTTAAAAAATCCATTAAATCATAATAATAAGTAATATTATTTAAATAATAAAAATAAAAATAAAAATATATTATTTAAATAATAATAATATTGGAAGGGGAAATTGTGAGATTTTATTTGTTTCTTTAAAATAAAAATATTTATTCTATAAAATAATTTTAATTACTTTATGTCCATTGGGTTTCTTTGGTATTGGGAGGAATGATTGGGATCTTTCCCACTCAATTTCAATTTGTTTCAATTCCTCCAAGTGACATAATGAGTTTTGATGTAATGACTTTGATGTAATGTTGAAATGCATAGATAGTCCCTCCAATACCCAAATATGTATATTCAACCCTTTCAGAATATCACAACACATGAAAAACTCTTTCCTCCCATAATTTATTAGGAATTGACCAAAACCCTCATGACAAATTAATTCTTTCTTTTGAAAATGATCATTTTCATTTTAATACTCTATTAAATAAATGTTCGGAAACATTTAAATTACCTATGAATCATAAAATATAACTTAGAAATGCACAAAAAAAACAAACTCTCATAACCTTGATTGTCCACTTTTGTTGTCCATCATCCTTTAAATGTTGTCGTTGCTCCTTTACATCATATTTTGAAATGTTCACATCTTGGGCATATTTTTCTTTGTCAATTAGAACTTGGAACTCCATCCTTAACCTATCGTTTGTTAGAGTAGTCAATTCTAACAAAAATAACTTCATATTGAGGTGACTAATCTCAATATGTATATTAATTTTAGTTCCAAAATATGTCTATCATGAAATATTTCGTTTGCCCAAACATACACAAACAATCATGCTTTCAAACAAACAATACCAAATGACAATGCAAATGTTCAACACATGGCCACGCCATTCACTGCTGTGAACAAACTGCCCCAAATTTCAGTTCACCAGAACACTGCCCACACTGTTGTTGTGAGCAGATCCAAGATCATACACTGCACGTTTTCTTCGATATGATCCCTATCAGATCACTGACAACTGATCGCTCCACGTTGCTTCAAGAACATGCACGAGAAACACCCTTTCACCTGCTTGCAATTTCACATTTCGACAAGCAATAATTCACCTCCACCGCTCAGGCACTCAGCCTTGAGGAGATACAATGTAGCCACCAAGGCTCAACTCAACCACCAAGGCTTATCACAGGCACAAAGGCTCACCACATCCACGAAGGCTCAACACAGCCGCGAAGGCTTATCACAACCACAAAGGCTCACCACAGCCACAAAGGCTTACACAACTACGAAAGCTCTCCAGCCACCTAGAGCCACAAATCTACCACTAAGGCACACCAGCCATAAAGGGCCACTAGCCATTAAGGCTTACCAGCTCTTCTCTAGAGCATGCAATGACACACATGTCAGATCTGCAGTAACGTCGCCACAGTAACGCAAATAACACAACAAACATCCATGCTCATTGCACCATATTCAGCTCTCTATCATCGTCGATGGACATCTGATGCCGACACAAGAGACTTCCAAACATGCCTTCTCACATTGGTTATCAGGCTGCAACAACGAAAAACTATTGTTTAGCTAATCTCCTCATATTTGAACATGCAAATATGTTTTCACCACACTCGGCACACAATCTACTACATTGAATCAGATGAGCCTTAATTATATAGGCTTTCATAGTAACGGGATGGTTTCAACCACTCCCAAAATATTAGGACTTGAGATCTAATCTTAGCATCTCAATCCTATCATCATCATAACAATAATCTAATTATGACTTTCTCCATTAATTCCAACAATATAAACATTTGAATTACCTATGAATCATATGAAAATGGCCAAATAAACTAACTAATGACATTTTGGAATCTAGTTTGATCATGGAGTTCTTATTCAAATATGGGTTCATAATTTTACGAAAATGTGATATGTGGAAGGAGAAGTAGTGAGATCACCTCCATTTGTGAATTAAATTAATAAATTATATAATGTTTTATTATTTACACCTAAACATATAATAAAATATTTTTTGAATTAATTCTTATCACACGTTTAATTTTAAAGTTGCATTATAAAAAATGTATGGATATAAATTCGAAGAAGGAAATAACCACCCTTGTACGTGAGTTCTGCACCTTGATGCTATGAGCAGTCCGATTCAACGTTTTAAAAACTAGTTGAGGCAGGATCCAAGATTCGGAGGAATGAAGCTACAGGTATGAGTTTCACTGTGTTCTTCACACCAATACAGGTATGGATAACGCAAGTTCAGAGTAAGAAGATGGGCATGTTTGGTTGCTGTCTGTCAATATGAATTGATAATTTAGGGCAATATAATGGGGAATGATGTCAAATGGTCCAGTCTCTCCTACTTTGTTTCCATCTCACTGTATTTGTCATTTTTCTGTATAGTCTCCAAACATGCTCCAGTTATACCTTAATTCCCTTCTATCACACCTCTACCATCTATGAGTACTGATGTTGTTTGGGATTACATCAATATGATCATATGACCCAATAGACATGGCCTTACTCTCTTTTTACTGGGTAGGACTACTCAGTGATGGCGCATCATCCATATCGGATGTAATCTCAACCTTTCACGCTACCCTCTGTTCCCTACGACCACTACTATTGGTACTGGTAATGACATAGTGTTTCTTTCTTCTGGCCTTTCGGACACAGTATCTGATATATATAGTTGGTGGATTATATCTTACCATTTTACAAGATTGCCAGTTTTGGTTACCTCCCCGGGTACACTCTTGTTACAGACCTCTATATGTATCCATTTTAGGATTATCCACCTTTTCTTTTGTCACCACATAGGTCTATGTCATTTTCAGATGAGGTGGAGATTTGCCTTATCATTATTCTATCATTCGTTGCTTATATGATTCTGTCAGCCCTTTTAAAACTGTGCTTTTCGAATGTTCGAAAACACAGATAAATCCTGTACATCTTCTGATTTCTCTGTTGAATCTTCCACTGAATCTAATTCATAGTCTTTTTCTAGTATCCACAAATGGTATTGTCTATGGCGGAATTGGGTTGATACTCTTATTATTTCTAGGCCATGCAAAAATTTCAGTTTTAGAATTGGTGGTAGGTGGTGGATATGCCCTGGTTGTTTGTGTTGTTGTTGTTGTCACGTTTAGATCTTGATGTGCTATGTTCCTTCATGCCTGGTTTTCACGGCATCATTCTCAGATAAAAACGATTTCCGGCTGCCGGAATTGTTGTCATTAAATACATATCGTATTGTTGGTGCATCTACCTGGTGCAGTTAGTGCATATGTCTGATTCATATCTCTAAGGATTTGGTTTTGACCCAAGGGCGGCTAATATATAAGTTGGCTCTTTCCAATGCAATGCTGATTTATTATTCACAGAGATATTTGTTCAATCGCAGCTACTGTCTACGGGCCTCATAATTACATATTCCTTGGGGTGGTGCCCTATATATCTAATATCCATGATATCCAGGTTACATTTGGGTCACTATATTTGGAATTTGGTATGTATTGGCGGCGTCTGACATCTGGTTGGATTGGTTGCCCGAGACAGGATACATTATTTTACCCCCACTTTGCAGATGAATCAGTACTTCCTTCATTTTATATCTTCTGCCTATATGGGATGTTGTAATGGCTAATTCTTCCTGGGATCTTTCAAAAGCTGGTGCATGTGATCTGTATTCTTGGTCAGTGTCCTTTTATCTTTTCCAGGACTGAGTTTAGGTGGCCATCAGATCTATCATTAACTTGTGATTAAACGAGGCCACATTTGGATATTGTACTATTTAGCGGTGATTGGGGGTGTGGATTATCTATCTCTGGACTCTTATCTGACATGGTCATGACGGATCACGTGAACATGACACATGGGTCCAACCTGGGCCTTGATTTCGACACCTCAGCTCACGAAGCTCTCATTAGAGCCACCATGGACACTGAAAAGTTATTTGGTTGTGAAGATGAGGTTGACAATATGATCATCCTACAGGCCTGTCATGCTACACAGTCTGCGAAGGTGAAAACTCTACAGGAGGCTGTTGGTCGAATTACTAATAAGAAGCATACAAGACGAAGAAATAGAAAGAAAGCCTTCTGCAAACACAACATGGTGATAAAGGAAATTTATTTGGACCACAATGATTTATGTCGCAGGGTGGCTAGTTTACATAAGAGAGTTTTGATCGGGAGATGGATGTTTCCTGATGGCAAGGACATCGATATGGATGATTGGGTTCGACAAGTATGGATCCCCTACATCGGATATGCTCCTAGAGTCACTGTGCTCCTCAACGGGTGGTTTAGCATACATTTTATGGATGAAAGAGATATTTTTAAGGTTATGAACCGCACCTGGGTCAGAGGTCGTAGTTACATGCAACTTGTTCCATGGTTCTTGGGGTTTAACCCTGTTATGGAAGCTCCTAAGAGTCGAAGCATTTGGGTAAAACTTGTTGGGCTCCCCCTGGAGTTCTGGACTCATAAGGCAGTCCGATCCATTGGAAATTCTATAGGCATAACCAAATACATTGACCCTGGTATTGTTGGTGCCAACGACAAAAGGATTGCTTGGCTATTAGTCGAAGTGGATTTTGCTAGTGGACTGCCGGGAGATGTGGACCTATTATGGGATCAGAGATGCCACATACAACGCATCGATTACTGGGGTATTCCTTTTCGATGCCTCATTTTTCATCGGACTGGACATCTTCATGATCACTATCCTCTCCGTCACAAACTTAGCAATAAAGGGCAATTAAAGGTATTCGATCGCCGACATAAGCATGCTGCATCTGGTACACCGAGTGGCCACAACAAAGGTAACTGTTGTCCTATTTCTTCTGATGAAGATGATGTGTTTGTATCAGCTAATGCTACAAGCGATAGAACTATTATGGTTGATGATGGGGGGGGGGTCGGGAAATTCTACATTCTGTTGCGGATATTTCTCTTCCTGGGTTGGGTCAGGTTGACATTCTATCGGCTCCGGAAATTGGTTGGATTGATGCTCATATCTCTTCTAAGGTTGATGTTCATACTTCTAAACATATTCGGGATGATATCAGGGGTGTTGTCCAAGAATCCTTAAACACTGTAGAGGACAATGACAGGCATGGGAGGGTTGTCGACCTATCTTCCCCGTCACAATTCCATGAGTCTGGCCCTTCCGAGAGACAGGAAATTATACCGAATGATCCTTCTTCTACTGGTATGTTTGTGGATCCTCCTCTTTTTTCATCTACAAACTATCACAAAGGGGAACAGTCATGTGTGAATGTTGACTACATTCCTAATGTTTCAAATAACCCTCACCTCATTTCGTCTTCTGCTGATGATCAAGCTGATACCTCGTCACCACATAATTCAGTTGGTAGCGATATTGACATGCTCTTAGGCAACCCAAACCTGGACCTTGTTTCCCTCACAGTCGTTGACAAAATCATTGTTTCTCCTGATATGGTCATTTCTCCATAAAATGTGTCCAACTTCACCCTTCAGAAAAAAAGAAACAAATGTCCACGTCATCCTAGGGTCTCACCTAGAGCTTTGTCACATATCCCTGATGAACAGGATAATTTCACTGATATTCCAGTAGCTGTGACAGATGATATCAATCAAAATATCCGGGCACTTAGAGCAAGTCTACCCGCTACTGTTCCAAAATGACTCATTTCCTATCAATGAACATCCGAGGGCTGGGCGATGCCTCCAAACAACATTGCCTGAGGAACATCATCAATTCTGCGAAACCTTGCATCATTTTATGCCAATAGACTCTCAGTAATCGTGGTAAGGCCATTAACGCTTTTCTTAGCATTTGTAAAGGGTGGCGAGATGTTGCTGTTGATGCGATGGGACACTCGGGTGGACTGATTGCCCTCTAGAACCCATATTGGGGGAATCTTCAGGCATTCAAATTTTATGGTGGGATCTTACTAACGGGACATATTAGGGGATTCTAAGGTATCCTTAATATTGTCAATCTATATGCCCCTTATCAACACAGACTAGCTTTTTGGAACAAATTTAAAAATTCGGGGATTCTTTCCTTGAGGAATCTGATTGTAATGGGCGATTTTAATTCCACCATGAATCTGCATGAAACCTGGGGTGTCAGGGCCAGGATTGATGGCTTGGTGAATTATCTGCATGAATTATTCACGGATTTTCATTTGGTTGACATCCGTCCTACTCTGATTATCCCAACATGGATGAACAAAATAATTGGCTCTGAGTTCATAGGTAAAAGGTTGGACCGCGCTATGGTTAAAGACAATTCTTTAAACTCTTTAGGTTTAACTAGATCTGAGGTGTTGGTTTCCCATATTTCTGATCATATGCCAATTCTACTTACCTGGCGGGTAGGTGAAAAACCATCAGGTCTGCATTTCAAGTTCAACAAAGCTTGGTTGGAGGACAAAGAATTTATACAACTCATACACACAACATGGTCACAGGGAGCAAACTCGACTGGTTTGGACGGGTGGAACCTTTTCCATCAAAAAATGCAGCTGCTGAAACAAGAGACAAAAAGGTGGGAGATCAACAAGAAAAAGGTACTCAAGGCTGAACTGTTAGCGATACATGATGACATGAAAAAAATATATCAAGGCTTCAAGGACTGTGCTCCGGACAAACAATCATATGACATACTCAAGTCCCTTGCTGACAGAGAAAAAGAAATACTTAATATTGAAGAGATATCTTGGAAATTGAAGAGCAGGAATAGGTGGTTAAAAGAAGGAGACCACAATACAAATTTTTTTCATAAATGTGCCAGTGATTGTAGAAGCCGTAATGCAATACGGCGGATCAAAAGAACTGATGGCAGCTTCACCACTACTACACCGGAAATACAGGAGGCTGCTCTATGTCATTTTAAGTCGTTTTACCAACAGGAACAAGAGATTGATGTCACCTTCCAGCAATGGGTTATTGATCATGTTCACAGAATCTATGAGGAGGATGATATTAATTTCCTGGATGAACAGTTCACGACTGTGGAGATCGAAGGGGTGTTGAAATATCTTCCACTCGACAAATGCCCTGGTCCTGACGGATGGACCTCTGAATTTTTCCTATTCTTATTTGACATTATGGGGGATGAGCTGACAGAAATGGTGGAATTATTCAGATGTTCTGGTCATATACCAGCAAACTCAAATTCTACATTTATTGCTCTAATTCCAAAAAATGACAATCCTTCTACATTTGGAGAATACTGCCCTATTTCTCTATGTAATCTGCTATATAAGATCACATCCAAGCTAATTGCGAACAGACTGAAATTGGCTCTATCAAAACACATCTCTCTAGAACAATATGGTTTTCTACCTAGCAGGTCTATTCATGATGCCATCGCGATTGCCCAAGAGATTCTCCACTCCATACATTCTGAGAAAAGAGAGGCATTGATTATGAAGGTTGACTTATATAAGGCTTATGATACTCTGGATTGGTCTTACATCCGCCTGGTCCTATTGAAGATTGGTCTGTCGCTCAGGATTATCCGTTGGATCATGTCCTGCATAACCTCGGTCCGATATGCTGTGATCGTGAATGGCCTGCCTACAACCTTTTTTGAGGCAGGACGGGGACTCAGATAAGGCTGTGCATTGTCCCCACTTATATTCATATTAGTTATGGATGACTTTAGTCAGCTGATGAAAATGGCCACACAAAAATAATATATCTATGGTTTTCATTTCTCAGAATCCATAACCACCTCACATTCATTATTCGTGGATGATATGTTGATGTTTGGGAAACTTAAAACGAATCACTGGTTTTATGTCCACTATCTTCTTAACATATTCGCTGCGGCAACAGGCTTGTGCATCAACAAGGCCAATTCTTTCTTATTATATGAGTTCGGTGACATCAACGAGATTCAATTCATAGCATATTTTCTTGGAATTGGAATCCAAAGGCTCTCCAGAGGATTGAAATATCTGGGATATAACATTAAGCCATGCAGATACAAGCGCTCGGATTGGCTCTGGCTGATTGAATGATTTAGAAGTAAAATCACACAATGGACACACATATGGCTCTCTATGGGCGGTAGATGCATTATGATACAGGCGGTGTTATCCCAACTTCTGGTATATTGGGGTCATTTGTTCTATTTACCTGCAAATATTGTGACTGATATCAACAGAATTATTGCTCGTTTTTTATGGAATGGATCTGACAACACAAACAAATTCCATCTTGTCAGACTTGAATTCTTGAGTAGACCCAAGTTGCATGATGGATGGGGCATCCTGGATACCAGGAATTTTAACATCGCTCTCCTCATCAAATCATTTTGGCATGCAATCATCGGCACAGGCATTTGGTCTAATATTATTAAATGCAAATATCTGGCAGGTGATACTCTACATAATCTTCTCTGTCACGATTTCTATTTTCCAGCGAGCTATTTGGTTATATGGGGAAGTTTTAAGAAGGTCCTTGGTCATACAACTGATAGATTAACTTGGATTTTTCGGGATGGGAGTAGAATACCATTGGGGGACATTAATATGAAAGGTTTTGATAGGCAATCTAAACTATCTATCCGACTCATCCATAGATTGGCACATAGGGGCATTAGCTATCTATCACAAACTATTTATATTTGGTCATTTGGCGCCCCTATTTTTAAAAATTCAACACAGTTGGGCCTACATGAAGAGGACGCTATGGAATGGGAGCTGGCGTTACATTCATTGCGGGCTACTGGAGTATGTCATGTGACAGGAGGAGACTGCATTGTTTGGGACAGACCGACTGTGGGGAACCTTCCCATTGTACGAGATATATATTTCAGAATCAACTCTCAGGTATATTCAGAACATATCACCCATATTTTTGTCCAATACTGGAAGTGGCATCTGCCTACAAAAATTGTGCTATTTGGGTGGCTTACATGGAAAGATAAAATTCTTACCTGGAATAATCTGTTGAAGAGAGGTATGTTGGGACCTAGTAGATGAGCCCTCTATGGGCAATCTGAAGAGACTACCACGCATATTTTCATATCATGTCCGGTGGTCCAACAACTATGGAAACTTTTCTCTGCGCACTTCATTGACCCGGCATGGGTTCCAACTGATTTTATTACCACCGCAGGTGAATGGGATTCGCTAAAAAATAGATTTTGATCTTTGCCTTTCTTTTTAATATGGGAAGTGTGGATTGCTAAGAATCGGCTTATTTTTGATGGTATCCCTTTCAACATCCCACACATCTATCAAGCCATTATGAGTAGGATTGATGATCTTCCCGTCAAACAAAATATTACAATTGATGGCTCTCGAAGGATACGACCTCATGAGATTGGCTTACTTGCTATATACTTTGATGGAGCTTGCAAATATGGGATCATGGGATGTGGAGCCTGGATAAAACTCGGGAAGAGAAAGAATACACTTGCACTGGAATGGTGGCCCGGGCACCAACAACAAGGCTTAACTCATGGCACTTTGGGGAGGGCTTTATGCAGCTATCAACATGGAGTTATCAAACGTTCATATATACGGATACTCTGCATTGGTCATTGCAAGTATTATGGGTAGTTTACAAATACAATCCCCAGATCTACAGGGGTGGATTAGCAAAATACAACATCTAAGGCATAGACTAGGCTCCCCACCTATTTCCCACATATATAGAGATCTGAATATGCGCATTGATGGTCTGTCCAAAATGGGTTTAAATTCCGAGTTTGGTAACATACAGGTGGTTCAATATAGGGATGGCACACAATCATGGGAATCCTCCATTCCTATTCCATAACACTCTGCTTTCGTAGTTATCTGCCAGTATATAAATATATCCATAGTTTGGAATTTTGTTTTTTGCTAATCCTAATCTTTTTTGGTAGCCTCTAACTCCTTCGACAATATCCTATAACACTCAAGCGAGCTAGCTTTATCAACTCATCAAGCAAGCTGATTGACTATTGATGATACATTGTTTTGTGCTCATTTACTACTTGTTGTATCACAGTTTACATGATCATCGAACTGGACCCTGATCACAGATTCTTCATTTTTCAAGCCCGACTGTACTGGTCAAATCACTTAAGTGAAGCCTATTATTCATCATATGGAGCTGTCAAGTGAGCCTGATTATTACACAATGTCAGTAGATGGTCTTACAAGCGAGCCAATTCTGATGATATATAACAAAGATCCAGACAAAGGAATATACCAGAGTCAGTTTACTTTCTAGTTTTTACAATCAAGAGAGCCGGTTTACTATCATACATGAGAAGCCCATCAATACATCATATGGAGTTGTCAAGCGAGCCTGAATATTATACAACAACAATAGTTGGTCTATTAAACGAACTAGATCTGATGATATTCTCTACGTTCCAGACGAAGGAATACAAGAGCGCCGGATTACTATCTAGTTATAACATACAGTTTCACAACTAACAACCTTTCTACCTCAATGATACAATGCTTATTTCTTTTTGACAGGGCCAACACAAGTTTTAACAGGCGAGCCAGTTTATTTTCTTTGCTCTTTTTTCCTTATTATATGGTCTTGAAGAGTTCAGCAATAGACGACAACTTTTCTCCTCTTTAAATAGAGTTGTTATTTTTGTGTTTCTTATTGCTAGACTCGAAATTTGGTCTGGGTGTTTCCCCCCCAATTATGTATGGTCACCACATATTTTCTATCTTGACTCCTTTCTTCCTTAGAATTTGTCACTGGGGAAAATGTTGCTTTGGATCATGATTTTCTTATCAGCCCATGATGGAATGTAATGTTTCAATATATGCACTGTTAATACACACAACGTTTTTTTCTTTCTGAAAAAAAGAAAAGAAAAACGTAAGTGCAGAATTCCTTAGGCTTTTTAGGCTTATTGTCTTATATATTTGCTAACAAAATCGGATGTAATCTTGTTTTCTGATTGAATATGGACTGTAATATTACAACGTTTTTTTCTTACTGAAAAAAAGACTTATAACAAGTTATTCAAAAAGAAGCTATTCAAAAAAGACCATAATTTTTTTACTTAATATTCTTTTCTTCTAAACATTTTAACCTTTATTTAAATTATATCTTTTAAAAAAATCAAAATCTCATAAAAGTTAATATGTGATCTTATCATTGTCAAGTTTTTTTTTTTTCTTATCAAATACATGTTATTCAAAAAAGACCATAATCTTTTTACCTTTTTACATAATATTATTTTCTTCTAGACATTTTAAACTTTATTTAAACTATATCTATTAAAAAAAATTGGAATCTCATACACTCAAGTTTTTTTTTTCTTCCCAGATACATATCGTTATCTTATCTTACCACTATATCATTCCATAATAAATGGGCTCCTATTTTAGGATTAGCATGAGAATTCCTATTTTGACCAAAGCCCTAATCACTGATTTTCATAGCGATCGAAGGGTCTCTTCCAACGCCCCCGTCCTATGCTTCAAAGGACTTTGCATTCAAAACCCTGGTGTGCTCACCGAAGAAACGAGCAATGAAAGCTCATCCAGATTTATGAAGGTGGTGAAAAACGTTCCCTAAGACATTGAGATATTAAAGGCCTGTTTTCGTAGCAACGTATGTTCTAGTCGAACAGTTAACTATTTCGTAGTAACATTATTTATGATCCCGAATAAATGTAAGTTGAAGTTATTATTTTAAATTTTCTGTATTCATTTTTATTTAGAATTGAAAATTAGTGTTATGGGTAAAAATCATATTATTATTATTATTAATTATTATACTTATATGTTTTAAAATTATAATTTAAAGTTTTTTATTTAATAAATAAATTTATAAAATATTGAAAAATTTATAAAAAATTAAATTGGTTAATAGAATTTCAAAAAAAATGTTTATAGAAGAATACAATTTCTTTCAGTGTTTTTGTTTTAGATGTTTTTTTATTACATTATATATATATATATATATATATATATATATATATATAAAAGAATATAATTAATTTTAATGTTTTGTTTTAGATATACTTTTTTATTATTTATATATATGTATATACATTTTGAGTGGGTCAAATGGTTTTATTTTTAGTTACATTTTAATAGGAAATTTGAATTTAATATTTTTGTTGGAAACATTACGAGGTTGTTAAATCCATAGTTGAAAATGTTAGTCATTTTGACTCCTAAAAAAAGTGCTAAAATAACACCACTTTTTTGTCGATGGTAAATTTGTGAGGATATTGTTGGGAATCACAATTGTCGGTAGACCAAAACCCGCAAGTGTTAGTTAACGATTGCATCGCCAAAGATAAGGATCCATGAGAGGCGGTTAGTCCATGTCACGAAACACACGGGGAGTGTTGGTTTATCCAATGTCCAACAATCTCCCCCCCAACGCGAGCTGGGTATGTATCGAACTCGTGACCTACGCTCTGATACCACTTGTTGGGAATCACGATTGCCGTTAGACCAAAACCTGCAGGTGTTAGTTAACGATCGCATCGCCAGAGATAAGGATCCACGAGAGGCGGTTATTCCATGTCATGAAACACACGGGGAGTGTTGGTTTATCCAATGTCGAACAGATATTTGAACACTTAAGTGTTTGTTGAGAGGTTTAATGTACTTTTAGCTAAAAATGTGTTTCTTTAATATGGATTTGTAGCTATGTATTGCAATGATCCTAACATTTTCTAGAAATAGAATGATTTGATACCTCATATTCTCTTCGATATTAATGGTTGTAACATAATGGGTCCATCAACTCTACTTAAAGAGCACAGAGAGTCACTTATAGAAAATCTATTGTCAAATAATAATAATAATAATTTTAATATTAATATATTTGTGATAATTATAAATTTGTAGAAATTCAATCACATTTCTCTCAACAGGGAATTTCAAAAATTATTGAACTGTAGATTCAATCTCTTATAATTAAGATTTTCCTAATTTATAACATATCAAACATTTTTCCTCTATACTACTCTTTCCTGTGTTATTACTTTACAGCGTTTGATGCAATTTCTAATTTTAATAATTTTAAATATTAAAATATATAAAATAATTGTAGTTTAAATGTATATTATTGATATAATACATTTTATAAAATAAAATAAAAAATATTTCATTTTATATTTATTTAATTGATATTTACAAATCTATCATTTATTTATCAAATTATAATGTTACTATATTTAAATTAAAAGAGGGGTACTACCTACTATATAGCATTTGTTTCTTCCTATTTAGGGATAGAAATAAAGAAATTAACAATTATGATAACCTCTTACAATAATATTATTAACAAATTTATAGAATGTTTTATTGGTCAATTGAATGTAGTCCATGTGGTTGGGAGGGTTTAATGATAACCTCCCCACCCAAATTCAAGTCTCATTGACATGATGTTCTTTTGTGAGTTTTGTTTCTATTGCAAAAATTATTCAAATACGATAATGATTAAGCATACATTGTAGGGGCAAGGATCAAATCTCAAATTGTGGTGGTTTGTTCATGAGAAAAGAATGGATGGCCTCTACCTCAACTCTATCCCCAAAATCATAGTTCTCATCTACACCCTTAACCTTGACTTGTGCTCCCCAAGTCCATGCCATGCCTAACTCTAAACCTAGAAATAACTAGATTGAGGCTTCGACATGTTAATGCCTCTAATTGTGGAGATGGGGATTCCTATGTTGTTATTAGTTACATGTGTGTTGTTGTTGTGGCTACTACTATGGTGAGAAACATCGTTGGTGAAATCCTTTTACTTAAAACTTACAAATTTCAATCCCCAAAGATGATGAAAATGTCGTAAAGAGATAGATCACACCAAATCCACATTAAATACTTGGATAAACATGTGGCAATATAAGGTTGTTAATTTGAAAAATTTGACCCATTTGAGAACATTGGATGGGAATGGTCATGAATGACCACATCAACATGCATATAAAGAGAAAATTGGTGAAATAGTAGCCATCATAAAAAGAAATAGAAGTGATGAGCTTAATGAAGTCATTAAATTATATATAAAACAATAGTAATGGAGAGAAGCTTAGGCCCAAATTAGATGGAACCTTGATGCAATGGAAAATGGCATTGACGTGAATGTATATTGATTGTTTGGAAGTTGTGATTAATATGAATGAATTCAAAAAGCCATTCTAAAGGCTGTCAAGCCTTCAATGATGGTTGAGCATGGAAATAAGATGTAAATCAAAGACATTTTTTATCCTAGTAAGAAATCATTGCATCACTAAAGACTCAAAAAGACGAAGACAACTTTCCCACCTACAAAGGCATATGATATAGGGGTGTAAAGGCTTTTGTGGGGGAAATTCACAACAAAAGTCAAAGTTTTATCTTGAAAAGAAGCATGGATGTGGTTTGGAACATTCAAGGCAATAGAAGAAGCAACCTTGGCTTATGAAAAAGCCACCATGAAGATGAGGGGAGCTTGTACCTTTCTCAACTCTCCTCTACACAAGGTGGAGGGGTCCCTCTCACAAGAGCTCAAAACCATATCATCCTCCTTGCTTTCATCTCCCTAATCCATTAATAAACTAGACAATAGTACATCAAGGTGAAGGAAAAGACCTAACAAATCACTTTTAGAAACATTTTAGCCATTTCCAAAACAAATTAATTTGCAACAATGCAGATTGGATGATTACCTAATCAATGATTGAAGATATATTTTGGCCCATGATGCTAAGAAGATAGGTGGATGGTTTGACAAATAGTCATGGTACATGAAGTGGTTTCCAAATGGCTATGGACAAACAATGAAGCCTTGATAGAATCTAACCCTTTTAAAAAATCCCGTCAGCATAAATATTCTACTTAATTTAATTTTGTTGAATTTTCTTAAAAAGTAATAATAAAATTTTAAAATACATGTATAGTGTTTTTACAAATTATTTTTGCAAAATGGAATAGGAAGTGATTAAAGAAAAGTTGCTGATATCAAATGGAAACTCATAATTGTATCTTCTATTTTAATTGTGTATATAATTATTATTATTATTATCACCCAATTTTAAAGTTACATCCAAGGTAAACACCAAATTGGTATATGAGAACCTTTTGTTCGTGGGACAAAGGAACCACCTCCTACTAAATCTATAAAAACATACATACTCTACCCCAATAATTTTGAACTTATAATTTTTACATTTATTAATTAATAAAAAAATATTTTAAAAATCTAAGTGCTTATTTCATACCTTTTTAAGTTTTCTTTGCCTCAATGGAATTGTAGATTTACCTAAATTTTAGTTTAACATGAATGGATGAGCTTTTGAATGAAAGCATCACCACGATCTCTCATGTCCTACAAGCTACCCATCCTTACTGTGATAAACCATCTAATGATGAGCACTGTAGAAGCATGGTCTGCGATTTCTCCTCTGAAGCTTCTACTAATTTGGGCATATGGTGATATTTTGTTTGAGTTTCCAAAGTAATTATTACACCTGGAATGGTGGCCATGGAATGCAACGAATAAATTGTCGATATCGAGACATTTTTTTTGCAAACGTTAAAGAGCAATACCGCTTTGCTAATGAAAGAAGGAAAATGAAATTTGAAGGTGTAAATTTATCTTTAAGGATTATTTTCGAACAAGATTCCCCATTTCACAATGAATTTTGAATCGAAATTCTTTCATGTATGTCAGTTTGATATCTATTTATTTCCGTGGCAGAACAATGTACAGAACTCGCGAATTGTAACGAGTGTATGGCTTGACATATCGCAGTTGGACATATGGCAAGCTCTAAACGACGAAGGGTTAAAGAGAACCACCCCCTTAGAAAACTCCTCTTGTGTCATTAGTGATAGAAAACGACGTGTTGCTCTGGCTACATTTGCAGCATGTTGCTTATGCTTATGAATAAAATATATTGTTTATACTTCCTTGTGATTATTGTGTTGTGCTACATGATGATTAGATAGATTATGCATAGGTAAGGATTTTTTTTTGTTTTTTATTTTTTCAAAAGAGTGAGATGTTTAATAGAATAAACTCGAGAGCATAACCACCACTTTGTTCAATTTGTTTTGCACCGTATATGATTGTTTCTCTTATATTGCATTTAAAATAACTATCAATTAAAAAAAAAAAAAAATGAAAAACCAAAAAAAAAAGTTATTTGGTCTTTGAAATAGGAGTTTCTATATTTTTGGCGAAACCACTCTTGATATTTTGCATAATAACAAGTTTTTATTAAGGATGATTGCTTCCCTAGAAAGGGTATTGGCCACATCATTAAAATTCTGGTATATTGGATTAAAATAAATATTTTTATGATCTATAAATATAGAAATAAAATATTTTTGAAGCTTTTTAATATGGTGTTATCTAGAAGACAAGAATATTGGGAATTGCCAACTATATACAAATTCCAAATACCTTGGTTTTTGGAAAATTGTAATAGAGATCAAAGGGTTATCAATTCATCTTTGTTGTTTCCACGGTCAAAACCTAAATTTAAATAAAAAGATTGGTGAGATAAGAGATGTAGTACAATTCCAGCTCTATATAACCTAGGACACCCAAGCTCCACCAAAATAAATCCAAGCTATAAAATAATTGACTTGAATGTGGGAGCTCACTATGACCGACCAACTTACACGTAGATTTTGGTATCATTTCTTTATAAGCAACTTGCATCTTATGTGCAACCGAACCATTGTTCCCATCAATGTCATAAAAAATGGCTCAATTTGGATGATACCCCAGAGGAAATATATCATGGGTTCTTTGAGGGAATTGATCAATGGATCCCTCGCCCAATACCATAAACATTGCTAAAGTAAATATGAGTCCAATATCTTTGGTAATTCAACTATTACTAGCCATTTTTATATAGGTTGAAATTTTTGAATGGGCATGAGCAAAGTAAAAAATTTGACCTTTCTCATGTTTAATCGAATTATGGAACATTTGGAATCTGCAATGAATATAACTAAGGTTCATTCTAAATTTATACCACAAAAGGACAAGATATAGAAAAGTGTTTGACTAAATATTAATTATCCCTACAAAAAATGCATCTATTAAGGCCATGCCAACCATATTTTTCCCCATTAAGCTAGATTCATAATCATGTTCACTAATGCAAACCAAGTAAAGATGTAAATCTTCAATGGACACTACCATTTCCAAATTAAAGTCCATTATCACTGTTTTTCACCGCCACCTAGTGTATAAGAAAGGGCTTTATAGTCTAACATGGTAGTAAGGGTTCCTAATCCGTTATTCCATGTCCATGCCAAAATATCCTTCTTATCACTAAGAAATACTCTCTTGTGCAAAATAAGTTTAGTGTAGTCCCTTCATTCAAAGACGATGTCCCCATTAAAGCTAAGATCCTATACCAATAATTGAAATTCCACACCTTGGGTTCCATGTACCACCATATCCACCCCCACATTTGCAAGCATTAAAAGCCTGAGTCTTTTAAAATAGACCACAAAGCATGGCAAAGCACATAGTTACTAGCTACTTTGACCCACAGGTCTTCACCAAACCTAATTCAATCTCCTTTTCCTAATTTCCATGCCACCCATGTTAGTTTTTGTAGCATCAAACGTGTTCTAACCTCAAAACTTTTTGGAGAGGCTAAAACACAGGAGTTCTCCATAACCCATAAATCATTTCTCGAAATTCCACCTAGAAGTGTCTCAATTAGATTATTATCCTATTTTTAATTATTTCATAAGTCTAAACTTAGGAAAAGTGGTTATTTAGTCAAAATTAATTAAGATAAGATGTGATTCATCTAGAAAATCACACAGATCGAAACTAATATGAACTTTCCCTATTAAGTTTTAATCTTGGTTGTTGGAGATGGAGAACGCACACTTGAGATCAATTTCCTTGGAAAGTTTGATTTTTCCAGAGGGCCAGAAGGTGTTGGAAGAGTTTAAGCTTCATAAGGAAGCAGAGACAAAGAGGGGCATGGACAATGAATCTAGAGGAAGGTTTTTCCAAATCCGGTGAGTACATTGCATAGAAGTTGAAATTTATCCAAGAGGCTACGTAGAGGCAGTGCAAAAGCTTCAGAAGGAAGTTTGATTTCCTAGGGTGAAGTTTCTTTTTAGTTCCAAAGGCTAGAAATTATTTCTAGAGTGTCATAGGGTCAGTGTCCCAGTCAGCAGCATGCAAGAAGACTTAATTTGTACTTTTATGGGTTGAGTAGGTAGTAGACTGTGCTAGGGTGACACAGAAGTTGTGCAGGGATAGGTGGATGACTTGATTTTCAATGGCAGTCAAGTGCCAAGATTGGTTGGAGTGAGGGAAATTTCACTCAAATTATTTTTTCCAGTATTTTCCTAAAAAATTTTCCATTTTTTCTCAAATTATTTCAGTATTGCATCATAATTAAAACCCTCAGTTGTTGCAACGGTTTCCCCAAGTTGGGGTTTTCTGGGGACATTTGTTCAAAAAGACTGGTGTCAATTTTTATGTGTGTGCCATAATATTTATCAGCTTCTAGTGCTATTATTTTACACAGATTTATTTGTGAAAGTGCAGTGTGATTTATTCAATATTCGTCATAGCAAATAAATTTTTAAATTAATCAAAATTAGAAGAAGTAATTCTAGTTTCTACAATATGATTTTAGACTTGAAATTTTCACAACCCACCCAACAAGAACTAGGAATGTTCTAACCAACTCCTTCCATATATTTAATGCCCCTTTTCTAGACTTAGGCTAAGTTCTAATCCATTGTTCAATAGTATATATGAGATGAAGTTTTTTTTCTTCATATTATTTCCTGCAAGACTTTATTAAACAACATATGACAAATACTTTTAGTTTCTAGAACATGACCAAATCAATATATGTCTTTAATCCATCCTCTAATTTTTTTTTTGTTTAGATAGAGTATTCCATTTTACTAGTGGTATGCTCTCCTTCTAGTTTTTACCTCCATAAAAAACTGAAATATCTCTGCTTAATTTTGTTACAGTATATTCTTTGACACATGTTCCAGTGAGAGCTAATAAATATGGATTCTCTCAACCATAAATTTAAGTAGGACATGTATTCCTCCAATGGTTAACAATATATATCACCAACAAATAGTCTTTCTCTCAACTTATTTGTACAACTACAATTGAAGAAAAATTTTTGTAGTCAGCAAGATACAAAAAATAGCCTAAATATTTTACTCTAGTGTCCACATACTTGGACTTGAAATAAAACATAAGCCGACTCTAGGCTTCCACCACCATCAAAAAATCATTGTGAAGAATGATATATTTATGAGAGCTAATCTCCATTGTGGTGACTAGGAAAAATGTCTTTAAGAGATGATGAAAGGTTTTCAATTCCTTTCCCAAACCTGCCCCAAAAAGGAGAACATCATATATGAATAGTAAAAGAATTAATTATACTTGAGTTTCAACCAAAACACCCTCAATTGAAACTTCACATTTAGATGAGGAAATTCAGAAATTAGTCTACCCAAACTCTCTACACCCAACAAAAATAAAAAATGAGACAATGTGCATCTTTGTCTTAGGATGTAAGTAGCTTTGAAGAAATTCAAGGAGGAACTATCGATAAGAACTTGAAACTTGGATGACGATATGCACCTCATATTCCAATGTTACCTCCACACTTGTGTTCACCTGAAGTAGCTCCAACTTTAGAAAATTCCAATTTACCTTATCATTGAATTTTTTTAAATCAAGTTAATATTTTTGGATGGTGGTTGGTTTTTATTTTGTTTTTTTAATAAAATTAAAATTTTTATATCAATTAAATTGGCTATGGAGTAACTGTTTATGTTTGTTCAAGATCTTCACTTCAACAAATTAACAATCCAAGACCCACACCTACTTAGTAGGAGTAAAAGCATGCCCCTTATGGACCACATTTAATAATTATAAATGGCATGGCTTTCCTTAAATAACAATGATAATTGTCCCCTATAACACCCCATTTTTATTTTAATGTTATGTCTAAAATAATTTTCTAAATACATTTGAATTTGTTAGTAAAAAGAGATTAACAAATATGGTTATTCGTTAGTAAAACTGGAGTTCTACTTCATGAATAAAATTACATTGAGTAATTGAATTAACCAATTGGTAAAATAATTCCAAGATTTCAGAGTAAAAAATAAGAGGCAATTTTTCTGATAGTTACCTTCCCCAAGAGGATAAAAAGGAAATCCTGAGAAGGGGAAGGGGTTATGTTCATGAAAGATGAAAAGGGTTGACAACAAATTGTTGGAAAGAAGAGAGTTCTCTAGAGTTGGTTTAATACCAGTGGAGCTCTGTAACCCGAAGGAAGTATAGGTTGGATAGAGGTCCTGAGGCCTAAATTCTGACAAATAACTGCTACCTTAGACTCTGGTGCGGAGCACGGGGGGAGTAGAGGATGTGATCGCCTCTCTCATGGTTGGGTGGTGCCATCAGTTAAACGAGAATAGAGAGATAAGTATTTAAGTTTACTCGTTAAGTTATAGGTGATGATAACAAAATTGTATTTAAAATTCAGTGCACTGGTATTTTATATTATCTCCGTTAGCTAGAAATAATATTTTTTTCTAATTATTTCAAAAATATGAAATAAATTTGGAACTAGATAAAGTATCAAAGAAATGCTATGACATGGCTAAATAGAAAAAACAATATAGTTATTATTTTTGTTTAAACACTCCAAACCGCTACAACTCTAAACTCTATGTAGACATAATACATAGAAGGTACAAACAGTGGAGAAGGATCAACGAATAAAACATTGCTAAATCTAGCAGAGAAAAATGTACATACACTATCAAGTTTCCATATATTATTCGAAAAAATGCATTGAACAAATGAATACAATAAATTACACAGGAAAAGTATCGAGAGTAAAACAAGAGCAATGATTTTACGCATGCTATAGCTTGTTTAACTACATTTACATTCCTAATATTCTATGTAAAGAATTAACAAGGCTCAGAGGTTTAGAATCCGAGCTCCATGGAAACAGAGCAAGGGAAACAAAGCAAGGATCAGGATCCTCTGCTCACTGAATTTGGAAGTACATAACGACCCAAATTTAGCAAAGAAAGGAAGAAGCTATAATGCTTAAACAATTATCAATTGCAGAAAACACAGTAACCCAGAAGCTCGGACAATCAACTCATAGATTCAGTAATTATCATGAGACTATATATATATATATATTAAGAACGTAAAAACCATATTTCAACATCTCTTATAACAACTATGCTGAGGATGTGGCTAGAAAAGTATATCTATGAACAGAAATCAACAGTACAACAATATAAATGTAAATGAATTAACCCAAATAAAATGTGTAGGGTCCGCGATAAGCGTCTAGAGGAATAATCCTTTAACATAAATTTATACAGAAGCCAAACAGTAAAACCAAACACAACTATCCTCATATCCTGAGTGGGACGGTTGTGAAGAGGAATTTAATGTTAAACTTAGAACTCTGAGAAAAATAATCCATGCTAAAACCCTTCACGTTTGAAGGGGAAACCTGAAGCTCACTCATGCAAGAGATTTAGTGCCAATTTCTAGAACCTGTACAAGTAGAGGGTTCTACCCTTAGTAACCCTTAGGAATCACTTAAGAAAAATGTGAACGATGATGGTTTCGACTTACCTGTGTTGACCACCCACGAAAATGCATTACGGAGCTCGAGAGGACCTCCCCTTTCCACCAGGACCGTAGCATCAACCAAAACTTGTAACCATAACAAAAGAAAAGAGACTGTGAGTAACCTTATCAACATAACATTCTCAAGAAAAGGACTCTTTGCAAACAGAGAACCATAGGGGGAACTTCACCTTTACCTGATTCTCAGGTCTCGGGATGCCTGGAAGTTTGTGTCTTACCACTTGTTCGGTGAAAAGGGAAAACGACATTGTTGCCAGATGAGAAACCCTCAGCCATATGTTCCTGAACAAGATTAATCGAAAAACGAAGGAGATTAAGAGAAATTACCCTTGCAAAAGAAATCAACTGAGCATACCCTTCATAATCTGAGAAATAATAATATAAATTCAAGCTCTAAAATAGCTAACACAACCATATACATTAAGGAGATGATGAATATTGATAAATCCAACATCAAGAGCCACTAAAACACTTTTGATTATATATCTATTCATATAGTTGTATATGTTTTGGCCTAGTCCATCAAAAAATTTATTATAGGTTTTAATTCGTTCAAAAATGGTTTATCATATATAAATTAAATTGTTATATATTTATTGTTATAAGAATAATGTTATAAATTAAAAAGTAGAAAATAAAGATAATCAAGAATATAAATAAAAGTAATTAGTTAACTCCTGGTTCCTTCTATTGGGTAAGTAGTTCAAACTTGTTTAATTTTTGGCACATTATACTGGAGATTAATAAGTTTATTTATATGTTTGTTTCCAAAAAAATACAACTAACATATTATCATGTTTCAAGAAAATATGTGCCCAAAACTATTTAATCCCAAATCAACATTAATGTTAACATTATCCCCTTCAAATATGATTAGGGAATTTCTATGGATTTAACCTCCCAAAATATCTGGGTACTCAAGAGAATCCCACATGCCCTGTATCATTTTAGATTCGGGAATGGGCTAATTTTCCATTTTTTTCCCAAAAATAAAAGTTCAATTTCATTTTTTCCTAAAAAAGATTCACAAACATTTTATTTACCTTGAAAATCACCAAAATAATTTTATAGATACAATATAAAATCAATAGATATTGAATATTTTTACAAAAATATCACTAAACATCTTAAAATTTGCATATTAGAGAATAGTAAGGTTTCCCAAGTTTTCTAAATTTTAATGCAATTTGTTTTTTCAATGGTTCGTTACTTCTTAGACACTTGCGTTGCCTTTCTCCATGGCTTCATATCTGAGATTGAAATTGCTACATCGCTATCTATATGAGATTGACATCTATATTTAAAAAAACCCATCTACCAAATTACACAAATCACCAACCACTATAACTACTAGTGCTCTAAAAATTCTCTTCCAATACATAGTTCATCAATTAATTAATGTGCATTTTTCCTCATATTTATGTGTGGATAGATCATTCCACACTTCACTTTCAACAAATCATGTAGCCTCGCATAACTCATCATCAATTGACTAGAATTTGCACCAAAAGGGTGCAAAGACATGTCGATAGAAGTGTTGATGAATGTAGAGTGACGCAAAGGTAGCACTAAAGTATTGGTAAAGTATATCTTTCCAAGTGGATAAAAGTGCATTATAGAATCTACAATATATTATATTTCTATCACCGAACTCATAACTAAACTAGAAGCAATCTTCGAGGAGACATCATTGGGATATTCTAACATCTTCTTTGAAAGAGATTATGATGAGAGGTTGTTTGGACAGGGGAGAAAAAAAAGCAATTAAGAAACACACATTTCATAGGGTGCTCAAAAGCCTAAGCAAACTGAATTGGTGTTCTTCTCTGTTGCAATTTAAGGACTCCCTTGAGTATTTTTATCATGTTGTGATTTGGATGGGAAACAAGTGGATTAAGTGCTTCCATTATTTTTTCAATGTTTAGAAAAAGAAGCTTGGAGGACTAGATAGGTTCAAAAGGACAAAAATTTGTTTTCAAACAAAACATGGAAATTTTAAAAACTTGATGCCTATTGGAATTTTAGGGAAAAACACAAATGATACACTTAACTCCATTTATTGATATAATTCATCTCCATATTAAATAAACCTAATTAAATAATGACATACTTAAATGATGTGATAATTAAATATAAAATAAATAAATATAGGTAAAATGTAAGATCCAAAACCTTAATAATTTAGTCATATCTAGCACATTCTAGTGTTCTCAATAAAAAGTCATTCAGTGATAAACATGAACATAGACGAGATCTAGAACTACAACACTTTATCCATATTATTAGCTGAAAATAGTACATGCCCATACAAAGTGTAGGAGCCCCTACAATGGCATGCACAACTGCTCATCAAAAGAGAAAAATAAAGACTAAAGCATAATCGTGGACCCTGGTTGGATCCACCAGACAAAATTCACCACGGGGTTTTCATCCCGAGACCAATGCTAGAACTGGCCACGCCAATTTCTAAACCAAAACACAATAAGATAGATAAAACCTGAATGAATATAAATGCCTAGCTTCTATCCCCTTTTATAGGTTTTATGGACCTTATTTTATTATTTTTCCTTGAAAACCATCAACAAATACCATGGGAAATTACCACGATAACACCATGGACCGATTCCATCCACTTTGACCAAATCAAGAGAGGGAATATTACAAATCCTCCTGCCCAAATATTTCGTTTCCTCAAGCAATCCACTTCTATCCACAACAGAAGCATTTGTAGATTGATATCAGGATCTCATACAACTCGATGTATTGTTCCATCCCTCCATGTTGAATGGTCCTGAATGGATCCTTCGATACCTGGATCCCAAACAATCCTCTAACCAATCCTTCCCTCGATAGATTTACTTGGATCCAATAAATCCTTTGGCCAATCCTGCTTCCAATGGATTCTCCTGGATTCCAATGCCACCTAAATCCTGGGACCTGTGGGTTATGGTACCATTTCAACCCATCATCGTTGCCCGCGCCCAATGACCCATGCTCTAATTTTCCTTTGGCTATGGGTATCCTCCAAAGAATAAATCCCTCAATAGAATACCAACTCATAATCTCTCGCCAATCCATACTTGGGAAAGGATGAATATCTGAAAATCTACTATGTTGATGTTGTTTGATGCTCGATTCATGCTGCTCTACTTGGTTACCCAACATGATGTATTTGGAGAAATTTTCCCTGCTCTTCTCAATGTATAAAGGTGGGATGTTGGTGTTGCAAGCCTTATCTATGTATTCTTATAGAGCGTTGCTATGGGACACCCAGTTGTACTCCTCATACTGCCTTGTGAGGGACTTGAGTTGTTCCTCAACACTAGATAGCTTGGCCATTCATTTGGCACATACCCCTATGAGTTCCTCAATTTTTATGTTCTTTTGTAAGACCGGGTCTCGGAATGTCTAGACTCTTTTCTTCAACAACATAAGATCTGTCTCGATATGCATTATCATTTTCCGAAAGTATTTCACTGGAAATTCTAGTGCCTTGTTGAATGTCTCTATATGTCTTTGTATTATCTTTTATTTTTATTATCAACAAAATATAAATATATAGTTAAATGTAATAATTTTACTATTAAGGGGCGAAATGTATTATGCTATGGTTTCCCACAGCTATTTTGTTTCCGCCGCCACAGATGTTGAGACTACTCCAACATCTGATACTCCTTGTTCCGTCTCCATTGCCATGGATGAACCCTTGGCTGCACCGGTTGCAGCTCCCCACCGAGAGGAGGCCCCGACCTTGCTGAAAGCTCCACAAAGCTTTGTTGTTGCCGCCATTGTTGAGGGATCACTCTTGTCTGATGCTACTACCTTGGAAGATCACACCGCCACAAACATCTTTGTTACCACATACGTTCCACAGAAGAACCTCTTGCGGCAATGTGTGAGCAGTGGTCCTGGAGATATAGCAAGGCTGCAGGAAGTTCGACTTACAGAAATTTCTATTTCTGTTTCTGATCACTCAATCGTATATAGGAAAGGAGCTCGCTAAAATTTGAAGGAGGGTGTTGTGGACAGGAAGGGAGCTCTCTGCAATTTGAAAGATTTCAATTCCCTTGCAGACGAGAATAGGAGTACTCCCTTCCCCAAGGTGACGTAGCTGGACGCTAGCAAGGGGTGGAGTTAGGTTAAGGCTTGTGGCAGTATCAGCCAGCTCCCACTGAAAATCAACTTGCAGTCCCACCTTGGCACGCAGGCCCTTTGATTGATATCTAGTGGATAATGAACCCCTGGCTCCCTATCCACTACTTTTTGGATTGCTTTTCAGATTCATATAGTCCTTCTATCCGGAAAATCCTTACAACTATGGGTTCTTTCAAAAGATCTGGTAAAATATCTCTTGCTCGCTCTGAAACTCAAGCTAGGTATTCCTTCAGCCTCGCAGCATCTTTTATACAGAGTTAAACAACTTGAGTACTATTTACCTCTCTCATTTTATCATATTGAAAAGGATGCCTTTGTGATTCTCTCCCTTCACCTACGAGGAGGAGCTGTAGGACAACCTTCTTCTTCACAAGCCTTCTCCTACAAATATGTTGTCCTTTCACAGCCTCCTAAGAAGAATACTCTACATCTAGAGGCCCCCAAGCCCTTTTTGGTGGATAAATCAGAGGATGTGCCCTCCATAGAAATTTCCCACGCGAATCTTGAAAACCAGCACCAAAAATTTGTATAATCTGCCATTATTTTTCATTTCAATGGATTATGGACTCGCTCCATAGATCTGTACCAATCTATTCACTCCACCTAGACCAACAATTGCAAGGTGTTCCTCTGCTCAAAGGACTTCTTCATTTTCTTTTAGTGAGGACTATCAAAAAGCCTTACCTGGTGGTCCATGGTTTTGGGGAAATGTAGGGCTACTCCTAACCCCCTGGTTCCCAGACTTCGATCCCTCCACAACAGTCATCACCAAACTTATCATTTGGGTCAAGCTTCCAAATTTACCCCCTCATCTTTATCACTTCTCTTTCTTCCAAAGTATCGGAAACTCTTTGGGACAATTTCTTACTATGGATCCCTCCATAGCAGAGAAAGGCCTATACACATATGGCAAAATCTGTTTGGATATTGACTTAATAAAAGTTTCACCAGATCAAATTCATCTCAAAATGGGGGATTTCCTCTGGTCTCAAACCTTGGATTACGAGAACACTGCATTTCGATGTTGTCACTGTCATGAAACAGGGCATGTTCAAAACTCCTGCATTGTATTCCTTGCTCAAAATAAGAAATGACTTAAAAAATCGAAATCTAAAAGCTGGAAACCTTCGGTTCCACCCCCCATGGATGACATTGACTACCTCAGCTCAGATGAGGAGGATATTGAAGAGGATGAGGCAACTGCGTCACAAGATACGGAAACAAACTTGGAAGACCTTGGAGAGCTGAATGCTTCCACGAATACTCAGAAACATGCTCATGATTCTGCCTCCTCTGACTCAGATAAGGAGACTCCTCCCTTGAACATCAACACTCTTCAGGTGGTCTCAGCCCAATCGCCCAAGGACAACTGGGTCAAAGTTATGAACAAAAAATGAGGAAAGAAATGTTGTATCAAGGATTCTACCCATTCTCGGTAAATTCTTGTTTCTGTTTTCTACCCAACCTGGGTATTTTCTCGTGTATGTCTCTCATGCTTCACTTGTTTCTCTTCTGGATCTGCTATGTTCTCTCTTGGCTACGATATGGGATCGAGGTTGACTGTTCATTTCCGGTTTCCCAATTATCTAGTTTCTCCTGCTTGTAACTCCATTTGTACCATATTCTTTTAATAGAATTAGTCTTATTCAGAAAAAAATAAAATAATTCTACTATTTAAATATAGAAATAAAATTAAATACATTCTATTATAATTAAAATATATATATAAATATTTAAAAATATATTTTTCAAATGTTATAAAAAATAATTTATTTTATTTATCAATGATAACTCATTATATATATATCTATATATATATATATATATTGATGGAAAGAAACAATTTCATTCATGTCTGGCACTTATATATATATATATATATATATATATTGATGGAAAGAAACAATTTCATTCATGTCTGGCACAAAGGAGACTGGTAACTGCCTTACAAATCTATTCAAAGGGACATTTTGCTAGCTTAACCACAAAACGTGACTTAGAGAGTGTAATAAAATTGAACTTATAACCTCTTAATAACACAAATATTTTAACTACAAAAACTTAACCATTAAATAACCCTTTCAAATGCAATCAACGTGTTCATATCATTACATCCATTATTGTTTGAGTCAATAAGCGAGACGTACCTAGAATTTCTTTGTGGCAAAGTCCAATGATTAAACTAAGTGGTAGGAATGCTAGCTATGCGGCCTTGTTTGCTTATGGTTTTGTTTATTTAAAAAAAAAAATTAGAATATGATAGAAAAAATAACTAGTTTAAATGTTTCACCTTATTCCTGTTTTTCAAATTTTGAAATATTCCCCCAAAAAATGACAATATATTTAAAATTTCAATCGCCCAAGACATTTAAAATTTCTTCACCTAAGGTATGATGTTACAATACCCAAGTCCTACTTCCCTCTTACACCACACCTCTCTTTCTTGGAACGAACACCTGCACTAACATATTAATGCCACATATGAGAATATTTGTTTTATCTATTTGGAAATGCAGAATAGTCCAGTCAAGGGATAGTGGCATGAAGCCTAACAGATGTCGTGAAGCTTATAAATGTATTAAGTGGATGCAATGTTAGAATTATTAGTTTTCTTTCTTCTTAAATATAACTAATTAGTTTTATATGTAGAGTCGTGTAAATTTAGAGTGTCGGTTAATCGAGTTAAGTTGGGTGAGTTCGAGTTAAAAATTATTTTGGGTAAAGTTGAATTTAGTGTGGGGTTGCATGTCAAAGTTATTTTGAGTGAGTAGCTAGTCGTAAAGGTTAAATACCCTTCATCGGGTTAATTGTAATCATCAAGCTTGTGTAATCAATTTAATAGTCACATATCATGTTATTGTGTGTGAATTTTATGTTATCTTGTGTCTTTCCTCCTCTGCCTTTCCAACAAATTGGTATCAGAGCCAAGGAAGGAATATAAGATCCATGGAGCCTGCAAAGCCAATGAGAAGAGGAACAAGTGAAAAAGGCTAACAATTTTTTTTAGATTGTGTTGTAGGATTGTCGCATGTTTAATATTTAAAAGGTGTGACAAAGAAAAGCGACAACCGAAAATCACAAGTGTTAAAGGTGCGAAATTTTGGTTCAAACTTACGAAACTATGAATTTTTTGTCTTTTTCTCACGTTTGTGTCGAAGGGCATGAAAGTTGGGAGTAAATAAAAGGTGAAAAAAACATTGTTCCAAGGTTTGTTTTAAAGACTCATGTGGATTATTTTTGAAAAATTATACAAAAAATATTCTAAATGCTCAAGTGGTATTTTCAAAGTAGTATTTAAGAATCCTTTTAAGTTTATTAATTAGGACGATAGGCCTTCCTTTAGAATTATTCCACTTCCAAATTTATTCTATCCTTTTCATTGTAATTTGACACATTTCTATTGGTGGGCTCTTGGGTGGCAGTGCCATGAAACAAATCGATGACGGGAAGGGGTTCTGATGTCTATTCCACTTCATTGACATGTATCTAATGGTATTGCGTCGTGGTCTTCAGTTACACGAAGAACAGTGGAAGTTTCAGTTATGGGTGGAGAGATACCTCCGAATGAGAACCCTCTTCTACGTTTTTATAGGTAAACTATTTCTCTTTGATAGGGCTCTAATTCAGGGAAGAGTTCCTTTCGATTGGGAAGTGGAGTCAGAAATCTTAAGACGGAGGTCAGGAAGGAGGGTGAATCAGGTCACAAGGTTTTTTCATTGAATCCTCCACCAATTATTCAAGCTAGAAACGATGACAATTTAGGAAATTCTTCTATCTGCAGGAGAAATGTAGGGTTGTTTCAGAAGATAAAATATTTTCTGCAGGGAAAACACCTAGAGAAATCAACAAATTTGCGGCAGAAACAATGTTCAACATTAGGGTATTTAATTCGGCATCCAGAGCAAGGTAGTAAATAAAAGTTGTGGAGTGCTAGTGTTGCAGTCGATAGGACTAGGGCATCATCATGAGGCTCAAATTGGTAGATCTATGGAGATACAGAAGACGAGAGTGATTTCCTCACATTTCAATATAGTGTAAGCTAGAAATACATTTGAATGTTGGACTAAGTCCGATTTAAATTTGAATACTGTTCAGAAATGGAAAATTTTGTATTTGTGATTCTAAATGTATTGATATTAGCTATGGTGGCTTCTAAGGTGTAGTCCCTATACATGGTAAGTTTGAGTTTGGTGTGGTACGAATCCTCTACGTGGTGCATGCAGGAAGATTTTGAAGATATGCAGTGAAGACATTCCATGTTACCCTTCTTGGGAGTGCACTAACGGCTCTACAAGTATAAAACTGTGGGAATGGAAGGTCAAGTTCGTTGCGCAGTATCTGGTATGGTGGTTTATAAGGTGAAGTAGTTTTACATGGGAAGCTTGTGTTTAGTGTGGTGTGGATCCTATGCATGGTGGATCCTATGGTGCAAAAGGTATTAATGTGGATAGGCGCATCTCGAAGTAGTGTTTTCCAGGTAAAAATCTTTTGTATTATTGCTTGAAAATTGTCGAAGAGATAAAATATTAGTTCATTACTCTATACATTTGGTATATGTAACATGAGCTTATGGGTTTTATTATACATTCTAGATTTGGAACAATGCCACGGGATATTTATAAGATAAATTTCTTAATAATTATGAGTATCCTTTCTATTTGGTGAGAACTACCTTTTGTTTAATGCATAATATTTAAATAGATGCTTGATTGGAGGCCTGAATGTGTGTTTTATCAGTTGTAAAATGTGGCAGATATTTAAGTATTTTACTATGTTCAGTTTATGTAACATGATGCTTTTAGATTTTATTGTGCATGTTGGAATTGGAAAAATACTATGGGATATTAATTTACAAATTTCCTCTTAAGCATCATAAATAATCTTTTTATCTGATTGATGCCTCACTATGTTGAAGATGATGTTATTTGATTAGATGCTTGATTGTTAAGCTGAATGTGTGGTTTTGTAAATGTGTCTGGCACCATTTTGTTATGTTAACTTAAATGAAGAAGTTGTTCAGTATGGATGTGTCATGCATCATTTAAGATTATTAACTCTCTTGACTCCACAATTTATATTTTTGTTATATGTATTTCCCATTCATAATATCACTGGATTATTCAAAATATAAAATGAAATCGTGAATTTGATTTTTATGCGTTGGGTGGTAAACAAAGAGTTTATCAAGCATGTTTTAGAATTCCTAATTGAAGTTTGAACATTATCTAGGTCTGCTAACAAGGCAATTGAAATAATCCTTACAACTTCTCATTGACTTGTCATGTAATCATGTTTTATTTATTGCTTCCGGAGATTATAATTCACTAATATATCATGCTTTGTATTATGATTATTTATATTCCTCAAATATAATGCAAAGGTAAAAATTTATCATGACACATATTATTCCTTTTGAGTACAAAGAGGCATGCCCCTTTATATATATGTTAATTAATTCATCTTTGATTATGATCTTGAGTGATTCTGTAAATCATAATTGAAAATTTTGTGGAGTTGTTGATTTGGTCTGGAGTCTGACTCTCTGCTAATAAGTCAAACTCCTAATGACCAAGAGATATGCATGCAATTTTTAAGTTGCTAGTCAAATATTAACCTGTGAGTAACTTGCAGGCTATTAGCTACCTGGGAGTCTACCTTTTGGGTAGATTGAATAATTCGTTGGTGTCATAAAAATGCCAAAAAAGGTTTCTGAGTGGAACTCATATACTCCAACCTTTCCAAGTGTTTCTACATTATGGTTAATCATGAGAAAAAATATTCTCACATTGTAGCCCTAATAATATGGTATTTGTCTCTATATTGTTTTCTAGAATGGCATGGGGAAAATATAATTGAACCGTGATTTTAGTATTGTATTGAATTTGGATTAGAATTAATTATAAATAATTGTAGGCAATACCACTCATCACTTGGGAGCTATTGTTAGTATACATGATTCCATTTAGAAGGTTGTATATTTTATTGGCTTGAAAAGCTCCTATCAACGTCATATTTGGTAAAATTGGTGGTGACATCAATGAGTCTTTATTGCAGGCTCTATCTGGAAATGCTATGAAGAAAGAAATGGAATATTGAATATGATGATTATCAAGGAAATGAATTTCGAAATTTTCCATTGTAAGTTAGGGCCATATCCAAGTTTTATCATGAGCATGATTTTGAAACTGGATACGTGGTCATACCCCGACAAAGACTAGATTACAAGTAATATGAAATTTCTATGAAATAACCACCTCTAAAAATTGTCTTTTCCTAGTAGTTGCAGGTTTATTGACTCAGTATTTAGGAGAAATCCTGGCAGGAGTAGTGAATAAAATTTCAACTGAAGGCATTGTTAGTTTCTGATTGAGAAAAATGGAGGAATTTTCTGAGAGTAAGTCCTTATTGTGTGCTTATTGGTAGAGAATCCATTGTACATGTTGCAAGATCAATAAATGAACATGATATGAGGGAAATTCTCTTAGGATTAAGACTGAAATCTGTGTCTTTCTTGGGTTGTTGTGATTTTATTTTTTGAGCATGTTAAACAAAATATATCACATTGTTTTTTTCAAGCCCTCTATGAGTGTAAAATATGGCCCTTTGTGTTGACTCTTTATCTTATGTACTTTTTCTTAGTAACAAATAAACTCGACCATTTCTTTGTATTTCACTTCTCTAGTGGCAGGAATAGGTTAGCCAACCTACAATGGGGCAGAGTTAAGTCATCATACCAAAGAGTGGTCAGTTAAGGTTGTGTGTCCAATGCAGGATGGATAATGTCCTCATACTCAAACGTGTTGGATAATGTCTTGATATGGTGACATGCTCAATCTTGTTGTTTCCATAATTTTTTTTGCTTTCCAATAGTGATATTGGTTCACCTTTACTATTCTTTTGTGTTTTTCATCAATTTTATTGTCATAAAGGAAGGCACATCCCAAACTAGCTCTTCATCGGCATAAGAAATCTTGCCATGTATAGTGACTCCAATTAATACGCCTACAACTAAAAATATATCATTCAAGATGCTCAATCCCTACTGAAATTATTGGTTAATCCAAAACAGAGCATCCACAAAGAGACACAAATAGGATTGTTAAATTGAAAAAAAAATTGGTTTCTATAATCAAGCAAATAATATTTGATATATTAAATTAGAATATTTTCTTTTTCTTTTTCTTATCCACCACTAAACATACGAGATATCATTGATGTTTTGAATTATAATATATGTTTTCAAACATGGGAAATGAGTTAACGACACTTCAACCCAACATTAAAGGGGCTAAAAAATATTTTTAAACATTAAGGATACAATATAGATTTTCATGAAAGTGAATGAAGGTTGGAATTGTATATATATTAAAAAAAAAACAAAAAAAAAACACACATTCCTTATATTTTACATGAGGGTAGAAATGAATCTAAGGCTTGGAAAAGAGTTAGAGATGCATTCTTAAGCAAACAAAAGAGGGATATTTTTTTTTGTTTCTGAGAAGAACCCAAAATATCATTGAAGATTAAATTTAATGCATGAATTTTCATCTTCAAAGGTTGACCTTGCTACCTTCGAAAGCCAAATAACCCCACCCATAAAAAAACACCAAACAAGGGAAAAACCTTAAAATCAAGAACCAAGATGAGATACCATTATCCCTAAATGAAAAATGCAAAACATATGGCATACATGTCTACAAATATGTTCCTCATACATATCTTACAATTTAACAAACCTATCAATGTCTTTTTGCACCTTTTGGGGAAATTTCTAGTTTATAAATGCTTTTTCGAAAGGGTTACAAAACAAGGATTTTCTAGGTTTTATTATAAAAAATTTAAAAGGAAAGGACTTTGGTTTTATAAAGATTTTATAAAAATAATATTAAAGGTGCTTTAAAAGATTTTTAAAAGGGGCTTTGAAAATCTTATAAAAAGGAGGGTTTTATTATTTGAAGAAAATATTTTTTTTAATATGGTTTCATTAAGTTTCTAGCTACAATTTCCACCATTTACAAGGAAGAATTATGATGTGTGGGTCATTAAGATGGATACCACGTTATAGGCTCATGATGTTTGGGAGTATGTCACGGATGAATTTCCAAAACCTAAACATGAAGCAGCTGAATGATCCCTCGCTAAAGCAAAGAGGGAACAATTGAAGAAAGACAAAAAGAAGAATGGACAAGTGTTGCAGTTTATCGAGAAAGGAGTGGACCTAGCATTGCTCCAGAAGATTATGATCGTATCATCAACAAAGATCACATGGGAGAATTTGACAAAAATTTATAAAGGTATGGCCAAAGTAAATATTGCTAATTTGAAGAATATTAGGAGATATTTCGGAAGTTTGTAGATGAAGGAAACAAAGGACAACGATTCATTCATGAATCAGGCCTTGATTTTTGTGAACCAATTAATTATTTATGGTGATGATGTAGAATATAAAACAATGGTTGAGAAGGTCCTCGTATCTTTTTCTACCAAGTTTAGTGTTGTAGTAACATCCATAGAAGAATCAAAGGATTTGGCAATGTTGAAGGTTGATGAGTTGATGGGATCACTTCGATCCCATGAAGCAAGGATAAACATAAATAAGGATTCCACCTTGGAAGCTACTTTTAAAATCTAGGTTTCTATTTCAAAATACAGAGGTCGAGGAGGAGGTAGATCGGGAGGAAGAGGACGATATAGAAGACATGGTGCTCAGAGAGATGGAAGAGAAGAGTAGGAACATGAAAGTGGAAGCAATGGTAGAAGCACCAACAAAAATCAAAGAGTTGACAAATCCAAGATGAGATGTTATTATTGCAAAAAATTTGGTCATTATGCCCATGATTTCAAGAAGAGGATAGTTGATCAAGTAAAGAAGAGAGTTAATGTAATAACAATAATATTGACTCCATGTTCCTAGCTTGCTATACCATGCATGAACCTTCTAATAATATGTGCCTATTAAACAGTGGTTGCAGTAACCACATGACAAGAAACAAGAATTTGGTTGCAAACTTGGATCAATATGTTAAGACAAAGGTAAAGTTGGGCACTTGAAACACTGTGAATGTAGATGGAAAAGGAATGGTAAACATTATAACCAAGTACGGGGAGCCAAAGATGATATCATAGGTGTATTATATCCCTGGTCTTAAACATAATTTGATAAGTGTTGGTCAATTTATGCAGAATGGATATAGAGTTAGTTTTCAAGGACAAGAGTGTGTTATATATGAAAATCCCCCAAGAAAGTAGTTGATAGCCAAGGTGTAGATGATGAGGAATAAACTCTTTCTGTTCATCATGAATTATAATGATCAGGTCAGTTCTTTTACGATTGCATGTTCTAATTATTACTGGTTATGGAACTTTAGGATTGGACACTTGCACTTCTTTGGTTTAATATTGTTGCCGCATAAACAACTGGGTAGAGGATTACCTCCTATCAAAGAACCTTCTAGTACTTGTGAGTGTTACATCTTGGGAAAGCAATGCCATGAGATTTTTCTGAAAGAGTTGCATACATAGTAAAGCAGGCACTAGAGTTAGTTCATACAAACTTGTGTGGACCTATGAGGACACAGTCGATTGGTGGAAGTTGTTACTTCCTCACTTTCATTAACGATTTTAGCAAAAATACATGGCTTTATTTCCTGAAGCAGAAGTCTGAAACTTTTGCAAAGTTTAGAGAATTCAAAGCCTTAGCAAAGAACCAAAGTGAGTATCATATCAAGGTATTGAGATCAGATCATAATGAAGAATACAACTCAAAGGTATTCCATGCTTATTGCCAACAACATGGAATTAGAAGGCAGTTTACAACTAGATACACACCACAATAGAATGGTGTATCAAATAGAAAGAACATAGCCATTATGAATATGGCAAGGAACATGTTGAAAGGAAGAAACTTGTCTAGCGAGTATTGGGAAGAAGTAATTGCATGTGTTGTTTATGTGAAAAAACAGATCTCCTGCAAAGAGTGTGATGAAAAAAGTACCATAAGAAGCATGGTCAAGTATGTCTTATTGCGTATATCATCTTGGAGTGTTTGGATGTGTAGCTTATGCAAATGTGCCTGGAGAGCTAAGAGGCAAGTTGGATGATATGAGTGAAAAATTCATATTTACTGGTTATAGTGAGCAATAAAAAGATTACAAATTGTATAACTCTGTCACCAAGAAGACTATCATCAACAAATAAGTTTTTTTCAAAGAACAAGAGTCATGTAATGAGAGTATAGACAAAAAATTGGATGCAAGAGTATCATTTATGGAAGAAGATGATGTGGCATAAAAAGAGCAACAAGAATAATAGGACAAGATACCAAACAGAGTCACACCATTAAGGACTCCAATATTTTCTGAACAACGTGGATGTTCAAGTAGATCGATCGACTGAAATTACCTCAACAATCAATAAGGTGATCAATCAAGCAATGGTAAGATAAAAATTAGAATTATGAAAGATATTTATGATGATTTGGATGTTATTTCAAATTTTGCATTGTTATCTTTCCAACCTTCTTCGTTTGAAGAAGCTATCAAAGATGAAAATTGAGTGCAAGCCATGGATGAAGAAATTGAAGCCATTGAAAAGAACGATACATGGGATTTGGTTGATTTACCAAATGATAAAATACTCATTGGTGTAAACTTGGTGTACAAGACGAAGTTGAATGAGAAAGGAGAAGTTGAAAAATTTAAAGCAAGGGTTGTAGCAAAAGTGTTCTCAAAACAACTAGGAATAGATTTTGGAGAAAAATTTTCTCCACTATGCAGATTGGATACTGTAAGAGCAGTCATAGCCACAATAGCTTAGAAAAAGTTGAAATTGTATCAGATGGATGTGAAATACTCCTTCTTGAATGGGATTCTAGAAGAAGAAATCTATGTGCAAGAACCTATATGATATGAATTTGAAGGATGAGAAGATAAATTTTATAGGTTGAAGAAAGTGCTCTATGCACTCAAGAAAGTGCCAAGAGCTTGGTATGAAAGAATTGATAGCTACATGATCAAGAATGGATTTTGCAGAAGCAACATTGAGCCTATCTTGTACACAAAGGTAAATGAGCATGGAAAATTTTTGATTATTTGCTTGTATGTGGATGCCATGATTTAAATTGGTGATATTGAATTGGTTGAATTTAAAGCATTCATGAGGAAATAATTTTAGATGACACATCTTGGTCTTAAGAAATATTTTCTTGGCATATAAATTGAACAATCATAAAAATAAATCTTTATTTTTCAAAATAAATAGGCTAAATATTTTCTAAAAATATTGAAGATGGAAAATTACAAACCTACTCCTACACCAGTTGCAATAGGCACACCATTAAGCAAGGATGATTAAGGATCAACTGTCAATAAAACTCTATTAAAAATGTTGGTTGACAACCTCATGTATCTCACAACTACAAGACTAGATATTATGCAAGGATTGAGTTTGATTTCTAGATTTACAGAGACTCCAAAAGACTCACATTGGAGAGAAGAAAAAATAATTCTGAGATACATAACTAGAACTATAGATTGTGGCATATTTTATGCGAGCACGAAGGAGAAGGATTTGGTTGGATACACCAATAGTTATTTTGTAGGAAATTTGGATGATAAGAAGAGAAATTTTCGTTACGTGTTCCATCTTGGTTCAAGTGTGATATCATGTACATATAAGAAGAAAACTATTGTGACAATTTCATCAGCAAAAGAAGAATATGTAGTAGCGACATCAAAACCATGTCAAACAATGTGGTTAAGAAAATTATTGGATGGACTCAAGCAGAAACAATATGGATCAACAACAATATATTGTGACAACACTTCAACCATTACAATCTCCAATCATAGTGTGTTTCATGAAAAGAGAAAGAATATTGATACAAAATATCACCTCTATCAAGAACTTGTGAGCAATGGAAAACTTTACTTGAAGCCTTGTAAATCAAGCGATCAATTGGCTAATATATTCACTAGGCCATTAGAAAAAGATGTATTTGAGTTTCATAGAGGAAACTTGGGTGTTGTAAGCCTAGTTGAGACTTATTCTAGCAGGCATGTTTGAGTTGTCCTGAGCCATGTCTAAGTTTAATGGTCATAATTTAACAGGATTGTTAAAGATAGCTAATTACTCCCACATGCAGAGTTGTCTAAATTTAGAGTGCCATTTAACTGAGTCAGTTTGAGTGAGTTCGAGTTAAGTATTATTTTGGGTAAAGTCGAATTTATTGTGTGGTTGCATGTCAAAGTTATTTTCAGTGTGTCACTAGTCGAGAAGCTTAAATACTCCTCATCAAGTTCATTATAATCATCAAGTTTGTGTGATCAATTGAATATCCGCAAATAATGTTTTTGTGTGTGTGAATTTTTTGTTATTTTGTGCCTTTCCAACACTTCTTTCTTAGGAGCCCTGACGTCTTAGCTAGAACTTGCCAAGTTTCCATGACTGTAAGATAGTTAGTTTTGATGATGGTTAAGATACGACGATGATGTTGTTTATGATTATGGATCCTCTACCCCTTCTGTTTACCAAAGGTTTGGAAAGAGTTACCTAGTGTGATCTATGGAACGTATGGTTTAGTGTGATAATTTGTATTAAATAAAATAGATTTGCATATAAATATGTCTCTGCCAGAAAGATGGAAGACTATATCATTTATTGTTATAATATATATAAAGCAAATAACAACAAAAAACTTTACAGATAAATTATTCTTCACTAAAAAAAAATCATACATACCCATAATATGTTCCAAAAAAGGAGGGGAGTTTGCCACCACTCAACTTCCTATTACATTTAAGAGGGGATTATGGTATGGCTATCCCATCTCATGCAACCACACATGTTAATTGGCATACATCCCTTGAGATAAAGATAGTAACTCTCATTTTTTCTTTGAGCTCTTGGCCCATTTTTTGTGGAAATATGTTCTTTTGTAGCCTCTATGACATTCCCCACTGCAATTGGGATATTTCTTTGGCTTTGTGGAAACTTTTTCTCTATTGCATGGATTTTTGTTCTTTTCAACCCTTAGACACACTCCTGTTGCAGGTGAGACATCTTCCCCACCATGTTGGTTCTATGGGAACTCAGTTGCATGAAGGTTTCGGTTCCTTGGAGGTTGGCCTTCCTTACATGCATTGAGTGTTGATCCTTCAATCATGGAGCAAGATGATAATGGATAAGGAAGCAACTTATGCAATGTGGGAATTAATGATAACAAATAACAAAACCGGGATGAGAAGTGGTTGGCAAGGATTCGATTTTTGTTAACAACATCTCTACATCCAGTGGGAAGACAATCGTGGGGTAATATTTTATATCTCGAATCTCTACAATAATCTTAGTTTGTTATTTTTGTCATGGTGGACTTTGGTTTATGGTATGTGTAATTTTTAATAGTACCTACTTTCATTGGTGTGCTAAGGATTTACGGTTGTTGGATGTCGGATGTTATTATTCTCTTGAACTCTATCAAATTCTTTCATTAGTTTCCCCTTTTATTGGGATTGAGCATCTATAATATCAACAATAAATCCACCATGCAAATTGAAAATGGAAAAATTGTGTTTTATAATATTTTAAATTCAAATTAACCAAACATATATATTCAAGTTTCTATAACCAACATTGTTTTTTATTTAAAAAATATTTCATTTTATCTTAAAATAAATATGTGTAACTTTCCATTTTATTTTAAAATAGATATGTTTAAATACCCATCCACCGTGAAATGAACCTCTCCACAAAAATATATAAAAAATGAATGACGTGAGTTACATGACTTACACTAGAACAAAAAAAACAAAAAATTGAAAATATGGACAAATGATCTCGATAGGAAGATTTGATATATGTATATATTGATGCAATGTGGTTGAGCTGTATTATATATCAAACATACTATGGATCTCATTTTTGTATCAATGCTCTTCTTCTAAGCTAGTTTGGTCTTGTTCTAAGCCTGTGACGCTTCAATTGAACCCTATGGAACTTGGAGGGTTGTTTTGGTATTCTGTGCTATTGGGAAGCAGTGTTCTCATTTTCTTCCTTTTCGATGTGTGAGGAGGAAAAAATACTACGGGCTTCCTCCAGATCCTCCGGGATGGCCTATTCTAGGAAATCTGTTGCAAGTGGGTGATAAACCCAACGAATCATTCTTCCACCTTGCCAACATATATGGACCGATTATGAGCCTCTCTCTCGGAATGAAAACCACAGTGGTGATCTCCTCTTCCACCATGGCAAAGGAGGTTCTCAAACCCCATGACCATATATAGTCAGGCCGAATCATGACACAAGTAGGAAAGGTTCTTTCCCACTACAAGATCTCCATAGTCTTTGGCTAATATGGATCCCACTGGCGCATGCTCAGACGCATATCCATTAACAAACTATTTTTTGTGAAGAGGCTGGAAGCTTTGCTACATCACAGAAAAGGTCAAGTAAATCAAATGATTCAACAGATTTTTGAAGACGTTGTGAAGCCTGGGAAGTGTGTGGATATTGGACACACCGTGTTCTAGTCTTTCTTTAATCTGTTGGGGAAAATTGTGTTTGGAAAAGATGTGTTGGATCCTTAGTTCACTGATAGTACTCAAGAGTTGAATATGCCCTTTCTAAAGTGATGGTGCTCTATGCAAGTCCAAATCTGGCAGATTATTTCCCCTGCCTTCAGTTCTTGGATCCCCGGGGCATGTACCGTAATATGAAGTTCTATTTCATACAGGTGTATGACGTTATTGACAAATTCATAGAGGATCGACTTGTTGCGAGATCAGATGAAAGTGAGGAGAGAATTTATGGTGAAAAGGATCTTTTGGACGTTCTGCTGGACATGAGAAGTGTTGAATTTATGCTCGACCATATCAAAGTCTACTTAGTTGTAAGCATTTTTGTTGTTTATTATATTTTATTTTTACTAACACAACTCTCTCCTCGGTGTAGGATATGGTATACGAAGAATTTTCGAATTGATGGAATTCCCCATGTTTGCTAATATCGTATTGCTCACCCTTCATTTATATTTGAATAATCAAATAATAAATCAAGCAAACATCATTTTCACTGTATTGATCCCCTTGCCTCGAGATAGAATTTTGATGAAAAATCTATTTAGGGTCATCTTTCTCATGTTTAGTCCCTTTTTTATTGCAGGACATATTTGGGGTTGGGAGTAATACCACCAAAACTAAAAGAGAATGGGCAATGACAAAACTCATCGGTCATCTGGAAAAGATGAAACAAGTCCAAGCCGAACTAGATGAGGTAGTGGATCATGACTGAATGGTGGAAGAACGTGACGTGGAGCGTCTCCCTTATCTCCGCACAATGGAGAAGGAAGTGTTCTGATTGCACCCCACGGTACCTTTTCTGATCCCTCACAGAGTCGATAACCATTGTGATATTGTGGGATTCGTGATACCGAAGCACAGTCAAATAATAGTGAACGTGTGGGAAATCGGAAGGGACCCTTGGATTTGGAAGCAGCCCTTAAAATTTATGTCGGATAGGTTTCTTGATAAGGAGAGGGACCGTGTGGAATACAAGGGGAAAAACTTGGAGCTGATTTCGTTCAGGGCAGGAAGGAGAATGTGCATGGGGCTTCCGTTGGTGATTCAAATGGTCCATCTACTGTTTGCATCCCTCCTCCATCCATTTGAGTGGACGCTTCCCGGAGTCATGAACTAGCACTATACAGTATCAAAAAAATAACAGAAGTAACAACATTCTCATGTCATTCTCTCAAAATGTCCCATTATAATATACTATAGATGTTCATTTTAAGATTGATTTTGGTTAAAATGCCACATATAATATGGAATAAATTGGCCTTCATGTAATAATAAAAGTAGAGAGTGGTTAATGCTCCATAGATGGACTCTCTACATGTTGATACAAGTTGATAATTCCAATACTACAACAATTATTGATCTTGCACAATATTAAACATCTCTCCTCTATTAACTTTTTGTGTGAATTTTGATAAGGTACCTATTTAAAAAAACTAAAAAATTAAATTAATTTTAATGTAGAGAAAAATTAAATTAATCGATTTTAAAAAAATATCAAATCAAGCACTGCTTACAAATAATTTCAGCCGCGGGACAAATTGTATCATTTTATTATACAAAGATGTCACTGTCAATGGTCATAGGGAGAGGAAACAACCTTAAATTTCAATTATATATTCACTTTTTGCGTTGATTCTGATAACGTACATGTTAAGAAATCTTAAAAATTAAATTAATTTTAATGGGGAGAGAAAAATTAAATTAATCTATTTAAAAAAAAATATCAAATCAAGCAATTGTTTACAAAAAATTTCAGCAGCACTACAAATTTTATTATTTTATTATACAAGGATGTCATTAGGTAGAGGTCATATGGTTGGTAAATAGAAAAGAGTCGTTATTAACAGTAAAGTAAAGTAGGGTAAAGGTTGTCTTATTCGATTAGATCCTATCAAGCGTCTCTTCACTTTTTTTTTGTTTGAGAGGTAACTACCTTACGCTTGATTAAATATTAATCTGTGTGTTGATTTTTTTTTTTTTAATATATAATAAAAAAACTGGAGAATTAAATTAATCCATTTAAAAAAATAATCTCAAGAACATTGAAATTACCCCATCTCTACCTGGCGATGCAAAGTGGTTTAGTTGTATGTGAATTATGTAATAATAACAAGTCATATATCAAACATATTATGGATCTCTTTTCGTATAAAGGTTCTTATTTAGATGGGTCCTGTTCAAATCTTGTTACCAGATAGTTGGACTCACTAATAAGGAATTGAACTTCTTATTAGTGTTATAATAGCTTGTTTTATTATCGTTTAACTAAGATTTTATAAAGATTGTTTTTAGCTATATTGAAATGGTGCATTTAAATTATTAGATATTTTCTTTTAGAAAATAGTGAAAAGGTTTTGAGTGGTAGGATTTATATTAACATAATTATTTAATTTTAGCATTAAGAATTAGAAATAATTAGTTGTCATATATGATTATTATTTTTTATTATTTTGAACTAGAAATTTTTTATAAAAATTATTTTGAGAATGCATTTTAGATTTATATTCCATTTTTTGACCATGTTTGACCTTTTTGGTCATGGTTGACCATGGTTACTCACTATTGAACATTGTTGGCCATGATCAAATTTTTATTGAATTAATAAAAAAAATAATAACTTTATTTTTAATAAATAAGATAATATTCTCTATATTTAATGTAAAAGTAAAAAATATATTGTAAAAAATATTTCAAATTAATTTCAAACTATATATAACAATTTATCAATCATAAATTTTACGATGACATTTATAATAAATATTTATTCTAAAAATACAAAATTATTATTTTTTATTTTTTAATGAAACAAACCTTAGCAACATTTGTTGCATGCAACTCTTGTCATTATTATATTATTAATGTTGTTAAGCTAATATTAATAATTAATAATGTAATTATAAATGTTGCTACTATTAATATTTATGTTAAGTTTTGTTAATATCAATATTTATGTTAATAAATAAGGTTGTTATGTTAATAAATAATCATAATCAACTAAGGTTTACCATGGTGAATACGGTTGAATATGATCAACCATGGTTAAACAAGGTCAAATAATAGTTCATAGTTAACCATGGTCACTTGCGGTTATTCTTGGACAAACACTGTCATGCATGAACAACCATAATCAATCATGGTTAGTCTTAGATAACATGGTCAGTCATGGTCAAGTGGCTAACCATGGTTGAGTGGACAACCATGGACAATTAATCCACCATAATCTGTATAATTTGAGTGCGTATTAATCCTGTGTGAAGGGTTAACTGAAATCGATGAGTTTTCGGTCCTTTGATTAAGGACGCAAGTGATATTAGCTTTTGATTATTCCGCATGTCGAAATCTTGAATTGAAACTCTGTTTGCTTGAAGCATAGTATTAAATGGAGCGGACAAGGGTCTGAAAGGAATCGATTGGCATAAATCGATATTGGTTTTTTTGTTAAAGTCACAATACATGAAATCATTGTATCTTATGATAAGATTGAAGAAGGAACAGCGTTACACAGAAACGCACGGGGAAAATTCGAATGAATTTGTTCTTAACTGAGACCGTGATGAATCTTGACTCCAAGGTCCAACCATTTGATAATGGGTTTGTAAGGTTCCGAATAGGGATTAATATTCTCCAAGGATTATGATATTAAAAGGCTTGGTTATGATTTATGTTTATTTGCCTCCGATGAGAAACATTTGGGGTTTCCGATGTTGAAAGAGGGCCGCATGCATTGTTTGAAATTATAGAACTTGATTGATTTGGTTTTAATGCTTCTGATATATATATTTATATGTAACCATCAGAGTGGCGTTGCGGAAGCATAATGGGCCTTTGACCCATAGGCCTTAGCTTCGAGTTTAAAGATTTGGATAATGAATTTGCAGTTTTGACATGAAAATGGAGCTTACAGGCTCATATGATTACATGAAAGGTGAACCTGCCTTATAGTGGGTTCGCTTTTCATCATTTATTATTTAAATTATTATATTACATTTTTATATAAACAAACCTATGTGAAACAAATGAATAATAGAATTTTATTTGAAAATATAGTATTAATATTTTTTCAACTTTAAACTATTTTAATATATATATATATATATAATTTCACAATAAATATATTTAATATTGATTTTAAAAAATATACAAAGAATTGTATCTTAGCAAATAACAAAGCTCCACAAAATTATTGTCACATTTATTTATTGGAATCTTCTTCATGCTTAGCATAGTTAGTGTTGCATATTTGCCATACAAACTTAACATCTAACCTTTTTATAAAATTAAGTAATAGATGTTATAATTCTATTAAGAAACATTTCATAAAAGTGTAACTATACACCCAAAAAAATTAACATTCCCCAAAAAAACCAATAGATCTTATAAGTACCATTTAGCCTTCCAATGGAATATTTAAGTACATCCAAATTGTTGTGATCGACCTGATCATGATAGTTGCTAAGGTCTGAAGGCATCTTTGAGCCACAGTTGAGGCTTATCTCTTGTTCGAATAAGATTTCTAGCGGTGAAAATTTTGATGCTTTTAATAAATTTTGATGATTGTACTGTGGCTGCTCGCGTTAAAAATTTGAAGGGTTTGCAGAGTTAGATTTATTCGGTATTATTAATACTTTGCAACATTAATGTAATCCTTCGTCACACTACCTAAATTTACTAATGGTCAATATCACTCACAGCTCAGGATAAGTGTTGATTAGCATGTATCCATTGTGCTCTTTTCTGAGTCACAATTGGAATTTTTTTTTCACGTCGAGGGTATGTTTTTTCAGTGTTTTCCAAACATATTAAATAAATTAAATAAATAATTTACGTAATAGTAAATTAGGAACATGGTTGATATGTATTGTGTCTGGCAACTTTGATATACTTTATGTCCTGAGTACTTACAACATAATTTAATCTGATGCAAACATATACATATATTCAGATGACCTCATAGGAACATCACATTAATTTTGCCACTGTTTGAAAGCTACACCTGTATTGACTATGGTGGATAACATATTACACAAATTAATTATAGACCCCGTCAATAATTAGATACCAGGAGTACTTTTGTAGTAAGTACATAATTGTAAAATCTAGACATTTTCCAATAAGTAGTCAAAATTGAGAGAGAGAAGTTATGGTGAAAAGGATCTGTTGGACGTTCTGCTGGACATGAGAAGCGACGAATTTACTGTCGACCATATCAGAGGCTACTTAGTTGTAGGCCTTTTTCTTGTTTATTATGTTTTGTTTCTACTCTCTCCTTATTATGGTATACAAAGAATTTTCAACTTTGATGCAGGGACGGCTTATGTTTCCTAATATCGTATTGCACACCCTTCATTTGCATTGGAATAATAAAAAAATCAATCAAGCAAACATCATTTTCACTGTATTGATCCCCTTGCCTCTTCGGATTGAATTTTGATGAAAACTGTATTTAGGGTCCTCTTTCTCATGTTTAGTCCCTTTTTATTGCAGGACATATTTGGGGCCGGGAGTGATACCACCGCAACTACAACAGAATGGGCGATGACAGAACTCCTCAGCCATCCGGAAAAGATGAAAGGAGTGCAAGCCGAGCTGGATGAGGTAGTGGGGCGTGAACGAATGGTGGAAGAAGGGGACTCCCTTATCTGTGCGCAGTGGTGAAGGCAGTGTTCCGATTGCACCCCGCGGTACCTTTTCTGATCCCTCACAGAGTCGATGAGCGTTGTGAGATTGCGAGATTCGTGATACCGAAGCACAGTCAAATAATAGTGAACGTGTGGGCAATAGGAAGGGACCCTTCGATCTGGAAGGAGCCCTTGAAATTTATGCCAGAGAGATTTCTTGATGAGGAGACGGGCATTGTGGATTACAAGGGGCAAAACTTGGAGCTGATTCCGTTTGAGGCAGGGAGGAGAATGTGCGTGGGGCTTCCGTTGGCGAGTCGGATGGTCCATCTGCTGTTGGCGTCCCCGAGTGGACACTTCCCCGAGGCATGGGTGCCAAGGAAGTGGACATGAGCGATGGGTTTGGACTCACACTGGCGAAGGCGGTGCCACTGGAAGTGATTCCAAAGCCGCGCCTACCTTCGGAAATGTATTGCTTACATTAAAGCATAACGGGACTGACTCTGCCGCAGTTCCTTCCTCAACGTAGCTTCTATCTTTTTAATACTTCCCACAATAAATTTTAGTCTTCAACCCGTGATTAGCTAATCCTTTTAATAGTTCCCACAATAAATTTGTTAGATTAAAGTAGAACGGGACTGACTCTGCAGCAGTTCCTTCCTCAACGTAGCTTCTATCTTTTTTATGACTTTAATTGTATCTGGTAATGACCATCTGCATCGATTCGATTGCTTGTTCTGTGATGATTTTGATGAGAATGGGGTAATGAACTGTTAGGTTTAAATCTCACATATGAAATAAAAAGAGATGATGTTGGGTAACTGAAAAAATAAATTATTTCAAAGGATATTCTAAGATGGGTTCAACACTAACAATATTATACTGTCAATAGACCAATCATTTAAGGGCCCATTCTACACTCGGTATGATCTAGATGTGTGTAGGTATGTCAAATACTTAAAAAATAATAAATTTTATTTTCTTTAATATCGACCAAAGAATTAACCTAATCTTAAATTATATATAACTTGAATATATAGATTATATATAACTTTTTTAACTTATTAATTGGATGAGATTAATTAATAAAATACAACTATGCATTATTTATGTAATTTGAATGGATAGTAAATTATCTCATTCATTTAATAATTGCTTTATTGTATATTGGAATTTGAATGGATCATAAATTTGTCTTTAACAAAAAAATTTATCACATTGAATTTTCAAATTAAGTAAAATTGTAAACATCTTTGCTCTTTACTAAAGTCTATAATACCATTTCTGAAATCAAAGGAAAATTTTTAATTCAACACAAACAATCAAAATCCAAAATCTTTTAATAGTTATTTTAATTAAATATTTGTAAAATGAATCTTTACAAAGAAAACCCATATTCTATGTATAAATTATAAATATTTCCCCATAAAAATGACAATATTTCAAAATATTAATTTAATGCAGATGTTAAAGTGTTACATGTAATGTAAGATTGTATGTAAACATTTTAATGTCGGCTCAATTGTAATCAACATACATTTAATAATTAATATATTTGTGAACACTCATAGAAAATATATAGTAAATAAATAAAAATATAAATAAACATGATGTATGGTAAATAAATATATTAGATGTATGGTAAATAAATAAATAAAAAATTATATTTACTCAAACTTTTTTATATTTAAAAAAACTCAAAAAAAGAGGCTTTATTTATATGAAGCCTATGGGACGAATACCACGGGACAAATTAATATTGATACCATTGGCTAAATACCATGTTAGAAATACAATATTTATAAAAGAAGTATGGTAAATAAATAAATATAAAAGATGTATAAAGAGGTAAGGTAAATACATAAAAATATATCAAATAGGATTAGAAATAAATATCTAATATAACAAGCCATGGGCCAAATACTATGGTAAATAAATAAAAATATAAATAAGCGAGAGGTATGGTAAGTAAATAAAACCTCTTTTCATATTTGTTGCATAATCTGCTTTATATTTATGAACATTCAAAAAAGATGTTTTATTTAGGTGAAACCTGTGGTCCAAATGCCATGGGCTAAATTATTATTAATACCATGCAAAAAAAAACATTATTAAGTGTAATATTAACTATAATTTTATACTAAAATATTATTATTATTAAAGCTATATTCATATTAATATGTTATAATATTAATTTAATTGAATTTAATAACTTTGAATTAATACAATATACAAATTTTATATTATAATATATATAAATATATCATGATATATATTAACTCTAGATATATATATGGGAGGGAAGAACAAAGATATAGAGTGATAGAGGTGGAGATATAGGGGGATTGACAAGGGAGAGATGGAGATAAACTAAAGGAAAGGGGAGAGGATGAATGAAGAGAGGGAGAGGGAAAGGAGTGAGAGAGGTAGAGAAGGGTAAGAAAGAGAGATGGAGACACAAATATGGAGGGGGAGAGAGAGACGGCGGAAGAGAGAGGGAGGTAAGAGAGAAAGGGAGAGATAGGAAGGACCAGAGAGAGGAATTGAGAGAGAGGACGAGAGAGGGATGGATAGAGAGATGGATTTGGAGGGAGAGATAGGAAGGGGAGAAGAAATACAAAGAGAGGTGAGAAGTGGAGAGAGAGGGAGTGAAAAGGGAGAGATGGAGAGAGAATGTGTATGTTTAGGGGTGAGATAAAGAGACAAAGAAAGATAGATGGAGGGAAGGGGGAGAGAAGGAGAGATGAAGGCATATGTAATGTAGTTTGAGAGAGAGAGGGAGATGGGGAAAGATAGAGGATTGGAGGGCATTGAGAGAGAGAGAGAGAGGGATGGGGGAAGACAGAGGGAGGTAGGAGAGAAAGGGAGAGAGATGTAGGATGAGAGAGAGGAGGAGAGTGATGGGGAAGAGAGAGTATTGGAGGGAGAGAGAGAGAGAGAGAGATATCATGGAAGAGAGAGGGAGGTAGGAGAGAAAGGGAGAGAGAGGAAGGACAAGAGAGAGGATTTGAGAGAGAGGAGGAGAGAGGGATAAATAGAGAGATGGAGTTGGAGGGGAGAGAGGTAGGAAATAAGAAATAAATAGATTAAAAAGTGGAGAGAGAGGAGTGACAAGGGAGAGATGGAGAGAGAGTGTATATTCTTGGGGGTGAGATAAAGAGACAAATAAGGAGAGATGGAGATAGGGGGGGGAGGAGAGAGAGAGAGAGAGAGAGAGAGAGAGAGAGAGAGGAAGGAAGGAAGAGAGAGGATGTGAGAGAGTGGAGAGAGGGAGGGAAAGAGATATGGACTAGGAGGGGGAGAGAGAGGGAGGTAAGAAGAAATACATAGAGAAAGGTGGAGAGAGAGAGAGAGAGAGAGTGATAAGCAGGATGGAGAAAGAGGGAGATAGGACAAAAGGATGAAAGAGATATATTAGCAAGGGAGAGGGAGAGAAGGGGAATATAGAGATATAGATGGAAGGTGAAGAGAGGGAAGAAGAGAGAGATCGAGAGAGGAAGGGAGTGACAAAGATATTGATAGATATGGAGTGCGAGAGTGTGTGTGTTTAAAGGGGTGAGATAGAGATACAGAAGAAGGAGATATGGAGCAGGATATAGATATAGATGGAGGGGGGAGAGAGGGAAGAATATTTTTTTTCACTAGATGCAATGATTTCAGTGTAGATGGTGATTTCTAATCCTATTTTATTATTTGCACTAGATGCATCGATTTTAGTGTAGATATTTATTTCTAATGATATTTGATTACTTTCACTAGATGAATTGATTTCAATGTAGATTAATTCTAATCCTATTTGATTTCTTGCACTAAATGCATTGATTTCCGTGTAGATGGTGATTTCTAATACTATTTGACTGTTTGCACTAGATGCCTTGATTTCAATGTAGATGTTCATTTATACTTATATTTGATTGCTTGCACTAGATGCATTGATTTCAGTGTAGATGTTCATTTATAATTATATTTGATTGCTTGCACTAGATGCATTGATTTCAATGTAGATGATTTATAATCCTATTTCACTGGTTGCACTAAATGCATTGATTTCAATGTAGATGATTTCTAATCCTATTTGATTGGTTGCACTAAATGCATTGATTTCAGTGTAGATGGTGATTTCTAATCCCATTTGATTGCTTTCACTAAATGCATTGATTTTAGTGTAAATGTTGGTTTCTAATCTTATTTGATTGCTTGCATTAGGTGCATTGATTTCAGTGTAGAAGTTATTTTCTAATCTTATTTGATTGCATGCAATAGTTGCATTGATTTCAGTGTAGATGTTGATTTTTGATTTGATGTAATTGGATATATGATGGTAAATTAATTTTAAAGTGATTGGATTAAAAATATGCATTGATTTTAGTGTAAGCACAAAAGGTTATTGGCAATGTAAATTAAGCCTATTTTTTGAATTTTTTTAAATATAAAAAGGTTTATGGAGTGAATATAAAAAGAGGTTTTATTTATTTACCATACATCTAATATATATATAGCAATTATTAAATGGGAAAGATAATTTACTATCCATTCAAATTATATAAATAATGCATAGTTGTATTTTAATAATTAATCTCATCCAATTAATAAGTTAAAAAGTTATATATAATCTAAATATTCAAGTTATATATAATTTAATATTAGGTTAATCCTTTGGCCAACATTAGCGAAAATAAAATTTATTATTTTTTAGGACGTGACATACTTACACATCGAGGTCATACTGGGCTGTAGAATGGGCCCCTAGACTCAATGAAATTTTGAAATATAATAATTGTTAATATAAATCATTATTTTAATTTATATTCTCAAATGGATCTTGATTTATAACTATTATTTATATTTTTTACGTATCACAAATTTTTATATTTACAAATATTTTTTTTTAGTATATATTTATTAATTAAGTTTTTATATATTTCTCTTTTTTTATATTTATCAAATTTCTTTGCATCATAAGATATTTGTATCTCAAGAGATTTTATCTTTTTATGCCCTTGGTAGATCTGGAGTTAAGATGGATTCAATTCCCCCATTAAATAAGATATATTCCACATGAATATCATGGGAAATACCATGGGTTCTCATAAACCTCTAGTTCAAAAACCATTTACCTTGTTTTTTGTAAGTTGACATTTTTCTAATAATTCAAGATAATGATACATGGTGGGACGAACATAAAGCATGAAACAAGGCCTCACTCCTATTCGATTTGTTGGCCATTAGATACATATAAAAATGAACTGAGAAGATCTACAGAAAACTAGATAAATTCATATCAAGAACCCACAAGGAAAAAAAATGAACAAAAACTAGAAAAAACCCACTCACTTCATTGCAAATTATCAGCATTTGGGGCGTGACCTTCGTTTCCTTCGTCAGCTAGGAGATGAAAGGTGACATGGATGTGAGATTCCATATGCGCCATTTTCCCTTTAAAACCATCTGTCTTGTCCTGTAACACTTGGTGGTTACGTCGAAGTGATGCTTGGCGGTTTGCAATGTGTCCCTGATAGTGCAGGATAGAAAAAATGAAAATAATCATATCATTGTCATATGTTTGATGGTCTTGAGCTAACTGGTCCACCGAGGCTTGGACCAGGTGAATTTGGGCTTCAATGGAATCAAAAGGAGGTGGAAAATCAACATGCCTAGGAGGTCCTCTTTGCAACAGCTCGAGCTCACCTTCATCCACTAACTAAGCCCTTTGTCTTCATTTTCTCGTGCCTTGTTGTCCACAACCCCCCCCCCCCCCCACCTCGCCGACGTGGACGACCACACTGTCTCAGCATTGACGGATCAGTGCTAACACCATGATGGCTCACATAGATTAGACCCGCCAAACATGAGCAAATGGAGGCACTTGACCAGCTCAGAGAGTCTAGATTCCAAATGCCAGCTAACTGACAAAGACTCCACGAAAGAAGTTGGCCAGGGACTCCCTCCTCGAGCACCACAAGAGTTGGGGAAGGCTCTCTTGGAATCCAATAAAAGAAACAACATAGACCCTTATTTTCTCACTATCTCCAAGCCACCACACAACATAGAAAACCTCTCGAGGACTTTGACCACAAGCACAACAAAATAATTCAGTAACCCTTGAGGGCACTGCAACCCACGCTTCATACAATAACCAGACTACCCTTCTCAAGAACGCAAACGAGGTAATATTTGCCTAAGAACAAGTAGTAAAATGTCAAACCACCTCCCATAAATTCCACCTGCGTTCAACCTAGAAAAAACCAGGTAGGGGGAAGAATAAATATTGTGAAAGGAATCCATTCACCCACTGGTGCCGAAAAGGATTTGAGGCTGGTTCCTAGAATGAAAACGCATCAGCTCTCAAGTCTTACGTTATGCCATTCCTTGGCTTGTGGGTTGCATAACGAGCCTCCCACCCACCTAAGTTATGACCTGTGGCTCTGAGGAAACTCGCAAAGATGGAACCAACACCACGCCCCACTGTACCAAATCTCATTTCCCTACAGTTACAATAACAAATCCATACTAGGGTCATCAATATTAAACCAAGAGGAGCCTCGAGGACATTTGTTGGGCAACTTCCCAATGCCCACCGTCGACCACATCTATGCATAATTGCTCTGACGTGGAAGATTAATACTCCCTCCTTCCCTCGTATCGTCCTCCTTCCTCACCCCAGGGAAAAAAACCATTTACCTTAACAACCCAATACAAAATAATAATAACTTAGATTTTGTATTGATATTTCAAACATTACTTTAACTACCAAACCAAAATTGACTAAAAATAAATAATAACTTAAAATTTTTATTTTAATTTGACCAAATCAAAATATTTAGAGAACATGACATTACAACATCTCTTACATAATAAATTAGATTTATTAACTATATATTATAAAATACCATAATTATAAATATAAATTCAATTATTATTTTATTTTATTTTAATATAATAAATCTCTTATAATTTTTGTAACTTTATTAATAAAAACAAAATTAAACTATAACAAATTAAATAAAATACTTTTATTACTTTTATTTTTATTTAAATCTGTATTATATTTTATTAATATTTAATATAATATTTTCTATATTATATATTTAAATATTCACACTCGTTCATCCCCACCTATAGCTCATGCCACTCCGCCCAATGACCATTACTAACCCTAGTGACTTATCTTTAATTTGGATGGCAAGCTGCAAATTTATGTTGCCATCCATAAAATGAAATAGGCACGGGGCTGGCATCCCACAAATGTAACGGGTTTAAACATTGACTCTTTTTTGGCAGATAGTGCATGAACATGCGGTTTCTAGAGAACTGCAATAAATGGTCATAACTTTTATGCATTCAAAACACAATTTACCAATTTGAAAGGTCTCCCATATATTAGTGAAGATACCCAACTTATACATCAAAGAAGAAATCATGCATAAAGACATGTACGTCTCTATTATTATACCTGACTTTCAAAAGCAATAATTGATCGTGCAATAATTTATCTTTGACCAAATATTTTTTAAACTAGTCCAAAGTTTTACTTTATAAATAATGTTTTATTATTATTTAATAATATATATATAAACCATATTGGTTAAGGCATTTTATTTTATAATTGATTGCAAAGTTTGACATAGATAAGGTTGTGGAGATGGATGTACATTACGTGGAGATATGTCAAAATAGTTATGTCAAAATGTAACACTATGTAATACTTGTTTATTCCTATTTACTGATAGAAATAAAGAAATTAACAATTAACTATGAATAGCATTTAATATATATATTTCTTTTAAATAAGTTTATTTAAAATTTTATTACTAATTTATAGTAATGATAATATTATTAACAAATTTATAGAAGGGTTAATTGGTCATTGAATGTAGTCCAAGTGGTTGGGAGGGTTTAATGATAACCTCCATATGTTATTTTGTGATTTTTCTTTCTATTGCTCCATTGGAGTTGCTTCTGTAATGTTTATCTTCACTATGTTGACTATTGGGAGTTGCCTATGTTGTAATGTTTATCTTGACTATGTTAACTTCGTGTCTCTTATAATTATACAAAGTGTTGTTTATACTTGCTAATATCTACTAGCATACCCATTAAGCGTTGACTATTGGGAGTTGACTATGTCATGTTTTTATTGACTATGTTAACTTTGTACCTCTTATACTTATAAAAAGTGTTACTTATACTTGCTAATACTATGTTAACTTTGTATCTCTTATACTTATACAAATTGCTGCTTATACTTGCTAATATCTACTAGCATACCCATTAAGTGAAGGAAAGGGAATACCTAAGTAAATTAAAGTGGTTATGCCTAAGTAAATTAAATGAATTTTCAAAATCTCTTTTAATGGAGGTAAATGTGAATGCACATATGATGCAAGAATTTGATCCAAGAGGGTTTCATATAAGTCAACTCCAATTAATATTTCTAATGGAGTTTTCAAAATCAATAAAATGGTGATATATAAAGAGAATCTTCCAAGGACTATTTGGGTATGGGGAAATACAAGGTCATTATGTATCATGATATTTTCATGGTTCATCATTACAATTCAATTAGAGGTTGGAAACTACTGATTCAAATGAGTACCAAGTGGTATGTGTGTTCAGAAAGAAATTATTCAAATATGATAATGAGTAAGCGTACATTGTAGGGGCAAGGATCAAAGCTCAAATTGTGGTGGTTTGTTCTTGAGAAAGAGAATGGATGGCCTCTACCTCAACTCTATCACCAAAGTCATAGTTCTCATCTACACCCTTAACCTTGACCTGTTGCTCCCCAAGTCCATGCCATGCATAACTCTAAACCTAGAAATAACTAGATCAAAGCTTTTACATGTTAATGCCTCTAATTGTGGAGATGCGGACTCCTATCTTGCTATTAGTTACATGTGTGTTGTTGTTGTGGCTACTACTATGGCGAACAACTCCGTTGGTGACATCTTCTTACTTTAAAATTACAAATTTCAGTCCCTAAATATGATGAACATGTTATAGATAGGTAGATCACACCAAATCCACTTTAAATACTTGGATAAACATGTGGCAATTTAGGATTGTTGATTTGAAAACGTTTACACATTTGAGAACATACAATGGGAATGGCCATGAATGACAACATCAACATGCAAATAAAGAGAAAAATGGTGAAATAGTAGCCATCATAAAAATAAGTAGAAGCAATGAGCTTAATGAAGTCATTAAATTATGTAGAAAACAATAGTAATGGAGAGAAGCTTAGGCCTCAATTAGATGGAACTTCGATGCAATGGAAGAGGGAATTGACGTGAATGTATGTTGATTATTAGGAAGTTGTGATCAATATGAATGAATTCAAAAAGTCATTCTAAAGGCTCCCAAGCTTTCAATGATGGTTGACCACGGAAATAAGATGTCATTCAAAGACATTTTCGGTACTAGTAAGCAACCATTGCATCATTAAAGACTCAAAAAGAGTGGAAGACAAATTTCCCACCTAGAAAGGGACATGATAGAGAGGTGTAAAGGATTTTGTGCGGGAAATTCACACCAAAAGTTGTACTCCTCGGATAGATCTTGCTAACGAGATATGATGCGCGTCAAACGAAGATCGTATGCCAAAGTTACGTCCCCGGGAAGTTGAAACACCGATTACCCAAACGGGGCCCATAGTTTTGGCGCTTCATCTCCTACGGTTAGGTTTTTGGATTTTAGGGTTTTGCATTGTTTCTCAACAATAAATAGGCCTTCGAGCCTCATTGTAACACAGTTCAAAGGCATGTAGCCACCACATCTCTTCTCAAAGACAAGCTACCATCACCCTACCTAGTTTATTTCCATTCTGTCTGTAAGCATATTTTAGTAATTTGATTTTAATAAAAGGAAGCATTACTTTCGCTACATCTCTATGTTTATGGTTATATGTGTATTCTATTGCATTCCTACATAAATCCGGATCAGTGGTATCAGAGCGGTCTGTACTTTATTTGTTTTTTTTTGCATGTCCCCAACGCGACCAGGGTATAAGGAGTTAGGACTTGATCTGGTTGAACTCTTGCAATATCAGCCTCACAAACCCCGACGACCTCCCATGGCGCAAGAAAAGAAAGTCGAGGAAGCAGGAGATCCTATAAAAATATTGTTCGAGGAGGACCTCGAGAAACAAAGGAACACGATGATGGATAATTTTGCTCAGATCCTTCAATGGCTGCCCACCTACGATGCATATGCATAAAACAACCACTCTGGAGGCACCACACCCTTCAAGGTACTGGTAAAATTTGACGTTCTTGTATTTGAAGGTCATATAGATGCAGACGCTGTAGAGAGATGGTTGAATTTGCTAGAAGGGTATTTCTCGGTCCACGATTTCTCTGACCGAGAAAAGATTTTTTTTTCACTCCTCAAAGCTGCCCCCCATGTCAAAGATTGGTGGGAAACCTACTGTGAGAAAAAGGACGATGCAAAACCCTCTTTGTTCTTGGCCGCACCCACATGGAATTCGTTCCGAGACGGCATCAAGGAACAATACTACCCCGTTGGGAGCCATGAGGACAAGTACATCCAATGGACCACGTTGCGGCAGCAAAGGGATCAAGATGTGAACGAGCTAACGAATTTGTTCTATACCCTACGCAAAAAGTTGGGTATTAAAGATTCAGATAGAAATTTGGTGCTCAAGTACCGCAGCTATCTGCATAGACACATTTAGGAGGAAATGGATTGATGCAGGAGCATCAAGGCCAATTTTCATTTTTAATTATGTAATAAAGGGGGGTGTAACATTTTAATTGTTTTATTAATTAATTTGTTATTTTTAAATAAAATAGGAGATAAATTATAAAAGTGAGGATTTTGTAAATATTCTTTTATTAATTAAAAGGATATGAGAGAAAATAGAATTAGGTAGAGAAATTAGGGAGTAGGAATGCTATGTATGGGACTTAGTTGAGTCCACACCTAAAATGGATTTAAATTAGATTTAGTTGAGGATTAGGTGGAGAGATTTTTGGAGTGAATTAAATTCATTATTTATGTATAAATATGAGTGGTTTTTGTGAGGAGAACACACTTGAATAGTTGAGGAAATTTAGAGATAGTTAAGGGGAGTGAGTGAGAGTGGTTTAAGAAAAAGTGTTAGGCACATGATGTAATATACGGCCTGGGGGTACCCCAATGTAGTTAAGGGGTTGATTTGCATGGCTCTTTTCACCTTCATGTTTAATTGGCTGGATGTTTTCCATAGTTTTATTGTAAAAATTGGGTATTTTCAAAGGTTCGTGAAACGGTTGTGTTCTTATATACCAGATATTCTTTCTAGCGGTGCATCATTTTCGTATCGGAGTTGGTTAATATGTATTTTGTATATATATGTATTATAAGCGCGCACCTTTTCTAATGGGATACTATGCGAACCAAATGGAAATGGGAGGAAATTGCCCATAAACAAGGACGCAGAGTGCGTGGATGGACTAGTTGCAGAGTTCCAGGTGGAGTCAACGAGAGCGTTGGAGTTCAGTTAGAGCGTTGCCACCAGCTTTAACACAAGTTACTGTTGTTGCATTCGGTTGGCAACACAGACAGTGAGCAAAGTCTGATTTGAGAAGCATTGTCAATTGCGGTGAAATACATTGAAGAGCGAAATTATATCGCAGGAACGAGCTATAACAGAGAATGTAGACAAAGCCGAGTTTCAAGTGTTAACATTATAATTAGTGCGGGGCTTCTTCTAATGTAGAAATTGTTGAATCTCTAATTAAACTGAGAGGGGGGGGGTGAATCAATTTAATACATTCCTGATCTTTTAAACTTTTCAATAAACTTATTTACACCTTCATTTCAAACTCTATTTGATGTGAGAGTAATCTTAGAATGTAATCTGAAAGTATTAGTTTAATAGAGAAGTAGACTTAATTTGAGAGCAACAGGTATTAAGCAAATGATACATATAAGATCAATACATAAATATCATGCACAGAGACACCAGATATAAGTGGAAACCCATAAAGGGAGAAAACCACATCTTATTGTTGTTGTGATGCAAAGGCAAGCTCCAACTCCCTCTCACCACTGTTTTTCTGCAGGCACCAACCTACAGGAGGCTCCTACCTCAATTCTGCAAGCTACAACTTGCAAGGAAGCACCAACTCCCTTCAGTTTTCTGCAGGCACCAACCTACGGGAGGCTCCAACCTCAGTCAGCTACAACTGACGACTATCAAGCTGCAACTTGATAGGGAAGCTCCAACTTCCTCAATTTATCAAACTGAAAGTTTGTTGATTTACCTCAGATATCAGCTCTGTTCTGTAGCTTCTCCTTCTGTTCTGCTTTTCTTAATATTCTCTATCTTACTCTTCTATATTCTTCCTTCTCTCGATTTACTCTCTCTTCATTTTAAAAAAAAACTCTCTCTGCATATCAAGATGATATTATTTATAGATTTCCTCACATGACTGTTTGTATTCTGCTTGGAATTCGAAATGGAAAGTCATGTCTCTTTGCCTTCTGCCTTCTTACTCCTTTTATCAACTTACTCAGAAATTATAACTGTAGGTGTCAATTTTAACATTACAGTGGGAGTTTGTTTTCTCTCGGAGACTTGCCAATGCATCACAAACAATAAAAACAATTAAAACATTTACATTCGAATTACAATATGAATTCCAGCTCACTTATTTTATCTCTTGGTTTGCTGCGCATTTGTCTTTTCTGTGACTGTGTTTTGACTCTTTTCTGCTCTGTATGCTTTTCTGTCCTCTGCTGTAGTGTATTTGCTGCATACGTGTAACAGTGCTTTTATATCAGTGCCTCTTAGAAAAAATACGTGACTGCTGACTTGCAGCAAGTGTCTTGTTGATGTGGAACATTCCGCAAGCGGAACGGACATATATCACAGTCATTGTATATTTATAATCGCCCTCCCGTTAAGCTGAGGCCCGTGGGTCTACAGACCACATGGCTTATCGCAACAGCGTTATATATATATATATATATATATATATATATATATATATATATATATATAACAGCGCCTTTTCATATATATATAAGTAATTTCAACACTCGGCATACATACAAACTTCCTTTTAAAAGGACTTAAATCAATTCTCGGCATTATATAATAAAAACTCTTTAAACAAATAAGAACTCCTTTCGGGCTCACTCGCCGATCTTTTCCGATGCGATGTATCACTCCTCAGCCTCTTTCGATTGCGATTATTCACTGTTATGGCGAAACTTCAAACATATATCAGTGTTGGCTTATAAACCCATCGGGTTCGGCCTTTCAATCGCAATCGCAAATCCTTGTTAACATGTTCCAGAACTCAAACCTATCAAGTCACAATTTATCAGTCCATCGGGTCCGATTCTCAATCGCAATCGCAACTTTCTGTTGTGATGTTCCGATGCTCCACTTTACCTCTGATGCGATTGACCATGGAACTGAAACATTTGTTAGTCATAATTTATAAGCCCATCGGGTCCGGGCTTCAATCGCAATCGCAAGTCTTTAACATATGTTCTGATTGACCAGTGCCGATGTGATTTGACCGTAACTCAAATATGTATTAACCACCGTTTATACACCCATCGGGTCCGGAACTTCAAACAAATGCAATCGGGGCGCATAATAGAAAAGTTTTGATTGCGATTAGAACACGGATGCGATTTGCATATATTAGCTCCTGCTTATAACAGGATCGGGTCCGCCATTTCAATCGCAGCGTTTTACGAAAGACATGCGATTAGGAACTCGGATGCGATTAGCATCTATTAACTCCTACTTATAACAGGATCGGGTCCGCCATTTCAATCGCAGCGTTTTACAAAAGACATGTGATTATCAATTAACTGTAGTATATAGCTCAATAGGGTCCGGCCTTTGATCAGAGCACATAACAAAACTCCGCCGATTGAACCTTTTGTCTGATTGCGATTGGGGAGGGGTCCCACCTTATAAGACATTTCGTTTTGATAGAACCTTTGGTTAAAGTGCTCCGCTTATATATAACTGATATATATGCTTATATATATTTTTCCGCTGGAGTGAATTGATTCCTAGAATAATTTTTGTATTTGTTATATGTGCTCCGCCGGTTGGAGAGTGCGATTCCCGGAATATGGTTCTGTACTATATGTGTAACGCCCGGCTGGAGTGTGCGATTCCCGGAATAAGATTCGTGTTGTATAACGCCGGTTGGAGTGTGTGATTCCCGGAATATGGTTACGTATATACAGGTGACGATTCTCGAATTTTATGCTTGCTCTCTTACTCTTGTCTCTTGCCTCTGCTCATGGGTTGGAGGAGTGCGATTCCGGGTACATGTGTGCATTCTCTGCCTCTGTCTCTTCTTCTGTCACTCTGCCTCTGTCTCTATCTTCCGATAAAGGTTCTTCACTATGCTTCTATGACTGTTACATTTTGACTTTCTTCTTGCTGCCTCTATTGCTTTCGTTGTGCCTCTTTTGCCTTCCTTTGCTACAGCGCTGCCTCTTTTGCCTGAGTGCTGCCTCCTTTGCCATCAATGACAATATTTCCAACAGTCTCCCCCTTTGGCATTGATGGCAATCCACTTTCTTTGTTTGCTTTCTCTTTCTCTTGTTGCTTGCTCTTCCTGTTTGCTATTTGTTCTTCCTCCCCCTTTGACATCAATGGCAAAGGATGACTCCTCATCCCTCCGTATGGGTTCTGTCGTTGTATTTCCTTTCTCTGAGTTACGTTTAGGTCCTCTTTTGCCGAAATTGGACTATGCTGTGTTTCATTTGTAGTGCCTGTAATATGTGCTAGATTGCAGACAGAGATGATGCATTTTACGATTGAAAGGTTCTTGTTGCTTCTGAATGCTGATAATATTGATAATGCTGATCCTGTGGACTTGTTTTATGCTTATCTTGCTGGTTGTTCTCCCCCTGGAATGATATATTCGTTTTGTTCTCCCCTTGAGACTGTACTTTCTCTTCATATTAGAGAATAGTATCTACAGATACTACCCCTAGTTTGTCTCTCAAGTATTCAAATGGTTCTCTGGCAAGTGGTTTGGTAAATATATCTGCTATCTATTCTTTCATTGATACATAGTCCATTTTAACTATCTTCTGAGCCACTTGTTCTCGGAGAAAATGATACTTGATTGGTATATGTTTAGTTTTTGAATGAAGCACAGGATTTTTAGATATACTTATAGCACTTGTATTATCACATTTGATTGAGATAGGTTCATTAATACTTACCTTCATGTCTTGAAGTGTCTGCTTCATCCACATGACTTGTGTGCAACATGCTGCTGCTGCTATATATTCTGCTTCAGCTGTAGACAGAGAGATGGATGTTTGTTTCTTGCTTAGCCATGCCACCAGACTTTCTCCTAGATAGAATGCACCTCCACTTGTGCTCTTCCTATCATCCACACAGCTGGCCCAATCTGCATCTGTGTATGCTGTCAAGGTGAAGCTTTTTCCTTTAGGATACCAAAGCCCATATTGTGCAGTTCCTTGTAGATATCTAAGTATTCTTTTTACTGCCAGAAGATGGTTTTGTTTAGGTGCTGCTTGATATCTTGCCACTAGTCCTACTGCTAGCATGATGTCTGGTCTTGAAGCTGTCAAGTACAGCAGGCTTCCTATCATGGATATGTAGAGTTTTTGATCTACATCTGCAGACCTATCATCAGCACACAGCTTGCATCCCGTGATCATGGGGGTTGTCATTGGTTTGCAGTCCTCCATTTTAAATTTTTTCAGCATTTCTTTTAAGTATTTTTCTTGAGAAATGAATGTGCCTGTGTTCTTTTGCTGAATTTGCAGTCCCAAGTAGAAACTGAGTTCTCCAATCATAGACATTTCAAACTCTGTTTTCATCTCATCAACAAACCCTTTTGCTAGTTCATCTTTGTTGCTTCCAAACATAATGTCATCAACATATACAACAACAATTAGGAGTTCATTTTCATGCGCTTTTATGTATAGATTTTTGTCTACTCCACCTCTCTTAAAACCCTGTTTTTGCAAATATTTGTCCAGTCTTGAGTACCAAGCACGAGGAGCCTGTTTCAATCCATATAGGGCCTTCTTCAGTCTACACACATAGTCTTCTTTGTCTGTCAATGAGAAGCCTTCTGGTTGTTCCATGTACACTTCTTCTTCTAGATCTCCATTAAGAAAAGAAGACTTTACATCCATTTGATATACCTTGAAGTCTTGATAGCATGCAAATGCCAGGAACATTCTGATAGCTTCCATTCTAGCTACAGAGGCAAATGTTTCATCATAATCAAGTCCTTCTATTTGTGAGTATCCTTTGCAGACCATCCTTGCTTTATTCCTGATTACTTGTCCTTGCTCATTCATTTTGTTTTTGAATACCCATTTTGAACCAATGATATTTTTCTCAATAGGTCTAGGAACTAGTTCCCAGGTATTGTTCTTCTCAATTTGGTCCAATTCTTCATTCATTGCTTTTACCCAATACTTGTCCTTGCTAGCTTCTTCAAATTTCTTTGGCTCTATTTGTGATAACATGGCTATGTATACTTCTTCTGTTTGTTCTGTTAGCTGCCTTCTTGTCTGGACTCCTTCTTTCTTGTCTCCTATGATCTGATCTTCAGGATGATTCTTCTGAGTGTATCTTGAGGGGGTTTTCGAGCTTAGCTCTGCATTATCTGTTGTCTTGCTTGTTTCATCATCATCCTTGTCTTCCTCTTCATGGTTGTCTGATGGACTGCAGCAGTCTGTATTTCTTGTATTGTTCGGAAGTTCTTCATCAAATCTCACATCAATACTTTCAACTATCTTCCGAAGGATCTTGTTATAGCACCTGTACCCTTTGCTTTTGGAAGCATATCCTAGAAAAATCCCTTCATCTGCTCTTGCATCAAATTTCCCAAGGTTTTCATCATTATTCTTTATGTAACACTTGCTACCAAAGACTCTGAAATGTTTTATTGAAGCTGGCTTTCCATGCCTTAGTTCATATGGAGTCTTGTCACTGCTTGGCCTTAAGTGAGCTTTATTAAGGATATGTACTGCTGTGTGTACTGCTTCTGCCCAGAAGGTTTGAGCAATATTATTCTCTTGCATCATAGCTCTGGCTATTTGTTGTACATACCTGTTTTGTCTCTCTGCTACTCCATTCTGCTGAGGTGTCCCTGCAATAGTAAATTGTTGCTTTATTCCATGTTCATTACATAGGTCTGCAAAGTCATAATCTGTGAATTCTCCTCCTCTGTCTGATCTGATACATTTCAGCTTGCATCCGGTTTGATTTTCTGCTAATGCTCTGAATATCTTAAATTTTTCCAATGCTTCTGATTTATTTTTTAGAAAGGCAACCCATGTCATTCTGGAGAAGTCATCTATTATCGGCATGAAATAGGATTCTCCACTTGGTGTTCTAGTTCTAGCAGGTCCACACAGGTCCATGTGCACAAGCTGGAGTGGTCTTCTTGTTGACAACTCCTCTTTAGATTTAAAGGATGTGCGAGTCTGTTTCCCTAATTGACAAGATTTGCATATAGTAATTGAATGCCTTTTTATTTCTGGCATGTCTTTGACAGCTTTCTTCTTGCTCAATTTGATGATATGGTCAAAGCTGAGATGTCCCAATCTCCTATGCCACAACCATGACTCCTCAAGTTTGCTAAGATGGCAGGCTTCATCTTCCTCTTTCACTATGTATACATTATTCTCTGTTCGAACACCTTTGAGCAGAGTCTTTCCTGTTGTGCTTGACTTGACTACACAATCTTGTGCTCTAAAAAGAACTTCACAGCCTTTGTCACACATCTGACTGACACTCAGTAAATTTTCTTTCAGTCCATCCACAAATAGTACCTCTTGGGATTTTCCTCTGCCATTGTCTATGCTGACTGAGCCTTTTCCCTTGATCTTTCCTGATTTATCATTACAAAAAATAACATTGCCAGATTTCTTTTCATCAAGAGTTATAAACTTGCTTCTGTCTCCAGTCATGTGTTTGGAGCAGCCACTGTCCAAGTACCACTGGCTTTTCAGATCTTGAGCAGTTAGAGCCAGGTCACATTTATTCACCTTCTTTATCCACTAGAGGCCCCCTTTTGAACATTTGATTATAGTTTTTGCATAATTGTGAGCATGAACAAAATTTCTTTGACTCATAAACCTCCTTGAGGTATTGAACATCGATCTTTGTCTATACTTTCTACATTCAATAATTTTATGGCCAAATTCCTTACAATAAAAACAATAACCATAGAAATTATTTGCATACCTGATGTAAGGTTGTTTTCTCCATTTGTTTGTTTGAGATAGCCTCTTCACTGTTTGCATCTTTTGTAGGTCTGAATTACTCTTCCTTGCATAACAATATGCAGCAATGTGTCCTGGCTTGTGGCAGACATAACATGTGGCATTCTTCATAGGAGAGAAAAATCTCCTCTGATGACTTCCAAATTTGATATACTCAGGGGCATATGATTATTTTTCTGCCATCTTAGTATTCATTATATTCCTTGTTACTAGAGATTTCTTCTGACCTTTGTCATCCTTATTATATGTTTCTTCTTTTGTATGAACTGTCTGGGCTTCTTCATCAGTCTTCTTTGCTTTTACAAAAATTATATTTTTGTTTTCTTTTTCTTTGCCTTTACTTGATTCTCCTTCATAGCCTATTCCTATTTTTATCATTAGGGATCTTTGAGAAACCAGGATATCATTCAACTTGCTAGAGCTTGTTGTTTGAGAAGAGTTTATAACCACTGTCCTTTGAGCATTTTCTACTTTCTTCCTAAGACATACCACTTCTTCCTCCAACTTCTCTTGTTTTTGGGTTTTATCCTTGATTTGCTGAAGTAACATATCTTCTATCTTCTTGGCTTCTTCAAACTTTACCTTCAGCTGCATGAGGACTTCTGAATTTTGTTCTTCTTTCACACATTCGAGGAGAATCTCTTTTTGTTTTCTGCATTTTAGTTTGAGTCTGTCAATCTCCTCCAGAGCACTTCTTAGCTCCCCCTCGAGGTCGACTTCCCCTTCTTCTTCTTCATCTTCAAGTAGGAGTCCCTCAAAATCTTCTATGGCCATCAATAAAAAATCTGAGGTTCCTTCTTCACTTGAGGGTTCATCTGAATCTTCAGATGTACTGCTGTCTTGTTTAGCATAGAAATATTTTCTGTTGAACTTCTTTCCCTTCTGCCAGTTCTTTGATTTATTCTTTTCTGAATCTTGAGCCTGATTCCTTGCTTTCTTGTGAGGACACTTAGCAGTATAGTGTCCAACTCTTCCACAGTTAAAGCACTTGAAAGGAAGTTTACCTTTGTATTTACCTGAACCTCTATCTAGTTTCTTAACAAATTTTGCTTCTTCTTCATATGAGCAAGAGCCTATTTCTTCCTCTTCTTCTTTCTTCTTTTCTGTTTTAAAAGCTGCTTCCCTCGAACTTGGTTTCTTCTGTGGGAGCCTCATTTCATAGGCTGTTAGATTTCCAAGTATCCGGTTCATGGTCAAAGTCTCGCAATCTGCTGTCTCTTCTATTGCAGATACCTTGGGATTAAATCTGGATGGGAGTGATCTTAGAATCTTTTTCACAACTATACTTTCTGGTATGGTTTCTCCAAGAGCTTTCATATTGTTAACAATTTATGCAACTTTTAAGAAGAAGCTGCCAACATCTTCATCATCATTCATTTTTAAGTTTTCAAACTGGGCTCTATATACTTGAAGTTTGGCATTTTTTACTTTCTGGTCTCCCTCATGTATGTCTTCAAGAGTATCCCATATTTTCTTGGCAGTGTCTTTGTGCATTACTTTAATAAAATCTGCTTCACATAATCCATTCAGGATGGCATTCATGGCTTTTTCATTAGCCACAAAATCTTGTTTTGCGTCCTTTTCTGAGTCAGTTGCCTTCGGGTCATATCCTAATTGCACAGCAGCCCAGACTTCTATTCCTAGAGACATTATGTATGTCTTCATTTTGATTTTCCAGAAAGCATAATTTTCACCAGTGAAGAAAGGGGCTTTATTGGTTGAGCATCCTTCTTTACTATCCATCTTGGGAAACTAGGATCTCCTTTCAGTTGTTAGACTTGTACAAAGGAACCTCCCTCTGATACCAATTGTTGAATCTCTAATTAAACTGAGAGGGGGGGGGGTGAATCAATTTAATACATTCCTGATCTTTTAAACTTTTCAATAAACTTATTTACACCTTCATTTGAAACTCTATTTGATGTGAGAGTAATCTTAGAATGTAATCTAAAAATATTAGTTTAATAGAGAAGTAGACTTAACTTGAGAGCAGCAGGTATTAAGCAAATGATACATATCAGATCAATACATAAATATCATGTACAGAGACACTAGATATAAGTGGAAACCCATAAAGGGAGAAAACCACATCTTATTATTGTTGTGATGCAAAGGCAAGCTCCAACTCCCTCTCACCACTGTTTTTCTGCAGGCACCAACCTACAGGAGGCTCCTACCTCAATTCTGCAAGCTACAACTTGCAAGGAAGCACCAACTCCCTTCATTTTTCTGCAGGCACAAACCTACAGGAGGCTCCAACCTCAGTCAGCTACAACTGACAACTATCAAGCTGCAACTTGATAGGGACGCTCCAACTTCCTCAATTTATGAAACTGAAAGTTTTCTGATTTACCTCAGATATCAGCTCTGTTCTATAGCTTCTCCTTCTGTTCTGCTTTTCTTAATCTTCTCTGTCTTACTCTTCTATATTCTGCCTTCTCTCGATTTACTCTCTCTTCCTTAAAAAAAAAACTCTCTCTGCATATCAAGATGATATTATTTATAGATTTCCTCACATGACTGTTTGTATTCTGCTTGGAATTCGAAATGGAAAGTCATGTCTCTTTGCCTTCTGCCTTCTTACTCCTTTTATCAGCTTACTCATAAATTATAACTGTAGGTGTCAATTTTAACATTACAGTGGGAGTTTGTTTTCTCTCGGAGACTTGCCAATGCATCACAAACAATAAAAACAATTAAAACATTTACATTCGAATTACAATATGAATTCCACCTCACTTATTTTGTCTCTTGGTTTGCTGCGCATTTGTCTTTTCTGTGACTGTGTTTTGACTCTTTTCTGCTCTGTATGCTTTTCTGTCCTCTGCTGTAGTGTATTTGCTGTATACGTGTAACAATGCTTTTATATCAGTGCCTCTTAGAAAAAAATACGTGACTGCTGACTTGCAGCAAGTGTCTTGTTGATGTGGAACATTCCGCAAGCGGAACGGACATATATCACAGTCATTGTATATTTATAATCGCCCTCCCGTTAAGCTGAGGCCCGTGGGTCTACAGACCACATGGCTTATCGCAACAGCGTTATATATATATATATATATATATATATATATATATATATATATATATATAACAACGCCTTTTCATATATATATAAGTAATTTCAACACTCGGCATACATACAAACTTCCTTTTAAAAGGACTTAAATCAATTCTCGGCATTATATAATAAAAACTCTTTAAACAAATAAGAACTCCTTTCGGGCTCACTCGCCGATCTTTTCCGATGCGATGTATCACTCCTCAGCCTCTTTCGATTGCGATTATTCACTGTTATGGCGAAACTTCAAACATATATCAGTGTTGGCTTATAAACCCATCGGGTTCGGCCTTTCAATCGCAATCGCAAATCCTTGTTAACATGTTCCAGAACTCAAACCTATCAAGTCACAATTTATCAGTCCATCGGGTCCGATTCTCAATCGCAATCGCAACTTTCTGTTGTGATGTTCCGATGCTCCACTTTACCTCTGATGCGATTGACCATGGAACTGAAACATTTGTTAGTCATAATTTATAAGCCCATCGGGTCCGGGCTTCAATCGCAATCGCAAGTCTTTAACATATGTTCTGATTGACCAGTGCCGATGTGATTTGACCGTAACTCAAATATGTATTAACCACCGTTTATACACCCATCGGGTCCGGAACTTCAAACAAATGCAATCGGGGCGCATAATAGAAAAGTTTTGATTGCGATTAGAACACGGATGCGATTTGCATATATTAGCTCCTGCTTATAACAGGATCGGGTCCGCCATTTCAATCGCAGCGTTTTACGAAAGACATGCGATTAGGAACTCGGATGCGATTAGCATCTATTAACTCCTACTTATAACAGGATCGGGTCCGCCATTTCAATCGCAGCGTTTTACAAAAGACATGTGATTATCAATTAACTGTAGTATATAGCTCAATAGGGTCCGGCCTTTGATCAGAGCACATAACAAAACTCCGCCGATTGAACCTTTTGTCTGATTGCGATTGGGGAGGGGTCCCACCTTATAAGACATTTCGTTTTGATAGAACCTTTGGTTAAAGTGCTCCGCTTATATATAACTGATATATATGCTTATATATATTTTTCCGCTGGAGTGAATTGATTCCTAGAATAATTTTTGTATTTGTTATATGTGCTCCGCCGGTTGGAGAGTGCGATTCCCGGAATATGGTTCTGTACTATATGTGTAACGCCCGGCTGGAGTGTGCGATTCCCGGAATAAGATTCGTGTTGTATAACGCCGGTTGGAGTGTGTGATTCCCGGAATATGGTTCTGTATTATATGCCGCTGGAGTGAAGCGATTCTCGGAATTTTGTAACTGCTCTCTGCCTCTGTCTCTGCCTCTGCTCCGCCGGTTGGAGAGTGCGATTCCCAGAATTTTGTAACTGTTCTATGCCTCTGTCTCTGCTTCTGTCACTTTTCCTCTGTCTCTATCTTCCGATAACAGTTCTTCACTGTGCTTCTATGACTGTTACATTTTGACTTTCTTCTTGCTGCCTCTATTGCTTTCGATGTGCCTCTTTTGCCTTCCTTTGCTACAGTGCTGCCTCTTTTTCCTGAGTGCTGCCGCCTTTGCCTGAGTGCTGCCTCCTTTGCCATCAATGACAATATTTCCAACATAAATCACAAGGGAAGCTCCAAGGGATGCAGTGCTGAGATTTCATGCTCGTGAGGTTGTCAACAGCGTGGAAAAAAAACAGATCTGCATGAGCAACGAAGGCATAAAAGCCTGCTCAGTAATTGGAGGGCCATGAATAAAATCAAAATGCTTTGGAGGTAGGGCAGCATTGTGAAGTACATGCTGTAGCTGGAGGAAGCTTGAATGAACGCCTTGATATGTATGAATGCTACGATGTCTGATTGAAGGATGACAGGTGTAAGGATGAGTGTGACAGCGTTTGTGGAGTAGCAGATGTGTGTTGAATGGAGCTGGAGCTGGGTTATTGAAGCGGTGATTGATAAGACAATTCTGCAACATTCAGCAAGAGGTGGATCAACATTGAAATAGTGGAACAATTTTCTGATGCTGAAGAGTACGATGACAGCCATCATTTCCTAAATTACGTTGGATCTGGAGTAAACGCAGAGCAAACTCTCCACTGAGGTTGGTTCATACATTTGTTAATGAAGAACTGAAGTTGCGTTTCCTGATGAAAGCCTGTGTCAGCGTTGAGTGGTATTCAGAAGGGTAATAACAGTGTTAAAACAGTGGCACGAATTGTCAGATGCAGTGTGGTTGAAGGTAACACGTGTTTCAAATTTTTGACTGACTATTGTTGAAATGTACGTTGAGTAGAGAAATCGATCTGAATGTTATAGCATCAATTCTTTGCTGTAATGGAGGAATTGATATGACTATTATAGCTGTCAATTCGTTTGTTGTGATGGTTGATATGAACGTTGGGTTGTTTGCTGTAATGGGCGATTATATTTAACGTAGATTTTATGGTTATTTCTATCACTTCTTTTTATTACCAATGAATGTATATGCAGTTGTTCTCTTAAGAAAAACGTTCAAGCCGCTTTTAAGTGGAGGTTGTATCAAAGTGATACAATAAAAAAAAATCACATTTTATTAATGGAAGTAAAGCTACAGCCCAGGACGTGAGGAATAAATTCGACCCAAGTTAGTCAACGAAATGTCAATCGATGTGCAAACAGAGTTACTCCAAGGGAAAGCGGCAGCACATTCCAGCAATCCTTCTGTGAATGATTTTGGTTATCGAAAACTGATGCTGAGGAGAGAGTCAAGTGTTGGTGATCTGTTGGGATATGATCTGCCTGTTGAATGTTGGATCGACCAAGTGATGGCACAGTGAATTATGGGCAGCAAAGGTTGAGTCTCAAGGACGTAGATCTGAGCAATAGCATGTGAAAGGGGGACGAGTTGCTGGTGCAATGGAAATTGGAAGGCACAGATGTTACAAGGTATGTGAAATTGGAGTTGATTGAATGGATATGCGTTGGGTTAAGTATTAATGTTGATGCATTTGATGCGATGGCTTATATTGTCAGTTGGAAAATGTGGAATTTAGAACTCAACATGCTATGAAAGGTCTATTAGATGTCGTGAATCTCCATTACTGACTTCAAAATAGAGACACAGTTGAATAGCGATGGAACCAAGTAAATAGAACCGTGAGTAGTGGCGTTCGCAGATTTGAATTGAATGTGCAATGGCAGAAGATGGATGCAGAAGTTGTTTAATCTCTGTGCGCATTAGGGAAGAATACATTGTAATAAAGGATTGCAGAGATTCAAGAGGTAGAATTACTGGCATTGTATCCATGAAGCAGCATATGGTTTAAAATGGTAAGTTAACTTGTGAGCCCAAGTGTTATTGAAATCCAGATTTATTATTGGTGTCAGAGTTCAATTAGAAATAGCCGAGAAAATACTGGGGTAGTGAAACCGTGAATCAAATAAAAATTCGATAATGCAGAAGTTTCAATGAGCGTTGAGCAGTAAAGAAGGATTTGAGGCGCTAAACCAGTGGTATCGCCTCACTTGTAAATGATAAATTGAATTGTTATGTGTTAATTGCTAGGACCAAGTATTACTTTGGTGTTGGTGTTGCCGTGAGCATTTCATGAAATGTTTATTGATAATTGTTTATTCACCATTGATGTATGGGTCTAAAACAACAGTTGTTGGAAATTGAGAGTTAATCCAGAGTAGGAAGAGTCCATTGAATTGGGTCTTGAAATCCAAAGCTTAGTAAATATTCATAACATTTGATTTGGAGATGTGGATATATGTTGGTCGTGGCGCATTTAAATGAAGTTTTGTAAACTTCGAATGTTGGTTCAAGCTCTTTTGAGGTGAGGACGAAATCTGAACCTTTGATTTATGGAAACGTTCTAATGTTGGTTCGATTCCAATTGACATGGGTATTCCAATGCTTCTATAATCATTGTTTAAGTAATATAGCTTCCACATGTTAAATTGAGATTTCCCAGATTTTGAAAATTGAGGTACATTCTTATTTGGAAAATTGAAGAGAGTGTGTGTTTGTGGGTTTGGCGGGTTTGCCAGATTTCAAATTTTATTGGGGCATTAATTTGAAATGCATTTTTATATGCATCTGAGAGTGTGAATGTGGATTTTCAGCCCTTTGGGTTACTATCAAATAACACATGCATCCTAAGGTGTTGTTTGTAGAAAATTGTAGCAAGAAGGTTGTCAGAGGTTGGTCCCAGGACAAAGAGAAGCCAAGTGCAGAAGGAGAAATTGCATTTTGATGAATGACAAGTGCGAAGGATTGTGGGAAAGTGGATTAAATGAAGTCCACACGTGAACAAATGTAGTTCACAAAGGAGGGGAAGATGACTGTGTATAATAATTTTCGGAGATCTAATGAAGAGTACAAGTGGGAGAAGGCTGAGATAAAAATTCGCCTTGAATTGTTAATGGAGTTGTTGCAGGAAAATGTGAGATACCAGACACATGGCTGGACCATGAGAAAGAAGGTGAAGTGGCAGACGCTACACGCAAAGAGGGAAAATCAGGTAAACATACAGTTGATGGAGGAGCTGAGGAAGCTTGAGCAGATGTTGAGTTGTGAAGAACTCAGAGAGACTAAGTTGAAAATGGATGTTTCCATTTGTGGCCCGGAACATGGCGAAATTCTGGGGGAAGAGATCAGTGAGGAAGATCTCATGAACTATTGGGATAGTTCAGAAGCATCTGAAGAGGTGATGGTGAGAGAAACAGATGAGGCTATGAAGCCTTGCAATTTTTCTCACAGTTTATGTATGTTTGCAGGATATGCGAAAGACGGTGAACAGTCTGATGAAAATGTCACAAAGGAGAATCAAATTCTTAAGGTAAAGTCTGGTAGAGAATTCCTTTCAAAGAAGGAATGTATTGATTGGTTACAACATGAAGAAATCACAAATGACTTCTTGTTTGGGATAAGACAGCAAGTCGAAGCTGTTATGGAAAAAGAACAAAGTGGAAATGCTGAAGGAAAATTCCAAGGACGTAAACAAGTGTATTTGTTTAATGGGATTGCTGACAAAACTTTAAAATGTAATGATGTTGAAACCAGGAAAATTCAGGAAGATTTCCAGAGGGAGAATGGAGGTAGTGATGAGACAAAAGGGAAATATATAGAAGAACTGAATCAAATGAAGGATTCACAACAGCAAAGAGAGATGTCGACTGAAGTATCCGGTGAGACCACAAGGTCTTATGTTTTTAAGACTAATGATTTGTGTGTAATCACAGGTATACTACAGGGTGTTGAAAAAACTTTGAATTTTGTTAAAGAAGAAGAGTTGAATCTAAAATTTTTTCAGAATGATGCTGAGATAGAAAGATCTCAGGAAGGAATGAAGAAAGAGGGGTCATATGGAAATATTCAGCATAATATTGAAGTAGGGAAATAAGGAGCATCTGATGATTGGTCAACAGCAAGTGAAGGTATGGAAAATTGTATAAAAATTCTGAGTTCTGCTCCAGTTGAGATTGTTCAGTTATATCAGAAGTTAGATCTTTAGAGGAGAGAGTTGGAAAAGTAGAGGATCTATGTTCAGGAAGAGTTACTGAAAGACACAGAACATGGAAACATTTTTCAAACAGATGATGTGGAGGAGGGACTAACTAAGAGTCTCACAGAGGATTTAAATCAGCATACTGATGTGTTGATGGACAAGGAAATTTTAGAGCAGCATACTGAAATGTTGCCAACAACAGCGGAAGGGGCACTGAAGCCTTATGTTTTTAATTCTAAAAATTGTTTTGTGAGTACAGTTTTTATTGCAGATGCTGGAGAAAATATATTAGACAAATAAATTGAACTGATGAGGCGGATGATGATGAAAGTATCCCGGAAGAGGCCAACAGCAATAAAACAAAGAAAAGGCGACAAAATAAACACAGCAGAAGATTGTGAAAGCATAGTCAGTGAAGAGATGCAGCATAAAGTGTGGATACCTGGAGAACAAAAATAGATAGAAGCAGCAACAAGTGGGAAGTTGCAGCACAAGATATGGGATCCAGGCATACACAGATCCGAACACATGATCAGGCGATCATGATTAATTTCAACCTTGGGAGTCTGATGCAGGAGCATCAAGGCCAATTTTCATTTTTAATTATGTAATAAAGGGGGGTGTGACATTTTAATTTTTTTATTAATTAATTTGTTATTTTTAAATAAAATAGGAAATAAGTTATAAAAGTGAGGATTTTGTAAATATTCTTTTATTAATTAAAAGGATATGAGAGAAAATAGAATTAGGTAGCAAAATTAGGGAGTAGGAATTCTATGTACGGGACTTTGTTGAGTCCACACCTAAAATGTATTTAAATTAGATTTAGTTGAGGATTAGGTGGAGAGATTTTTGGAGTGAATTAAATTGATTATTTATGTATAAATATGAGTGGTTTTTGTGAGGAGAACACACTTGAATAGTTGAAGAGCTGAGATAGTTAAGAGGGGTGTGAGTGAGGAGTGGTTTAAAAGGGAAAAGAGCCAAGAGGCTGCCCAATGTAATATCTGGCCACAGAATTTTAATGTAGTTAAGGGAGTTGATTTGTATGGCTCTTTTTCGCCTCCATGTTTAATTGAGCTGGATGTTTTCCATGATTTTATTGTAAAAACTTTGAGTATTTTCAGATTTCGTGAAGCAGTTGTGTTCTTATATGCAGGATCTTCTTTCTAGCAGAATTCCTGCATTATGGATTTCCTCGACATTACCTCGTTTAGAATGGCATATCGCTATGCCGCCAAGATTGAGCAGAAATTTAAGCAGAAGAAGAGAGATTTTGGATCTGTGAATCTGAAGCCAGGAAAAGGTGCCCTCGAACCACAGAATAAGGGGCATAGCTAAAGGGGGGTGACTCAGAACCCCACCAAAAACCCAAAGAAGGACACAGGGAAGTGGTATGAATTCCATAACAACACAACACAGTGTCGGGCCAAACAGTCACTGGTGGCCAAACTGAAGGCACCCAAATCAGATGCATATTTTGATCCTGAGCCAGAACCAGACCAGAGAGATGAAAAATGGAAGCAGATCATTGACGCGGACCCCAGTGCCATTATTGCCACCACCAAGATCCAGAGGGAGGATCTCGAGGATCCAGAGGAGAGGGAGCGCCTCTTCCATTCGTAGATGTGGGTGAATGGTTCTCCAATGCAATTTCCTGTCGATGGCGGAAGTCAAAAGAACCTCATTTCAGCAGAGCTCGTGAAGCGGCTCGGCCTACTGACCCTAGCACACCCACAGTCGTATATAATCGGGTGTCTTCACCTAGGGAGAGATATGCACGTCCGCCAACAGTGTCGCCTTTTGTACAACATCAAGCCATTCACGGACAAGGTATTATGTGATGATGCTCCTCTTGACGTAGCTGATGTATTATCGGGCTAACCATACTTGTGGAATCGACATGTTGTGTATGAATCTAGGCCTCGTGCTCTTATTATTACTTTTGGAAATAACTTGGACAGGACATCGGAGGTAATACCACCTCCTGTCATCTCTTTGACTACTGCAAAAAAACACAGTAAGATTGTTTCCCAAACAAGGAAGGATTGGACAATGTCACTACACTAAGCATTCATAGAAAAACCTAGATCAAAGAATAACAAAAAATATAAAACAATGCTCACAAAAATCAACTATGTGAAAACATTCTAGTATCCTAGAAACCAAATTTAGGAAAACTATCTTTGATTGACCATGTTTAAGACCTGTTTTTATCAATATTTTTAGATAATTATAGAATTTCATGTCTCTCTAGACCATTAATAGCCTCCACTATAATAAAAATCAGAATCAGTAGCATTGTTGATTTTTATCAAAATCTCACACCTCATTCTTCTACGTATGTTTAAGAGTTGGGTTGATTTTTATGAAAATCTCACACCTCATTCTTCTACCTATGTTGAAGAGTTGGGTTGGATTAATTTCATGGTCATACTCAAAAGGTCGATTGTCCATGACCCTTTAGCCCTCTTTGTAGTGCTCATTTGCTATATTTTTGTATTTTTATTTTTGTCTTCTTGTCGTTACTGAGCTTTTTTCAATTTAATGGGTTAGTAGGTGCTTGAGAGTGTGTTCATCACTCTACGATCACCCTCACTTATTCATAATTCCCCATAGTGGTAAATCTACTTCTTTTACCTATTGATTATCTTTATGTGTATTTGCATTCTATGCCATTCATGTTTCTTTCATGTCATGTTTGGATGATACCTCCCTATTGGGAAGGATCATACCTCCCAATTTATTCATTATTCCCCATGGTGGTAAATCTACTTCTTTTACCTATTGATTATTTTTATGTGTATTTTCATTCTCTGCCATTCATGTTTCTTTCATATCATGTTTGGATCATACCTCCCTATTGGGAAGGATCATACCTCGCTATTGGGAGGCTTTCAATCCCTTAACATTGGCCCATAGAGGAGATGGAAGCACATCAACTCCTCTTTCTTCTCCAAGTTCATCATTCTAGTGGTCCTAAAGGTTACTCACTTCTCATTTGTTTTGTTTTATTTATTTTAAAGTTTCATTTAAATATTAAAAGTTTCAATAAATATTAAAAAATGATTTTTGGTGATTTTTATTTACTTTTCAAATTTTTTGCTCTTAGAAGAATTGAATTTAAATTGTTTTTTTATTTCATTGACTAAATTACAAGAATTATAAGAATTGAATTTAAATTGCTTTTTCTTTCATTAACTAATTACAAGAATTATAAGAATTACATTTAAATTCCTTTTTATTTCATTAACTAATTACAAGAATTAGAAGAATTGAATTAGGAGAATTAAATTAATTAATTTTTTTTTTTAATTTCATTCACTAAATTAAAATAATTAGAAGAATATAACTTTTAAATATTGGAATGAATTACATATATCAATAATAATTTGCGAACGATTTTTTGCAATTCATTTTTTCTTTAAAATAAAATTAATTGAAATATTTGAGAATCTTTAATTTGCAAAAATAAACTATTTTTTTCCAAAGAAACACTCTGAAAGAATGGAAGATGGTAACCCTTTAGGAAGGGTTATTTGAAAACTATTAATTCAAAAAAGGTTTGTGTTGGACCATATCTATAAAGACTAAGTCTCTTCCAATAATTTTAAAACATTATGTACTATTTTTATTTTTAATATGTGCTTCAAAATGCAAAGAAATACAATACATATCAAAGTTTAACATTGAAAATAATTGTTTTATTGTATTATAATTATTTTATTTACAATTTTCTTTCATTAATTAGCTAAAAGCTTTTACTATTTATTAAAAAATATCTAAATTTTGCAACTATTATCTATAATAAATATCTAAATTTTGCGACTATTATCTATACTCACACTGCAAATATACTCATGACTATATCTACATTTATGACTACAGTGGTAAAAAACATTATTGGACTATGTACCAACAAACCCTATTTAACTTGTGTAATATATTATTGGCCATCGTCAATACAGCTCTGGAAAAATTAATGTGATGTTCACGTTTCTATGAGGTCATCTGTATATATGTATATGTTTTCACCAGATTAAATTATGTTGTAAATGCTCAGGAAGTAAAATATATCAAACTTGCTAGACTCCATACATATCAAACATGTTCTTAAAATTCTTTCATTGATATGTTTAAAAAACACTGAAACATGATGATTTCCACTACCTAAACTCAGACGTGAAAAGGCTCAGCATGGATACATGCTAATCAACACTTATCCTAAGCTTCAATCAACACTTATCCTGAGCTATGAGTGATATTGACCTTTAGTAAATCTAGGTAGTGTGACCACGGATTACATTAATGTTGCAAGATATTAATAATAGCGAATAAATTTTTAATGTATGATGTTAAATCTAGGTAGTGTGACCACGGAGTACAAACAAACAAATGGTATGATGTTAAAAGCATCAAAATTTGCATAGCTAGAACCCTCAGGAACTAGAGATAAGCCCCAATTCTCGCTCAAAGATGTATATGAAGAAGGATGTCTTCAGACGGTAGCAACTATTGTGATCAGAGGACTATCATGATGAGAGGCTGATCACAACAATTTGCTTGATGTACATAAGATATTTCATGAGAAGGCTAATTATTACTTATAAGGTTTATTACTTTTTTGGATGGGTGTTAAGGGGCATGCTATTTTTTCCTGTCTCGTTACAATTTTATGTGATGTTTCCAATAGAGTTATAACATCTATTGCTTAACAATTTTATGGGATGTTTCCGAATAGAGTTATAACATCTACTACTCAATTTTATAAAAAAGTTATAAAAAAGTTAGACACTAAGTTTGTATTTAAATATGCAACACCTAACTATGCCAAATAATAATAACAAAGAAAATAATAATTGTATTTGTAATAAATAAAATAATATAGATTTTATATATTTAATGTATATATATATATATATATATATATATAAAATTCAAATTAAGTTCAAACTATATATAACAATCTAATTTTCAATCAATCACAAACTTTACAATAATAAATAATAAATAATTCTTTAAAAAATACAAAATTTATATTTAATTTATATTTTAAGTTTTTTCTTTTTAATGAAGCAAATCCTAACAATATTTGTTGCATACAACTCTTGTTATTATTATTAATGTTCTTAAAGTTAATATTAATACTTAATAATGTAATTATGGCGAAGGCATTATCTTTGCTGGAGTGGGGTGTGGTGACACTGTTCACCCCACCCAATCACAACCTTTCCTCATCGCCCTTCTCACGAATCATATTCTAACATGTGTTGAAACTTTTTTAAGGTATTTTAAAACTCGAGAATCATATTCTACCATGCGTTGAAACTGTTTTAAGGTGTTTTACCACAGTGCAAACTGTTTTAAGGTGTTTTACTGCAAGGTCGGGATTTGAACCTGAGACATCCTTTCCCTTTGTTGCCATGGTTTCTTGCTTTTGTCTTGTTTTTAGGGTTATTCTTTTTTGTGACTGGTTTTCTTGTTTGTGCAGGGATGCAAGCCAACGGAGTGCATAGAGGTCGCAAGATCGAGTTCCATGAGCCTGACGCCTTCCTACCAGCCCAATCCTGCGTCTTCGTCTTTCAGAAGCCCGGTTTCGTCATCGTTCAAAACTGTTGCAGGAAAGAAACAATCAAGGGAACACCATGGGTTTCCAGCCGGGTGGCTACTTCATTTGCAGTCTATACGAAATCAAAAGCTCAGTAGCCGAGAGGCACTGCCATGGCCACAGCGAAAAAGACAGCAGCAAATGCCGAAGAAAGTCCTGCGAAGGTGATGAAGGTGTTAGGGCTTAATATTCCTGTGTCAGTTTCTCCAGAAATGAAGCAGTTCCTCGGCGTTTTTGAGGTTCCCCGCTCAGAAGCAGTGAAAAACATCTGGGAATACATCAAAGCTAACAGTCTCCAAGTTCATCTCAGTTCATTTTTCTTTAATGTTTTAATTTCTTCATTCGTCATACATTGTTGAAGGTTTCAGTCTTCTATTTGTATATCAATCTTATTATTGCTATATTTTTAAGTGTAGAGCCGAGTGGAATTTTGACAGAATTGTATCAGGTTATTTTCGCCTATAAATAGAACAGAAGTTTCTAGTTGCGATAAAATGCATGAGTGGTTTCGTTTGATTTTGCCCTTTTATTTTAAATTATTTTGAACCATTAATGCAAAACAGTCCAGATCCAAACTCTGTATATGGGTGTTTTCTGGAAAACCTCTGCAATTGAAGATGTTATGAAAGGTGTTTGTTTTTTGATTTCTTTGTATTGAATGTGTTTACAGGATCATAAGCCCCCGGGCACCATCCCCTGGGAGATCGAAGATATGCTAGGAAATCAGGGAAAAATAGACACTGACACCAACATAAATGCATCTGCCAGCCTCCACGCCTCTACTACATCTGTAAAGGGGAAATTTGCACGAGGGAGGAAAAAAAAATGTTAATGTTTTTGAAGCAGCGGCAGGAGTAGCAGCAGAAGTGCCTCATGCTCACCTTTCTCCTCAGCAGATTGAAGGTAATGCAATGGTAGAAGTTGTTTCTGGTCCTCTTCCTCCACCTCAGAATGAAGGAGGTGATGTAGCAGCAACAGTTGGGGATGTCGGGTCTGGATACCTTGCTCCTCCTCAGATGGATGATGGTACTGTGGCAGAAGTGGCTTCTGGTCACCTTCCTCCTTAGACACAAGCTGATATGGCAGCAGCAGTGGTTAAAGCAACTTCTCGAGACCTTTCTCTTCCTCAGACAGAAGATGATTGCAGTCTCTTGCTGAACATGGATTGGGTAGAGGCAGAGGCAAAGGCAGAGGCAGCGGCAAAGATAGGGGTAGAAGCAAAAGAGAAAGCGAAGGCGAAGGCGAAGGCGAGGGCCTCTAACAAAAATATAGAAATATATAGCTCTTATATCTAACAAAATGTCATCTCCAGCTGGCACTAGGAGCACACCATCTGTTTTGGGGCCTTCGCATATCTCTGAAAGCTCATCAGGAAACTCTACAAAACAACAATACTAGCAAAGGCCACAACGGTCAGTCTCCCTTAATCCACAACAATTCCTTTTTACCTATAGTCCGTATGTGCAGCAGCAAGCGGTACAATAATCACAGTTTTATCCTCAATCTGCTCATCAAGTATCAACACTCCATCAGAAACAGCAAATGTAGGGTCAAATTCCCCACAAACATCTTTCAATAATCCTCCTCTGCGTCAACAGCAGGAACAACGACAAATTCAACGAGGTTCATCAACATCATCCAATTCTGGGACATTGTTGCTTGCCTCTCCAACATTAACGTTGGGTGGTAGCCCCACAAAGATTAATCCTGGTAGATCTCTTGGAGTCAATTTACATGCAAAGTATAGTGCCCAACATCATTCAGGTAGCCCACATGCAGTTCTAACTTCTCAATATAAGTAAAAATTTATAAATGTATCTGCAAATCCTGCAAAGCAAAACAAAATGTAGGTGAAGCTCCTATTTAGTGATTACGAATATGTTGACACAGATGTTTCTAAGTGTGTGTCATATATAGGTTTTTTCCGATAGACTATTGATTTTTTGACTATTTTTTAGCACATTTGTCTTCATCAATATCAGATAAATGGAGTTCAAATGTTACAAAATCCTGCAAATTTATGTACATCCTCAGTTCAAAACAGAAACCCTTTCAATGCTCTTCTCCTCACACATATTTTATATGTCAGGCTTCAGGAAGCCTGAAAAATTCAAGAGTCAATATGGCAGAAGCGATGAGCAGTCCACCTGGATTTGTAGCGGGCTTTGGAGCAATTGGCCGGTATATGGACATGATCTGGTTTGTCTTTGAACTGAATATTAAGCTCTGCCCATGCCTTGCCAAGAAGGTTCCTCCCAAATTCAGCCCACTCATCATGGCCATCATCTTGCTTCAACCCACAGACACAAATGCATGCCATGACCTGGTTACATAAACACAGCCAAGGGATTATATATTCACAACCATGATGTTATATACACACAAATTATACACTATACAATACGCAGGAATGGATGCTTTATACACAAAGATAGATGACTTACCACCTCAAACATCATGACCACCACCTTGCTTCAACTCAGAAACCCAATGGCATTCAAAAATCTAGCTTCAACTCATAAACCCAATGGCATGCAAAAATATAATAGCATATATAGAGCAATAGGATGTGTGATGATATATTCACAACATAGAATAGTATACCCAAGATATATACACACAAGAATGATCTAATATATATATATATATATATATATATACAAGAATGAACTATAAAATAGAGAGGTGATTTTACAATGGGGTTTAATGTTATTTGTGAATACCACTATCAATATAAGAATCCCAATGTAACCAAACCAGATTTATCGAAAAAGAGAAAAAAACTACTTACAGTCTTCACATGAATCTGTGTATTTACTATTTTCCATTGTGGATTCTTGCTATGCTACAATACGGTTATAGTAATGTAGTAATGTGTATGGAGAAGTATCTCACGCTTCGTAGGTTTGAGATGATAGACAGATAAGTATGAATCGACCACTTGTATGAATTTTCCACGTGTAAAAACTAAACCTCTTGTGTGTCCTCACCAGTTCACTCTCCCATCAAACTGTTATTTTCCTCATGTTTCTGTCTCTTACTTCACTGTTGGCTCTACATCACATGCAAAATTATATATAATTATTGCAGTTTTATGAATGGTATATTGGTTTTTCTTCTCTATATGGCTATTCATGGCAGGTCATTCACCAACAATTTCATCAATTTTCATAAGTGGACATTTCATTACTGACTGGCAAGTCATTGGCATCTCCTTACTATGAAACTGAACATAATGTTGTACTGGAATTTTATCAATATTTTATTTATATATTTTGTTTGAGAAACATTAATTTTAGAATATATATTTGCTAATTAAATTTAGTTTGGCTATTTGAAAATTATTAATTAAAAATCTACATAATGGAGCAAAATAATATTATTTTTTATCTATTTTTTTTTCTTTTTAAAATATTATATAAAAATATAAGTTTAAAAATAATTTTATACTCAAATATGAAATTATCACTATTAAATAGATTAATTGATTTTATTTCCCAATAATTGAAAGTAAGAGTAGTCAAATAATACACTTTAAATATTAAATTATTATTATTTTAAATATTAAATTATTATTTTCTTATATATGAATGGACTAAAATCTTTAAAATGTTTGTATTTATTAAATGTGTAAAAAATATATATTTAAAATATTAAAACATAGTTATTTTTTTTTTCTTGGGAGAAAAAAATATATAGAACACTAACAACATATCCTAGGTAACACGTACATTTGTTTTTGTTTCTCCAACCATATAAAATAAAACATCAATTTTAATTGATATTTAATATTTAATAATTGATATATTTTTTTTGGATTTCAATCTTCAAATTAATCATCGATCATAATTAATACTTATTAGTTTCAATTTCTATAGATATTCAATCCTTCACTTTAGTTAATATAATTTATCAATAATAAATATAATAAATGATCAAATTTATTTGATAGTTAATACTTTTACAGCATTGTTATTTTGTGGTACAGTAAAAATATATTTACACTACATATTTATAAAATTATAAGCGGTACCTACAAAATTTTACCATGTCTACTCCTTATGGAACGACAAGAGCGCACTGATAGTGTTTAAATACAACAGTTAACTTTTTATTTCAATAAGCAGATGTGCAACTTAGACACATCTTAGATGGATCATCTTGCTCCAACCGAATGGGAGGTTCTATTGTTCTGGAGATCTGTTGATTAGTTTTTTTAATATAAAAACCGATGACACACCTGGCAAAGATGGTAGTGAATGACCTTTCTTATACTAACGGATGCCCAAAAGACTCTTGAACAAAACGCTTTTAACTCAATACCATATATACTAATACCAATATATAAATACCATATTAGGTTGCATAAGCAGATCATATGATGCATTTGGTTCAACTCTTTAATTAGGGTTTCAATCTATATTCAGAAATCCTCTCGAGAGCTCTCAGGAATAGGGTTTACACATTAAAAAACCAAAACTTGGGGTCTCTCTTGTCTAAGCTTGGGTGCAGCCCACCCGAACGATTCATCCAGGGAGAGTCACTACTCTTCCTCATTCTCCAGCCAAAGCCTTCTCTGCAGCACAACCAACTCGCTGGAGAAATAGAGGTGTTAACTAGCAAAAATTTGCTTGATAAACAGAGGTGTTAAGCTTTGCTTAAAAAATTGTCTTTACACAATGAAAAAATATACTTTAATTTCCATGGAATTTCACATAGAGTATCCAAATTTGGCAAGAGATGCTTCTCAACCTAATAGCCAAATTTGAGACATGCTTCTGAGCCTATTGTTATATTCAAATGAGCATCTCTCTCTCAAGTTTTTTTTTCCCAAATTTATTTTCTTTATCATTATTGGAAAGGAGCTCCATGATTTTTTTTATTTGATCCAATGTATGAGGGAGTGCATGAATCCATTTTGTATGCTTCTTGAGTGCAAAGGGCTTCCTTTCATTTATTTTCTCTCTTCATATTTGTCATTTGTTGATTCTTATCCCACCTTGGTACTTTCTCCACTTCTCAAATGTCATATAGTAAAGCATATGATGAGAAGGGAGGACGAAGAGAAAGGATACCATCATTACTATCCCATTATTCTGAGACAATTGTGTTAGTGTTACTTTATGCTAGTGTAACTTTCTTTTTAAATTTAACCTCCTATTGGATTCTTTAAAATATATATACAAACTAAAATTTCCATATATTTCACTTAATTATTGTTTTCGACATTCTCTACTCCCCAGCGTTACTTTGCACCTCTTGGTGCAAATGGTAGTTATAAATGTTGCTAATAATAATATTGATTTTGAGTGTTGTTAATATCAATATTTATGTTAATAAATAATCATAGTCAACTAAGATCCACCATGGTGAATATGGTTTGACATGGTTGAACATGATCAACCATGGTCAAATAAAGTCTAAGAATTTTTCACGGTTGACCATGGTTAGCAGTAGTCATTCTTGGATAAACAAGGTCATGCATGGACAACAATAACCAATCATGGTTAGTTTTAGATAACATGGTCAGTCATGGTCAAGTGGTTAACCATGGTTGAGTGGACAACCATGGACAATTGATTGATCATGGCCAACAATATTCAATAGTGAGTGACCATGGTCAACCATAGCCAAAAAAATCAAATATAGTGAAAAAATGAAATATAAATCTAAAATACATTCTCAAAATAATTTTTATACAAAAAAATTCTAATTAAAAATACTATAAATTAGATAAAAATAATAATCATATATTACAACTAATTATATCTAATTCTTAATACAAAAATTAAATAATTATACTAATATAAATCCGAAATTCTTTCACTATTTAAAAAAAAAATCCATGATATAATCATACATAACTTCTTATTATTACATACATCGAATCCTCCCATCGAGAGCATTCGGCCACAATTTTATTGAATCTTTCCATGGAGATCATTTGTCCATATCTTTATATATCATTTATCAAATCATACTATCCATATCATTTGTCCATATACGTTCAGTTTCAATGTTCCAGAGATTATTTTTTATATCGATTAATTTAATTGTTCTTTGCCTTTATAGATAGGCCATTAAAATTAATTTAATTCTTCCAGTTTTTCAACATGCACGTTATCAAAATCAACGCAAAAGGTTAATATATAATCAAAATGTAACGTAGTCCCCTCTCCCTCTGACCACTGATAATTTGTCCGGCGGCTGAAAATTTTTGTAAACAAGTGCTTGATTTGATATTGATATTTATGTGACGTTGGAATTTGTCCGGCCGCTGAAACTTTTTGTAAACAAGTGCTTGATTTTATATGAGTAGTCCACTAAGGTCGCGTTTTGACCCAGAATTCGATAACGATTTTCAGAAAATCTGGCAAAGATTTGCCTAGAATCTTGTTTACAGTTGTTAAACATTAGTATTTTGGGTGCCCCAGGAGTTTTTGATAGTGCTGAATCCATTTCCACTCTCAAAAACGGATTCCAAGCACTGCAACTACCTGATTTTTTAAAATTCAGTTGACCGGATTCCGACAGATTTCTGTCATCCGAGCCAAAACACGGCCTCGGTAGACAACTCCGATTTTATATTGATATTTATGCAAGGTTGGAAATATGGTGCACGCACTTCTTATAAGAAAAAATAGTCGGTGGTGTGTAAAAGGAGATTAACTTTCACTGCACTTCGGGGGTTAGGAATTGTTCTCTTTCTATGAGTATGAGGGGTTTGAATTTGGATCTTTCGAATTACAACAATTTCACATTTTTGGGGTTATGAATTGTTCTCCTTGTCTGAGCATGAGGGATTGGAATCTGGATTTTTCGAATTACAACAATTTCACATTTTTGGGATAACCAATTGAACTGCGCCAAGACAACGAGCTAAAATAACCTTAATTAATATATATTTCAAATAAAACTTTCCCAAAGAGATTCTTGATATGCCAATAGAGGTCAATGATGTGATGGCCATGAATATTCCTTAGGTCTGGGAACCGGTTTTCTATCGAAGCTATGACCTCTGAATCAAAGAAATTCTCCCTTTCCCTCGCTTTCCCTCATTGATAACTTGATCATAGTCTATGATGACCTACTTAGACATGAACAATAGGAAATTGGGGACAAGGACAAGAGGACTTGGTCCTTTCATCTGAATATTACTATCACAGAAATAGAAAAAAACTTGAGCTCGTAAAAATCTTCTAGATTTTCTCTAGATCTAGGTAAAACCACCCCCAAGAAGCAGAGAATGGCCTCATGACAATCCAATTTAAAATAGAAAACCTTCTTCCTTTGAATTGGAACTTCCAACGCCATCAATGGTGGGCTTCGAAGCATGTTGTGAATTCATTGAACATTAAAAATTGAATGGATCTTGTTAGAGGAAATTTCAGCCTAAAAGTGACCAAAAAATTTTCACGTACATAATATATAAACCAATCGAAATATTTTAAATTTAAAAATATGCACATGTAAATATTTTGTAGAGAAAAAAAAATCATTGTATTTTTTGCTTATCTCCTTATAGGTTTACTCAAATTTCAAGTGCAGACACTTGTTAGATGCATAATTAAATCTCACATCCAATGAGCACCTATTGTGTATACTTCTGAGAATACATGCGTCGATAAAAATTGAAGATACATTAAAAAATCGCGTATCTTCAATTTTTATTAGTGAAAGTCTTCTCAAACGTGTGCATAATGGGTACACATTGGATGTGTAATTTAATTTTACATCCAACAAGTGTATACACTTGAAATTTGAGTAAACCTATAAGCAGATAGACTAAAAATATGATAAAAAAATATTTTTCTTCTTTTCCATCCAAAATCCATCTCTTATTTATTATTTTAACTATTATTTTATTATTTTTCATTAGGAAACAACATTTAGGCTGAAATTCCCTCTAATGAAATTCCTCTTGAAAGAATTTCCAAATTGATAGTTTGACGACTTCCCTTTGACATGATTTCCAAATTGCTAGTAACACTGTTACCGATGAAATAGGTAACCTGACCTCAAAACGGGAACTCTAGCCCAAAAAGACTCAAAAAACATGAAAAAACACCCCAAAAACAAAAAAAAGTGTATTCGAGAATGCACTTGGTTTTTTTGAAGGTCAAACTTCAACATTTTATAGAATTATGCTTAAGAAAAAATTGTTTCTTGCAAAAAGGATTGAAAAAACACTCTCAAAACAAAACCAGTTGATGTTGGAATAACAAAAAATAATCATTGTGTCATATTTTTGACATTTTAAAAATAGAAATAACATTTTTTAATTTTTAAAATTCAAACATTAAAAAAACCTAAAATTTAAGAAAAAAAATAAATTTAAAAAATAAAAACATTTTAAAGTTTAAAATTTAAAAATATATAGGAATAAAAAAATAAAAATAAAAACTAAATAAAAATTTTAATTCCAACATTAAAAAAAATCTAAAATTTAAGAAAAATAAAAAATAAAAAATAAATTTAAAAATTAAAATTTCAAAATATATAGAAATAAAAAAATAAAAATAAAAACAAAATAAAAATATTAAATTAAAAAGAAAAACAAGTTAAAAAAAAAGAAATTATAAAAAATAAAATGTAGAAATTAAATTTAAAAAATAAAAAGAAAATGTTTACTAAATTTAAAAAAAAAAAAATTATTTTAAAATAAAAAATTAAATTTAAAGAAATATATTAAATTTTAATAAATTTAAAACTTAAAAAAAAAACATTATTGAAATTAAAAGTAAAAAAATGAAAAATTAATGAAAAATGAAAAATGAAAAATAAAATACAATAAAAATATTAAATTAAAAAAATAGATATTAAACAACAAATAGATTTTAAAAAATAAATTAAATTTAAATTATATATATATATATATATAAACTTAAATTAAAAATATATATATCAGATTTTATTAAATTTAAAAAAAATGTTAATATTAAAATAACAAATAAATTTAAAAAAAAAATATTAAATTTTAATAAATAAATAAATAAACAAATAAATTTTGAAATAAAAAATAAATTTTAAATATAAAGAAAAAAAAAACATTGTTAAAATAAAAAGTTAATTTAAAAATCAATTTGTTGGAACACCTAATCCTCCATGGGTAGGTGTGGAATGCAAAAAGTCACAATGGAGTCCAAGTGACCTTGGAATATGAAACCAAGAGTCACACCATTGTATTATAAATGTACATCTTTGTATAATGGAAAATAAGAAAGCCTCACGCTTATCTTTCATTGTGTTGAGTCTCTTGTGTGTGTGCATTCTTCTTCTCATACACCATGTGTGTGTTTCAACATGGTGTTTAACATGGTATCAGAGCGGGCGATTGCTGGCCCTGCCCCAAATTGAGTGAGCCATTTGTGTCTATGGCCTATTCATATCTGCAAAATTGTTGACATTTTTGCAGCATTTAGAGAGTTTTTGCAGCAGTGTTTTTGCTGCCATTCAGAGGTGTTTTGAAGAGACTTTCTGCAGCAGTCTTTTTGCCACATTCAAAAAGTGGTTTTGGAGAAGGAGCAGCATTCAGAAGAAGGAGCAGCATTCAGAAGAAAGAGCAGCATTCAAAAATCTGCTTTGAAGAAGAAGAAGCATTCAGAAATTGGTTTTGAAGAAAGGCAACACTGCCTATCTGAAGGTTTTCATTCTCATTTTTCCTGCAACTTCTATTAATTTCTGCATTGAAGAGTTGCTGGAAAACACTGTTTAAAGAGGGTTTCTAAAGTAGAGGTTTCTGGTTTTAATGAGAAAGAATTTATGAGTTTTTCATTCGAAGATTCCTGCAAAATTTTGGATTTTTTACTGCTATATGTTCCAGAAAAACTCTGCTCTATATTTGAAAGAAAAAAAATTCTGCTGCTTTCTGCAATTTTGGAATCATTCAGCTGCTTTCTGCAATTCTGGAATCTCTCTGCTCTCTGTTGTTTTTAAAAAAATTTAAAAAATAAAATAAAATAAAATAAATTCAATTCCAGGCCTCTCGGCCCTCCTCTATGCCTTCACACACAATACGCCTCTTTCCAAGGCCTGCTCTACTCTGCACCCTCCCAAACGCTTACATCAATACCCAACCCCGTTTCTATACACAGTTCTCAACGACGCTCTCCCTACACACCCTAACCCAGCCTTTCGGCCCTGCTCTACACGCTCCCAACACACCCCGCCCTCCTCTCTGCGCATACACCTTCTGCAATCACACAACGACTTACCAACCTTCCTCTCTGCACACAAAACCCGACCCCTTAAGCTCTACCTTACCTACACACTCACGCGCCATACCTTATTCCTTACGCACCCCATCAAATATAATCTGCACACCCGTCTCACCACTCAACTCTGCCACTCTTCCCAACTCCGCTGCGCCATATCCTATACTCCACTAACCCATTCCCCCCAACTCCGCACAGAACGCCACCCTTCACCACTCCTTTATCAATCCGCTTCACCACTCACTCTGCTCTACGGCCCTTACGGCCCACGCCTCTCACATCTCCATACACCATACGCTCTGCCCCTCTTTACAAACCCTTACACCACCCTTCCACCTGCGCCATACTTCCCTCCACTTAATCAATACCACTTCCCCTCACGGCACAGCCGTTCCTTCCCTACCATACTACGCTACTCTCCATATTTCCAAACGCTCTTACAATCTCCACCATACGCTACTTTCCATATTGTAACACCCTTAAAATTCTCTCCAACTATTCGTTCTCTTTTTAATACATCTCCCTCCCACTTTTAAAATTCGATTTTTAAATTTTTAAATTCCCCTTTCCATTTTAATACATTAAAACCCCCACCCTTTTTAAATTCCCACCTTCCATTTTAATACATTAAAATCCCCACCCATTATCCCATCCCATCATTAATTCCCTTCCGTCTTTTTTTAAATTTATTTTAATATAAGCCTTTTCCCATCCCTTTTAAATTCGTTCCCCCCTTTTCCCATATTTCATTTTAAAATATTTTTTAATTAAAACCCCCCTCCACATAATATCTCTCCTCCATTTTTAATAAATTCCCTTCCCATTATTACAATTCATTTCCCATTTTTAAATTAATTCCCTCCTCATTCCCATTTTTAATTAATCTATTTTTAATTAATTTTTAATTAATTTAAAAAAAAAACAGCAGAGAGAGAGGAATAAGAGAATATGAACAGCAGAAAGGAAGAGAAAATGACATATCAAAAAATGAAGTGAACATATAGAGAAATTTGAAGATTTGACATTGTGATTTGTGGCATATATGAGGGTGATTTTTTTGAAGAATTGACATTTGAAGATAGTTTGGCATCATTGAAAACAACTCTTTGAAGAAGAAAATTCAGCTGCCATAAAAATATTCTTGCATGTGTTTTCAGCTACACCTTTACAAATATTTTGCAGAGATATGTATTGAGCTGACATTGTATTTTGAGTTGGATTTGCCTCTTCATTCATAGTTGGAATCAGTGAATTTGAGTTGTTGGATTTTTGATTGCCCTCCATCATTTGAGGAGCACATTTTGTACTTTGAGAATTTCTTGAGTCATTTGTATTTCTTGTTGCATCACATTGTAAACGGGTGCATTTTCGGTTGAAGTCGACACCCTTTCATTTTTTAGTCTAAGTTGTTGAAATGGCCAAAATCAATGAGGCATTAGTGCTGTTGAGTGACCTCATTCATTCAAATGTTCATGATATGATAAAAATGAGCAAGGATGCTCTTTGTAACATTCACAGTTGTTTGCTAGATGCACAAGAGAAGATCGAGTTTTTGCAGTTGGAATCTCAACTCCAACAAGACGAACTTCAACAAAAGAGTCACCATTCTGAACCTGTTTCTATTCAGAAGATTGTGAAGGACTCTCATCAGAAGAAAGAAGATAAAGTTGCAGATGATCCACATTCAGTGCCTTGTAATAGAGAAGATTTACATGCAGATGCAGCCACTCAGCCTGCACTTCCTAAGCCCATCATCAGACCTTGGGAAGAGCTTGTCCACAACAAGCACAGAACTGGTCTTGGATATGAAAAGGATGTGTCCTTTCATATTCCAGACTACACAAAGCCCATCATATTTCAGAGTGCCGGATTCATGTATGATAGTTCACCTGCAGCTGTTCCAAATCCTATTCCACAACAACAACAGATTGAGAAATGCCAACACTGTGATCGAGTTGGCCACATGAAATATCATTGTTTTGATCTTCATCAATGCAAGCACTGTGGTCGGCACACTCATTCTTCAGATAGATGCTTCAGACACAAGCCTCCTGCAAGAACCAAGATTCATCTTAGATGGATCGCTTCTTGGCAATGGACATCAGCAGCCAAGAAGATGTTTACGACACATGTTAGAACTTGTTCACGCATATTGAGCAAATTTGCAATTGAGTTTTCGCCATCATCTCACCTTGTCCCTGACAGGGGGAAAATGGTGGTCATGTACAAGCTTCGACGACAGATCAAGCGAGCCTGAGCCACAATCTCTCATTCCATGTTCAGAGTTTTAGCCAGCAGTTCAAGCAAGCCTGAGCCACAATTCGTCATTCCGGATTCAGAGATGTAGCCAGAGATACGGATGCCCATGAGCATACCTCGGTTGGTGGATAACCTAAAACCATCATCTTTGGTTGGTGGATAACCTAAAACCATCATTTTCGGTTGGTGGATAACCTAAAACCATCATCTTTGGTTGGTGGACAACCTAAAACCACCACAGGTCGTAGACCTCCCTTATTTTAGGTCGAAGGTCTCCCTTTTTTATGAGGGACAATTCCTCTAGCAAAAGCTTTCAGCTTCTTGCCAGTTTTGGAAGAGTTCCGGGAACTGCAACAAGTTTTGCATTCCAGTGTTTGTGGTCATCCTAAAACCACCTCTTTTTTCCAACATTTCAGAGAGTTGATTCAGCCCAAGTGCTGCCATGTATACTTTGCAGATTTGTATTACAACTCTTTTCTTGGACTCACATATACCCCTTCGGATTAAGGGGGGATGTTGGAACACCTAATCCTACATGGGTAGGTGTGGAATGCGAAAAGTCACAATGGAGTCCAAGTGACCTTGGAATATGAAACCAAGAGTCACACCATTGTACTATACATGTACATCTTTGTATAATGGAAAATAAGAAAGCCTCACGCTTATCCTTCATTGTGTTGAGTCTCTTGTGTGTGTGTGCTCATCTTCCTCATACACCATGTGTGTGCTTCAACATGGTGTTTAACACAATTAAAATTGAAAAATTGAAAAAAAATAATTAAAAAATAAAATAAAAAACAAATTAATTTGAAAATACTAAGTTTAATATATATATATATATATATAATTTTAAATACACAATTTTAATGGAAATAAAAAAAATATAAAAATTTTATGTAATTAAAAAAATAATAATAGAAAATAAAAAATTTAAAAAAATATCAAATTCAAATGAATAAAAAAAAATACAAAATTTACTAAATTTTAAAAAATTAAATGAAAAATCTAAACATAAAATTTAATAATAAAAAACAATATGAAAAAAATAAAAATAAAAATCAATTAAATTAAAAACAAAAAATACAAAATTTAATAAAAACTATTAACAAAATTTAGAAAAAAGAATTAAAAACAAAAAAAATGAATAAAATTTGAAAAAAAACAAAAAAACAAAAAAAAAAAACAAAACAAATTAAAACAAATTAAATTTTAAATATAAAAATTAATTTAAAAAAATAAGAGTTAAATTTTTTGAATTAAGAATAAAAATAAAAAATAAAATCAAATTAAAAACAATATTAAAAATTTTAAAAATAAAAAAATAAAAAAGAATTTTTTGATCGTGCTGGCTCTGCCAATCGGCCTCCCGCCAAGGTGGCAGCGGAGGCTGGCCGCTGGGTGGGAGAATCGGCCTCCCACAGCTGGAGGTCAATTCCGGGAATTGCCCTCCCGCGGCGAGAGGCCGATTCCGGGAATCGCCCTCCCGCGACGGGCCGATTCCGAGAATCGCCCTCCCGGAATCGGCCTCCCGCGGCGGGAAGGCAATTCCTGGAATCGGCCTCCCGCAGCGGGAGGGAAATTCCCAGAATCGACCTCTCGCAGCGAGAGGACGATTCCCAGAATCGGCCTCAGGGCGATTCCCGAAATCGGCCTCAGGGCGATTCCTGAAATCGGACTCCCGCCGCTGGAGGGCGATTCCCGGAATCGGCCTCTCGCCGCGAGAGGGTGATTCCCGGAATCAGCCTCCCGCTCAGGTAGCGGTGGAGGTTGATTGGCGGCGCCACCACGATTATTTTTTTTTTTTTTTTTTGATTTTTTTTTTTTGAAATTCAAAAAATTTAAAATTATTTTTTTTTAATTCAAATTTTTTATTTTAAATTTAATTTGTTTTAATTTGTTTTTTTTTTTTTAATTTTGTTTTTAAATTTAATATTTAATATTAATTATTTTTTAAAATTTAAAATTTATTTATTAAATTTATTAAATTTTATTTATTTATTTATTTTTTGAAATCTTTTAGTTTATTTAGTTTTTCATTTTTAAAATTTATAAATTGTTTCATTTAAAAAAAAAACAGTAAATTTATGGATATTTGTTTTTTAATTATTTGTACGTGGTTTTTTTCATTTTTTTTTTGTTTTTTAATGATAGTTTTTTTTTATTTTAATTTTCTTTTTCAATTTTCAATTTTGTTTTTTTTTTTTAATTTTTTTTTGTTAATTTTAAAATTTGTATTTTTGTTTTCTTTTTTTCACAATGAAAAAGTTCGTAATTTTATTTATGAGAAAACAAAATTACATGTTGTATGAGCTGGTATATCCAAAGACATCCAAATGCCGCAAATAAAATGCAAAGGTGATACAATTAAGATTTTCTCCCCTTCTTCTTTTCAACCTTACGCCAAGCACCAAGTGTTGGCTCGGTCTCGATAAGGACAAGCTGATTTTCTTCTGTTGGTGCTCCATGATCCTTATCAGAGTCAGATGTGTCTGATGTATGTGTTCTTTTGTATCCCCCACTGTCTAGTGTTCCAGGTACCATATCCTGCTGAATCTTTGTGATGGTGTCAAGAGGATCTTGCATTTCTTGTTCTTGTGTGCCCATGGAGGTATCTGTTTGTTGGTTCTCATGTGGCGTTGGTTCCACCTCTTCTTCCTGTAGTTCTGGCTCTTCAGAGGGGAATTGCCAACCTTTTGCCGCTTTGCGTGTTTTCTTCTTTTTCCTGTTATCCCTTTTTGCAGCCGGGCATGAGTTTTGTAGGTGTCCTGTGCACCTGCATATCCGGCATTTGAAGGCTGTGTTCTCATAGTCTAGATGCTGTGTCCATCTCTGTTGTTTGTTGTTCAACATAATGGACTCTGGGAGTCCCTTGCTCAAATCAACCTCCACACAGATTCGTGCGAAGGTGAATATGCGTTCTTCCAGGCGTTGGGTGTCTGTTTTAATGTATCTGCCAAGGGTGTTTCCAATGCAGCCAAGAACATTTTCATTCCAAAAATGTAGCGGGAGGTTGTAGAGTCTTACCCAGATCGGCATTTTAGTCACCTCCATGGTATTGGCATCAAAATTTGGGAACCATGGTGTAATGAAGAGTCCCGTGGAGCCCCAGAACCATGGTCCCTGACTGATAATAGCATCTCTGACCTCAGTGGATGAAAATTTGACAATGAAGAACCCCTTAGAACATAGGTGTATTTCACATTCCATGGTCCAGTTTGTAAAAATCCAATGGAACAGGTCCATTGGTTTGGGCCAGAAGCAGTTGAATCTGCCAATAATTGCTTGAGATTCGTAAACAGTTCTATGCATATCAATGTCTGGGCTGTCTATGTTTATTTCAGGCACGCTGTCCTGTAGTTCTACAATATATGGCTTGGGGGAACTTTCAGCAGGGGAGACAGGTGCTGTGGGAATGTTTTTATCTCCCTGTAATATATTCCTGTAAGAACCTTTTGTGGGTACTGTTTTGGATGCACCAGCGCCTATGGAGGTTCCATGTGCCCTGTTTTGGCCCATCATTCCACCCCTCAGTCTGAGGTTGAGGCAGATGGAAGACTCAGTGATAATAGAGTAGTCATTAACAGAGCAGAGGTCAGCTAAAACTTTCCCCCCAAAAATCAGTGACTGTGCATGAACAGGGTAACCCGCCTTACTCTGGATTGCATGCTTCAGATGTAGTATTGAATCGATAGTTCGAATCCATATAATAAAGCTATTACCTACAGGAGGCTTAATGAACACTTGATATGGAGTCGAGCTTACCTGTGAAACTGTGTTGCAGAGGTGCAGGCTGCGATTTTTGTTCTTAAGCACCTCATCGTGGGCCTGTTCCTGGCTCAGATGGTCCGAGTGCAGCCACAGAGTGCCTTTGAGAACTGAAATCCCAGAATCAGCAGTTATGGAGAAGCAATCAAGCCACTGCTGCCTCAGATTCGAAAGCAGCAGAGGAGGCCGCAAGGCATAAAAACCGGAAGCCCAATGTCCGCCCATCCTCGAGGCCCAGGGCGACGAAGTGAAGGCCTGCATGCCGAAGAGAAGGACATGCGGAATCCGCTCCCAATAACATAGAAACGCAGAAGCCCCAAACTGAGCATCCGTCCAATAAAACAGAGTAAAGCGCTTTGTGTCACCATGAGAGGTGCAGCAGAGCACATCTCGCGGCTCTGGTCCAAAGTCAAAATCGTCAAAGATCAAATGGTGATCACAGGGACTTGTACCACGCCCTGCAAATACATTTGATGGACTGGTCAGGCACCCAAAACCCTTTCTGTTGGTTCTGCATGGTAACCAAGACCCTGTCACAGCGGAAATGTGGAAGCTCACAGGCACAAATGGAAGCCCAGCCCGAACAAAATCACCTGGTGCAGTGATGGTAATGCAAAGGCGCCGCCAGTGCGAAGATCTCCAACCTGCGGCGGCAATTCAATTTTTTCTTTATTTTATTTTATTTTATTTTATCTAAATTTTAATTTTGTAATTTAAATTATTTTTAAATTTTCTATTTAATTTTTTTTTTAATTATATGGTTTTTTTTAATAACTTAGAAAAAAATGTTTTTAATGTTTTTTTTTAATTTTTTTGGTTAATTTTTGTTTTTTTCTTTAAATGATGTGTTTTTTTTTCAAATTTTGTCATTTCTTTCGATATAATTTTTGAATATTTTTGTTTTTTAATTTATTTTTGTTTAAAATTTTTATTTTTACGAGTTAATTTTGTTTTTTTTTACATTTTTATTGGTTTTTTTTTATTGTTTTTATATATATATTTTTATCTAAGTTTTGTGTTTTATTACCAACATGAAAATCACCACTCTAAAAAAAAAAGGTTGATGCTGCATCAATACGTTTCAAAATTAGCATGAAAATCACCGCTCTAAAAAAAAAAGTTGATGTTGCATCAATACGTTTCAAAATCAGCATGAAAATCACTAACATTTTAAAACAAATATTCATACTTCATAAATAAAAATATTAGAGTGTCAAAAATGTGCTAAAAAAAAAAAGGTGATTCTGCATCACCACTTTTAAAAATCGGATGCTTTTTATGCTACCAAAAAAAAGTAGGTAACAATGTGGTTACCTATTTCATCGGTAACAGTGTTTAGTTTGAAGGTTTCTCCTTAACATGATTTGCAAATTGCTAGTTTGAAGCCTGATTAAATTCAAATGGTGGGATGGGGTGTCTCACACGACGTTTACTCCAATATCCTCATGGGGAAGCAACTAGAATCCATCAATGTTCTCCCTTTTTTCATTCCTAGACACTTGTAACACGCCCCCTCGTAATCCCCAACAAAAAAATTGTTAAAAGGAGGTGGTTACTATGTTGACCCAAGATCTAATGTGTCTTTATGAAACTAGGGTATAATTTTTTTATTATCTTTCATCTAGCTTAAAACCTCAATTAGACATCACGGTTGTGACTGTATCATCAAGACAATTTTGGTGATATAAAAGTTTACTTCAATCCGACTTCTAAGTCAAAAACTATGATCTTTTGATGTTCCATCTAGCTTGAATACACCACATGATTGACTCGCCATGTGGTACATGTGTGACCTTCTTAGTTAATCTTCCTATGCCACTTGGCATCATTCTATTTGCTACTAACCATTAATGGATGGGCTCCACAACTTTGCATTGTATGTTGGCTCACGGGTCTCGTGCATACTGACAGATATATATATATTTCTGAAACTCTTACCAAGGCAAACATAAACTTACAACCTATAAATACAATTTTTGGTCAGAGGTCGGCTTGAACTCTGGTAACTATTACCGCTCTGAGTAATTAGCTTGAACCCAAACTCATGCGCCCAGGAGAATCGAAAGGACCCGAACCCAACCTTGTGCACATATGAAATAGTTACATCGGGACCAAACCCAACTATGAGTCAGAGGTCGACACGATTCCTAACCCTGAATACCAATCATCCTTTAAGTCAGAGGTTAACATGTATCTCAACTTCCTCATTTTGCACAACAGAATGTGCGTCGACCCCAACTTTGTCCCCAAGGACTCATTCATGTCCCTGATCACGAGGGCTGAAGGGAAAGGGCTCTAGTCTTCGGTCCTTAATATTGTATTTTTGTACAGCACATATAGTTGTTATCCCTCCTGAGATTTAAACCAAGGTTCCCCTACTCGGTCTACAAATGGGATATGGTGCCAAAAGGGTAGTAGTAAGATCGACATTCGGTGAAAATAGAGGAGGTTATTCCTTGAACTTGCTTTCCAAGAGGACTACACTATGTAAGCAATCATGTTTATAACCATACCACAAGTTTATGACCATCCCCTTGTTAAGGATAGGAATTCCAGGCATGAGCTACACTTATGGCAGTAAGATACCCTTTTGCATCCAGTAGGTGACTCTAAAAGGGGTTCCAAAACTCCTTCCAAATGCCAAGATGCAACCTAGGGTGTGCTACAACCCTACAAATGGCTATATTCACATATACAAACATTACTAGCATGGGGAATAAGAACATAACACTGGTGAAATATCTTCAAGAAGATTGGCTATTAACATGGACATGTGAATAGTCTCCCATAGAAAAATCCTCCACCAAGTTATTCAGCTTGGCTATGACCGAACAATCAAGAAAAAACTACCCAGATGTTCCAAAATCGAGGCAACACATAGATCAACTCCTCATCTTGAAGGATTTAACCATCAATGCATACACAAGATAGATGAATCAGAGCATGTAATTGATCTATTCAAGCTCATGAGGTTGAGCCTTACACAAGATAGAAACATGTTATTATTCATATTGAAGCATTATGATTAATGCAGAATGAAAAAACCACAACCCGGGTATATGCCCATAAGGGAATTGAATTCATCATACTCTTAGTCCCGAAATAATATAACTTCCACCTTTTTCACTATGGCCTTTATGAACCATGTCAATACATGTTATTCCAATGCCTTGAGCCAATAGTACCAATATCATAGTCATATATGCAACAGTAATAACATAAGCCATGTTCATGACATTTATATATACAATTTAAACTATGTATACAAACATATATTCAATATCTGTAAAAATTATATAACATATGAATTATATATTGAGATTCTCCTGATCTAACAATATTTATCTTCTTGCTAAATACATAATCCTTACATTGTTAATCTTTTGCGGAAAATCAATTGCAAACACATGAAGCAATAAAAACAATCGCACATAACACAGTTGTTTAACGGGAAAGCCTGAAGCTAAAAACCCCAACTATCATATATTATGTATCATGGAGATCATGTAATGATATCATACAAATATTAGTACATCAAGGTCTAAGTAAAATCAATCGTCACACACTAAAAATAAGAAATCTGCAAATACATGCACTGATTTCTGCCCTCTTGATAGTCTGCTTCCACTGCGCAATCCCTGCTGAAGAATAGCTCTGAATGAATTTGAATTACCCTTGCCTTGACTGCACAATCCTCATTGGCAACTCCAATGTGTGTGTGATGCAATCAATGCATCACTATAGTCACAACGGATAGTCCATTTCACCCTTTCACCTACCTCTCCACTGGGTCTCCACTAGAACTGACATGCACTATAGTTAACTGATGTATTTGTTCAGTTGATTAGTGAGTTATTATTTGTGAATTAATTAACTAATTAATTCACTCCACTCTCACTAGTGTATCATTCAGTTAGACTAGATACAACTAGCTCAACTGAGTTTAACTCCAATAACTGAGTTAAACTGAATAATAATTGCATGAACTACTCTTCCAACTTTGTCATAACTTTTCCACTTCAGTTCTAACTGAGTCCTACATGCATGAACCACCAGTCAACCCTAGGAATTGCATAATTCCTTCAGCCCACTGATTTTCCAAATCTGTATACTGAAATAAAGTGCTCCAAGAGAATAATTTTTTGTTTATTGTCGGATTATTATTAAGAGCTAATAATAATCGACATGCATCTATTTTTAGATTGACGATCTATAAATATACTTCGCCAAATATTCTAAAAATCGAATTTCATCTATTTTTCCAACTTGACCAACCATCCACAAATAGCATCCTGCAACTTCTGAATATGATCACCATGTCTAAAAATAGACATAGTCTAAAAATATAATTACACCTAAATATAGCCTGCAAGCCCACTTAGTGAAGGTGACTCATTTTCACTAAGCTCCATCATCTTGTTGAATCTCAACACTCCCTCTAAACAAGATAGGGATTATCCTTCACCCCAATCCTGCCTCTATGGTATTCGAATTTTCTCCTGGTGAGCGCCTTCGTCAAAATATCTGCATCCTGATCTTCTGTAGGAATGTACTGAAGCAACATGATCTTCTGCTACACACAATCTCTGATATGATGATACTAGATATCAATATGTTTATATCTATCATGAAACATGGGATTAATCGAGAGTTTAGTGCAACTCTTATTATCACAATGTATCACTGTAGGATCTAGATGTGAACCGAACAAACCAACCAGGATCTTCCTCATCCAGATAGCCTCACATGCAGCTTGACTTGCTGCCATGTATTCTGCTTCCAATGAATTGAGTGCCACAGATATTTGTTATCTGCTGTACCAAGAAACTGTTGTAGATCCGATACTGAAAACCCCTCCTGATGTGCTCTTTCTGTATGTTGGGCTGCCTGCCCAATCTGCATCTGTGAAGCCATGCAACTTCACCTCATCCGTTTGTCTGTACCATAAGCCATACTCAGATGTGCCCCTGAGATACCTCAGAACATGCTTGCCTGCTTTCCAAAAGAGCTTGGTAGGCTTAACCATCTCTTGTGAAAGCTCGTTCACCGCATAGCATATGTCCAGTCTTATATTAACTAAATAAATTAGCGAACCCACCAACTTTTGATATACAGTGGCATCCACTACCTCTACCAATGTAGCATCCTCTTTCCTCCAATTTATTGGAAGAGGAGTGTTGATAGGCTTGCGGCCTTGCATGTGAAACTTCTCAAATATCTCCTGAGCATACTTGCCTTGAGACACAAACAGTTCACCTTCCCGCTGCCATATTTACAATCCAAGGAAATAATGAAGGAGGCCCAAATCCTTCATCTCGAACCCCGTTGCAAGATCTACCTTGCATGAGTGTATCAATTGCTCATCACCCATTAGTATTAAATCATCAACATAAAGAAAAATGATTAAAAGCTTATCCTCCACCACAATTTGATATAGGTTTGCATCCACCTCACTCTTGGTGAAGCCAAGTTCAGTGAAATAGTTGTCGATCCAAGTGTACCAAGCACGAGGTGCTTATTTCAGCCCATACAACTCTCTTTTTAGCCTACACACATGCGACTTGCTACTGAAGATTTTGAATACTTCAGGATGCTCAATGTACACTTCTTCCTCAATGATCCCAATAAGGAACGCAGTCTTCACATCCATTTGATGAATGTGCCAACCCATCTGTGCTGAGAGAGCAAGGATGGTCTGTATGGAAGAATACCATGCGACGGGTGCAAATGTTTCTTCATAGTCAATCCCCTCGATCTGTGAGAAGCCCCGAGCAACAAATCTTGCCTTATACTTCTCGACACTCCCATCAGCATCTTGGTTTACCTTGCAGATCCATCTTGATCCTACAACTTATTTACCCACTGGCCTTGGAACAATCTCCCAAGCATTGTTTCTGACAATGGATTCATACTCCTCCACCATGACATCTACCCATGTGGGCTCCTGCACTACTTCTTCAAAATAAGATGGCTCTGTCACGATACACTTGCTCATAAGAGCCATGTATCTAGTAATTCGGTCAGGTGACTTTCTCTATCTGTGTTGTGATGTAGGGACTCCTACATTCTATGCCGCATCAAGATTGAGTCTCCCAGCTTCTGTGGTACACTTTTTGCCTTGTCTAATGTTTGGTTCTACATGAGAGGACTCCTCCACTCCATGAATCTCCTCCTGTGGCTGATCCAAATCTAGAGGCTCATCTTTGGGAACAAGTAGCTCCTCCTCTGCATGCAAGTGTAGCTCCCTCTCAAGCAACAACTTCATGGCTTTCACCTCATTGAATTTTATATCTCGTTGCACCACAGTCATCCAATTGTTTGGAAAATACAAATGATAATTATGGGGTGTTTTTTTGTACCCCACAAATATCCCAACTTCTACATTCGGCTCCAGCTTCTTCCTGGTGTCCTTTGTCACATGAATGTAAACAGATGAGCCAAAAATCTTCAAATGAGAAATATCATTATTCTTACCAGTAAAAGCTTCTTCAGGTGTACTCATGCCAAGTACTCTATGAGTACAATGGTTTTGCACATAAACCGCAGTGTTGCATGCTTCCGCCCACGAGTGCATCGATAGTCCTTGGTCATGTAGCATAGCTCGTGCAGCACCCACGATCATTCTATTCTCCCTCTCTGCGACCCCATTCTGCTGTGGGTTATGAGGCTCTATGAGTTCTCTTTGAATTCATTCTTTGCTACATATATCTTTGAATTCACCTGAGATATATTCACCACCATTATCGCTCCGTAGAGCTTTCACTTGCTTCCCCGACTCCTTCTCCACCAATGCTTTAAACTCACAGAACTTTGAGAATGTTTCACTCTTCTTCTGCATGAAGAAGATCCAGAATCTACGAGAATAGTCATCAACAAAAATAACATAATACATGTGTTTTATTGTTGAAGCAACCGAGAAAGGTCCACACACGTCTATGTGAATTCTCTCAAGGATCACCGAAGCACAGTTCTTCTTCTCATGAAAGGTGGTCTTCACAAACTTACCCATATTACATCCCTTGCACTGATATGACTACGCAAGAGTACCCTTGGGAAGTCCAGTAGAAATCTGCTACAAAATCTTCAAAGCACCATGGTGAAGATGGCCCAATCTCTTGTGCCATAATTTGCCCTCATCCCGACTCACCACTTATCTGCTTTGCCCATAATTGTAGCATGGCCATATACCTCTAGCTTGTAGATATTCTTAACTCGAATCCTTATCTTCTTGCTTTGACCTGTTGTTTTATGTCGAAGGAAAGCTTTTCCCTCACTGAAAACAACATCATAACCTTTGTCTTCCGACATTGCGACCGAGACCAAGTTCTTCTTCAGACCTGGAAAATGCATAACTTCTTTCAACAAAAATGGATTACAGGACTCCCTCTCAAAGGTAATGTTCACAATGTTGGTCGCACTGTATCGAACATCGTCTCCCATATCTATATGCATTTCCAGGTCCTTCTCCTCGAGATCACTAAATAAATCATTGTCTCCCATCATATGGAAAGACGTACCACTATCAAGATACCACACCGATCCCATTGCGCTTGAAACCAAGAATGAAATAAAAGATAAATCAAGTTCAAATTGTGATGCTAAGGCCTCTCTAGCTGCATCTCTAGCAGCCTTCTTGTTCTTCTTCTTCTGTGGGCAGTTAGTGGCAAAATGCCCATGTTCGTGACAGTGAAAACACTTCACCTTGGACAAATCATGCGTCTTTCCTTTAGCTTCGGATTTTGAAGGGAATTTCTTCCCCTTCCCTTTCATTGCTTTGGTATCCAAAGCACAATTCTTTTCATATTCATTCTTCGATGAAGAACCATCCCTGGTACTTCGCCTTATCTCCTCCTGCACAAGATCCGGCCAAAGTCGCTCCCATCGCGACAGTTTCTCCCGTCCATTGACAGAGTCTTCATAGCTATGCCAACTCTTCGGAAGCCCAAGGAGAGCCAAGCTCACTAAGTATTCATCACCAACAGTAACCCCCACACTTCCCAGTTCATCCTTAGAGTGGAAAAACTTTGTGAGATATTTTAGAATACTGTCGCCCTTCTCCATTTTTATTTTTCTGAGCTTGTCCTTAAGCGCCAACTTCCTCTGGTCGCTTCTGCTTTGGAAAAAATATGTCAGATCCTTCCACATTGAAAATGGAGTGGCTTTCCCATGAAGGCTCGACACAATATGGTCCTTCACACCTTCCAACAAAATCATTCTTGTCTTTGCTACCTTCTTTTGCCATGAGTCAAGTCCTGCGGCATCACTAGAATCCGGCTTAGGAACATCGCTATCAATGAAATCCTTCAGTCCATTATCCTCTAGTACCTCCTCCATCCTGTCCTTCCAGGCCATGTAATTCGAGCTGCCATCAAGGTCATACTCCAATCGAAACCCATTGAAATACATTTCAATATATACTCAACTTCTGCACCAAGAATTTTCTGCAGCTAAATTTGAATTGTCCACCAACACAAACTCAACAATTCTTCACAATTGCAATATTCAAGAATTAACACTGCTCCAATACCATGTAGAAATTATATAAAATATGCATTATATATCCAGATTCTTCTTATCTAACAATATTTATCTTCTTGCTAAATACAGAATCCTTCCACTGTTAATATTTTGCGAAAAATCAATTGCAAACACATGAAGCAATAAACACAATCGCACATAACACAGTTGTTTAACGGGAAAACCTGAAGCTAAAAAACCCAACTATCATATATTATGTATCATGGAGATCAGGTAACAATCTTATACAAAGCTCAGTACATCAAGCTCTCAGTAAAATCAATCGTCACACACTAACAAGAAGAAATCTGCAAATCCATGCACTGATTTCTGCCCTCCTGATAGCCTGCCTCCACTGCGCAGTCCCTGCTGAAGAATAGCTCTGAATGAATTTGAATTACCCTTGCCTTGACTGCGCAATCCTCATTGGCAACTCCAATGTGTGTGTGATGCAATCAATGCATCACTATAGTCACAACGGATATTCCATCTCACCCTTTCACCTACCTCTCCACTGGGTCTCCACTGGAACTGACATGCACTGTAGTTAACTGTTGTATTTGTTCAGTTGATTAGTGATTTATTGTTAGTGAATTAATTAAATAATTAATTCACTCCACTCTCACTAGTGTGTCATTCAGTTAGACTAGATACAACTAGCTCAACTGAGTTTAACTCCAATAACTAAATTAAACTGAATAACAACTCCATGAACTACTCTTCCAACTCTGTCATAACTTTGCCACTTAAGTTCTAACTAAGTCCTCCATTCATATACCGCTAGTCAACCCTAGGAATTGCGTAATTCCTTCAGCCCATTGATTTGCCAAATCTGTATATTGAAATAAAGTGCTCCACGAGAATAAGATGTTGTTTATTGTCGGATTATTATTAAGAGCTAATAATAATCGACATGCATCTATTTTTAGATAAAAGATCTATAAATAGAATTCGCCCAATATTCTAAAAATATAATTTCATCTATTTTTTCAACTTGACTAACCATCCACAAATAGCATCATGCAAATTCTAAAATATGATCATCATGTCTGAAAATAGACTTGCACCTAAAAGTAGCCTGCGGGCCCACTTAGTGAAGGCGACCCATTTTCACTAAGCTCCATCATCTTGTTGAATCTCAACACTCCCTCTCAACAAGATAGGGATTATCCTTCACCCCGATCCTGCCTCTATGGTATTCAAATTTTCTCCTGCTGAGCGCCTTTGTCAAAATATCTACATCCTGATCTTCCGTAGGAATGTATTGAAGAAACATGATCTTCCGCTGCACACAATCTCTGATGTGATGATATCGGATATCAATATTTTTAGATCTATCATGAAACACAGGATTAATCGAGAGTTTAATGCAACTCTGATTATCACAATGTATCACTGTAGGATCTAGATGTGAACCGAACAAACCGACGAGGATCTTCCCCATCCAAATAGCCTCACATGCAGTTTGACTTGCTGCCATGTATTCTTCTTCTGCTGAATTGAGTGCCACGGATCTTTGTTTCATGTTGTACAAAGAAACTGTTGTATATCTGATACTGAAAACCCCTCCTAATGTGCTCTTTCTATCTGTTGGGCTGCCTACCCAATCTGCATCTATGAAGCCATGCAACTTCACCTCATCCATCTGTCTATACCATAAGCCATACTCTGATGTGCCCTTGAGATACCTCAGGACATGCTTGCCTGCCTTCCAAAAGAGCTTGGTAGGCTTAACCATCGCTTGTGAAAGCTGGTTCACTGCATAGCATATGTTCGGTCTTCTATTAACTAAATACATGATCAAACCCACCAACTATCGATAAATAGTGGCATCCACTACCTCTGCCGATGTAGCATCCTCTTTCCTCTAATTTCTTGGAAGAGGAGTGTCGATAGGCTTGCAGCCTTGCATGTGAAACTGCTCATGTATCTCAGGAGCATACTTGCCTTGAGACACAAAAAGTTCACCTTCCTGCTACCATATTTCCAATCCAAGGAAATAATGAAGGAGGCCCAAATCCTTCATCTCAAACTCATTTGCAAGATCTAACTTGCAGGAGTGTGTCAACTGCTCATCACCCATTAGTATTAAATCATCAACATAAAGAACAATGATTAAAAGCTTACCCTCCACCACAATTTGATACAGGTTTGCATCTGCCTCACTCTTGGTGAAGCCAAGTCTAGTGAAATAGTTGTCAATTCGAGTGTACCAAGCACGAGGTGCTTGTTTCAGCCCATCCAACACTCTTTTGAGCCTACACACATGCGACTCGCTGCAGAATTTTTCAAATCCTTCAGGCTTCTCAATGTACACTTCTTCCTTAATGATCCCATTAAGGAACACAGTCTTCACATCCATCTGCTGAATGTGCCAACCCATTTGCACTAGGAGAGAAAGGATGGTCTGTATGGAAGAATACTGTGTGACATGTGCAAAGGTTTCTTCACATTCAATCCCCTCGATCTGTGAGAAGCCCCAGGCAACAAATCTTGCCTTATACTTATCGACGCTCCCATCAACAACTTGCTTTACCTTGTAGATCCATATTGATACTACAACTGATTTACCCACTGGCCTTGGAACAATCTCCCAAGCACTGTTTCTAACAATGGCGTCATACTCCTCCACCATGGAATATACCCATGTGGGCTCCTGAACTACTTCTTCAAAAGAAGATGGCTCTATCACGATACACTTGCTCATAAGAGCCATGTATCCAGTAAATCGGTCAGGTGACTGTCTCTGTCTGTGCTGTGATGTAGGGACTCCTACATTCTGTGTTGCATCAAGCTTCAGTCTCTCAGCTTCTGTGGTACACTTTCTGCATTTTCTGATGTTTGTTTCTGCATGAGTGGACTCATCCACTGCATGAATCTCCTCCTGTGGCTGATCCACATCTAGAGGCTTATCTTTGGGAACAAGTAGCTCCTCCTCTGCATGCAAGTGTAGCTCCCTCTCAAGCGACAACTTCATGGCTTTCACCTCATTGAATTTTATATCCCGTCGCACCACAATCATCTAACTATTTGGAAAATACACACGATAATTATGAGGTGTTTATGTGTACCTCACAAATATCCCAACTTCTGCAATCGGCTCCAGCCTCTTCTTGGCATCCTTTGTCACATGAATGTAAACAGATGAGCCAAAAATATTCAAATGAGAAATATAAGGCTTCTTACCAGTAAAAGCTTCTTCAGGTGTACTCATGCCAAGTACTCTATGAGGACAACGGTTTTGCACATAAACCGCAGTGTTGCAAGCTTTCACCCACAAGTGCATCGGTAGGCTCTGGTTACGCAGCATAGCTCGTGCAGCACCCACGATCGTTTTGTTCTTCCTCTCCACGACCCCATTCTACTGTGGGTTGTGAGGCGCTATGAGTTCTCTTCGAATTCCTTCTTTGCTACAGAAGTCTTTGAATTCGCCCTAGATATATACACCACCATTATCGCTCGATAGAGCTTTCACCTGCTTCCCCGACTCCTCCTCCACCAATGCTATAAACTCACAGAACTTTGAAAATGTTTCGCTCTTCTTCTACATGAATAAGATCCAGCATCTACGAGAATATTCATCAAAAAAATTAACATAATACATGTGTTTTTCTATCGAAGCAACCGAGAAAGTTCCACACACGTCTGTGTGAATTCTCTCCAGGATCACCAAAGCATGGTTCTCCTTCTCATGAAAGGTGGTCTTCACAAACTTACCCATAATACATCCCTTGCATTGATCTGACTATGCAAGAGTACCCTTGGGAAGTCCAATAGAAATCTACTGCAGAATCTTCAAAGCGCCATGGTGAAGATGGCCCAATCTCCTGTGCCATAATTCGCCCTCATCCCATCTCACCACTTCTTCTGCTTTGCACATCATTGCAGCGCAGCCATCTACCTCCAGCTTGTAGAGATTCTTAACTTGAATCCCTATCTTCTTGGTTTGAACCTTTGTTTTATGTCGAAGAAAAGATTTTCCCTCACTGAAAACAACATCATAACCTTTGTCTTCTAACATTGTGACCGAGACCAAGTTCTTCTTTAGACCTGGAACATGCATAAATTCTTTCAACAAGAATGGATTACCAGAATCCCTCTCAAAGTCAATGGTCCCAATGTTGGTCGCACTGTATCGACCATCATCGCCCATCGCTATATGCATTTGGAGGTCCTTCTCCAGATCACTAAACAACTCCTTGTCTCCCATCATATGGAAAGACGCACCACTATCAAGATACCACATTGATCCCATTGCGCTTGAAACCAAGCATGTGATCAAAGAGAAATCAATTTAAAATTGCGAGGCTAAGGCCTCTCCAGCTACATTTCCAACAGCCTTCTTTTTGTTCTTCTTCTATGGGTAGTTAGTGGCGAAATTCCCATGTTCGTGACAGTGAAAACACTTGGACAAATCCTGCTTTTGCCTTTAGCTTCAGATTTTGAAGGGAATTTATTCCCCTTCCTTTTCCTTGCTTTGGTAGCCAAAGTGAAATTCTCTTCATCTTCATTTTTTGATGAAAAACCATCCCTGGTACTTCGCCTTATCACCTCCTGCACAAGATCCGACCAAAGTTGCTCCCATCCCAACAGTTTCTCCCATCCATTGACAGAGTCTTCGTAGTTATGCCAACTCTTCGAAATCCCAAGGAGAGCCAATCTCACCAAGTTTTCATCATCAACAGTAACCCCCACACTTCCCCTTTCATCCTTACAGTGGACAAACTTTGTGAGATATTTTGGAATATTGTCGCCCGTTGCCATTTTTATTTTTCTAAGCTTGTCTTCAAGCGCCAACTTCCTCTGGTCACTTCTGCTTTGGAACAAATCTTTCAAAGCCTTCCACATTGAGAATGGAGTGGCTTTCCCATGAATTCTCGACACAATATGGTCCTTCGCACCTTCCAAAAAAATCCTTCTTGTCTTTGTTACCTTCTTTTGCCATGCGTCATGTCCTGCAGCATCACTAGAATCTGGCTTAGGAACATCGCTATCGAATGAACTCCTTCAGTCCATTGTCCTCCAGCACCGCCTCTATCTTGTCCTTCCAGGATATGTAATTCGAGCTTCCATAAAGGGCATACACCAATTGCAACCCATTGAAAGACATTTCAATGTATACTCAACTTCTACACCAAGAATTTTCTACAGCTAAATTCAAATTATCCACCAACACAAACTCAACAATTCTTAACAATTGCAATCTTCAAGAATTAACACTGCTCCAATACCATGTAGAAATTATATAACATATGCATTATATATCCATATTCTCCTGATCTAACAATATTTGTCTTCTTTCTAAATACATAATCCTTCCGCTGTTAATCTTTTGCAGAAAATCAATTGCAAAAACATGAAGCAATAAAAACAATCGCACATAACACAATTGTTTAACGGGAAAGCCTAAAGCTAAAAACCCCAACTAGAATATATTATGTATCATGGAGATCATGTAAAAATATCATACAAATCTTAGTACATCAAGCTCTCAGTACAATCAATCGTCAGACACTAACAAGAAGAAATCTGCAAATCCATGCAGTGATTTCTGCCCACCTGATAGCCTGCCTCCACTGCACAATCCCTGCTGAAGAATAGCTCTGAATGAATTCGAATTACCCTTGCCTTGACTGTGCAATCCTCATTGGAAACTCCAATGTGTGTGTGATGCAATCAATGCATCACTATAGTCACAATTGATAGTCCATCTCACCCTTTCACCTACCTCTCCACTGGGTCTCCACTGGAACTGACATGCACTGTAGTTAACTGATGTATTTGTTCAGTTGATTAGTGAGTTATTATTTGTGAATTAATTAACTAATTAGTTCACTCCACTCTCACTAGTGTATCATTGAGTTATACTACATACAACTAGCTCAACTGAGTTTAACTTCAATAACTGAGTTAAACTAAATAACAACCCCATGAGCTACTCTTATAACATTTTCATAACTTTGCCACTTTAGTTCTAACTGAGTCCATTCATGAAGCACCAGTCAACCCTAATAATTGTGTAATTCCTTCAGCCCACTGATTTTCCAAATACGTATACTGAAATAAAGTGCTCCAATCTAAAGATAAGCAACTTTCCATCTACCACAATGTGATAGAGGTTGGCATTTTCTTCACTTTTGGTGAAGCCCAATCCACTGAGATATGTGTCGATCCGAGTGTACCATGCTCGAGGTGCCTGTTTGAGACCATACAAGGCTCTCCTGAGTCTACACACATGCGTCTCCCTTTCATATGTCTCAAATCCCTCTGGATACTCTATGTAAATTTCTTCCTTAACAACACCATTGGAAAAAGAGGTATTCACATCCATCAGGTGGATATTCCACCCCATCTCCGCAGTTAATGCTATAATGAATCTGATTAAGTAATATCTTGCCTTTGGTGAAAAATTTTCCTCATAGACCACTCCCTCTACCTGAGAGAAGCCTTTGGACACAAATTTGGCCTTGTACTTCTTGATGCTCCCATCAACTGCATGCTTCACTTTGTAGATCCACATGGAACCAAACATTGAGTTGTTCTCTGGTCTCAACACCACCTCCCATACATTTTTCTCCATGATGGAGTCATACTCCACCACGACACCAACCCACACTAGTTGAGAAAACACTTCCTCAAATGAAGGAGGCTATGCCTCAATTATTTTTCTCATGAGAACCATATATCCATATCCAATGTACACGTCTGGTGATCTACTTTTCCTATGCTAAGATGTAGGATCTCCCACATGCTCTTGTGCATCCTATACTAGTCTATTAACTTCTCTGGCTCTCTTCCTCCCCTCTCTTAAATATTATGGTTGAGTGGGTCCCTCTACTCAACATAACGTGTGCTCCTTTGCATGTGGTTCCTCCACAACGTCCTAAAGCTCTGTTTGAGGCTCCTCCTTTATATCTAGAAGCTCCTCCTATGGAGGGATACAAAAATATCACTCTAGAGAGCATCTCATATCCTTCTTCTAATCAAATATGACATCACTCATCACTACTATCACCCTGAGTGAGGGAAAATACACCCTTTAGTTATGTGGTGTCTCTGTGTATCCTATAAAGACTCCCATCTCAGCTATAGACTCAAGTTTATTCTTGTTATCCTTGGAGACATGAAAATACACAATAGCTCTAAAAATTATAATATGAGATACATTTGGCTTCCTCCCAAAGAAAACTTATTTGGGTGTGATCATGCAAAGTATTCTCTGGGACTCTAGGTATATAAACAAATGGTAGTGTTACATGTTTCTTCCCATAGATGTAATGGCAGCTCCTGATCATGAAACATGGCTCTTTATACTCCCACTATGCTTTTTTTCTTCCTTTCAGCCACCTCATTTTGTTGTGGGTTAAGGGGTGTTATCAGTTCTCTTCTATTACCCTCTTTAGCACCAAAGTCCTTGAAGGTGCTAGAAACAAATTCTCTTCCATTATCACTTATTTGGGCTTTCAATTTATAACTAGTATCCTTTTCAACCAATGCTTTGAATTCAACAAATTTTGAGAAAACTTGATCCTTCTTCCACATGAAGAAGATCGAACATTTTCTAGAAAATTCATCAACAAAAATTACATAATACTTGTGTTTTGTTGCAGAGGTTATATAAATGGTCCACATACATCAAAGTGGACTCACTCCAAGATTGCTCCAGCTCTTCTATCTTAGCCCTAGAAGGTGTACTTGACATATTTCCCCAATGTGCATCTCTTGCAGACATCATGTTAGTTAAGAGTGCATTCTGGGAGATCAATGTTAATATGCTACATGGTTTTTAACGCTCCATGGTGTAAGTGTCCCATGCACATGTGCCAGATTTGTCCAACATCTTCACTCTGCACATTTTTTATATTTCTACTCATTGAAACACAAGCTTCCACCTCAATTTTGTAGAGATTCTTCACTCAAACTCCAATTTGTTTCACCTTCTTGGTAGCTACATGTCTCAGAAAGGCTTTCCCCTTACTGAAAATAACATCATAGCCTCTATACTCCAATACAACTACAAAGATCAATTTATTCATTATTCTAAGTACATACATAAGATATTTTAGATGAATATGGGAGTCTGACTCCCTCTTAAAGGTTACGGTACTAATTCCTTTGGTATTGTATGTAATATCGCCAAATAGGGACTGCTCAACCATGCATGCATAGAAAACGCATTTTCAGAAATATATGCTATAAATAGCAAAATAAACTCTTGGATCCCTTATATCAGTCAATATACAACCTAAATCCAAGAATACATCTGAAACAAATCAAACTAGGTGGGTTAAACAGACCTCCCACGCCTAGGATAGCTAAAATAGGCTAAAACTCCAAACACTGCAACATGGAAATTACTGCATAAAAGAGATTGTGCAGTATAAAGAGGGTTTGTACACATGAATAGCAGATACAATTATATCTGTTATTATGTTAAACAATATGGCTCAGAAAATGAGATCTAGTCTCCTTTATACAAAAGCTAGAGAACCCGGGAAGGGTTTCTAGGAATACACCCGATTACAAATGGTGACCTTCAGCAATAAGACTAAATAATCACTGCAAAATGAAGCACAAGAGTATATGAGGTTTTAAGAATATAGATCTGATGCAGAGCTGATCAAGGTCTTCCCCCATGGAAATATCAACCATCCAATCATAGGAAAACTCTGAAAAAGAGCCACAAGATACACTGCAGAAACTGCCCTCTAGAAATTATGCAATTCCTGACTGGAATAGCGCTGTAGGTGATGGAAATATGTTGGAATATTGCCAAAGATCTGAAATCATCTCAAGAACTCTCAAAACTGATCTCCCAATAGAAGGGAGCCTCCCTCCTATGCAAAACCAACTCAGAAAAGGTTTCTCAACCCTCCATTGCAACACCCTGCAACTCAACACAACCTCCTGCAGAAATTGCGCTGAAACTGAAGACTGAAGCTTGGCACCAATGCAGATGTGTGGAATGATATATCAGCTCTCTCCCAAGAGCCACTCAAAGGAAAGAGATGGAATTCCTAAACAGGAAATCCTTAGTGCTAAACAGCACCAGCAATATTAGCTAAACAAATGAAGAGAGCAAAGTCTAAGCAGACATAAAAATATAATTCATAAGCTAACCTCAAATGGATGCCATACTTTCCTGATAAACTAAGTGAGCCTTCTCACCTTGGGTCCCACTCATTAGGGTTTCCACCATCACACAAACAATCTCCCTCCAAAATTGTGTTGTCCCTTCATTAGAGCCCCTCCTCTAAATTGCGTTGTTTGATTTGGTCAAGGTTGACCTCTTCAACCTGCTTCAGCCCTTTTCACACCCAAGGGTCTCCAATCCAGCTCATACATAGTTTTCTAGGCTGATCCTCATTCACATTGATCTAGTTTTATTGGTGATCCACTCCTCCTACATTCATGTTGTTGACTTGGTCAAACTTGACTTAGTCCACTTGCAAATGTCCATGTTCACACATGAGAGTGCTAGATCCAGATATTTTATAATCCCTTTTCACATAAAGAGGGGTTTTATTGCATATTCAAGGTAAGTATGGGTCTCTTTCCCCATTTATTCATCTACTAAGTTCTAGAAGAAAAAATCAATATTCCAATTAGCTGCATGTTAATTTTGAAATATTACAGTCCTCCCCTCTAAAATGTTGCTTGTCCTCAAGCAACTGCAAGGATAGAACTGAAGAGCTTGATATTCTTCCCTTATAGAAACCTCATATGATTAAATCCTCCAAGGATCAAGATGTTGTCTCATCAATACACCTCCAAGTTGTTCCTCCCATGTATGCAAGCTAGCCTTTGGTGTGCATCCCAAATAGTTGTCATCATGTAAAAGTAAAATATCCATGGAGGCAACAATGGGCTGTTCGAAGGCCTTCTTGAGGAATGAGGTCTGATATAAATTTGGATCTAACATCCCCATGTGAATCTCCCATCCCCAAGAAATCATCCATACAAAATGAGTTACCTCCCAACATGGCAACTCCTGAAAATCCTCCTCCACCTTGAGCTCCTGCAAAGTAGGTGGGCTAAAAATCTGAACATGGTAGACAAAGTAGTCTACCCCATGTTGTCCTCCTCTCCACTTACGATAAGTGTAGAGCATTTTTTGATCTTGGGCTACGATAATGTTGCCCTCAAGTGGCAAGAAGGAAACTAGATCTCCAAAGATCCCTCCCCCAATGTTGTGAATCAAGCTGGCCCAAACCATATCATATATGATGGATAAGAAATAACCACCATATGGCATCCCATCCATCTCATGGCCCTCCTCATAAAGAAACAAATATTTTACTGTGGTGGCCATATTCCCTTCCAGGCTCCCCTTAGAACATGTAATGCAGAAAGTGTGGGAATTCTCCTTCCCAAGGAGCACATCCACCCAATGTGTTTCTCCCCCAATCATGCTCCCCATAAAAGCAATAACAACATCAGCAAATGGGATCATGATTAACATCAAAATGAAGTAAATATTGAAGGTTTCATGTAGTGCTGGAAGGTACCAATAGTTTCCCAAGTGGTCATAACGCATTCTTCCCCACTGCAGCTTCAGAAAATATCATGGCAAGTTGTTTCTTGACAAATGGCTAGTTGTGTGAGTCATCACATCTACTAGCAAATAGTAAATGGATGAGTGTATCAACTGAGCATACAATAAGTAACCAAACACTTTCCCAAATTCATACAACAGATGGTTTTCTCCATCATAATAGTTAACCAAAAATGGCCCATGGAGCCCAAAGGAAAGCTTGCCCCTTTGTGGAGCAATGCACTGCAAAGAAATGGTAAGAGCATGCAAATATTGTGTTAGATTATAAATAAATGCAAAAACAAATTTTTTACCATGTAATGAAAGTAATATGATGATAGGATCCATAAATAAGTCCTCTATATTGGTATGACATACTCCTATGAAGAGGAATGAACCATATGCTGCATGAAGATCCTCCTTCTTATTCTTGGAAATCCAAGTCAAGAAGGAAATATCATAGTAATAGATGCCTCCATCCACTACTCCATCATTATCACCTCCTCCTTGTCCACCAAGTGCATCATATGTGAAGTGATCCTGGGGATACTCCATCAATAAATCCAAGCTCCAAAGTGACAGCACTGTTGGCCTATACAAATAGGCTCCTGCCAACTCATAACTCCATGCTTTGACATGCTTCTTGTCAAATACTCCTCCCATAATGCTGCTACATGCAAGAAGTTTCTCCCAAAGTGGAAGTACCTCTTGATCATCCAAGGCTAAAGAGTAGAACCTTTGCACCATGATAGTTCCATCTCCCACCCCTGCAACATTATGAAAAGTATGAGAGAAAATTTGCCCATGCTCTCCCAAGGACAACCCAAGCAAAAATGGATTTTACTGCCTCCTCATACCTCCATCATACAAATCATGTGGTGAAAACATACTAATTAATATGAGGAATGTCATATCAACACAATGTGTCCATATTATTTCCTACCCTATGATGCAAGTATCCTACCACACTTTCTCCACCCACATACCCTTCGAAAGAGGAAGTGTCACATGATGGCCAATTATTTCAAGAGTAGCCAACGCAGCCAAGCCTCCTGCTACCTTGTGTCATATATTTGCAAGTAGATTAATAGCTTCTTTCTCTCCATAAAAACCCATTCATCCAAATGTGGGTGCCTCCCATCATGTCCAACCTTGGTATCCTCACAATGAGGACTACCATCCTCCCAAATCAGATTTCTCTCCTTGCATTTCATGGGATGTTGAAATGCAACTTCTTGGAGATCTCCTAGAAAAGATCTCACACCAATGAACATCTTGGATCCATAAAGATCCAAGTGTGCTGAAGGAAAAACCTCCTCACTGCTACTTCTTGACATCATTGTAAAACTTCTCAATGGTGTACTAACTATCTCATGCTCCAACTCAAGAATGGACATATGGTTTTGTGTAAGTTTGTTCGGAACAAGGTTCATCCTATCCTCCAAAATTTCACACCCCACCCTCAAGTGTTGTGTGCCACTCAACCAAGGCACATGAGGATGATGGTCCATCCCTTCCTTGATCAATCGAAGGTTGCACAGCGCAATGGAATCATGTTGTTCCAAATGAGCAGTATGCAATGGTATACAACCCTCCATATGATTTACTAAAACAATAGGAGATGGAAAATTAGGCATACCTTGATGAAATTTGGAAGTATCTTGTATGGCTGTAAGGGATTATCCCTCCAATGTGTTGGCTTCTCCAACTGAATATGTTGAGGGATGCTCCTCCATAGTTGTGACAATGTTGGTACAAGTCTCCTCCAATGGTGGTGAGGGCTTCTCTTCCTCTAGTTTTTCTTCATCAAATCTCTCGATCAACCTTTGAGTAAACTCAGCAAAATTAGTCACTCTTGCATGGCTCACATGACTGAACCACCAAATGTTTGCTTCACCCTCAAAATGTAGCACTGCAATTTCTACAACCTCTTTCTCTACCACCGGATGTAGTAGGAAAAATGCATCAAGTTTCCTTGCCCAATCCCTTGCTGCAGATGACCCATCAAAAGTAGAAAATAGAAACCTATTACCCTTGATCCTCCCTTGGCCACAAGGTCTTCTTTCTTCCTCCAAATGAATGAACTGAGGGAAGGCGAGAGTCTCCTTGAAGGCTCTAGGTTGAGATTTGTACTCAACAGGGTATTCACTTAGAATCTTGTGATCCAAGTGTCCTCCATATTTCTGCAATTTGTCCTCCTTCTCATAAGGAAAGGGTATGTTCCAAGGATTTGGAGCTCTCTGCAACACTTGTCTCCTCTTCTTATCATAGGAAGTGCATGGCTCTTCCTCTTCTTGAAACTCTATAGAAGTTTCACAGCTCCTTTTCTCTTCTTCTTGTTTAACCTCGTTGGAGAGGTTCTTCCTGGATTTGAAAAGTGATGAGATAAAGTTCATCCTTTTCATCATTCTGACCTTTCTCTTTCTCTTATAGAATTTTGGATTGAATTCCACAGGCTGAGCCAAAGATCTTGCTTCGATACCACTGTAACATCCCCAAATAGGGTCTTCTCAACCATGCATGCATAAAAAATGCATTTTCAGAAATATATGCTATAAATAAAAAAATCAACTCTTGGATCCCTTATATTAGAAAATATACAACTTAAATCCAATAACAGAGATGAAACAAATCAAACTAGGTGGGTTAAACAGACCTCCCACACCTAGGATAGCTAAAATAGGCTAAAACCCCAAACACTGCAACACAGAAATTACTGCATAAAAGAGACTGCATAGTCTAAAGAGGGTTTGTACACATGAATAGCAGGACAATTAGATCTGGTATTATATTAAACAATATGGCTCAGAAAATGAGATCTAGTCTCGTTTATACAAAAGCTAGAGAACCCGGGAAGGGTTTGTAGGAATACACCCGATTACAAATGGTGACCTTCAACATTAAGACTAAATAATCACTGAAAAATGAAGCACATGAGTATAGAAGGCTGTACTAATATAGATCTAATGCATATATGATCAAATGTCTTCCCCCATGTAAATATCAAGCATCCAATCACAGGAAAACTCTCAAAAAGAGCCACAAGATCCACTCCAGAAACTTCCCTCCAGAAATAACGCAATTCCTGACTGGAATAATGTTGTAGGTGATGGAAATATGTTGGCCTGCTGCCAAAGATATGAAATCAACCCAAGAACCCTCCAAACTGATCTCCCAATAGAAGGGAGCCTTCCTCCTATGCAAAACCAACTCAGAAAGTGGGTTTCTCAACCCTCCACTGCAACACCCTGCAACTCAACACAACCTACTGTAGAAACTATGCTGAAACTGAAGTTTGAAGCTTGGCACCAATGTCAGATGTGTGGAATGATAGATCAGGTCTCTCCCAAGAGCTACTCAAAGGGAAGAGATGGAATTCCTAAACAAGAAATCCTTAGTGCTAAACAACATCAGCAATCTTAGCTAAACAGCTGAAGAGAGCGAAGTCTAAGCAGACATAAAAATATAATCCATAAGCTAACCTCAAATGGTTTCCATCCTCTTCTTCCTTATAAAGTATGTGAGCCTTCTCACCTTGGGTCCCACTCATTAGGGTTTCCACAATCACACAAAGAATCTCTCTCCAAAACTATGTTTTCCCTTCATTAGAGCCCCTCCTCTAAACTGCGTTGTTTGATTTTGTCAAGGTTCACCTCCTCAACCTGCTTCAGCCCTTTTCACACCCAAGGGTCTCCAATCCAACTCATACATAGTTTTCTAGGCCGATCCTCATTCACATTGAGCTAGTTTTATTGGTGATCCACTCCTCCTACATTCATGCTGTTGACTTGGTCAAACTTGACTTAGTCCACTTGCAAATGTCCCTGTTCACACATGAGAGTGCTAGATCCAGATATTTTATGATCCATTTTCACATCAAGAGGGGTTTTATTTCTTATTCAAGGTAAGTATGGGTCTCTTTCCCCATTGATTCATCTACTAAGTGTTAGAATCAAAAATCAATATTCCAATTAGATGCATGCTAATTTTGGAATATTACATTGTACCTCACATAGTCCCCAAGTTCTATGTGCAAATCGATATCCTTCTCCTCTAGGCCACTGAAGAATTATTTTCATACTTTCATATGGAATGAGGCACCTAGATCTAGATAAAAAACACTTCCCCATTACAATGTTAGCCATGCATGAAATTAGGGTGAAGTCCAATTTTAATTGTGAGGAAAGTGCTTCACCTCCTACTCCTCCTGAAGGCTTCTTGTTAGACTTTGTGTTCAGATACTTTGTTGCATAGTGTCTTAATTCATGGTAGTGAAAACATTGTATCCTGATTGATTCCTTCTTCTTGCCATTGTTTTGGATGGTCTTGAGTTTTCTTTGGGCCTTCTTTCCCTTGCCCTTATTGCCCTTCCCAACCAAGGAAAAATTATCTTCCTCCTTAGATTTAGATGTTACTCCATCTCTAGTGTTCCACTGAATTTCTTCCTGCAAAAAATTAGACCAAAGTCTCTCCCAATTTGGTAATTTGTCCCTTACCATTTATAGATTCCTGGTAGTTATGCCATAATCTTGGAAGATCTAGGAGAGCTAGGCTCACTAGCTCTAAAGAGGGTGCATGCAAATGTTTTTAAGCTTGCCCCTCAATGCTAATTTCCTGACATCACTACCATTTTCAAATAGATAAGTTAGGGTCTTCCACATAGAAAAGGGAGTCTCCTTGCCATGTAAATTTGAGACTATATGGTCTGGCACACCCTATAGGATGATCCTTCTAGATTTTGCAATATCCTTCTTCCATTGGGATAATTGTTTTTCATGTGATATTGTTGGCTTTGGAATGTCAATTTTGGTGTACTCCATCACACCATTATCATCAGGCACTGCTTCCATCCTATCCTTCCATGCTATTAAATTTGAGGGAACCCTCAAGGGCATACTCTAATATCAATCCGTTGAAAGATTCTTTCCCGCATGGAAGAAAAATTGCTTCATTGAATCTGGAAATCAAAATTTCTGAAGGAGAGCCTCTATAGACTGGTTTCTAGTGTGATTTTTGTTCTGATACCATGTATAACTTAATAGAAATTTGCTACTACTGATGAAATCAAATAGAGATCAAGAGATTACAAATTTTATCTACTATTATGCGGAATGGAAATCACAATTTAGAAATACACGCAACCATAAAAATCATGAGAACATAATGAATTTACAGGGGAACCCAAATGGGAAACACCCCTCCATTTTTTTTCATTAATTAGATGATAATGAAAAAACTATTACAATGTCTTGCTTCCATCCTGAAGCACACCCTGCACTATAAACTTGTTTTCCTGCTGACTGTTCTGCTTTGGCCAACACTTAGCCAATTCAACACCCCAAATTGCTCTTATTTCCTTGTGCAATCCTAGAGGAAATTAGCTCCTAAAAAGTAGGATTTTTCTCTTATTTTCTTGTGCAATTCCTATGGAATGATTCACCTTCTTAACTACCAATTCTGTACACCCAACTAGTATACAATTGATAATTACAATGTGCCTTTTCCTCCACTCTCGCTAGGCAATTCGAATTACATGCATGTTTGGGTTATTTTCAGCTAATTTACTAGTTTAATTTGGAGATCACTAAGTTAACAACAATTCTATTGCTCAACTCACCTTCAACTGATTGAACTATGTACTTAAGCTTCGTTAATTGAGTCAAACTGAAAATCACTGAACTAGATTGCTAAATTTTAGCAATCACTACATGTACAACTCCACTTCTAGCCTCTAACTTAAATTTGCTGAATAAACTAGTATACAAAATTCATGTCACACAAGTTAACTATAGTCCAAGTCATCCTGCTGATGTGGAAAATCGAATTACTAAAATTTCCTAAGATGCAAGTCAAATTTAACCTTTTTTTCTTAAATTTATAAAAACAATAGGTTATAACCCTAATATATTTTACTTGATTATTCTTCTTCCATGATTTTAATATAACTGCAAAATGTGTTTTCCTTAGTGTCCAAAGTTCCATGAAAGATCTAAGCTCGGGCCCACTTAATTTATAGAGTTCCTTAATGGTATTAAAAGATATGAGCTTGGGTCGATTTAGTGCATCAAGTTCCCAAATGTTGTTCACATTTTTTTTGTGGGTTGTGAATTTGTGAAAAATAATTGTACGTCTATCTCCCTCCTCCAACCAGACCACATGGTTTTTCAATCTTCATGCATTTTCCTCAATACCTAAAATTTAATATTTTTGTTCCCCAAGGATGCTAAGGTCTGCTGAGTCTTCTTCTGATAATACTCCTACCCAATTATGAGAGGTGAAAAAATTATTTTTCTCCTTGGTCACCACAAGCTCGACTTATCTCAAAGCTCTCTGCCTCTTATCGCACTCAATTGTTAACCATTTGACAAGTTTCAAATTCGCAATAAATTCAACGGTGATTGTAGAAGATCCTTAAAACTAAAACTAAAGAAACACAAATTTCTTTGTCAATAATAAATGAAACTCCTCTTTTAATTGGGCATGATTGATTTTGGAAGGCCCAAGAGGCTTGTCATCTTCATCGTCATTTTGAAATAGGATAGGAGAATGATTAAAAATGTTATTTGTCCCAATCCATGTTCTATATTTCTTGAAATCCTCCAACAAACTTTCAACGAAGGAGCACTTTTGAAGCCATTTAAAAACCTTAAAGTCTGTCCCACATTTTCCATTTTTTTATAGGACAAAGCCATTGGAACCAATTCACATTAACCAACTTAACAACTTCAAAAAAATATAAAAAAACTGAGCCATGACATCCAACCTAGATAAATCCATAAAAAATTTTGGGTTCGTTGGGTAAATTCATGTCACTAAGGTGATTACGAGATAGAGTTTTTTTTTGTTGTTGTAAGTTTGGTAGTACCTTTCAATTTTTCACTTTTTTTTTTTTTTAACTCCATTTCCATAACCTCTCTAGATACATCACCCCGATCAAGGAAGGGAATTGAACCTGTCATGAGTGCTACAACAACCCGCCTCATCACCATTTAACCAAGACCCCACAGACGGTTACCAGATAGAGTTAAATTCATCACAATAATAATAAAAACTATACATAAGAGAATGGATGAAAGAGTTGACCTAGATAAATCCCTAAACCTTTTTGAGTTCATTGGGTAAATTCATGTCGCTAAGGTGATTACCAAATACATTAAATTCATCACAATAATAATAAAAGCTATACATAAGAGAATGGATGAAGGAGTTGTTGCAAAGTGAGTTTAGTTCTATTGCGAGATACAATTAAATTCATCACAATAATACAATGTATAGATATGTATGAGAGTGAATGAAAGAGGTGCTGACCCAACTGCAACAAATTTGCTAAAATTGTTAGGCATGCTGCAGCACATCTTCCTCCTCCACACGTTGAAAAGAAAGAATATGAATATAAGAGTGCTCCCCAGCAGCACAGAATACCAAAACAACTCGCCTAGACCATTGGAATCAATTGACTAGTAAAAATCTTCTTCAGATGAGAGCAACACAAGGAAGAAGAGTGTCCATCACTTGATATTCAGATAGAAGTAGATACAGAAGACAAAATCGAGAAGGGATTAGATAAGAGTCGTAAATTTGAGATAGCATTTATGCATTCTTACCACAAAGATCATTTGTCAAACATTATTCATATATTTTTTTAATGTTTTCATTTTATCTATGGATTTTTACTAGATATATAGATTTTTGGATGGTGGTTGGTTTTTATTTTGTTCTTTTTAATAAAATTAACATTGTTATATCGATTAAATTGGTTATGGAGTAATTGCTTGTGTTTGGTCAAGAGTTCATCTTAAACAAATTAATAATCCAAGACCGAAAGATATTTAGTAGGAGTGAAAACCTGCCCCTTATGGACCACATTTAATAATTCCAAATAGCATGGTTCTCCTTGAATAACAATGATAAGTCCCCAAACCATGTGATAATTGTCCCTCTATTATTTTGACAATGTAACCACCCTATTAGCCGCTGACTAATGGTTGCGCTTTATTGATTAAGGATGAATTAATTTAAATATCTGAACAAACTATTTGTGATTTTTGAATAAAATATTTACTATGGAATTAGTTTTCATGAGTAAAAATTGACGGTAAAAAGAAATATAACTCAAGATCTGGAATTAGTTAAAGAAAAACTGTTTTTGCAGTTACCCAAAAAGAAACTCTGGAATAAAAGAAGGATTCCAGGGGAATTTTTGGGGTTCTTGGCTATGAGGAGAAACGACTCTGTGAAACTGGAAAAAAAAGGAATTCCAGAACAGAATTGTCTGCTGGGTTGGAGATTTGGACCGGATTGTCCCGAAATCTCCCCAGAACTATGCTCCACTGGAATAGGAGGGTTGGACCGGATTGTCACGAATCCCTCCTATAGAACAGTGTATAATGCTCCAGAATTGAAGCTAGGGGGAGAGCAGTGGGACGTAATTGCCCAGCTCGTGGTAGGGAGGCAATAGGTACCATCAGTCAGATTTACATTTAAATAAGTAAGATGGAGATAACCCTTGTCTTTTGTAAAGTAGGAAAAGAAGTTGTTTTCTGGCTGTTCCAACTCTGCTGTTATAATAAGACTAACGGTAAAATAGTATTGTTTTAGTTTGTTTATCTGTTTTATTGAAACTGTTGGAAGAATTGAAAGAATCTACAAGGAAACTGTGATATTCATATATTTTTGAGATTTTTATTATAAGAAGCTAGTGAAGTAATTCTGGAAACCCTGAGAACCTATTCTTTCTTTCCGGAGTTAACCCTCGTGAGTAGAAGGAGGCATTTAAGACAAAAAACACTGAGTGGTAAACTTTCAGAAAGACTGCTAACCCAAAACCTATAGATCAGAGTTATGGGTTGATCGCCTTTTTCCTCCTATGATAATTACGCGGACAGATGGGCGGTCCGGTCGTCGTATCACATAAACAATAGGCATTAAACAGGAAAACTAAGAAGTTTTGTAGATTCAAATTTTTCGATAACCCCAGTAGTAAACAACAATTCATCATTCTTATAAGGTTGAACCAGCCTCACATAAACGAAATATGATATCGAAATTTCAGAACAAAAGCACTGAGCAAAGAAGCCGAAGAGATCATCATTACCTTCCATTAACACAGTAAGGAAATAGAGACTATAATCCAAATGCACAGAACCATTATCCGAGAATGGAAACAACGGCGATTTACCCACAGCATGGTATAATTATGCAACTAATTCTTGAGAACGGGAACTTATAGAAACAGAGTAGGTCAAACAGTAAAGAAAACACAATGCCATACACACATTCATAGCATAGGTATGCGGTAAAACATTTAACGATGAAAATATATGGGAAACCCCAATTGTTTAGAGGCAATACAATACATAGTTAAAATTCCGGGCGAGTATAACTCTAGCCCTTCAGCAAACAGTATAAATTTTACATATAAAAGTCTGAGAACTGAAAATCTAAAGATAGAAACCCTTTCGAGGACTGATTCATCACATCCTGTCGGCGTGAGGCCGTAAACATTGTTATTTTCCGTTAAAATCCTAAAATGTTACATAACAAATTGATTATACATTCAATCTCGAACCTTACTGACTCTACACTCTCGCTAACAGATAAGTAAGCCGAGGAGGGTGTAAGGGTTCCATCCCTACGCGATAAATACCTGTAATTACGCGCCAGTAGTTCGGCCGCTGCCACGAAGAGCTTGAATGATACTGGAAACTACCAAGTAGGTATAGGAAGTTACAATCCATACCTGCCACACCAAGAAAAACTTAGCGAAAGGAAAGAACTGGAATGTGAAAATTATAACCTCAACATTCTTCCGTAGCAAAAGAGAAATAGAAACGCCAGTTTTAAAATAGCATCGAAGGATTGAATACCTGTAGAAGTGGTTAGCAGAACCCGAAGGCTTGAGAGCATCTTCCGCCAACAAATCCAGCAAGATGGTAACGAAGGATATTAATGGAGAAGACTGGAATGAAACCTATCCAGAGGACAACCCAGAAGTAAATAAACATTATCATTGGACAATCAATCCTCTCTGGAAGAGAAAGCAAACTAAATTTTCTGTGTATGAGCGCTGTGAAAGCATATTTAGGATACCTGTATTGGGAAGAAGGCTGCATGGAGATCACCTTGCGCCGTTTACCAAGGGAGCAGTCGAAACCCTGTAAGTTTTCTCCCAACCGCACCGCCTCCAGAACCATCGAACAGAGGCGAAAATGAATGGGAAGCGGTTAGAAACCCAAGGTCATAGCAAACCCTAAAAAATATCCACCGTGGGATCGAATTTCTTGAACGACAAATCAAGTGCCACGTATGGGCGGTAAGTTCGAACTTAGAGGCCAGGAGTTCCGGTCATCCAGATTAATCACGTAATAAACACATTGAAAATTGAGAAGACGGGTAAGCCAAAAATGTTAAAGACTTAGATAAGGCCTGTGGAACCGAAAACCTGGTGTATAAAATGCACGTTAAGTGATCTGGAATACCGTAGCATCGTTTTAAAACAAATTAAATCTGGTATTAACCTTGTAAGTACGTAAGGACCAATCACGGTACCGCAGCTAGGATTCGAATATATATTGATTCCAGATTAATGTTTAATTGAATCTATTAACACTTGATGACCTCCTTTGTATTACTCGAAATCCTGAATTGGAATAAACCTGATGCATTGTTTAATTATGTGAATATGGTCTAGTTGGTAATTTTTTTTTATTTTTTTAGCGTGATGACTGTTACAGACAATTAAATTATAATAAGTTTTCCTAAATGTTAATAAAAATTAAAATACTTACTTTATAAACAAATCATAAATATTGATTAAATTATAATCCTATTTTAAATTATTATTATTATAATACATATACATACATATATATATATATATATATATATATATATATATATATATATATAACTAACAGAAATTCTTAATATAAATAATTATAAAAAAATTAAATTTATTTAAAAAAAAGCCGTAGTCTATTGAAGGCTTTTATGGTAGTTTTTTCTGGTTTAATTTCTTAAAATTCCTGTAGGAATTTAGTGAAAATAGAAATTTGATGGGTAACCTTGCACAATCGAAGTGCCCTAGGGGTTTTTTAGGGTGTTGAATCCATATATACAGTCAAAAAATCAGTTTAAATAACAGAAATCAAGATTTTACTTCAATTTGTTTCACCGGATTCCAGCACGTAAAACTCTAAAGTTAGAAATAATTAATGCCTACTTGTTTATGGTTGTAATTCTCCATTTAAGGAGTTTGTTCCTACATAATAGGAATTAGCTAGAATATAGTTTCTCCTAGTTTAGTGTGTGGTTGAGAGAATCTCTCAACCACATTACTGTACGTCTAAGATAGAATTCCTATCTTAAGACTTTTGCTTGTATAAATATGTGTGTAATTTCTTATTCATAATATAGAATATATTGAGTGTGAGTGTGCCAATTTTATCTTGGTATCAGAGCTTCAGAGCCCGTAAGGGCCTGGGCCTCGGCCCCTCCTGGGCTGAGGGAAATAAGAGTATATCGATATTTTTTTTTAGTCTTTTGTTTGTCCATCATTATCGAAGCTTCAGGTCGAAGCCATGTGTAGAGATAAAGTTTGAAATCTGCTGGACCACAGAATAAGCATTCACTAAAGTTCTGGTCTTTGCAGAGGTGGTGAGTTCCTGATCAACGCGCAGAACTCCCTTTCCAGATAGGATGTTCTGGTAATAATGAACGTCAAAGTCTTGCTCGCTATCGTTGTCCATCGAAACCACAGGATATGTCATCGTGTTGCAGCGGACTTGTGGTTGAGCGGAGGTGGTGCCTGTGGGTTGTGGAGCGGCCAGAGAAACTCCTACTTCAGTTTTGGATTTCAATAGATCTGTGATCTTTGTTAAAATTTGAGTAGAGTCAGCCTTGAAAAAATGGATCCTTGCAGTTACAGTCCTCCTAGTGGTGACCAGCAGTGCTGGCGTGTTAGCGATTAGAGATTTTTCAATTGTTGGCTACGGTCCGAATGATCTGGACTCAGATGATAAATTCTGGCAAATGTATGAATCATGGCAAATGTATGAAAAGACTGCAGATCTGTGCGCAGAAGGATCCTATGCTGAATGCTGGTGTGTCTGCTCAGTGCGTGGAGGCCCAGATTCTGGAAGACGTGGGCGTGGAATTTCCAGCACAAATTTCAATATGGAATTTCAGCATTATCTGCCAAATTTGATCTATATCATTTCCATCCATGGAGGTTTCTAGCGCTCTAAGTTTCCATTTCATTTTTTATTGCAATTATCTACGCAGCTATATCTTCTACATTTTACACAGACATTTACAGTGATATCTCTTTCAAACTGCTTTCATGTTTCCTGGAGTCGTTTTCTGCATTTTCTTTATATTGAATGCATTGATTTGGGGTGAGAAATCTTCTGGTGCTGTATCTTTTGGGCCTATGTTTTCTTTGGTCTTTTTATGGTTTGGAATTTCCGTGCCCTTCGTTTGGAATCTTCGAAGCGCAGATATGAACGCCCTTACGAATGCCTGGTGTCTGATTATGAGAACTGTCATTAGAACATAGTAAGAAGGAAGTGTTTGAAAGGTTAGACAGATAATTGCAATAATATTGTTGCGTTCACAAAAAAAAAAATTCAATTGAATTGGAATAAGCATCGGTTCAGTTGAAGGAAGGAAAGAAGAGGGGTAAGAACAGAATGGCGTTGCAGTGAGTCATGTTGGGGTATGTGGTGCTGGCAAAGGCGCTGGCTTCTCTGCTGTTGACATTTCCATGGCCGAAGATGCTCAAATCGCGCGTTGTCAGAATTGTTTCCTCTCTCCTACAGCCAGCAATAGGCATCGTGCCCTTCGCCATTTTTCAACTCCTGGATATCTACTGGAAGAATGAAAATCGCTTGATGTGTACATCTGAAGCCTGTACTTCTGTTGAAAGGGATCGGTATGAAAGATCGATCTATAAGGCGCAACGAAATGATGTTGGGTTTTTTACCATATGTTGGTTGCTGTGACCGGGCATAACCTTGGATTAACGAAACCTGCACAAGTCACTTTGCCAGAGTTCACGTTTTCTGCTACGAAAATCCACGTGACAGAGTGGAAAGGGGATATCTTGGCAGTGGGTGTGTTTGAAAAAGACGTGACAAAGGCGAGGGCTGGTGTCAATATTTGCATTGGCAATTGGGGCCAAATTTGTACCTATTCGAAAACCCAAAAAGTTGCCAGGTGAGGTCATTTTGAGGAGTATGCGTTGGAGTATGGAACAGATCGTATTGAGATGCATGTTCGAGCAGTACGACCTGGCGATCGCACCCTTGTTGTTGATGATCTAATTGCTACTGGGGTACCTTCTCTGCGGCGATGAGATTATTGGAGCGTGTTGGCACTGAAGCTGTTGAATATGCATGCGTTTTTGGAGGCAGACAGTAAGAATTCGTATTTAATTGAGGTGTTAAAGCATGCTATATTTGTATGTTGGGATAGTAGCATTGTTAAGCTTGATGCTCAATTTTGTTGTCAAAATTTGGCATGATGTCATAATATCTTTTTAAGAGTGGTCATCTGGTTGAAAGCATTAATTTACTTATTGTGACATTTAGTTTGGGCAACTACTGTCACGAGTGTTAGTCTTTGTTGGAATTTCCCATTCCAACAATAGACAAATTTATTTGCAGGAATGAGTTATTACCAGATACGATGATGACATGAAAATGAAAATGGCATCAAAGGGTAGTAGTTGGAGCTGCATGATGATTACGGTTGTGTGTGCCTGGTGTGATCAGGGGAGTAGATTGTGATGGAAAGTGGCGAGCATGAGGCAACATGCTTGAGAGCAGTAACTAGCCTTGATACTGTAAGGGAAGTGGCATTGTGTTGCCAAGGGGAGTGGATACTGAAACGCAATGGAAGATTGGACCGTGGAGTCCTGGATTAATGTTCTTGAAGGGAAAATTGTGTTCTCTTCGTGTGGCTGTGAGTGCCAATGTTTCAGTTTCTTTATCAGTTGACCCCTCACAGGTATCGTTGGAATGGTTATTGGTATGCTTGAAAAATAATCATCTATGGGCAGAGATAGAGAAACTTGATTTGAAGAATTTATGTTGTGTTTGCTTGGAATCATGTTTTAATATTATTGAGCCTTATTGAGCCTAGCTAACTCAATGTAGGCAAAGTTATTTTGTTAGAATTTTCAACTCTAACGAATGACAGATGAAACATGGATTTCCAAGAAGTTATTTGAATAGACAAGGATGCCCAAGATGTGAACAATGAACAGATAAGGTAAAGCAGCAGCGACAACGTTTGTGGTGGACAGCAAAATAGATGTTTGTTTGAGTTAGTGTGGTTTGTGGAATAGACTCCCTAGCATGTTATAAGCAAGTCCAGTTGTTGTAATGGTCATTGTATGTACCCAGAAACTCCAAAATGTGGAATGAAATGTAAGCTTTTTAAAGGCATTTGAAAGTTCGTGGTGATCTTAAAACCACTTTGTAATGGTTTATGGTCAGCCTGAAACCATCTTTTGTCACTGTAAAGTGATGGTTTGTGGTGAGCCAAAAACCACATACAGAGCCTTAGTGGCTACAGGATTTGCCCGGTGGTGGCACATTTAAGTTCCGGATTTGCCCGGTGGTGGCAGATCGGACTTGCCCGGTGGTGGCATATTGAAGTCGGCGGATTTGCTCGGTGGTGGCAAATCGGACTTGCCCGGTGGTGGCATATTGCCTGAGTGGCTGACGTGTACACGGGAGCTTTGTGCTCGTAGGAGCAGGTGGACTGCAGTAACACCTGGCTCAGTCTCAGATGATTGATCGATCTCTGAGAAGAAGGGGGTTGGTGTGCTTTCTTAGCTGACAGTTGTGCTGAGAAGTACAATTGGCGCGACTGTTCAGTACATACTCGTGCCAATGCACCAAATCACGGGAATGGCACGGAAGCGCACGTTTTTTATTCAGGAAGATGCCAACTCAACTTCATTGGAAGATCCACGGGAAGCCTCAACTTCGTTTGACGATTTGCGGAGAAGCAGATCGGAGAAGTGGCGGATCTGTCCGAGAGAGGCAGTGTGTTTTTTGGAGGTTCTGCACATGCAATTCGCCTGATGGTGGTGGATTTGTAGGTACATATATGCAGTGATAACGGTCGATAGAATCATGTATATGAAGGACATCCTACAGGACTAGCGGTTGCAGCAGTTGGTACTCATGCATCCCGGTAGATGGTTGCTCTTTTATATGGACGTCGACATATTCTTTGTTATATTTGTCCACAACCAGACTTTGTGAATCACTATCATGACAAGTAGTCATTAAGGGGGGGAGTTAGAAATAATTAATTCCTACTTGTTTATGGTTGTAATTCTCCATTTGAGGAGTTTGTTCCTACATAATAGGAATTAGCTAGAATATAGTTTCTCCTAGTTTAGTGTGTGGTTGAGAGAATCTCTCAACCACACTACTGTACGTCTAAGATAGAATTCCTATCTTAAGACTTTTGCTTGTATAAATATGTGTGTAATTTCTTATTCATAATATAGAATATATTGAGTGTGAGTGTGCCAATTTTATCTTCTAAAAAGTCACACTAAAAACAACTCAAAAAAAAAACTGCATAGCTAGCATTGCCACTTGGTTTTATTATAAAACTTTGAAATTAATAAATTAAATATTATTTTTTTAAATGTATACTACTTTTTAAACTTTTTGTTAAATATATTTTTTTAATGTATACAATTTTTTTAAATTAAGGAACTTAAGATTCCTACTTCTACCAATTTGAATACAAAGAACTCAATTCTCGTTGGTCTTAATTCAATTCTGTGCGGTCGTAAAAGTTGAAAATGTCATTCTAGATTGTAAGAGTGTAACATAATAGGCTGGGAGCCTTATTTTCTGGTTTATTGGTATTTAAAAGAATTTAAATTTAACAGTGAGCAGTATATGTTATTTAATGGCTGATAGTTCAAGAAATAAAATTTTCATATGTTGGGGGAGTCTTATTTTCTAGGTTATCGGCCATTAGATGCTATTGGGCATACACTGCCCACCTTTAAATTTAAACTAATTGAAATCTAACTGTGAGAAGTATATGCCCAACGACATTAGCTTTCTCACATAATTTCAATGACCATGACTTTCACACCCTTTTTGCTGAATATTAATTGGATCTAAAAGGTTTATAAAATAATAAAATACAGATTATCAAAACACATACGGGACTATGCTACTTGCAATGGTTCAGCGGCTTCATAGTAACATCAATTTATCAATTTTTTAATGTAACTTTCACAAATGTATTTGGAAAAATGAATTAGGAAGAGAAAAATATTATACTTAAGAGTTTAATCTCACTCATAATCATCAACAAAAAAAAAAGTACATAGGGGCCAATATTTCATGGAGAGTCAAAATTCTTATATATCAATTAAGGACTAATTCTCATCAACTCCATTGTGATAAAGGGTGCACTGGAAAACATGAAAAAAAATGTGGGACGAAAAAGTATATATTTTTTTGCTCTTTGGGAAAGGTGGAAACAAAAAAACATTTCATTTTAGAATGTGAGGCCTTCAAAAACAACATTGAAAGTCATGTAGATATTTTGACAGCAAGCTATTGAGATAATCTATTTAGCTAGGGGTTTGGGATATTGGTTCTTTCTCCCTAAAATTTACTTTATTAAAAAAAAAATTTAATTTTGTATTTTAAAAATAAATATTTATTATAGATGTCATTGTAAAATTTCTGATTCATTCCAAATTAAATTGTTATAATTTTATAAAATTTCACAATAAATATATTTAATATTGATTTTAAAAAAGATCAAAAAAATTATGAAAACTATTGCCTCATTTATTTATTAGAATTTTTCACGCACTTAATATAATTAGAATTAGCATAGATAATGTTACAAGCATCTAACTTTTTATAAAATTAAATAATAGATATCATAACTCTATTTAAAAATATCCCATAAAACTATTAAGTAATATTGTTAAGTAATAGATGTTATAACTCAATTGAAAATATCCCATAAAATTGTAACAAGACAGAAAAAATTAACATAATTAACATGCTCCTTAACAACAATCTAAAAAAGTGACACCAATCTAGAAAGGTAATAGACCTTATAAGTACTAATTAACCTTCTCATGGAATATCTTAGTACATCAAGCAAATTGTTGTGATCAGCCTCTCATAATGATAGTCCTCTGATCATGAGGACTAATATACATATTTCTTTGAGCCAGAATTGGGGCTTATCTATCGTTCCTAAGGTTTCTAGTGCTGCAAATTTTGATGCTTTTAATAAATCAATATCTGGCATCATACCATTTGTTTGTACTCTGCATGTTCACATTAAAAATTTAAAGGGTTTGTTGAGTTACATTTATTAGCTATTATTAATATCTTGCAACATTAATAATGTAATATTTGGTCACATTACTTAGATTTATTAATGGTCAATATCACTCACAACTCGAGATAAGTGTTGATTGAAGCGTAGGATAAGTGTTGATTAGCATATATCCATGCTGCGCTTTTTCTGAGTCACAATTGGAAATTTTCACGTCTGAGTTTAGGTAGTGGCAATCATCATGTTTTCAGTGTTCTTTAAACATATCATTGAAGGAATTTTTAGAACATGTTTGATATGTATTGGGTCTGGCAACTTTGATATATTTTACGTCCTGCGAACCCACGACATAATTTAATCAATCATATATATATATCTTCAGATGACCTCATAGAAACGTGATCACATTAATCTTGCCAGAGCTGTATTGACAAGTTATTACACAAGTTAAATATAGGGTTTGTTGGTACATAGTGCAGTAAATTTTTTACTATAGATATGGTCAATAATTAGACATGAGAGTATAGATGAGAGTATAGATAATAGCTGAAAAATCTAGATATTTTTAATAAGAAGTGAAAGTTTTTAGTCAATTAAATGAAAGAAAATTATGAATAAAATAATTATAAAAAAATAAAAAAAATTCATTTTCTATGTTAAATTTTAAAAAAATTAAAAATATACAAAATAATTAGACTAAATTAAAGATCAACTTAATAGTTTTTAGCCAATTAAATGAAAGAAAAATGTGAATAAAATCATTATAACAAGCGATTTATTTTCTATGTTAAATTTTAATAAAATTTAAAAAATATAAAATAATAAGACTAAATTAGTAAAAGATCAATTTAAATACCTACTGGGCCCAGGCATAATAATAACAAGTTATATATCAGACCTATTATGGATCTCCTTCAGTATTAATGCTCTTCTTCCCGGCTAGGCAGGTCTTGTTCTAAGCCTGTGACGAGTCAATTGAACCCTATGGGTCTTGGAGGAGGGTTGATTGAATATCTTTTAATAAAATGTAGAATATCCAATAAAATTTATATATATATATATATATATATATATATATATATATATATATAACTTTTAAAAAATATAAAATAAATTATTTTCAATTAATTTTATATAAATTCAAATAATTAAATTAATTTATCAAATTTATATACTAATTTAAATTAATATAATACAAAGTGATGATGATGATGATGATGCTGGTGGTGGTGGTGGCTAATGTCCACTGATATTGGACTTAAAGAAAAGAGTTATTCAATTTGATTTAAGATTTTATTCCTATGCTCAAAAAGCTTGGAGAGAAGCCTCAGGAGCTCACTATAATTTTGACATTTTAAAAGATGAGGAAGGTCAGTATTGCAAAAAAGATTATGAAATTGAGCTCTAATGTGGTTGTACACAGGGCACTCTAAGAGGAAGTGATTTTCATCCTCGATGTTCATATTCTCACAGAGATGGCAAATCCTTTCCATCCATGGTGTTTTAGGAACTGTCCAATGACCTGTTTCACTATGGAGCTCATGAGAGTTTGTTCTAATCTTGTCTATATTAATTTTCTTCTTTGAGCTAGTTAAAACACAGAGATACTTTTGATCTTCTAAGGTGGGGTTGATGACCTCCTTATAATACTTTAAGTGTCTTTATACCAACCTCGTTTAAGCCTTAGGTGGATTTGTCTGGAATTTAAAGCTATCTTAGGAAGTCTATGGTCTCCTATGCTATTGAGCTTGTGCTTGTACAACAGAAGCCTAGTCATAGCTAGGCTCTTGATAGGGGAAAGACCCACTTCTATAAGGAGAATAGGATAGGGTGTATTGCTTTTAATTTTAAGGTTATATGTTATAAAACACTTATGGATTTTCTCAATCTTTCTCTAGGATTCTCTAGAGATGCTACAACCCCAAACCTCACATCCATATAAGATAACAGGAGTGACTAAAGTTTCAAAGAAGAACTTCTTTCTATCCCACATGATGAGGTTTGCCGTTTTACAATTATTTTCAAGACCAAAATAAGCTTTCCACCCCCATTAATCCTTTTCTGAATGTTATAGTTCTAGTTGAGCTTGTGATGAATATCAATTCCTAGGTACTTGTAAGAAGACACTCCCTCCAAGTTACTATTGTCATACATAAAATTAGCGTAAGTGTCTTTCTTAACTTTTGTTTTGTCAGTGTTAACAGACATACCCATAGTAGAGCAGAAATCCTTAAGAAGTCTAAAATACAAAGCCATTATTTTTTAGACATATGGTAATTTATTAAAAAAAACTACATCTCAATATTTATTTTTATATTCAAGGTAATTTTGTTCAAAAAGTAGAATCATATTTCATTTACCTATTATGTAAAATTTAATTTATTCATAACAATCAATATATTTAAAGTTTTAATTAATTCATAATAATTAATCTATTTAAAATGTTTGTTACATTTTGTTTGGTTAAATTTGTTATATTTTCCTTTTACAATAATATTATATTTGATATAGTGTTAGGTAACGTTTTCTCATAATATTATAAATGTAAAAGCCATAATTAAATAAAGATTAACTCCTCCTTTTTGAGCTTCTTCTCAGTTTTGACACTAATCTTGAGAAATGGTTGATTGACCTTCCATGTGAATCTTTCTAACAAAAATGCTGAGAAATAGTCGATTGACTTTCCATGTGAATCTTTGTGACAAAAATGCTATGTTTGAGTAAAGATTCATACATCCATTTATATGTTTTTTTCAATAGTAATAATAAGATTGAGAAATAATTAGTTGATTCTTTTAATAGTTCCCATAATAAATTTAAATTTAAAGAAAGGTTGGCCAAGTCCTTCACGTGTTCTGCTCATAGTATTATGGTTAAGTGTCAATTATTACTTAACTATTTTCCGAATATTATGATGTTTAAGTGTCAATCAACTAATTTTTCCTTATGCAAGCTTGGTTAATAATTCCTAGGATCTAAGCAATAAAAATTCTATAATTGTGTAGGGAAACTAAAAAGATAATATAGAGTAGATAAAGAAATATTTAAAAGAAAATTTAATGTATTTTAACCATAATAAGATAATATACCCAATTTCTATGCGTAATAGAGGTGCAATAAATAAGTTCATTAATTTTTATTTTTTTTAATCATTTTTATATTTATAAATATCTTCAAATCACGCCATTTCGTATTAAAAAAACATAAATTTGTATAATTTTGTATTAAAAACATACAATTTTTTATAATTTTATAATTTAATATTTAAATTTTAATGTGTCTTGTATAATATTAATGAGATTTATTAGAGATATATAGATGTGTATAAGTTTAAAAAAAAAAAAAAAACATTTTTTATAAATATTGAATTTTTATATACTTATTAATTAAATTTAAATATGAAATTTTGAAATATAATAATTATGAAAATACATTATTATTTTAATTTATATTCTCAAATTAATTTTGATTTATAACTATTATTTATATATATATTTTTTTCCTATCTCAAATTAATTAAGTTTTTATATATTTCTCATTTTCATATTGATGAGATTTCTTTGCATCTTAAGATATTTGTATCTCAATAGATTTTATCCCTCTCTGCCTGGAGTTTAGATGGATCTAGGTTGGTTCAATTCTCCCTTTAAATAGGCTATATTCCACAAGAATATCATGGGAAATACCATGGGTTCTCATAAACCTTGAGCTCAAAAAGCATTTACCCTGTTTTTTGTAAATTTTTCTATTAATTCAAGAGAATGATACAAGGCCTCACTCTTACTGGATTTCTTGACGATTAGATACGTACAAAAAAGAACTGCAAAAAACTAGATAAATTCATATCAAGGACCCACCACGGACAAAAATGAGCAAAAACTAGAAAAAAAGCGTACTTGCTTCATTGAAAATTATCATCATTTGGGGCTTGGCCTTTGTTTCCTCTGTCAGCTGTGAGATGAAAGGTGTCATGGGTGTGAGATTCCATATGCGTCATTCGTCCTTCAAAATTGTCCATCCTGTCATGCAACATTTGTTGGTTACGTCGAAGTGAGGCTTGGCGGTTTAGAATGTGTCCCTAATTGTGCAGGATATCAAAAAAAAAATAATCATATCATTGTCGTATTTTTGGTGGTCTTCAGCTAGCTGGTCCATCGTGGCTTGGACCAGGCGAATTTGGGGTTCAGTAGAATCAAAAGGAGGTGGAAAATAAACATGCCTAGGAGATCCTTTTCGTAACACCTCGAGCTCACCTTCATCCATTGACTGAGCCCCTTGTCTTCATTTTCCCCTTCTTTTATGTCCACACCCCCCCGATGTGGACAACCACGTTGTCTCAACATTGGCAACTCTGTACTAACACGGTGATGGTTCGCATAGATTAGACCCACCAAATAGGAGAAAATGGAGGCACTTGACTAGCCCGAAGAGTCGAGATTCCAAAGGCCTAACTAACAATGACTTCACGACAAAATTTGGCGAGGGACTCCCTCCTTGAGCACCAGAAGAGTTGGGGGAAGGCTCTCTTGGAATCCAATAAAAGAAACAACATAGAACCTTATTTTATCACTATCTACTAGCCACCAAACCACATAATTCTCCCAAAGAAACAAAACAAGACAATAGAAAACCTCTCGAGGACTTTGACCACAAGCAAAACATAATAATTAAGTAACCCTTAAGGGAAATGCAACCCACACATCATAAAATAATTAGAATACCTGAGGAATGCAAACGAGGTAAGTGTTACCTGAGAACAAGTAGTAAAATTTCAAACCACCTCCCAGAAATTCCACATGCGTTCAACCCAGAAAAAGCCAGGCAGGGGGGAAGAAGAAAGATTGTGAAAGGAGTCCATTCACATAGTGGCGTCGAAAACGATTCGAGAAAGATTGTGAAAGGAGTCCATTCACATAGTGGCATCAAAAAGGATTCGAGCCCAGGTCCTAGAATGAAAACAAATCATCTCTCAAATCTTGCGCTATGCCATTCCTTGGCTTGTGGGTTGCAGAACGTACGTCCCACCCACCTAAGTTATGGCTCGTGACTTCGAGGAGACTCGCGCAGTTGGAACCAACACCACGCCCCACTGTACCAAATCTCATTTCCATACAGTTACAATAGCAAATCCATACCACGACCATCAAAGTTAAACCAAGAGGAGACTCAAGAACATTTTTTGGGAAGCTTCCCAATGCCCATTGTCGACCACATCTATGCATAATTGCTCCACCGTGGGAGATTAATACTCCCTCCTTCCCTCGTATCATCCTCCTTCCTCACCCCAGGGAAAAGAACCATTTACCTTAACAACCCAATGCAAAATAATAATAACTTAGATTTTGTATTTGTATTTCAAACATTACCTTAGCTACTCAACCAAAAATGATTAAAAAAAATTAACTTAGAATTTTTATTTTAACATTGGATTATTTTTATTTTGTTTTATTTTGACCAAATCAAAATATTTAGAAAACAAGACATTACAACATCTCTTTCATAATAAATAAAATTTATTAACTATATGTTATAAAATATCATAATTGTAAATATAAATTCAATTATTATTTTATTTTAGTATAATGTACTTATTATGATTTTTGGAAAAACTATTTGTAACTTTATTAATAAAAACAAAATTAAATTGTAACAAATTAAATAAAATAAATTTATTATTTTTATGTATTTTTATTTAAATCTATATTATATTTTATTAATATTTAATATAATATTTTCTATATTAAATATGTAAATATTCACACGCATTCACCCCAATCTATAACTCATGCCACTCCGCCCAATGACCATTACTAACGCTAGCGACTTATCTTTTATTTGGATGGAAAGCTTCAAATTTATGTTGTCATCCATAAAACAGGGTAGGCACTGGGCTGGCATCCCACAAATGCATTGACTTGTTTTGGCAGATAGTGCATGAATATGCGGTTTCTAGAGAACTGCAATAAATGGTCATAACTTTTATGCATTCAAAGCACAATTTTCCAATTTGAAAGGACTCCGATATAATAGTGAAGATACGCAAGTTTATGCATGGCGGCATAAAAACTGGTAACTTACACATCGAAGACCAAATATTTTTGAAACTAGTCAAAAGTTTTACTTTATAAATAAGGAGTGAGATATTCCACAAACAATCACTAGAAATAGGAGTGAGATATTACACAAACAAATATTAATCACCATCCGGTAAGTTAGTAATTGAAATTTTTATTTAATGAATAATATTAATCTCTATTTTGTAAGTTAATAATTGAAATTTTTATTAAATGAATAATATTAATCTCTATTTTGCAAGTTAATAATTGACATTTTTATTTAATGAATAATTGATGTAAAAATAATAAGCTAATAATTAGCTCAACTTACTGTATGATATTCAATATCAATATTTATTTTACAACATATATCAATATTTATTTTACAACATAAACAAAATTCCAAATTGAGCAAAAGTCCATATAGTTAATTGAGAAATTAATTTCCATAGTAAGTTAAAATCCATATTCAATCACAAAAAGCATAAATCCCATAACTGTACAAACAAACAAAATCTTTTCAGATCCCGTTGTATTTTATTGTTCAAAGTACACGTATCACACAAAGAATGGAAAATAAAAAAATAACTTTATTTTCCACATAGAAGGGCATTGAAGATTGACGAAGTTATTCGAAGAAAAAATATGACTCCATCACACTAACTCCACAGAGGGTTAAGCGAAGGCTCATCAAGGTATATCCTTTCAACTTCTAACTTTTCTCACAATTAGCACGAATAATCTGTATTTTGTAAGTAATTCTTATATCTTTTTAACATATAAATTTAGTAATTTAAATAATTGTTTTTAAATTTAATAAATTTAATAATTTTAAATTTAATTTAAATATAAAATAAATATAGTTTAAATGTATATTATTTATATAATATATTTTATAAAAATAAAAATAAAAAATCATTTTATATTTAATGTTTACAAATTTATCATTTATCTATCAAATTATAATATATATATATATATATATATATATTCTTTTCAAATAAGTTTATTACTAATTTATAGTAAGGATACTATTATTATAGTAAATGAGAATCAGTATAGAAATTATTAACAAATTTATAGAAGGGTTTATTGGTCAATTGAATGTAGTTTAGGTGGTTGGGAGGGTTTAATGATAACCTCCACATGCTATTTTGTGAGTTTACTTTCTATTGCTCCATTGGAACTGCTTATGTAATGTTTATCTTGACTTTGTTAACTATATACCTCTTATACTTATAAAAAGTGTTACTTATACTTGCTAATACTATGTTAAATTTGTATATTTTATATTTATATAAAGTGTTGCTGATACTTGCTAATATCTACTAGCATGCCCATTAAGCGAAGGAAAGGGAATGCCTAAGTAAATTAAAGTGGTTATGCCTAAGTAAAGTAAATGAATTTTCAAAAGATATTTTAATGGGGTGAATGTGAATGCACATATGATGCAAGAATGTGAACCAAGAGGGTTTCATATAAGTCAACTCCAATTAGTATTCTAATGGAGTTTTCAAAATAATTAAAATGATGATATATAAAGAGAATCTTCAAGGACTGTTCAGGTATGGGGAAATACAGGGTCATTATGTATCATGATATTTTCATGGGCCATCATTACAATTCAATAAGAGGTCGGAAACTACTGATTCAAATGAATACCAAGTGGTATGTGTGTTAAGAAAGAAATGATTCAAATACAATAATGACTAAGCGTACATTGCAGGGGAAAGGATCAAAGCTTAAATTATGGTGGTTTGTTCCTGAGAAAGAGAATGGATGGCCTCTACCTCAACTCTATCACCAAAATCATAGTTCTCATCTACACCCATAACCTTGAGTTGTTGCTCCCCAAGTCCATGCCATGCATAACTCTAAACCTAGAAATAACTAGATCGAGGCTTTGACATGTTAATGCCTCTAATTGTGCATATCGGGATTCTTATCTTGCTATTAGTTGCACATGTGTTGTTGTTTTGGCTACTACTATGGCGAGAAACTCCATTGGTGACGTCTTATACCTTTAAAGTTACAAAATTCAATCCCCAAAGATGATGAACATGTTGTAGATAGATAGATAAAACCAAATACACATTAAATACTTGGATAAAATTTGGAAATATAGGGTTGTCGATTTGTAAAATTTGACCCATTTGAGAACATACGATCAGAATGGCCATGAATGACCACATCTGCATGCAAATAAAGAAAAAAATTAGTGAAATATCAACCATCATAAAAATAAATAGAAGTGATGAGCTTAATGAAGTCATTAAATTGTGTAGAAAACAATAGTAATGGAGAGAATCTTAGGCCCAAATTAGATGGAACCTCGATGCAATGGAGGAGGGCATTGACCTGAATGTCTCTTGATTGTTTGGAAGTTGTGATTAATATGAATGAATTCAAAAATTCATTCTAAAGGCTCCCATGCCTTCAATGATGGTTGAGCATGGAAATAAGATGGCAATCAAAGACATTTTCGATCCTAGTAAGCAACCATTGCATCACTAAAGAGTCAAAAAGAGAGGAAGATAACTTTCCCACCTACAAAGGTACATGATAGAGGAGTGTAAAGTATTTTGTGGGGGTAATTCACGACAAAATTCAAAGTTTTATCTCGAAAAGAAGCATGGATGTGGCTTGGAACATTCAAGGCAATAGAAGAAGCAACCTTGGCTTATGAAAAAACCACCATGAAGATGAGGGTAGCTTGTACCTTTCTCACATCTCCTCTACACATGACGGAGGAGTCCCTCTCACAGGAACTCAAAACCATATCATCCTCCTTGCTTTCAAATCCCTAATCCATTAATAGATTAGACAATAGTACATCAACACGAAGGAAAAGACCTAACATATCACTTTTAGAAACCTTTTAGCCATCTCCAAATAAAATTAATTTGCAACGATGAAGATTGTATGATTACCTAATCAAAGTTTGAATATGTATTTTGGCCCATGATGCTAAGAAGATAGGTGGATGGTTTGACAAATGGACATTGGACATCAAGTGGTTTCCAAATGGCTATGGACAAATGATGAAGCCATGATAGAATCACCCCCTTTAAAAATACCTTCAACATAGATAATTTAGTTAATTTATTTTTGTTGAATCTTTTAAAAAAGTAATAATAAAATTGTAAAATACATATATAGTATTTTTACATTTTCTAGTCTTTTTACATTTTTTTTTTTCGCAAAATGGAATAGGAAGTGTTTAAAGGAAAATTGCTAATATCAAATGGAAAGAAATAATTGCATGGTCGGTTTCAATTGTGTATATTATTAATATTATTTCCCAATTTTACACCAAACTGGTGTATGACACCCCCTTGTTTGTGGGACAAGGGACCCACTTCCACAAAACTATTTGACTACTAAGTCTATGAAAACATACATACTCTACCCCTATGATTTTGAACCAATGATTTTTATATTTTCTAACTGATAAAACAAATGTTTTAAAAATATAAATACTTATCTCATACCCTTTTAAATTTTCTTTACTCTCAATGGAATTCTAGATTTATCTAAAATTTTATTGTAACATGAATGGATGAGGTATTGAATGAAAGCATCACCACGATCTCTCACGTCCTTCAAGCTACCCATCATTACTGTGATCAACCATCTAATGATGAGAACTCTCATGTCCTTCAAGCTACGCATCATTACTCTGATCAACCATCTAATGATGAGCACTGTATAAACATGGTCTGTGATTTCTCCTCTCAAGCTTCTACTAATTTGGGCATAGGGTGATATTTTGTTTGAATTTCCAAAGTAATTATTACACCTGGAATGGTGGCCATGGAATGCAACGAATAACTTGTCCATATCGACACATTTTTTTTTGCAAATGTTAAAGAGAAAAACCGTTTGCTAATGAAAGATGGAAAATGAAATTTGAAGGCATTAATTTCTCATTAAGGATTATTTTGGAACAAGATTTCCCATTTCACAATGGATTTCGAATCGTAATTCTTTCAACTTGATTTCCATTTATTTCCGGGGCAGAACAATGTACAGAACTCGTGAATTGTAAAAAGTGTACGGCTTGACATATCATAGTTGGACACATGGCGAGCTCTAAACAATGAAAGGCTAAGGAGAACCCGCCCCCTTAGAAATCTCCTTTTGTTTCACTAGTGACACAAAATGATGTTACAAATAAATATTTCTTATACTTTCTTGTGATTTGAGTCGTGCTACAGGATGGTTAGATAGATTATGCATAGGTAAAGAATTGTTTTTTCCCAAAAGATTGAGACGTTTAATAAAAATAAACTCAAGAGCATTACCACCACTTTGTTAAAAAAAATTCGCATCATATATGATTTGTTTCTCTTATATTGCATTTAGAGGATCAATTGTTTGAATATGTAATTCCTACTTGTCTTCAGTTGTGATTCTCCCTATGTATAGAGTCTGTTCCTATTCTATAGGTTAGTTCAGATTCAGATCTCGGCAGAACTTGGTATGATGATACACCATATATGTTTTTGTATCAGTGTGTAGATGAATTTATTGTTGGAGTCATTGTCATTTTTCCAGTAACATGATGAATATGTAATAAATATTTTAGTGGAGAAAAGCACTTGATTGTATATATGCAGGGAGAAATGCACTCGATTATATGTATGCAAGTTTTTTTGAATGGAGCTCACAAGCTTTGCAACTCTCATAACATTCAACGAAGAAATAATACATGAAGCCTACTGGGCATGGCTGAAAGAATGTAAAATGTGATAATCTCATCAATATTTATGTGTGTGCAGATGAAAAAATTGCTGAAATTTACATGCATGACACCAGAAATGGTGAGAGAAAACAGTTTCCTATTAAGCCTGTCATAACTTTAAAAAGGGCGAGGATAAGCGTTCAAGCTTTCCATCACTGGGGAAGAAATGAGGTGAAAATACATCACTACCTCACAGTGAGGAATGTGAAGATGAAGCCTCGACATAGAATGAAAAAATATGGACTCAGAAGCATAAATACGAAAATGAAATCCTCTGTTGTCAAGTTTTTTTATGTTTTATTGTAAGCCTAGCTAACACTACATCAACAGGCATATTTTATTGTTTAGTACCCTTTCTCCATTAAGGGGGAGTGTTTGAATTAATGGAGAAATCCATAGCTAGGTTGTTGTTATGATAAAGATAGGATTGAGATTCTAATCATAGATCTCATATCCTGATATCGAGGGAGTGGTTGAAACCATCCCGTTAGTGTGAAACCCTATATAGTTTAGGCTCATTCGATTCAATGATCAGAGTGTGTGTATGTGTGTATACACTCTCCAGGTTCTCACCTAGAGAGCTATTTGATCAATAGTTAGTTTTATCATCAATCAATAAAAAAAAATTGTGAAAAAACAAAACAAATGTCATTTGGTCCTTGAAGTAGGAGTTTCTATATTTTTGGCTAAACCGCTCTTGATATTGTTGCATAATAACAAGATTTTATTGAGGATGAATGCTTCCCTAGAAAGGGTATTGGCCACATCATTAAAATTCTTGTATACTTGATCGAAATAAATATTTCTATGATCTATAACTATAGAAATAAAATATTTTTGAAGCTTCCTAATAGGGTGCTATCTAGAAGACAAGAAGATTGGGAATTTCCAACTATTTACAAATTCCAAATACCTTAGTTTTTGGAAAAATGTAATAGAGCTCAAAGGGCTATCAATTCATCTTTGTTGTTTTTAGGGTCAAACCTAGCTTTAAATAGAAAGGTTGGTGAGATAAGAGATGTAGTAAAATTCCAACTCTATAAAACCTAGGAGACCCAAGCTCCACCAAAATAAATCCAAGCTATAGAATAATTGACATGAATGTGGGAGATCACCATGACCAACCAACTTGCACATAGATTTTGGTCTCATTTCTTTCTAAGAAACTTGAATCTTGTGTGCAAATGAACAATTGTTCCTATCAATGTCATAAAAAATGGTTCAATTTGGATGATACCCCAAAGAAAATATCTCATGGTTTCTTTGAAGGAATTGATCAATGGATCCATTTCCCACTACCATAAACATTTCTAAAGTGAATATGAGTCCAAGATCTTTGGTAATTTGACTATTACTAGCCATTTTTATATCGGTTGCAAATTTTGAATGGGCATGAGCAAAGACAAAAATTTGACTTTTTTAATGTTTAATTGAATTATGTAATATTTGGAATCTACAATAAATATAACTAATGTTCATTCTAAATTTATACCACAAAAGGACAAGATATAGAAAAGTGATTGACTAACTCTTAATTATCCCTACACAAAATGCATCTATTCAGGCCATGCCAACCATATTTTGCCCCATTAATCTAGATTCATAATTATGTTCGCTAATGCAAATAAAGTAAAGATGTGAATCTTCAATGAAACTACCATTTCCAAATTAAATTCCACTTCACTTTGTCTTCACTACCACCTAGTGTATAAGAAATGGCTTTATAGCCTAACTTGGTAGTAAGGGTGCCTAATCCGTTATTCCATGTCCATACAAACATATCCTCCTTATCACTAAGAAATACTTTGTTGTGCAAAATAAGTCTAGTGTAGTCCCTTCATTCAAAGATGATTTCCCCATTTAGGACATCATCCTCAACCCTCATGCATTGTTAAATTGAAAAAAAAAAAGTTTTTTGGTTTCTACAATCAAGCAAATAATAATTGATATATTAAATTAAAATAAATTTTTTTTCTTTCTTTGTCTTATATACCACTAAAAATACGAGTTATCTTTGATGTTTTGAATTATAATATATGTTTTCAAACATGGGAAATGAGTCAATGACACTTCAACCCAACATTAAAAGGGCTAAAAATTATTTTTAAAAATTAAGGATACAATATGAATTTTCAGGAAAGTGAATGAAGGTTGGAAATGTATATAAAATCCTAAAAAAATAAAAAATAAAAGAAAATCTTATATTTTACATGAGGGTATAAATGAATCTAAGGCTTGGATAAGTGTTATATATGCATTCTTAAGCAAACAAAAGAGGGACAATTTTTTTTTCCAAGAAAAACCCAAAAGAGCATTGAAGAGTGCATCTAATGCATGAATTTTCATCTTCGAAGGTCTACCTTGCTACCTTCAAAAGCCAACTAACCCCACCCATAAAAAACACCAAAGAAGGGAAAAACCTCCAAATCAAACCCCAAGATGATACACCATTATCCCTAAATGCAAAATGAAAAACATATGGCATACATGTCTACAAATGTGTTCCTCATACATATTTTCCAGTTTAACAAACCTATCGGTGTCTCTTTTCCCATTTTGGGGCAATTTCTAGTTGATAAATTCTTTTTCGAAAGGGCTATGAAACAAGGTTTTTCTAGGTTTTATTAAATATTTTTAAAAGGAAAGGACTTTGGTTTTATAAAGCTTTTATAAAAAAAATATTAAAGGTGATTTAAAAGAGTTTTAAAAGGGGTTTGAAAAGCTTATAAAAAGGAGGGTTTTATTATTTGAAGAAAATATTTTTTTAATATGGTTTCATTAGGTTTCCAGCCACAATTTTCACCATTTACAAGGAAGAATTAAGATGTGTGGGTCATTAATATGGATACCATGTTACAAGCTCATGATGTTTGGGAGTATGTCATGAATGAATTTTCAAAACCTAAAGATGAAGCAATTGAATGATCCCTCACTAATGCAGAGAGGGAACAATTGAAGAAAGATAAAAATAAGAATGGACAAGTGTTGTAGCTTATCCAGCATGGAGTGGACCTAACAGTGCTCTAGAAGATTGTGATTGTGTCATCAACAAAGATAGCGTGGGAGACTTTGGTGACAAGTTATAAAGGTATGGCCAAAGTAAATATTGTTAAGTTGTAGAATATTAGGAGATATTTCATAAGTTTGTAGAAGAAGGAAACATAGGACATCGATTCATTCATGACTCGGGTCTTTATTTTTGTGAAACAATTAAGGATTTATGGTGATGGCGTAGAAGATCAAACAATGGTTGAGAAGGTCCTCAAATATTTTTCTACCTAGTTTGATGTTGTAGTAGCATCGATAGAAGAAGCCAAGGATTTGGAAATGTTGACAGTTGATGAGTTGATGGGATCACTTCTATCCCATGAGGCAAGGATAGACATAAATAAGATTCCACCTTGGAAAATACTTTTAAAATCCAGGTTTCTATTTCAAAATATAGAGGTCGAGGCAGAGGTAGATCGAGAGGAAGAGGCTGATGTGAAAGACATGGTGCTCAGAGAGATGGAAGAGAAGAGTAGGAACATGAAAGTGGAAGAAATGGCAAAAACACCAACAACAATCAAAGAGTTGACAAATCCAAGATGAGATTTTATTATTGCAATAAATTTGGTCACTATGCCCATTATTGCAAGAAGATGATAGTTGATCAAGGAAACAATAGAGCTAATGTAACAACAAATAATATTGACTCCATGTTACTAGCTTACCATACCATTCATGAACCTTTTGATAATGTGTAGCTATTAGATAGTGGTTGTAGTAACCACATGACAGGAAACAATAATTTGGTTGCAAACTTGGATCAATCTATTAAGACGAAGGTAAATGTGGGCACTGGAAACACTTTGAATGTAGAGGGAAAAGGAGTGGTCAACATTCTAACCAAGCAAGGGGAGCCAAAGACAATATCAGAGGTATATTATGTCTCTGGTATCAAACATAATCTTATAAGTGTTGGTCAATTGATGCAGACGGGATATATAGTTATTTTTCAAGGACAATAGTTTGTTATATATGACAATCCCCCAAGAAAGTAGTTGATAGACAAGGTGCAGATGATGAGGAACAAACTATTTTCGTTAATCATGAATTACAATGATCGGGTCAGTTCTTTTACGATTGCATGTTCTAATGATTATAGGTTATGGAACTTTCATTTTGGACACTTGCACTTCTTTGGTTTAATATTGTCGCAGCATAAACAATTGGTTAGATGATTACCTCGTATCAAAGAACCTTCTAGTACTTGTGAGTGTTGCATATTTGGAAAGCAACACCATGAGAGTTTTCTGAAAGGAGTTGCATACATAGAAAAGAAGGCACTAGATTTAGTTCATACAGACTTGTGCGGATCTATCAGGACACAGTCAATTGGTGGAAGTTATTACTTCCTCACTTTCATTGAATATTTTAGCAAAAAGACATGGGTTTATTTCCTGAAGCAGAAGTATGAAACTTTTGCAAAGTTTACAGAATTCAAAGCCTTAGCAGAGAACCAAAGTGAGAATCATATCAAGGTATTGAGATCAAATCTCGTTGAAGAATAAGACTCAAAGGAATCCCATGCTTACTGCCAACAACATGGAATTAGAAGGCAGTTTACAACCAGATACACACCGCAACAGAATGGTGTAGAAAAGAGAAAGAACATAACCATTATGAATATGGCAAGGAACATGTTGAAAGGAAGAAACTTGTCCAGTGAGTATTGGGAAGAAGTAATTGCATGTATTGTTTATGTGATAAATATATCTACTACAAAGAGTGTGATGAACAAAGTACCAAAAGAAGCATGGTTAGGTATGTCTTGTTGTGTATCTCATCTTGGAGTGTTTGGATGTGTAACTTATGCAAATGTGCTTGAAGAGCTAAGCGGAAAGTTGGATGATATAAGTGAAAAACGCATATTTACTAGTTATAGTGAGCAATAAAAATATTACAAATTTTATAACTTTGTCATCAAGAAGACTATCATCAACAGATATGTTGTTTTCAAAGAACAAGAGTCACGGATTGAGGGTATAGAAAAAACAGTGGATGAAAGAGTATCATTTATGGAAGAAGAGGATGTGGCATAAAAAGAGCAACAAGAATAATAGGAGAAGACACCAAACATAGTCACGCTAGTAAGGACTCCAATATTTTCTGAACAACATGGATATTCAACCAGATCGATAGACTAAAATTCCCCAGCAATGAATAAGGTGATGAATCAAGCAATGGTAAGAGAAAAATAAGAAATATGAAAGATATTTATGGTGATTTGGAAGTTAGTTCAAAATTTGCACTGTTATCTTTCCAACCTTGTTTGTGTAAAGAAGCTATCAGAGATGAAAATTGAATGCAATCCATGGATGAAGAAATTGAAGCCATTGAAAATAATGATACATGGGATTTGGTTGATTTACCGAAAGATAAAAATATTGTTGGTGTAAAGTGGGTGTACAAGATGAAGTTGAATGAGAAAGGAGAAATTGAGCGATTTAAAGCAAGGGTTGTAGCAAAAGTGTTCTGACAACAACTAGGAATAGATTTTGGAGAAACATTTGGTCCAATAGCCAGATTGGATACTGTAAGAACAGTCTTAGCCACAATAGCTTAGAACAAGTGGAAATTGTATCAAATGGATTTGAAATCATCCTTCTTGAATGGAATTCTAGAAGAAGAAATCTATGTGCAAGAACCTCTAGGATATGAAGTTGAAGGACAAGAAGATAAATTTTACAAGTTGAAGAAAGGGCTCTATGGACTCAAGCAAGCACCAAGAGCCTGGTATAGAAGAGTTGACAGCTACATGATCAAGAATGGGCATGGAAAACTTTTGATTGTTTTCTTGTATGTGGATGACATGATTTATATTGGTGATCTTGAATTTGATGAATTTAAAGCATTCATGAAGAAAGAATTTTAGATGGCAGATCTTGGTTTTATGAAATATTTTCTTGTCATAGAAGTTGAGAAATCAGAAAAATGGATCTTTATTTTAAAAAAATAGGCTAAATATCTTCTAAAAAGATTCAAGATGGAAAATTGCAAAACTACTCCTACACCAGTTGAAATAGGCACACCATTAAGCAAGTATGTTGAAGGATCAAATTTCAATCCAACTCTATTCAAAATGTTGGTTGACAACCTCATGTATCTCATAGCTACAAGACTAGATATTATGCAAGGAGTGAGGTTGATTTCTAGATTTATGGAGACTCCAAAAGACTCACAATGGAGAGAAGAAAAACGAATTCTGAGATACATAATAGGAACTACAGATTGTGGCATATTTTATGCGAGCATAGAGGAGAAGGATTTGGTTGAATACACCAACAGTTATTTTGCAGGAAATTTGGATGATAGGAAGAGAACTTTTGGTTATGTGTTCCATCTTGGTTCAAGTGTGATATTATGTGCATCTAAGAAGCAACCTATTGTGACACTTTCATTAGGGGAATTTTAAGGTCTAAAATGGGCCTCCTAAGGAAATTATAAAATAATATTGGAAATAATCAAATAAGATTTGATTACATCATCAAATTTTAGAGGGAAAAAAGAAAAACCTACTTTTTCAACTCATATTTTCAACTTATATCCCAAATTTTTTAATCAAATTATGAGCGGGAGTAGTCGTTGGATGAAAAATTTAATTCCTCATCCAAGGAGTACCCACATTGCAAACTTTCGATGGACCCTGCTACACGAAAAATGAGTACCCATGTTGCATACTTTCGATAGACCGTGCTACATGAAAAATGAGAAATACATGAAAAACGTGATTACAATCACGTTTTTTAATATATTTATCATTTTTCGTGTACCAGGGTCTATCAAAAGTATGCAACATGGGTACTCCTTGGATGAGGAATTAAATTTTGCATCCAACGAGTACTCCCACTCGAAATTTGAGTAAAAAAATTGGGAGATAAGTTGAAAATATGAGTTGAAAGACACTAATCTCGGCTATTTATGGTCCTCCAATTCCAGGAGAAAGAGAGGAGTTCCTTTAGAGTATACGAACTTTGAATAATTTGCATCAAGAGAAATATTGGCTTCTAGGAGGAGATTTCAACATGATTTTGAATTTGATAGAAAAGAAAGGAGGAATAAGAAGAGAAGACCCAGAGATGGAACTTGTTAGGGATTTGCTCAATGATTTGCATTTAGTAGATATTGCTACGGTCAATGGGAAATTTACTTGGAAGAATAGACGTGGAGAACGACATCAGGTAGCATCACAATTGGACCGCTTTCTTGCTTCAGAAGCCTTGGTCAGCTTAGATGTCTATTATGAGGCAACAATTTTACCTATGCTTGGATCAGACCATTGGCTGATTCGAATAGATATTGATGTCAAAGATACTCCGAAAAAAAAACATTTTCGATTTGAATTATTTTGGCTCAGGGATCCCAGATTTTTGGAAAATGCTAAAAATTGGTGGAATTCTAATCAGCTTGTAGGAGGAAATAAGATGCACTCTTTTCAGCTCAAATTAAAGCAACTAAAAGTAGAAATAAAATGATGGAATCAAGAAGAATTCGGCAATATTCAACAAGATCAAATTATATTACAAGAAAAAATGAAAGATATTCAACAACGAATGATCCTTCATGGCAGAACAAAAGTGCTAGCAGTTGAGGAAGGCCACACTCTCAGTTTGCAAGAAGAACATAGGAAATAGGAAGAGATTTTATGGAAGCAGAAATCATGGGTGCAATGGCTAAAGGAAGGTGAGAGAAATACTAATTTTTTCCATAAAACAATGATACAAAGAAGACAGCATAATCGATTTTTTTCTTTAAAAGATCAAAATGGTAATCGATTACTTCAACATGAGGCCATGGAAAAGGAATTGGTTGAGCATTTTAAAAATTTGTTAATAGAGCCTGAAAAATAGGCAATCTGCCATTGATAAAATCACTTCTCACATCCCAGCCGTGGTGACCAAGGAACAGAACTTAGCTTTGCTACGAGAAATTAGCTTACAAGAAGTGGAAGAAGTAGTGTTCCATATGCCTCGGAATAAAGATCTTGGGCCTGATGGTTTTACTGCAGAAATTTTTAAAGCCACTTGGACTTTCATGGGTCAAGATATTCTGGAAATAGTTGAGGAATCAAGGTGACATCAGAATGTCTATCCGGCTTTGAACACAACCTTTGTAACTCTCATTCCTAAACAGAAAAATTCCAATACCCCTGTTGGCTTTCGACCAATTTCTCTATGCAATGTCATTTATAAGATTCTCTCAAAAATTATGGTTAATAGACTCAAGCCTCTCCTGCCAAGGCTCATTGCTCCTGAACAAACAGGTTTTGTCAAGGGCAGACAAATCTTAGATGGAATTGTGACGGCTCAGGAGGCAATTCACTCATTGAAGGTTCTCAAAACGAAAGGCATGTTAATCAAACTAGACCTTTCTAAATCATATGATCATATTAATTGGAATTATTTGCTTGTGGTCCTGAGAGCATTTGGGTTTGATGACAGATGGATTCAATGGCTACGATCTTTTATTTCTTCCCCAATTTTCTCCATTTTAATCAATGGAATACCATCTCAACCATTTAACATTACTTGAGGTCTTCTTCAAGGAGATCCTTTATCTCTGTTTTTATTTATTATAGCAGTGGAAGGATTAGGGAGGATAATCAAGGCTCATCGTGCAAAAGGGAAGCTTAAAGGTCTACACCTATGGGGAGCAGATCTTCCCGTGACGCATCAACAGTTTGTTGATGATATCTATTATTTTGTGAGATCTTCATGGAAGCCTCAAGTACCCTCATTAATTCTGATAAATCTAATGTTTATTTATTTAACTCTAATATTGCCACGCAAAACTTTTTAGCAAGAACTCTTGGTTTCAATATTGGTTCTTTTCCTTTGAAGTATTTGGGAATGACTTTAAATACCGCTCCAGTAAGAATCGCTGATTGGAAGGACCTCATTATAAAAGTTGACAAAAGAATTCATAATTGGGAATTTCATGTGCTGAATGCTCCTGGCAGAATTATTTTGTTAAAATCGGTGCTCCAATCTCTTCCTCTGTATCAATTCTCAGGAAGGGCTTGTCCTAAGAATATTTGCAATCAGTTAGTCACTCTCTTCAAGAATTTTTTATGGCAAGGAGCCCATGCTCTTATTTCCTTGTGCAATCCTGGAGGAAATTAGCTCCTAAAAAGTAGGAATTTTCTCCTATTTTCTTGCACAATTCCTATGGAATGATTCACTTTCTTAACTACCAATTATGTACACCCAGCTAGTATACAATTGATAATTACAATGTGCCTTTTCCTCCACTCTCGCTAGGAAATTCGAATTACATGCATGTCTGGGTTATTTTTAGCTAATTTACTAGTTTAATTTGGAGATCAATAAGTTAACAAAAATTCTATTGCTCAGCTCACCTTCAACTAACTCAACTATGTACTTAAGCTTCATTAATTGAGTCAAACTGAAAATCATTGAACTAGCTTGCTAAATTTTAGCAATCACTACATACACAACTCCACTTCTAGCCTCTAACTTGAATTTGCTAAGTAAACTAGTATACAAAATCCATGTCACACAAGTTAACTACAGTCCAAGTCATCCTGCTGATGTGGAAAATCGAATTACTAAATTTTCCTTAGGTGCAAATCAAATATAACATTTTTTCTTAAATTTCTAACAACAATAGGTTATAACCCTAATATATTTTACTTGATTATTCTTCTTCCGTGATTTTAATATAACTGCAAAATGTGTTTTCCTTAGTTTCCAAAGTTCCATGAAAGGTCTAAGCTCGGGCCCGCTTAATTCATAGAGTTCCTTAATGGTATTCAAAGATATGAGCTTGGGTCGATTCAGTGCATCAAGTTCCCAAATGTTGTTCACATTTTTTTTGTGGGTTGTGAATTTGTGAAAAATAATTGTATGTCTATCTCCCTCCTCCAACCAGACCACATGGTTTTTCAATCTTCACGCATTTTCCTCAATACCTAAAATTTAATATTTTTGTTCCCCAAGGATGCTAAGGTCTACCGAGTCTTCTTTTAAAAATACTCCTACCCAATTATGAAAGCGGAAACTTTATTTTTCTCCTTGGTCACCACAAGCTCGACTTATCTCAAAGCTCTCTGCCTCTTACCGCGCTCAATTTTTAACCATTTGACAAGTTTCAAATTCACAACAAATTCAATGGTGATTGTAGAAGATCCATAAAACTAGAACTAAAGAAACACAAATTTCTTTGTTAATAATAAATGAAACTCCTCTTTTAATTGGGCATGATTGAGTTTGGAAGGCCTGAGAGGCTTGTCATCTTCATCGTCAATTTGAAATAGGATAGGAGAATGATTAAAAATGCTATTTGTCCCAATCCATGTTCTATATTCCTCGAAATCCTCCAACAAACTTTCAACGAAGGAGCACTTGTGAAGCCATTTAAAAACCTTAAATTCTCTCCCACATTTTCCATTTTTTTACAGGACAAATCCATTGGAACCAATTCCACATTAACCAACTTAAAAACTTCAAACAAATATAAAAAACACTGAGCCATGACATCCAACCTAGATAAATCCCTAACATTTTTGGGTTCGCTTGGTAGATTCATGTCACTAAGGTGATTACCAGATAGAGTTAAATTCATCACAATAATAATAAAAACTATACATAAGAGAATAGATGAAAGAGTTGACCTAGATAAATCCCTAAACCTTTTTGGGTTCATTGGGTAAATTCATGTCGCTAAGGTACCAGATACAGTTAAATTCATCACAACAATATAAGATCTATACATAAGAGAATGGATGAAAGAGTTGTTGCAAAGTGAGTTTAGTTCTATTGCGAGATACAATTAAATTCATCACAATAATAAAATGTATAGATATGTATGAGAGTGAATGAAAGATTTGCTGCCCCAACTACAACAAATTTGCTAAAATAGTTAGGCATGCTGCAGCACGTCTTCCTCCTCCACACGTCGAAAAGAAAGAATATGAATATAAGAGTGCTCCCCAGTAGCACAGAATACCAAAACAACTCGCCTAGACCATTGGAATCAATTGACTCGTGACAAGATTTTTCAGATGAGAGAAACACAAGGAAGAAGAGTGTCCATCACTTGATATTCAGATAGAAGTAGATACAGAAGACCAAATCGAAAAGGGATTAGATAAGAGTCGTAAATTTGAGAGAGAATTTATGCATTCTTACCACAAATATCATTTGTTAAACGTTATTCGTATTTTTTTAATGTTTTCATTTTATCTATGGATTTTTACTAGATATATAGAATTTTGGATGTTGGTTGCTTTTTATTTTGTTCTTTTTAATAAAATTAACATTGCTATATCAATTAAATTAGTTATGGAGTAATTGCTTGTGTTTGGTCAAGATTTCATCTTCAATAAATTAATAATCCAAGACCCAAATATATTTAGTAGGAGTGAAAACCTGCCCCTTATGGACCACATTTAATAATTCCAAATGGCATGATTTTCCTTGAATAACAATGATAAGTCCCCAACCAAGTGATGATTGTCCCTCTATTATTTTGACAATTAAATTATAATAAGTTTTCCTAAATATTAATAAAAATTAAAATACTTACTTTATAAACAAATCATAAATATTGATTAAATTATAATCCTATTTTAAATTATTGTTATTATAATATAAATTAAATATAAATAAATAAATATATATATATATATATATATAACAAAAATTCTTAATATAAATAATTATAAAAAAATTAAATTTATTAAAAACAAAAGAGTGCATAGCTAGCGTTGCCACTTGGTTTTATTATAAAACTTTGAAATTAATAAATTAAATATTATTTTTTTAAATGTACACCACTTTTTAAACTTTTTGTTAAATATATTTCTTTAATGTATTCAATTTTTTTAAATTAAGGAACTTAAGATTCCTACTTCTACAACGTTGAATACAAAGAACTCAATTCTCGTTGGTCTTAATTCAATTATGTGTGGTCGTAAAAGTTGAAAATGTCATTCAAGACTGTAAAGTCATGATATATATGCAATTGATATAAAATCAAGTTATATTTTTATTTATTTAATATAAAAACCAGTTATATTTTTATTTATTTATTGGAATTTTTCTCACACTTAATATGGTTAGAGTTAGCCTAGATAATGTTGTATATTTAAGGATAAACTTAGCATCTAAATTTTTATAAAATTAAATAATAGATATTATAACTTTATTTAAAAACATCTCATAAAATTATTGAGTAATAGATGTTATAACTTTATTGAAAACATCCCATAAAATTGTAACGGGACAGAAAAAATTAACATAATTAACAACAATGTTACCGATGAAATAGGTAATCTCATTGTTACCTACTTTTTGAAATATCAAGAAAAACCCCTGATTTTGAAAAAGTGGCGATGCAGAATCAAGAAAAAAAAAAATGAGCATGTTTTTGGCACTTTAAGTATTTTTCATTTTGTTTTTTTGTTTAATTAATTTTTTTTTTAAGTGATGTTTTTTATGTCGATTTTGAATAGTGGTGGTGTATCATCACCAACGTTTTTTTATAGGATTGACTTTGACACTATAGATTTTCTAATGTATTTTTCTTCTGTGAGATGTTTATTTTTAAGTGCATTTATGTACTTGTGTTTAAAAAAAAAAAAAAAAAAATTAAAATAAAAACTTGTAATGATATCTTCACTTTTTCACATACATAAAAGATGGAAAAAGGGTCAATATTCTAAAGTTTATATTTTCTACATGTTTATGTATTGTTAAATAATTTTTCAATGTACATCAAAAAATTGTCGCTAAAAACCAATATTTTGAACCATAAAACAAAAAAAAAAAAAAATTTCAATATAAATACAATGCAAAAAATACACTTTTACAGAGTTTTTGTTGGAAAAAAAATGTTAAATAAACTAATTTTTTGGGAGAATATTAACAAAAAAACTTAAGAAAACAACATTTTTATTGAATTTTATGTCAAAAAATAATAGCAATCACATGTTTTTTGCAACAAAAAAAAAAAGGGTTGTTCTCATAAAATATCAAAGTCTAAACATTACAAGTAAAACTAATTAATAGTTCTAAAAATAAGCTTTGTTTGCAAGCATAACTTAAACATCATCAACAATATCAACTAATACATCTTCAACATCATCTAGAACATCATTGATGGCTTCTTCCGCAACATTTTCTTCTTCATTTTGATCATTGTCGTCTTCTAATGGATCTTTCATGTCAGCAAATCTTCCAAAGTGTCATTTTCCAATCATTCCATATAATGGTGGTTGAGGTTCCTTTGCTTTTTTTGCCACACGTGATTCATTAAAATCTCCTTTCCTCAAACCAACTTCTTGCTTCGCATCTGGAAGGAATTTAAAAGCGTTAATTCTTTGTTGAATAAATTTGCATTGAACTGGGTCTTTCTCAATGGCAATGCAATTTCTTCCTTTTAGTAGGCAACATGCTAGTGTTGTACCTAATCATCAAGCACAAAAAAATAAGTAAGAAAATTAGTATGGAGACATAAAAAGTGAAAAAGACAATATTTAAATTTAAATTTGTATATTAAAACTTACCTGAACCTGAGAATAAATCCAAAACCCATTCTTCTTCATTTGAACATAGATCTATAAGATAGTTAATCAATGCTTGTGGTTTTTGATAAATGTTAACTATATCTCATTTTTCATCTTTATCCTCATATGTTAGTTTTCTTACCACTGCATCATAAACCAATACTTGACTATGACTCTTCCCATCTACTCGATTCATAATAATATGCTTATAGCTATCGTCTTTTGTCCAACATTCAACATGGATGAACTCACAATCATTTATAATAGGCTGATCTTCGGAAGAAACAATATTTGACTTTTGCCTGTAACATAACATAGTAAAAGCTCAATTAAATTTTACATGAATAAAAAAATTTAGGAGGAATCAAACATACAATTTCAAAGTCTTACCATGTAAGTTTCATCCTTCAGTTTGCTTTACCATTGAAGCTTGTCAATAACATTGGAAACTATGTGTCTGAATGAAATGTCACAAATCTCCAAAGTGGTGATGTTGTCACTTCTTGAAAACCCGTAATCACTTTACTAAAAGCTTGATAAGTATATGGTTCTCTATCATATTCAATGTCTGGGAAATTGAAACCATGAGGAAAATCTGCAATAACTAGACCATATTCCCTTTTAGCTATTAGTGATGCAATGTCTTCACAGTCACCTTGTATTATTTGATATTGGACACTGTCGAGCCCATTCCAAATGTAATGATTAAGAGTAGGATCTAGTTCAACATTCATAAGACGTTTCCTTCTCATGTTCTCCATCTTAATTTTTTCAATAAAGCTTTTGAAAGTATTTGGTACTCCATTTCCATCCTTTTTCGACATCTTTAATGACATATATATATATATAATAAAAATAGTTTAAATATGAATAAAATGAATTTATAAGTCAACATACCTTATTAAATGCAATATAAAACTCTTTTAGTGTTGATGTAGAACTTGCTTCTCGGTAGTTGCATACAACATCATCCCAACTGTCTTCATTCAACATTTTAACCATGTGTTCTTGTATTTTCATAAAAAATTTCTGACTAAATAAATCAAGTTAAAAGCGTTAATATATTGACATGTATAACAAATTCTACCAACATCATTATGTTTTATTTAAAAGAAAATTATAATGAAAGAAAAATAAAAAATAATTCAAGAAACTTACTTTTGAAATTTTGCACACATTTCTTCCATTGATAATTCACCCGACTTCACACGGGCTAATACTGATTTGACTAATTTATCATCCTTCACACCTTGCATTGTTCTCCAAGGTGTGATAGTCATATCCTCTGGAAGCTGCTTCATTTCAGGACCCACCTTACTGTTGATACATATTATGGGTTTACTCTTTCTAACCTTCTGATATTTTATGGAAATATTCTCCCACCGATATAAAATCTCATCAATCAAATCCCATACCTCCCCAGTTCTAAATGCCAACTGAAAAATGTTATCTGTGCTTCTGAAGAGATTTGTATTCAATTTTCCATCTTTTGTTTTTTTTCATCAATTTGATAACCTGTTTCCATTAAACATTCCTTTCGAAACGCTACACTAACTTGTGTCTTATCCCCACCACATTTTTCTATGAATTCATTATAAATAAATCTGACCCTTTGGATGAAAGTCATTTTCATTCTGTACTCATTATCTGCATTATGATCCCATGCCAATAACTTTGATTCCATTTCTGTTAAGCCAGCGTAAATGATGCATTTCACTGTTTGAAAAAGATAGTTATTGGAATATTTTGCAATTAATTGTCTCTTAGCCTCTATCGAATGGTTCCCTCCAATTACATAATATTTATAATCAAAACATTTTGTCTTGTCAAATGCTTGTTTGTTGGGAATTTGACATGGATCGACAAGAACCACATAATCCACCACATGCGCATATGGATTGAACCTGAACAATGTTTTCAGATTATGTACATGTAGGTGATAGGCCTTTCTAATCTGATATTGAGATTGTCCTTCATCTGGGCCATAAAATTGGTTAACATAAAGCTCAAATGTTTGGCCACCAAGAATTAATTTATTCTTCCTCCACTCTTGTCGAATAGCATTTTTTTTTGTTTTAATAATGCCATCGTCTAACTCAGCACCTAGTGTTATGATTTCTCTGCTTCTTTGAGAGCTTTCAATTTGTTCTTCACTACTGCTCACGACCTTTACAGGTTCACCAATATTTGATTTCCTAGTCTTATTGGATAACATATCAGTTTTTTTATAAACAAGCTCTCCTTCATGAGGTAAAAGAGAGACATCTTTGGCAATTTTTTATTTTTGGTGTCTGATCTATTTTCTCTTTTTTCACAATAGTTCTCATCTCCTCCTCACTAATTCTATCATAATTTTCTATTTCATGTTCGACACCTTCAAAAGAAACATGTTTAAGTTTACTAGATTGACCCACCTTAGTGACTCTTGGTTGATCCCCTCTTTGTACTGTTGCAGTGTCACGAGCTATTGCTCTTTGCTTCAATCTCCTTTCCTCTACTTTGTCTTTGTGGAAAGTTTTGATCACATCCATAACATTTGGCACCAACATATAAATACCTTCAAACATGTTTGAAAGACCCGGAACAAAATCCTATGAAACAAAATAAAACATGTCAATGATCAATCATTTATAAAAAATTGAATAATCCTTACAATAATGCATAGAGGAAATAAAAATAAGCATACTTACAATGTTATTTGCAATGTTACTTGATATTTCTTGAGAAAATTTTGAAGATATTTCATCTGTGTCATACTTGACGATTGATAGACGATATCTAACCTTCTCACGTTTCTGAGCCTTCCTTGCAAGAACATAAATAATGTTTGTATTCGGGACCATACATATGTCTCGTACTCTTCCCATCACATCATATGGCTCATTTAAGTCAATCATACCACAAATCAGATAGATGTGTATATCAGCCTCCATTTCACTGTCTTCAAGATACCATGAGAAATCGGTTTTATCTATTTCCTCGGTGTTCTTCCAATCAGAAATAAGCTTTAATGAACCTGGTGCCCCACTTGCTTGACTTTTATTAGTGTGTGCAACAATGTCCTTATTGCATCCAACAGTGTCCATAGTGCGTCCAGCTGCAACTTTAGATTTGAGAGTTGTATCCATAGTGCGTCGAGCTGCAGCTGTAGATTTGGGAGCTGCTGCCCTAGGTGCAGAAACATTCACAGAAATCTTTTTTGATGCCATTTTCCTGATTATATATATATATATATATATATATATATATATATATATTAGTTAATGGAAAAATATTGTGGATAAAATAAATTTAATAAACAAAATTTATTTCTAAAACTAAATAACTTGAAATTAAAGCAGTAAAATTAACTATAAAAATTTTCATTTAAAAACAAAATATTATAAATCATATGTATATATATCTATATAATATGTTTTGAATACATTTTATAAAAAATTTAAAAATGTGTTTAAATTGTATAAAACAATTTAAAAAAATAAACTATTATTTTCAAACTTCAGTTTTTGTTTAATATTTAAAACAAAAAACAAAAAAATTACTAACTATTTATAACAAATGTTAAAATTAAATTTTATTTTTTTAAGGCAATGATTTTATTAAAAAAACTTATAATCTTTTAATATATTTTAAAATTTTAAAATTTAATTTTACATTACATAGCAATTGAATAAAAATAAACAAAATAAAATAAAATAAAAATTTATTTTACTTTACATAGCAATTAAATAAAAAATTATAAACTTAAAATTATAAAAATTAATATAAAAGTTTATAAATTTATATAATCTTTTAATATATTTGAAAATTACAAATTTCTATTTCACATTACATAGTAATTAAATAAAAATAAACAAAATAAAATAAAAGCAATTAAACAAAATAAAAGAAAAAATTGAATTTTTTATAATGTTGTTTTAATACTTAAATTTAAAAAAAGAAATTAAAAAAGAAATTTAAATATTTAAATGTTAAAAACAAATGTTATAATATTATATATTTTTTTATTTTTTTAATTGTATTGTTATATAGTTTTTTTTTATTAATTTATTATATTGTTATATTAAAACAAATGAACTATTCAAAAATCATGAGAAATTAGGGTAACTAATTAGGAGAATCTTTCTCTGCGTCTGCGGAATCCTGACCTGTAGCTTACCTAATCCTTGGGGCTGCCCCTCCCCGTCCGAGCGTTCCTGTGAGAGAACCCAGCCCACACTTTGCTCTTTGGCTTTTGGCACCTTGTGGATGGGAGGGAACTTGGGTCAAGCGAAACTGGTCGCCACTGGTCAAGGAAGGAGTAAAAAGCCATTTTGTAGGAAATGGGTTCTTCGTTTTCGTGTTCGACAGTGTGGAATATTGAAGCCTGATCTTCAGAAACGGGCCTTATTTCATGGGCCCCCAAGGGCTTTATCTGAACAAATGGTCTCCAGATTTCGACCCTGCACAAGATGTGCCCACTGTCGTTCCTGTTTGGGTTCGTCTCCCACACCTCCCTCTTCACTGCTGGAGCCAGAGATCATTGCAATCCATCGGCAATGCCCTAGGCAGGTATATTGATCAGGCCCCGAGGAAGGACCAGTTCTCCTGCGCTCGTATCTGTGTGGAAGTCGATTTGGAGGTCGGACTCCCCGAAGCCATCAATCTCTCAGTGGCAGACTGGACGCACATTCAAGAACTCGATTACGAGCAACTGCCCTTTAAATGTCGACATTGCCATGAATACGGGCATTTTGTTAGATACTGTAAAAAAAAAAATGAGGAAATAGCAGAGAAAGAGAAAGGCGAACAGTGGAAGCAAGCAAAGAAACCAGCAAGCAATAGACAAAACAAAAAAAGAAATGCAAAAGAGACAGGGACCAAAACAGGACAGGAAGGCGCAAGTAACCAAAATGGCAGCCGAGGAAGCCAACGGCGGTGCGGGAGATAAAAATCATTCGAATCTCTTGCTCTCAGACAGAGATCCTCCGAGTAAAACAGGAAAGATGCACCACAGTGAATCTACTTGAACGATGAAGTCTTGAATAACACTCAAATCAGGTACCTAGCGATTACTCCTTCTCCTTCATATCTTTGACATTATAAAACAAAAAAAGAAGAGTTTAGACAACATGGGGTCATCGAGATGAAGAAACTTTTGAAAGGCCATGCAAAAAGTGGGCAGAAGAACAAATAAGGGGAAGAGGAATCGAAGGCGAAAAACCCTGATGATCGATCCACCATTGAAATGACTCTGGGGAGAAATATTGAGGCGCCCGAGGGAGAGGCCCCACCCCTTGACGGTAAATGATGCAGATGGTCTCTTGGAATTGCAGGGGCCTGGGAAATCCCAATAAGGCAGATGCTATCAAAGATCTACTGAAGCTGGAAACCTTGGACATCCTTATGCTCCAAGAGACCAAAATAGAAGGGGAAACCCTTCTAAATACTAGTTTAATGAAATGGAAATATGATACTGGAAAGGCTGTAAGTGCAAGGGGCTCGGTCGGAGGTATAGGCACTTTCTGGTCAAAAAACTCCTTCTCTTTAGAACGATTCTTTGAGACCCAACATTGGATCTATACAGAACTGCGCCACACTGCAAGCAACCTCTCCCTTGCTCTGTTTAACATGTATGTCCCCGTCCATTATGAAGAAAAGAGACAGTGCTGGAGGTCACTCTTGGATTATATAGAGCATATCAATCCTTCAAATATAGTCATAGGTGGTGATCTGAATATAATCCTAGATCCCAAAGAAAAAAGAGGAGGGATTTACTTTAGGGATCCTTTCATCAACACATTGGAAAATCTGATTCTGCAGTGGGACTTAGTTGACTACAAACCAGTGAAAGGCAAATACACCTGGACTAACAACAGAATAGGAGAAACCATATCTCAGCCAGGCTGGACAGATTCCTTATCAGCAGCTCGTTAATGATGGACAACATAATAGTTTTCACCAAGATCCTCCCAAAGCTCACATCGGATCATAAGCCAATCCTCTTATGCCTGAAAGAAGAAGAAGATCTAGGCCCCCTCCCATTTCGTTTCAGTCCTCTCTGGGCCGGAAAAGAAGGGTTCTTTGAAACAGTCCAAACAACTTGGAGGATAGAGGTTTCCGGATCCCCAAGTTTTGTTTGGGAACAAAAAATGAAAAATACAAAAAAAGCTCTTAAAGATTGGATAAAGAAATCCATGAAAATCCCCACTAGACAGAGGAAGGAGGCCGTTCTTCTGCTGGAAGGTCTCCAATTCGAAATGGAGGAGAAAGATCTCTCTTCCATTGATTTAGCCAAGGAAAAAGCTGCCCAAAGGAACACATACAACTATTTCAGAAATGAAGAAGAGCATTGGCGTTTAAAGTCTCGAAGTTTGTGGCTTAAATCCGGGGACAGGAATACCACTTATTTCCATAGACAGTGCAGGGCACGCCTCTCACGAAACCATATTGTAGAAATTACCACCTCCAATGGCCAGGTGTATAAAGGATTTGCTCAAATCAAAGAAGCAGCAGTAAATCATTTCCAAAACCTCCTTAGTGCAGAAGGAAATGGGAATGAGGAGGATGCATTAGAGTTTCTCTCCAACATTCCAAATCTAGTCAGCAAGGAAGATAATGATTCTCTGATGAGCCCAGTCACAGAAGAAGAGATAACTACCATAGTCTGGTCCAAGGAACCAGACAAAGCTCCAGGACCTGACGGATTCTCAGTGCATTTCTATAGAATCTGTTGGGAGATAATCAAATTTGATCTCTTCAGAATGATAAGGGGATTCTTGAGGAAGGCAAAAGTTGGAGGCGGAATTAACTCCACCTTCCTCGCTTTAATCCCCAAGGAAACAAACCCTGGCTCCTTTGACAGATATAGGCCGATCTCTCTCTGCAACTCTTCCTACAAGATCGTGGCCAAACTATTGGCTAACAGAATTAAGCCCCTCCTCCAAAAACTCATCTCTCCGGCTCAAGGGGGATTTGTGGTAGCGAGTGATTCTGAACAAGCGTCATCCAGGATTCAAGCTGCTTGCCTCGACCATGCACAGGAAAGAACAAGGTATGATCATAAGCTGGACATGTGCAATGCTTTTGATAAGTGAATCGTTCTTTTAATTCAAGGTTCTTCTTATTTGCATTTGGTTTTAGTCATGAATTTATTAACCTTATCAAAGCATGTGAGGTATCTGAGATGCTCCAATGGTAAATGGAAGACCGACGAGACTTTCTTGGCAGGGGATTGAGCGGGGTTGCCCCTCTCTCCCTTCATCATTCGATGGATTCAACGAGCGGAAGGCGACTCAGGAGAAACAAGCAGGCTCAATTCCTGGGACATTCAATTCCTGGGATCAGAATTGTGCAAGGCATCACTCCAGTGAACCACGCACTCTTCGCAGATGATTCACTCCTGCTTGGGGGAGCTTCCTTAAGAATTGCTAACACCTTCAAGATCATCCTTCAAAAGTTCTGCAAAGTCTCTGGAGCGTTAATCAGTGAGAGAAAAAGCGCTGTATATGGCTGGAACACAGATCAAAACACAATTGATAGGATCCTTGAGGATTGGGGTTCAATGGCTATGCTGATTGGGATAAGATAAAGTATCTTGGCCTCCCATTAACTAAGGGATCCAATCGAAATCATTTATGGGACGAGGTGATCTTCAAGTTCAAGAAAAAGTTAACTGCGTGGGGTGGAATCTGGCTTTCAACAGGCGGCAAACTCATTCTAATACGCATTGTTCTTTCCATGATACTTAGCGTTTCAATCACTCCACATTTGTTGGCACCAAGTCAAATAGCTGATCGCATCTCCAGTCTGATGCGAAACTTTTTGTGGAATGGAGGGCGTGGCAATAGCAATCGTTTCCACCTTGTTAACTGGAACACAGTGAAGCGCCCATTGAATGAAGGCGGCCTTCAAATCAGGGACCCCCAGCATTCCAATTTAGCCTTGGGATGTAAGTTGTCTCAATGTGACTTCATCGATCCTCAACCCACAGTCGACAGATCTTTAATCGAAAGTACCTCAACAAGCATACCTTCTTAGCTTCAACCCGGTGACTACTCCCGAGGGTGCAGCAGGGCATGGAAGCTGCGCGTAGCGTCGGTTTCTTCAGAATTCATCTTTATAAAATCCCAGGGAATGGTAAAAACACATTGCTGTGGAGAGATCAAATTATGGGCCACCCTCCTCTATCAGCAAACACTGAAATCGCAGAATTAAGAACTTGGTTAAGCTCAAGAGGAATTCGAAGAATTGAGGATATAGCAGAATGGGATCACAATGGCAATTGGCAGAGTTGGACTCTGCCTATCATCCCAGCGCACTTAAACAACCAGTTAAAAGTTCTTACAGCTGCAATCACAGACTTTACACCAGTGCACAAGGACGAGGAAGATTCCTGGGGTTGGGGAAAGACCGGGGTATACACAGCCAGACAAGGATACCTGCAGCTGCAAGGTAAGAAGGATTCTTTGCATCCCGAAGTAGTGTGGAAACAGATTTGGGAAAATTTCAGCATTCCCAAGATTAATTTCTTTTTTTGGACTTTGTTTCACAACAAAATCCTCACTGGAGAAAATCTGAGCAGAAGAAACATAGTCGGCCCCCATCGATGTGTTCTTTGCAAAAATGCATTGGAAACCTCAGATCACATGTTCATTGAGTGTGAGTTTGCTCAGAAGGCCTGGTCTATCTTCTTGACTGGCCTGAATGTGAGAACCCCTGCACACTGTTTGATCAGAGACATGTTCTCGTCATGGAAAGCTCGATACCCCTTCAACATTGCAGACAAATCTCTTTGGCACAAGGTATGGATTGCAGCCCCAAAATACATATGTTGGAAGTTGTGGCTGGCTCGGAACGAAATTGTCTTCAATCAAAAAGAAAGGACTGCAGATATCATTGCGGATCAGGCCAAGAAACTCCTATTAGAAACTCTGAGACACTCCATTGTCAAAGACGATAGCTCCCTTCGAAAGGAAGAAAGGGTTTGGCTAGATGGCTTCTCCCCCAGCCAACACCTTCGGCATGCACTCACGCCCAAAACACAAAAGAAAAATGGCGAGATAAAGAGATACCAGACTGACTTTCGAAGTGGTGGAAATCCATGAGGAAAATGCACCATCTGTTTGGCCAGACCTCAGGCAACCCGGGCGAGGTCGGGCGGGAGAGTTATTTATTTTTCGAATGGGAAAAAAGAGGCCTTCAGTTGGGGACTAGGGATAAAAACCAACAATCAGGCTGAAGTTCTCAGTCTTTTAAAAGCTTGCCAGCTGGCTAGGAAAGAGAATCCAAGTGAAATTTTAGTGTTCGGAGACTCAGAGTTGCTGATAAAATCTCTAATAAACAAGAAAGGGCTCAAGGATCCAGTGTTAAATAAACAGCTTGCAAGAGTGAACAGACTCCTGAAGGACTTCCCCTCAGCTCAAATCTTCCACATCCTCAGAGACTTGAACACAGAAGCAGACAGATTAGCAAACATAGGATGCACTCTTGAAATGAGCATGATCAGCTTAAATGCAGGAGAAGTGAACATGGCAAACATTCCCTAATAGGACAAGGAGTACATGTAAAAATAGTGATATGCATGAAGCAGTGATCTGAAATGTTTGTTTTGGCTTTGGCCAACCCATCTCTATCAATAAAATTATCCGTTCTAGTTAAAAAAAAATATATATATATATATTAAAACAAATGACTTTTTTTTAATTTATTATATTGTATTGTTTTTTTTTTTAATTATATAATGTTTAAAAACAAAACATAATTGTTGTTTAATAATTTTTATTTTTATTTTTTTATTTATTTTTTATTTTTTAATTATATCTTGAGATTTTTAACAATTATTATTTAACAATGTTTTTATTATATTATATAATAATTATTTTATTATTTTTATATATAACAATGTTTCTATTAATTTTTAATTGTTTTATTAAAACAAATTATTAAAAAAAAAAATTTAAAAAGAAATTTAAAAACAAAATTAAAAAAAAAAAAACCAAAATTAAAAAATGTTTTATTAAAACAAATTAAAAAAAAAATTAAAAAAAATAAAAATATATATATATATATATATATATATATATATATATATATATATATATATATAAACAAACGAGTCGCTTTCACCGAGCCCACTACGCAACAAGCCGAGAATCCGCTCCCCGCCCGTTGGGGGGCCGGAGGCCTACCGGGGCCACTCCTCGCGGGCAATCGCCTCGGCCGGGCTCGGCCAAAGAAATTAGAGGAAATAACTCACGTGTTTATTTATTTATTTATTTTTAATTCTTTTAAATTTCGATTTTTTTTTATATAATATAATTATTAAAACATTATTTAATAATAAAAAAATGTTAAAAAATAATAAAAAAAAAAAAAAAAAATTATTGTTAAATCACAATTATGTCTTGTTTCTAAACATTATATAATTAAAAAAAAACAATATAATAAATTAAAAAAAACATTTGTTTTAATATAACAATATAATAAATTTAAAAAAAAAAGTTGTATCACAATATATATATATATATATATATATATATATATATATATATATATATAACAAAATAGTAAAGGGAAAAAAAATTTAAGGATTTAAAATTAAAAAGAATAAAACTAAGATTTAAAATTTAAAAAATAAAATAAAATAGAATATAAAATCAAAAAATTCTCAAATAAAATTTAAAAATTAAATAAATAAATAAATAATGAAATTACTGATATATTTATGATAAAAAAAAAAAAAAAAAAATGTTATAATATTACTTTTTTTGTTTTTATGTGTATGGTCGTTTTATGGATTTTTCTGTCTAGATGAACTTATAAGTCTTAAAAAAAAAAAAAAAAATCTAAATTTTTGTCCTTAAAATCCTAAACAATTTAGTTCTTTTTGCATTTTTTTCACTAAAAAAATATTAAAAAATTAAGGTTTTTGAACCTAAAAACCTTAAAAAAATAGTTTTTGGACACAAAAAACTATAGAAAAACAGATTTTCCCCAAAATCTTCTTTAAATTGACAGAATAGAAGGAAAACTAACATTTGAAATGCAAAAAGCTGTTGTCACCAATGCCAACACAACGCCTCCACAAAATTACGAATAGCAACACATTGCCTCCAATGCCAATGCAATGCCTTCACGAAGTTACCAATGCCAATACAACACCTCCATAAAATTATCAATAGTGACACAACGCCTCCAATGCCAATGCAATGCCTCCACGAAGTTACCAATGCCAACGCAACACCTCCAGAAATTTGCTTTAACAAATACCAGAAAACTTGATGTGATGTGATGAATAGAAACAATCATTCCTTTTAAATAGCGAATATTGTCTGATTGGTTTACTGTTCAACGAATGTGGGATTAAAATTTCAAATTTAAAATATTTACATTTAGTTTATTATAGTTCATACTATAGTTAAAATACTATTATTTGCATGTAGTTATCATAGTTAATATTTTATTTAATATTTACATGTACTAAATGTTGAATAATTCAAATATAATCTTAGATTAAAAATTAAAATATGAAATACTTACATGTAGTTAATTATAGTTAATATTATAGATAAAATAGTTAATATTTGCATTTAGTTATCATAGTTAATATTTACATGTAATCAATATTTAAAATCATGGGATTAAATTTTAAAATCTTAAATATTTACATGTAGTTAATTATAGTTAATATTATAGTTTAAATAGTTAATATTTACATGTTGTTATTTTTGTAAATATTTGCAGGTAGTCAATCTTAAACCATTCAAATAAGAAAATTATTTTAGTTTCGAATACATGCATGAAAGGAATATTTTTTTGATATTTTCAATAGAAAGTATGGTGAAATATTTGAAGACCAACAGTATATTAATAAATCTTGAAATATATTTTAGATGAATGTAACGTAAGTTTAAAATTTAAAATATTTACATCTAGTCATTATAGTTAAAATAGTTAATATTTGCATGTAGGTATTATAGTAATAGTATAGTTAATACTTATATCTAGTCAATGTTAAATCATTGAAATAAAAACATTATTTTAGTTTGGAAGGCATCCATGATAGAAATATTTTGTGGATATTTTGAATATAAATATCGGTAAAATATTTCAACATAAACAGTGTATTAAAAAAATGTTAAATACATTTTTTGACTAATATTTGTACCAAATATTTGAAATGAAAATTTTGGAGGGAAAGTTTTTCGTGAAATTTTTTGGGGGGAAATTTTGGAGGGAAATTCTTTCGCGAATCTTTTTTGAGGGAAAATTTGGAGGGAAATTTTCAGTCTTTAAGCTATATGTTGTAAGTGGGAGAGGAATTTATCGTTATCCTAAAGATGATCAAAACAAAATTGATGAGGTGCAGCAAAATGAAATTTCTGTAAATCAAGCACCAGTCATACCACTTACTCTTAATCCTAAGGATTATGAAAGCAACAATGATGAAAGGCATGATGAAGAATTTCCAGAGTCAAAAGTTTCACTTCGTCCTTATCCCAAGGATTATGAGGACACCATTGATGAAGAGGGAGATGAAGAATATCCACTTCAGCTTAATCCTAAGGATTATGCAAGAACAACAAATGAAGAGGGGAATGAAGAATCTGTAGAGTCAAAATATTCACTCTGTCCTAATCCTGAGGAGTATGCTAGCACCACTGATGAAAAGGGGGATGTAAAATTTCTAGAGTAGAGATATCAAATTCGTCCTAATCGTAAGGATTATGCGAGCAACACTGATGAAGAGGGGAATGATAATGTTTCAGAGTCAAAACATCCACTTTGTCCCAATCCTAAGGATTATTCCAGCACCACTGATGAAGAGGGAAATGAAAATTTTACAGCGTCAAAATATCCACTCTGTCCTAATCCTAAGGATTATGTAAGCGCCACTGATGAAGAGGG